>OV702299.1:94960018-95585018 GCA_916181665.1 Avena sativa | reverse complement strand
TGTGATGACAGGAAAATGATTTGTAGTTGGTTGGTTGAATCTGTGAGGATTATATGCTTAACCCGATTAATGTAGAACTGTTCTTGTGACACCATCTTTGTATGGCACACAGGTCTAGATTCTATTCCTTGATTTGGTTTGGTGCAAGCTTAAAATGAGTTTGGCATTAGAGATAAATAGAAATGTTCCTTTCTTAAATCCCTAAGACCAATGATGTTGGTCTGAGGTTTAGGGATTAAGATTTATCTGGTTGATTCATATGGATGGTTCTGGTAGTGGTACCAGCTACTGTTTCTTGAATCAAAGCTTAAAAAATGATGGTAAGCTTGATAACTTATATAGATGTAGGGGTTCGTAGCATGGAAAACAAAAAATTTCTACCGCATGCACACAAACAAGCCAAGATCTATCTACTAGATTTTAGCAACGAGTCAATAGAAGAACTCACCCTCGAAGATTCCAAAGCGGTTAACGAGAGCAGATTCTCGTGAGTGATGTAGTCGTACTCTTGCCGATCTCAAGATCGCGTAGACGATCCTTCCGGCGCTGCGTTCCGGCAGCGCTTCCGCAGTGAGTCACACATTCGGTACTCGATGAAGAAATTCCTCTCCCTTGTTCCAGCATGCAGCGGAGGTTGTAGCACTCTCCTCGTGATTCCGGCAGCACGACGGTGTGGTGTCGGAAGTAGAGGGGAGATCTCGCAGGGCTTCGCCTTAAGACGGAGCGAGTATGGTGGAGTATGAGAGAGCCTTAGTGATCTATGGAATAGAGGGCACCAAGGGGAGGGTGTGGCCGGCGGCTAGGGTTTGGGGAAGCCCCAAGTTGTCGACTTGTAGGAAACCCTAGGCGGCGGCAGCACTTGGAGGTGGTGGCGCCAAGGAGCTAGGGTTTTAGGTGTGAGGGCAGGGGGCAGCCCTACCCCTCCTTATATAGGTGGGAGGGGCCCGGTTGGGAGGAGGGAGTCCTCCTCCAACTCCTCCTCCTTGGTCGGCGGGTGGAGGGAGTGGGACTTCCTCCCCAAGTATGTTTCCTACTCTCCCTCCACCAAGCAAACTTCGGATTTGACTTTTCAAATTGGCGTTTGACTTTCAAACTTGGATTTGATTTCTCTCTCCATATTGCACAGCCAAGTGACCTAGTACATGATGCAAACATTCCACATTGTCATGACACATTCATGTACCCTTCCCCTCCGGAGTACCGGACCTTCCAGATCCTTCTAGAACATTCCTGGTGAAAACACCGGAATCATTTCCGAACTCCAAAACAGGACTTTCCTTATATGAATCTTATTCTCCGGACCATTCCGGATCTCCTCGTGATATCCCGGATCCCATCCGAGACTCCGAACAACATTCGATCTCTTAATCATCATTCCATAACTACTCAACAACATCGAATCCTTAAGTGTCTCTCCCTACGGTTCGTGAATTATGCGGACATGACCGAGACACTTCTCCGATCAATAACCAATAGAGGAATCTGGAAATTCATATGGATCCCACATATTTCTACGATTACTTTGCGATCGAATGAACCACTTACATACGATACCAATTTCCCTTTGTCTCACGATAGTTTACTTATCCGAGGTTTTGATCATCGGTATCTCTGCATACCTAGTTCAACCTCGTTACTGATAAGTACTCTTTTCTCGTTCCCGTGATATGTGATCCCTTGTGAGCCAGTCACATGCTTGCAAGCTAATTGGATGGCATTCCACCGAGAGGGCCCAGAGTATATCTATCCGTCATATGGATGGACAAATCCCACTCTTGATCCATGTGTCTCAACCCATACTTTCCGAACACTCAATGCCATCTTTATAGCCACCCAGTTACGGTGTGGTGTTTGATGTCATCAAATCATCCTTCCGGTGATGGTGATTAGCATGATCTCATGGTCGAAGGAATTAGGTTACTATGTATCAGAAAGCTTATAGCAAACGAACTATTAAAATGACTTGATCTCTATGCTATGCTTATCTATAGGAGTATTTCCATCACACCATTCTCCTAATGATATGATCTTGTTGTTAACAACATCTCAATGTTCATAGTCGGGAAACCACGATCATCTATTAACCAACAAGCTAGTATTATAAAGAGGCTTTACTAGGGACTCTAATTTAGTTTACAAATCACACAAGTATTAATGCTTCCGGTTAATACTATTATAGCATGAATGTAAACATTTATCGTAAACACAAAGATATAATAATAACTACATTTATTATTGCCTCTAGGGCATATCTCCAACAATAGATCCATGGGATTAAACTCTAAGGTGCTACTCTTGTTTTAGAGATGTGCCTAGAAGTTATATCTTAGCTATATTCATTCTTGACTTGAAATATAGCTTGATAGCTAAATCAATGATGTGGTTCGGAGATTTAGTTGGATCCTTGTACTTTGTTGTTTGCTTTTAAAGTTTTAAAACCTCAATGATGGATCAACCCACTTGGGTGCTTTCTGAGAGTTTAAATAAGTGTTAGATCATGTATGTTTGTCTAATCTTAGACAGATAGATCATTTGATGATCTAATTACTCACCACTGTCACTTGATGTTGTGGTTGCTAGAGTTTGATCTTGTGGTAGCTTGATCTGGTGCTACCCTGGTATTTCCAGCTCCTGGCTTGTCCTTGATCTAGCCCATCATCTCCTGATCCTGATGGCTTGACCTTGGTCTTGCTATCCACCTGATCTTTCCCCTCCTTATGTCACCATCCTAGTGATGTGATCCTGGGCTTTGGTTGGTTTGATCTAGCTTGGCTTGGTTTAGCCGCTGGCTGCTGTGCTTGGTGTGTAAGAGCAAAGGAATGATGTGGGGATTGGTTTCCCATGGCTGTGTTGACAGTTTTGTTTGGTTATGCTTCTGCTGTGGTGTTGATAGCACACACCATGCAGTTCGGTGTGTGTGCTTCTTGTGTGCCTGCTGCATAGATGTGGATATGTTCAGAATTTTGAAAGTTTACTTTCATCTGGTTACTTCTACTTGGCTGGTGAAACTTGCCCCTCCTTGCTGTTATTTGACTTATGGCTTAAAATTATGAAAGATACATTCTTTCATATTGGTGAAACTTGCCCCTTTTTATAAGATTAATCAATGATGAACCTTGATAAGTGCACTTCACTAACAAGTCTGAGAATAATATAATTTTAACCTTAACTTTCTTTATTTTTGTTTGTGTTTGTTTTGCAGGTACCAGACTTGGGAATTCAAGATTTTAGTTTAGGTTTTCTTCTTTATTTGTTGAATAGTCATATGTAATATTCTTTATTCTTTTGTAATTTTAGTTCTACCCTTTTGTAATCTTTATTTTATTATTTTGTAATAAAGATTGTACTATTATCAATAAAAAAATATTCTTCTTTATTTATTTATTATTGTAAGAATTGTGGATGATTTTCATAAGTTACATTTTTTGTAACTTATTTATTGAATGAAAATATAAAATGGAGATTCTTATTCTTAATTACTTTCTTTATATAAAGTTTGAGTTATTATTGTTTAACTCTTAATTGAATCAAATATTCAAACATTATTCAAAATTCTTTTGAATTATAATTCAAACACTCAAGTTTTAAATTCAAATTTCATTTCCCAAAACACATAAATCCACAAAGATCATATCAAAGTCTATAGCAATCATCCTTCAATACTAAACCTATTCTCAAAGTATGAAAGAAACCTTGATCACTTTAGGTTTTTATTTGGTGAAAAATTTACCCACATTTTCACAGATGAATGCATGCAACATTTCAAATTCCTAAACCTACCCTTCGTTAGTTCCTAAATGCTGGGATGTTACACTATGGTGATGCTGCAAGTTTCCACCATGATTAGGCATGACTTAGGCTAGCGGCCCAGGCGTTTCTCTAACACAGGATACAAACTCCACGGATTTACAAGTTCCCTCTTTATTTCACACCGGTGACATCCATAGACAAAAGAGCATGATATCAACTGAGTACAAAGTACAAGTGCAATGTTAAAAACGTTCCCCGTGGCAACACGGTTCTGCTAATTCCAACGTATAAGTGCAAGCATATACAACATAGGTGACACAATGGTTCAAGTTTATTAGGGGAAAAGAATATAAAGTGTGCCATCAAGTTTGTGAGGGCTTTAATCACTAAGTTTTCACATAACAAAATAGTTTTTAATTGGAAGATAGCTGAAAACAAGAATATACTTGGAATGGTGTAACACACCATGCAGAGGAGTTTATAGTGGACACTTTGTAATAACTTGGTTTCTTGGGAGTTGGAAGCATGAGTAGGGATTACTCATACAAGTGGAGGCTAGCAAAAGACTGGGAGCAACCAACTAAGAGAGCATAATGGCCATAATCATGCAGAGCAACAAAACATTACTAATCAAAGCATAGAGTGGTACTACAAGTCAAGGACTAAATGATCATAGATTCTAATGGTTACTTTTCATAGTCATAACATGGTGTGAGCATGTGCAAAGTCAACCCAAACAAAGCATCAAAGGAGAATACTACAATACTATGCTTTTTGCATGCTAAAACAACACATAATTTCTTTAAGGCACACTAAGCAATCCCAATTGTTTGGAACAAGACATGCTACAGCAATAATCACTAAGCATAAGGTCAAAACAACACCTAGCATGTCATGCTAAAGTCTAAGTCACAGTCAATGCAAGCACCTCTTGTACTTACAAGCAAGAACTTTCTACTTCTTCTCCAACACCAAACAACTTATTGGAAACAACTCACGAAGATAATAATCAACAAAGATCAGTGAGCTTGTCTCACAAATCCACAAAGAACTAAAAAGTTCTAAGCAAAAAGCATAAGAAAACTAAGGCTAAACACAATGCTAGCAAAAGAGAACACTCACAAGACAATAAGAATGAAAACTAGAGTGTTCCAGGCAATGAAAATATAGTGTGTCTCTCTCTAAAAGAACTGTGGTGTAACCAACCAACTTACTCAAGCAAACTAAGCAAACAAAAACCAAAAACAAAAACTAAGACGCTCCAAGAACAACACAACAATGCATGAAACAATAAAAACGAAGTGTCTAGAAAGACCTGAGATTTTTATTGATGAAGAAGGGGATGCCTTGGGCATCCCCAAGCTTTGACACTTGTACCTATTGAATATTTCTTGGGGTGACACGGGATGTCATCCCCAAGCTTGAGCTTTTGTTCATTCTTCGTCTCATTACATCATTCTTTCTCTACATCTGAAATTTTCCTTCATACAAAACTTCACACAATCTTGATTAGCAACATTAGTGTATTCAAAAGATAATATACCCTTAGGTTTAGCTTTAGAACAACAATTTTTTTAGTAAAAACACAAGCTACTGAAGCAATTTCCTTTAAAAATCTCAATTCCCCAAAATATAACTAAAAAAGAAATCGATAAGAAGCAAATGCAAATAATGGCAGAAATCTGTCAAAACAGACCAGCAGGTAGAAACCGATTTTTTCGAAGACCTTCTATTGCTCAAATCAAAAAGTGTTGAACTAATGAAAGTTATCTAACATACTGGGGGATTTATTCGTAAATTTTGATCTCAATCCGACTTACAGAGGCTCCTCACGAATGTTTATGGTGTAGAACAGAAATCTGTTTCGGAACAACAACTCCCCAAATCTTACTTCCCTCTCATTAGAGGTTATTCTTGGCACAAAAAGCAAACAAAAAGGATAAGTAGAGATCATTACTGAAGTAATAACTTCCAAGACTCAAGAAAACTCTTGGGTTATATCCCAACAAGTACTTTTCTTTAACGCCTTTAAGCTAGGCTTGATAGTTTGAGAAGATGCTCACATAAGAAATATGAATTGAAGTAAAAGAGAGCATCAAGAAGCAAATTCAAAACACATTTAAGTCTAACCCACTACTTATGCATAGGAATGTTGTAAAGAAACAAGTCATGAAAGCACAAATCAACAAGCATAGGAAAGCAAAACAAGTACAACTTCAAGACTTTCAACATAAAGAGGGGAAACTTAATATTTTTGAGATGCATAAGACCATGTTTCCCTCTCTCATAATAACTTTCAGTAGCATCATGAATAAAATTAACAATATAACTATCACATAAAACATTCTTATCATGAGCCACATGCATAAAATTATTATTACTCTCCACATAAGCACAATCATTCTTATTATTTGTAGTGGGAGCAAATTCAACAAAATAACTATCATTAGTATTCTCATCACCATAATCACCAAATATAGGAGGTAGATTGTAATCACAATTACTTTTCTCCTCAATTGTAGGTGGACTGAAAATATCATATTCATCATTGTAATCATCATATATTGGAGGTAAAGTATCATCAAAGAAAACTTTCTCCTCTAAAGCTGGGGGACTAAAAAGATAATTTTCATCAAAACTAGCTTCCCCAAGCTTAGACTTTTCCATATCATTAGCAATAATGGTGTCCAAAGAATTCATACTAATAACATTGTTATTAGCATGCAAATAAAGCTCCATAGGTTTTTTAATTTTCTCTTCAAACACTTCATGTCCTAACTCAAGATAAATGCTATAGAGCTCTCTAATTTTGTTGTTGTTTTCCATTAAGCCTAACTAGTGAAAACAAGAAACAAAAAGACAAAATTGCAGAATCTAAAGGAAATAACTTCGAGCACTCACACCGGAGGATGTGAATACCTTTTACCTTACCTCCCGGCAATGGCGCCAGAAAAGAGCTTGATGTCTACACACTTCTATTCTTGTAGACAGTTTTTGGTCCTCCAAGTGCAGAGATTTGTAGAACAGCAGCAAGTTTCCCTTAAGTGGATTACCCAAGGTTTATCGAACTCAGGGAGAAAGTGGTCAAAGGTATTCCCACTCAAGCAACCCTGCAATCAAGATACAAGAAGTCTCTTGTGTCCCCAACACATCCAATCACTTGTCAGGTGTATAAGTGCACTAGTTCGGCGAAGAGATAGTGAAACACAAGTGGTAACAGTGCCAGAAAATAGCTTCTGATGGTGAGGTAAAGACTAAAGGCAACAAGAAGGAAGCAAGTAAACATGCAACAGATCTAGTAGCAAACGGTGTTTTAATGTTTAGAAATAAGGCCTAGGGATCATACTTTCACAAGTGAACACTCTCTCATATAAATATCCTCTCTTCATGATACTACTCTTAACTACTCTCCGGTTGGACACTCTAATCCATGGTAGGGCTATAACATCACTCCTCAAAGTCCGCCTTCCCCAATCTAGATAACCCCATACTGTCACCTTGAGCGCTAGATGGTTTTAACAAACACCACAATTTTATAGAGACATCCAACTCCAAATATAACTTATAACAAATATTCAATCTAGCCAAAGTTTCACACACGGTATGCACGCTGTCACTTTCACACACGTGGGGAAAAGCATAGATCTATTAAAGCACAAAGAGTATTTATGTAGACTTAAACCTAAGTGCCACCATGGTGTGCACGCTGTCACTTTCACACACGTGGGGAGAGCAGAGATCTAATGAAGCACTTGAGTAGCAAGGTAGATCTACTTGATTATAAAGCTCATGACCACGAGATCATGCATAGAGAGAGAGAGAGATGAACACATAGCTACCGGTAGAGCCCTTAGCCTCGAGGAAGAACTACTCCCTCCTCATCTTGGGAATCAGCAATGGTGATGGAGATGGTGGTGGAGATCGATGGAGATGGCTCCGGGGGCACTTCCCCGTCCCGGCAGGGTGCCAGAACAGAGACTTTCTGTCCCCCGAATCTCCCCTTCGGTGGCGGCGGCGCTACAGAGGTTTTCGTGGATTTCTTCTGGATGCCCTAGGATTTTTGGGTCGGAGGCTTCTTATAGGCGCATGAATCAAGGTCGGTGGGGGTACAAGGGGCCCACACCCCCTGTGGGCGCCTCCAGGGCTTGCCGGCGCCTAGGGGGGTGCGGTCACCCTGTGCCCCCTCCGGCTCTGCTTCGTGGTTCCGTGTTGCTCCGGAAAAAATAATGACTTTGGATTTTGTTCCGTCCAATTCCGAAATATTGATTTTCTGCCTTTCTGGAACAAAAAACAGAAGAAAACAGACAACTGGCACTATGGCATCTTGTCAATAGGTTAGTTCGACAAGATGTATAAGAATACCTCATAGTGTAGACAAAACATAAAACAAAAGATACAAAACAAGCATGGAGCATAAAAAATTATAGATACGTTTTCGATGTATCAGATGCGTCTACTCAACCTCTAAGATGGAGGCTTCTCCTCGAGCTCAGCGACGGCGAACTGTGCTCTCTCGACGCTCCGGCGACGGAAGGGTGGCCAGAGCTGGAGTCTCGCCGAGGTGGCAGAAAACAGGAACTTGATTGCTTTTTTATTTCTTTTCCCAGGGTTCTCTTTGTAAAAATGCAGGGCGATGAAATGTGTAGAGGCCTGCGTGTATATTTGTACCTACGCTTTGACTACGAATACTGCATCGGGTCCTTCCAGACCCCTCTACCGTTTTCAAAAAAAAAAACCACGAACATGGCAGTTGGAAGAAAACCACACTACGAAGCGGTGGTAGGTGCATGCTGTGCTGCATACGCGGAAGGAGGAAACGGGCCGAGCCCAGGTTCGAAAAGCTTCAGCGAAACGGAAGCATCGGAAAGCCCGGGCGTTACCGAGCAGTTTCCGCGGACTCGCTATAAGCGAGAAACAATGCCTGCGCTGAAATCCCCACCCCCAACCCAAAATCAAATCGAAACCCGCACTTCTCAAATCTCCAAACCCCAACTCCGTCACCGGAAATGCGGCGCGGCGGCGGTGCGGCAGGCCGCCATCCGAAGTCCTCCGTGGCGCCCTCCCCCGCGGCTGATCGCACCCCAATGACGGACCAGCCCCTCTACCCGAGGAACCTCGACGACGCCTTCTCCCGCCGCGACTCCGACGCCTTCAGCATGTGCAGCAGCCGCCCCTCCTCCATCGCCACGGCCCCCTCCCTTGCCGCTTCCCTCACCAACCTTTCCGACCGCAGCTCCCAGGCCGCTGCCCTCCGCGTCGTCAACTCGTACCTCGCCCCCTCCATCCACCTCCGCGCGCCTCTCCCTGCCGCTCGCGACATCCTCGCCGCCTTCCGCCACCTTCTCGAGCACCTCGGCTACCCCGTCAAGAACTCCCTGGAGGAAGACCTCCTCAGCCTCCTCCGCTCCCTCGGCTGCCCCTACAAGCTCACCCGCTCCGCCCTGAAAGCCCCCGGGACCCCGCACTCCTGGCCGCCTCTCCTATCCATCCTCCACTGGCTCACCCAACTCTCGCGCATCGCCGACAACCTCGACGCATCCTCTTCCCCCACTGCGGCCACCTCGGATCACCTAATGCTCTACCTCACCTCCAGCTACTCCCATTACATCCGAGGTGACGATGATGCTGTCGCCTCCCTCGACGAGGAGTACCAGTCCAAGGCCCGTGCCCAAGCCGATGCGTGCGAAATGACGGTTCAGGCGCTGGAGAAGGAGGTTGAGGATCTGGTAGCGAAGCGGAGTAAGCAAACCTCAGGGCCCTCCCGCCTGAGAGCACTGGAGGAGAAGAAGGAGGCATTCACTGCAGACCTGGTCAAGTTTGAGGCTGTGGTGAAAACCTGGTCCACCAAGATCAAGGAGAAGGAGGATGTGTTGGTGGAGAAAGAGAAGGAGCTCGAGGCAAAGGTGATGAATGGCAAGCAAATGATGGCTGAGAATGAGGAACTAGTGAAAAAGGTGGAGATGCAGGTGGTGAATGTGAGGGATGTTGATAGGATGGCTAGGGAGATGCAAGCGGTGGAGCTTGATATTGCCAAGGTGGAGAATGCCAATGCGGCGCTGGAGGAGAAGGGATGGGAACTCGAAGCTTCACTGGTCAGTAAGCTCGAGGAGACCGAGGGACTCGCTGAGCAATGCAACCAGGCCCTCAAAAAGTAAGAATTCCCCCAAAAGAATTATGGATTTCCTGAATTTCTTAGTTTTTGATAAACGTTATTCTTTCACCAATGACTCATATGCTAACCAAGTAACTGCACTCTTATTTGATATGAAGAAATAACTTAAAGAAGTATCTATCTATTTCTAGTGCTGACATGGTGCTCCATAGTTCAATATGCTTAGTCTTCTTCATCTCCATAGTTCAGATAGTAGTTCTAGCTTTGTTATTGAGATTAGATCTGTGCATACATAGACTTCTGATAGAGATAGTGAATAGGCAGTCCTTCAGTAGTTTACATTAGCTGAATAGAGACGGTTCCAACATTGCAGTGTTACACAGCAGAAAGTGCAGGATAGATGTTGGACATGATATGTTTTTGCCCTTGATCTACTTTGTCTCCCATTCTCCCTTTGATTGTTTCCGTAGCTTAAGTCTCTTGATTCCCTGACCGACTGTCCCTGATCATTCCTTTCTTTATCTTTTGCTGTTGAACATAACATCATGTTACAAAACAATGGATTCACATATGGAAGAATCTCTAGCAAGCTTATATGGCTATGCTACATACAACTTTACAAAGAGCCTCTTATATATTTCTCTTCATTATATTCTTAAACTTAGATTAGGAATTTTTTTGAGTGTATATTTACTTACATACACATCTAATTGATTGAGCATATTGTCATATTAAAGTATTTTTTTCTCTTTTCTGATCGGTGTGCCTTGTTTTAATTGGTAGCTGCACATTAGTACTAAAATTATGTTTCAACTGATAGTCCATAGTTTTCATGATGTGATACTAATTGAACAAGACTTTTCTGTCTATCCTATTAAAGGAATAATTTAACCATTTTATAAAATAGCTCTGATCAACTTGGGAATCCTTTGTTGCCTTTTTTTAGGATTAAGACAGGCTTCTAAAAGTTATATACTCAATATAGCTGAATATAAAGATGTTATATTTAATTTTCTGGATGATAGACTTGATCATGTCATCTATGAAAGATAATATGAAGTTCGAATCTTGCAGAAAATCTAGCCTGTCAAGTGTGAGTCTATTTTTCTATATCTACATGGCATGAAACTACTTTATTGATTTTGACTGTTTACCTCCTTTGAATTTCAAGATTTTTCAACTATCCACATAATTAGTGCCTGTGATTTAGACTATTATGTTTGAACGAAGACCTCTTGCTGCATGAGTATTTATCTGAACCCTTTGTTTAGCTTGATTGTAAAATGAACAGATTATTTCTAGCATTTTTTTCTATTTCTCTAGAATTAATGTGAAAGCTCCAAAGGAGCCTCCAGTTTGTAAATATTATATTTCCAGCCAGGCAATCTGCAGGATTAGTTCTTTTGGCTTCTTTATGTTTGACGGTAAACCCGATGGAGTAGGTAACTGAGAAATAGAAAAACTAAGGGTATAATAGCATTCTTTTCATAAGGAACCATCATGAAGATAGGTTTTGCTAATATAGTATTCTTATATTGTCCCTAAATTGGCTCTCAATGCTCAGTTATTTAGTGGCAGCACTGAAGCAAACAAAGATCAAGATCTCAGAAAGCCACCATTTTATTGTGGTTTTGTTGTTTATTCTCTGACTTCTGTTTCTTCAATTATTTCTAGAGTTTGTTTCCTTATTGCAAAACCTCTTATGCCATTTTGCAGGTTGAAACCGACTATTGATTTCCAGTACATGGTAAATGCAAAAGGATCCTCCCCAGCTGAGATCCTTGGTGACACCTACAAAACTGCCCTAAAACCTGCACTCATTGCTCTTGCTAATGAGACAAAAAGGATATCTGTCTCAAAGCATGATGAGTCAATTGATTTACAAAAGCAGTTGCAAGGAATTGCTAAAGTGCTGGAGGAGAAAAGGAGTCATGTTTCTGTTCTACAGGCTAAATATAATGAGGTTAGTCATTTTATAGTCCCTCCTTCACTGCATATGTGGCGCAGTTTTTTAACTGTTTAGTCTCCCATTAAATGGAGCTAGGCTTAGAAACAATAGGAAGTTCTGTTTTTGTCTTTCTCACACGTGCTAGATAATAATGGATGGCGTTGCATGCGAGGAAAGAATTAGAAGCTTGATCCGTTATAATGCTTCGTGATCGGCGCTGTCTATGGGCCAGATGGCAGAAGGTACGGCGGCTTGTTTGACTCGGACGGCGGTGACCTGTACTTGCAAGAGACGGACGTTGATCCATACCTCGAATACGGAACTTTCATGGACTTCGACCATGGCGTGCACGACAGTGCCCAAAGAGGCAAAAAGTCTGCACCTGTGATGGTGCCAACAAAGTGCTCGTCGTCACACATCCTGTTGTCACTGCAGAACTCCTCATGGGGTCATCGAATATTCGGTCTGGGTTAGGTTACCATGAACAAGGCTAAAGGAAGAGGGAAGCTGAGAAGAGGCCTGGTCATGTGGGGTTCATATGGTTCTTATCGGACACCTTTGATGACCAATGGTCAATGGAGGCTTGCATGGCCAAGCAGCAAGGTAGGGGTGTGATGTAGAGGAAGTGCGGCGTGCGAGAGGATCAGCAGAGAGACAGCCTGTGCGGTTAGTGACAGGGATGGCCAATTGGGAGAAATGGACCTTAGGCTTTGGTTCCTAAAAGAGTGATATTAACCCCACCAAACGGATTGCTTGGGAGTATTTTCGTCCAAATCGTTTCTCCAACAACTCTGCCTTGGTCTACGGGAGTATTTTGTGGCACCACATATTCAGGGATGGAGGGAGTACTATGTAGTATGATATATCACAACATGAAAACTAAAATAAACAATGACCTAAAGTCTGTTTAAACTCATGCATCAAAGAGGAAACCCTTATCTTTTAGTGGAAGTTAATTCACAATTTTGGTAAATGGAGGTTATGTACCATATACTGGTACTCATTACAGTATAGACAATAGTTTTGGCTTAATGTTTATGTACTGTGCATCATGTAAACATCCCTCAAGTGACCTCTTAGGGAAAATCTCAAGTCAACACTGGCCAATGGCTTAGTTCCTCTATTTTCTACTCCTTCAGTTCAAGAACACATGCTGTTTTTGGTTTTAACTTTTGATACGGTTACTGTGTGCAACTTTGACAGTTTGTCAAGTTAGAGAAGTGTTACTGCATGCATTCTAGGACAATGTCTATTCCCATACGGAGATATTTTTTGGTAAAGGGAATATATTAATACCAAGATGATACCAAATACACCTGTCCTCTGCAACAACATAATGTCTCAGCAAAAAAGAAATAAAAGAAAAAAGAAAACCAAAGCCCGGCCGAAGGATCAGAGCCTCACAACAGAAAAGAGCAAAACGACGCCTCTAGGAAGCTAGTTTCCCATACGGAGATACTAATTGGTTATGATAGTTGCAAAGTTTTGATGGCCTGCATTTTAGAAATATGCTGTATTGCTACATGTGGTTTGTTTTATTTCTCATTCGTTGCAACTGTTGGAGGACCAGTGTTCTAAGGGTATGTACAATGGGGTGATGTCAGCCTTCTCTTAGCAATGCCACATAGGATATTTGCTGAGCTCGAGGAGAGGGAAGTGAAAAAAAGTGTGCCTGATAAGAGGGGTTTCTCCATTGTATCAGATGTCATCGCTTGGTCACATGTTCTCTTATTTAGTTTTATTCGCCACATAAATTTAGGGTCATGCAAACATTATTTTTTGACTGGTGCCAGTGTCTAACGTGTTTTAATTGTCATCTTTAAATGATGTGGAAGCATAAGAGAAGGTTGCCTGGTCAACCATTGTACATGCCCTGAATGGCGTCGCCTAGCCACTAGCCAATGCGCTCCCACTTTGTCTACCTATTTGGGGATTAGGCCTGTCTGACTGGTTCCTAGCGCCTTGGTGAGCACTACAGAACTTAACGAATAATGTTCATGTGTAACCTGTTAGAAGGGTACGCTGTGCATTTACACATCTTGGTTGCTCTGCATAAACTGGTCGAGATGCACCCCTGATGAACTTGCACAATTTGACCCGGTTCAAAATTAGGGATGTTTTCATGCTCACATGTAAAATATGTAAAATTCTTGTGTTCCCAAGAAGCCCTTAGTTTCAAGAGAATTGATTTTGGTCAACTAGTTGCCACTACACCCCATTATTCAAAAACTGTATTTGGAGCTACCAAAATTTGTGAAATAATTTATGGGTTCTAATCTCTACTTTCTGTTTCATGCAATTATTCTGATTAGCTCATTAAGATAGCTAAGCATCTGGGTAGGATTTTATTTGTCAAACATCTGGGTAGCTAAGCATAGTTTGATAAATCATTCCTCCTTGCTATCTTTGAATTCTTGATTACTAAAAAATGGAGTTATATCGCAAGTACCAGGGAACTATATTAACAGGTAAAAAAGGTTAACTATGCTAAGACTCGTTCTAACCTAGTTATTTGGGACTTTTGTGCACCATAATCACAATAACTAGTCTTTTAACCTTGTGGAAAATAAATGCAGAACAGTGAACTAGTTTTATTTTTGTTGTACATGTTTACATTACAGTTTGTGTTCCCCAGATGACTGCTCAGCTGGATTCACTGGATGTTGAGGTTCGAAACCATGTTTCAAGTTGCACGGCTGAAGCTAGACAAATGAAAGACGAGTTAGAGAAAAAGGAACATGAGTTGAGCACCGTTGAAAAGGAGGCATGCGAATTTTTAAAGGTAACTTCCTTGTGTTGTGTTTTTGAAATTTGTTCTTTCTGGGTGACACGTGGGCAAACAGATGGCTTACAGCAATGTGCCTGGGCAGAATTCTGAACAGAGTCTCCAAGACACATTGCGGGAGACTGATGAAGAAACTCAGGGGTGCGCAAGGGAACTGCTGCAGCTCATCGATTCCATTTCAGACTACAAAGAGTTTGTGGAAACAACAACTGCTGGGATAAAGAAAGACCTTTATGAATGTGTGGACGACATAGCTGCTATGTCAGCCAAGATGGCATCTGCCCCTGAGGCTTCACACAAAAAGTGATGCTCTGAGTAAAGATTGGTGCTGTCTGGCGCCAATAGCTACCTTCAAATGCTTTACACCCTGAGTATGCATTGGAGCTGTTGTTGTCTGCCTGCTAGATGAAATTTGGTGTGTGTGTGTGTGAGATGGCTTGTCTCCGTACGTTGTCTAGTCCCTAACTAATTTATGTATCGCCTTCAAAAGCAGAACAAAAAAATGCTGTTGTGTATGTCCTTCAAACTGGCATGTTTTAGCTTATAGAGAAGATCCCTGAACTGCTAAGTCCAAAATGAAAGCTGGGCTTGATGTTTCTGTGAGATTGCTGGTTCAGTTTCAGGTGGTGGACGAGTGGCGAGTGGGCAGGTTGTTTAAACAAGAAACCTACCTGGTGGGGCTGGAGCGAGAGAGAAAGAATCGGTGAGTATTGTCAGAGAAGTGATCTATCGATGACCGACCGGGTAGTGCAAAATGGCATGGCCGGGGGACTCCTGCCCTTTCTCCATCCACAGTTCAAGAGTTTGGAGTCGCTGATGGAACAGAATAGCGTTCCAAGTTGTCAAATTGGGCGTTTCCAGATGATAAAAGGAAATGGCAAGCCTGCTGCCACTACCACCAAACCCCAACACGTACGGTGTCGACCATACATGCTTCGTTTCTGTGCGTGCCGCGGAAAGGGACGCAGCCAAAGTTTACTTGGCAGCTTCGTCTGTGTACGTCAGTGCGTCCATCTACACCCGTAGCTTGCAGTAGCAGGTTAAATGGTTTGAATCGTTCCGACCTGCCCTGCCCCGTCTGATCCTCTCTCATAAATACAGGGCCAGCTTGTCCCCGGTTCAATGCGCAATTAGCTCCGACGACCAGGCGGCAGACGAGCCATCACACACGCACACGCGCGCAGCAGAGACGCACGGAACTCACGCGCACCGAAGGAAGAAGCACACCATGGTTCGTCCAGGTCTGGCCGCATCGGCGGCGCTCCTCCTCTTCTCTGCCGCCGTCCTTCTCTCCGGCGTCCCGGCAGCCAGAGCCCAGGAGGAAACCGGTAATTGAGCTCCACCATCCCCAACATCGATCGATTTTCCTCCCCTCCCATGACGATGGGATGCATGTCCTGGCCTGTCGACGATCTCTTATTATCCGCATTATTCCGAATGCACGCAGATCACGAGGAGGAGTTCAGCTACTCGCTGGACGCGGAGAACGGGCCGGCGCACTGGGGCGAGATCAAGGAGGAGTGGTCGGCGTGCGGCAAGGGGCAGATGCAGTCGCCCATCGACCTCGCCAGCCCGCGCGTCTCCCTCGTGCGCCACCTCGGCTACCTCAACCACTCCTACCGCCCCGCCCAGGCCAGCATCGTCAACCGCGGCCACGACATCATGGTACGTACCTTCGCATTATTAGCCGCCGTTGAGCCTCTCCTCCGACGAATTCGAACCGTTCCTATACTACTATATAGCTAGCTAATCGATGGCTGCTTGCTTGCTTGCAGCTGAGTTTCGAGGGCGACGCCGGGAGCGTGTCCATCAACGGCACCGTGTACTACCTCCGGCAGATGCACTGGCACTCGCCCACCGAGCACAGCGTTAACGGCCGCAGGTACGACCTGGAGCTGCACATGGTGCACCAGACCGCCGACAACAAGGCGGCCGTCATCGGCGTCTTCTACGAGATCGGAGCCCACGACGCATTCCTGCACAAGGTAACTTTTCTTTCATCTTGTACTCTAACATCCTTAAGTAATGAAGGCGCCATCATGGCTTAACTAAAGCCAACATGGCAACATGCGCGCGCATTGGCGCCCAGTGCCTGATTGCCCCCACGCACCCTTGCCTTCTTGTCTGCTTGCTTAATCGAGCCAACATCATCTCGTCTCGTCTCTTCTCAGCTGGAGCCTTACCTGGAGATGATAGCGGAGCAGAAGGACAGGGAGGAGAAGGTGGGCGTGATGGACCCCAGGGGCGCCAGGGGCAGGGCCAGCGTGTACTACCGATACATGGGCTCACTCACCACGCCGCCCTGCTCCGAAGGCGTCGTCTGGACCATCGTCAAGAGGGTACCTTCCATTCACCTTCACGCCCCATATAAAATGCAAATAAAATATCTTACCTCCATGACTTGGCGGTTGGCATGCCATATACAGGATTCTTTTTCTTCAGAAAGAATCTTCACGTTTTCGTCTTTTCTTCACTTTGGGTGAACTAGCAGGATTTAGTATGTCACGAATAGAAAAATATAGGATTTGGTAAAAGTCCTTTTTATTTTTCTAGATGGTTGGTTGGTTGGTGAAGAAGCATGTAGTAGGAATTTGCTTCTCCCCTAAATGATTATTTATATACTCTACTGTAATAATTTTGCAGGTTCGCACCGTGTCGAGCCACCAGCTGGAGCTTCTCCGGGAGGCCGTCCACGACGTAAGTTTTTCTTCCCGTGGCTACCTACCCGTGTTTCTCCACTCCTTTTCATGAAAGCGAGTTTTATGTGGACTCGACGCACCGTCTTCTCCTGGTCCATTCAACTCATGTCCTTCGGTACGAGCGAGACCCGCTAGTACTTAAAAAGTTAAAAGTCTTCAGGCTAGTTTCGTGTGGTGGACTTGAGCACCAAATTAAATGGCGTCTAGAAAGAACTTGGAAGCCAAAACATGACTAAAACCAGTAGTACAAAGTTGCTGCCTTTAATTATTTAGTTGAAATCGACTGTGGACTAATTAATTTTTCCTTCCACCGTACGTGCAGGAAATGGAGAAGAACGCCAGGCCCCGCCAGGAGGCCAACAATAGAGATATCAGCATGTTCCGCCCTTCTCAACAGAACAAACATTGATTATCACTCTCTCAAAAAAAAAAAACATTGATTATCACGGTCGATTTCTTGATTAGTTTGCTACGTACTTCAGTAGCATGAGAGATGAGATTGCGTACTCCATCTGTCCATCTATAGTTGAGTCACTTATCTTGTGACGGAGGGAGTAATGTATATGTACATGGTTATACCATTCTTTTTGTAGTTGTTGCTATCCATTTTGATGCCTTGTATACTGTTACTGTTACTGAATAAAGGAGCACAACTACTTCATATCCATGTGTACATGATGTGTGATGTTGAGATCTACTCCCTCCGTTTTAAAATATAAGATGTTTTACCTTTATGAAGCAAATGTATGTAGACTTAGTACGTAAGTTCACTCATGTTTAGAGTGAATCTACATACTAAAACAAGTCTAGATACATTTTATTTATAAACCTAAAATATCTTATATTTTAAAACGGAGGAAGTATATATTGACCCTTTAGTTATTGTTGGGTACTCCATAACTCATCCAACTGGCACGTCTTAAAAAACGAAATTGGCAAGGATTTGATTATATATGGCTGAGTACAGCGAGGACTGAAATAAGACCATCCAGTTGATGGTACCCTGGTGATGTTAGCAACCATGCAAGGATTGGTTCTCGCCATGATATAATAATGTCTCTATTGTAACCCTCACCCAACGCCTGGTTAGGAATTGAGTATAGGTCATCTAGTTGGAGAAGTGGATGTACAAACATAACAACTGAGTTCAAATTCTCAGCGAGACGAATTTATATTTATATTTATATTTATATTTGAGGATCAGACTATCTCGGTATTCATGCAATTTATCCTTAAGGAACAGACTTGATGCTTAACTAAGATAAAAAATCCTGATACTCATGCTTAATGGATGTGTGAATCCCTATTAGACGAAGCGGTCGGGGAAGTAAAAATTCTTCACTAATTTTAAGACCCTGAACTCTCGAAAGAAACTGCTGCCTCCTGATCGCCTCCTAGCGATTCCGAGGCGTCCCTCCACCATCCTCCTAGCCTAGATCCCATGGCCGCTGTCGTTGCGAGCCACCCTGACGGCAACAGACGGTCGCCCCGCCGCGCACAACCCCATCTTCCATCTCACTCTAGCCATGGCTGTAGGCTCGGATCGATCTTCTACAATACATTGGCCCTCGTGACATGTGGAAGTTTGCAGTGCGTGACCCAGAGAGCAACTATCTTGGATTTACTTAGGACAACGTGGTTGTGATGATGGTGGTCGGCGGCGGTGGGTGGCCCCAATAAAGTGGTGTTGTAGGTTTTTCATTTGTTGGCATAGTGGTCCTCCTCGGTCCTTCTTGCCGATCTGTTGTCGCCGATCGTCTCTCATCTGGCCGTTGACGAGTTCTAGATTTCTCCACTGAAGGTCTTCATGGATTGGAAAAATGCTCCTAGACCTCTAAATTTGGAGGGATCCGTTCGAGCGCATCCACAAACATCATCCCGTGGGGCTTTAAGGGGTGTGTTGCGAAGCACCGCTTTCAGTTGACACCATGGGACATGTCGAAGTTGCGATTTTCATGGTGTTAGCAGAGGCAGTGAATGTCAATACAACCATGATTAGAAGACCAAAAGGTGACTGTGGAGGCGGGATCCTGGACGCAACGAAGACATTGCTTCACAGGCTGCTGCGTGGGTTTTGGCCATGGGAGTTTTCCTATCCAAACTGCACACGCGATACGTGTGAGTCTGGTGATCGTTGATTTGCAGCAGCAGCCTGTAACATCCCAAAAATACTAAACTTAGATCATCAAACTCTAATCATCAAATTTAGGGTTAACAAAAACTTTGCTAAAATAAAAACATGAAAGCATGCATGTGGGTATGCCTTTCATTTTGAATTCTTTTGAACCAACTTGTTTATGTGTTCCTTTGCTTATAAATGGATGCTTAGGTGAAATAAACATCATCTAAACAATTCCCAAACTTTTCTCAAAGACAAATAAATCAAAACAAAGATAAATGAGTGAATGGTCATTTTGACCAATTTAACTTCCATGCCTACTTTGGCTGTCTCAAACTTTCAGAACTTAACAGAAATTTTTCTAGATCTTTGCACCCCTTGATTGTACTCATAACAAAGTATCAAGGCCCACTTTGTGATAATCCAGAAACATTCAAATGCATAGTTTAAATGATAATTAAAAATTGAATCTTTATCATATGGGAAGATCCCACTTTTTCAAAAACCACTCAAACAATCTCAACTTTCAAAACCCAAGCATCTGCATACTCACCAGCACCAACCTAGCGCACCCACCAAAAATCTTTTCAAAATTCAAAACTTGAATTCATGCGGCCATTTCATCAAACACCTTGTAGATGCAAATCAAATAAAATTCAAACACTATTTGGAGCAGTGATTTGAGCCTAACTTGTTCCCTCTCTGGTTGCAACTAGGCTTTAGTAGATCATCTAGCTCATTTGTAAACATCTAGCACCACTGTAAGCTTGGCAATGTCATCAATGGTGAACAGCCGAAGCCACCCATGCCACCCCAGTGTAGACAACAAGCTAGGAGAGGAACTAGCCGTGCCAACCTTGTCTGGGAGATCACCCATGCCTCACCGCCCCCTCTCGACCAGCCCTGCCTCGAAGACACCGACCAGAGCACCCAGGAACGCCGCGCCCGTGCCTCTGTCAACCATGTCGAGCGTGCGCCAGAGCGCCACCCTCGACACACGCCCACAGTCCGCGCGCCGCCCTCGCCGCGTGCATACATGATCGCCACCGACCCAGAAGACCGCCAGACATCACCGTTCGCCGCCCCATGACGCACAGCCACCGCTCGCCGTCGAAGACGTCGCCTCTGCCGCGCAGAGCATCGCGCGTTGCAGACCAAACCGCACCGCCCCTACGCGCGCATTAAAGCCGTAGAGCATCGCCAGGAGACCACCAAGCGATCGCCACCTCCGGCCATGCCTCTAGCAGCCCGTAGCCATGTCGCCACCGTCGCCTGCCCATGCCGTTCGGTCTCGCCGTCGCGACTATAAATAGAGGCCACCCCCAGCCGAATTGAGCACACCATCTCACTCCCCTCTCCTCACTGATCGTGCCACCCCGTTCCCGGAGCAAGGCGAGCAGCACTTCGCCGGAATTTCACCGGAGCCTGTCGCTGCTGGAGAAGAAGGGGGCCAGCGATTGGAGCCGCCCCAGGAGCAACTGCCGGTACCAGGAAGTTCGCCGTCGTCGACTTCGTCGTTCGCCCGCCTCGCCGACCCTCGCTTGAACCCCGGTAAGCCCCCAACGACCCCCACTGGCAGCGCTAGGTTTCTGTCTCGCCGGCGTTGCCCAACATCGACGATGACCCTCAGCCGTTGGATTAGAACCAGATCAAACGCACCACATCGCCCCATAACGCTTCGCACCCCCTGTCTCACTGACGCGTGGAGACAGCCACTTAACCCGCCAACGTAAGCGCTGTGCTTAGCAGGCCGGCCCAGTATTACTTCCCGCGCAGCCCAGTTATTTGAATTTGACCTTTTCCATTTTATTTCAAATACACTTCTTTTACCCAGTTTAAAAAATCAACCCAGGTCGATTCAGTGAACCAAATTGAATGAAACCAATTTTGTTAGAAAGGCCTGGGAATGCTGAATCCAAGCCCATTGGATTCAAGTCATTTGGATCTATAGATCATCCATGGTAAAAATAACAAGGCAGAAGCTTTTCTGCATTCAAACATTTTTCAAATTAAAACAATAATAGCTTTTGAGTTGATTCCAACTCTCAAATATCACATTTAACCATACCTTTCATAATATATAAAAATATATAGGTTTACCTACATAAATAATGACCAAGTAATAAAAGAATGCCACATAGGCATTTCTAGCCACTTTAATTAATTAAAATAAAAGAGAAAAACCTTATTAAATTGTGACACCACTTTAAATCACATTCCCATGGACTAAAATATGTGGTGATGACATGTGTCAAGATGATCCCATGTTTGGTTTGGAGAATATTAAATCCTAAGTAGTTTTTCAATGAGTAGAAATTACTTTTCTAAAAATAAAAGGAATTAAACCAAGCTTTAATCTTGTAATGTTAGTGATGATACTAGATCATCTATAGGACCCTTTGGTGTGATGATTGAAAGTAGTTAAGTATTGTTTGGTGATTGTGTACATCGTATTTATTTATAGACGCTAGTACCGACCAAGGATACGAGGAGGAAGGAGGATTCTACGAAGAAGCCGAGGAGAACTTCAACCACTGCTCTGCACAAGGCAAGCTAACACTTGCAATTTAGCAAGCTTATACTGATATTGATGCAAGCCAATACCTGCTTGCTGCCATGCCCCCTATATGCCTTAAAGCATATATGATCATACCCACTTGATAAACCAATCCTAGTTTTACTTACAAGCTTATTACTTTATTTCTTTATCAAAGCTAGTACTTAAAGCTTACTAGAATAAATGGAAGATACTAGAAGGATAATTGAAGGTTGCATAAAGAGCATAAAATTTGGCCTAAGCTAGATAATCTTGATGACATCCTCAGGCATGAGATTAAACTTAGTTAAACTCCACTAGTTTACCACCCCTCATTAGTACCTACCCCCACTTGTAGATGCTAGTGCTAAGCATAAAACTTGATCAACTTTAGATGGGAATACTTGGTGAAAATGGTTATGGAAACCTTAGAATGATGGATCATTCTATTGAGATGTTTTGACATGTGTTTCCGAACACCAGATGATTTTGGTGATGAAAATGTTGAGGCATGAGCCTTAGCCCTTTATAAAACTGATGGTTGTCTGGATGCGATACCATTCCAATTTTATCGTACAACCACAATACCCGAGAATTGGGTAGGGCTTGACTGGAAACTTATATACCTTAGTATTAGTTCCCTCACGGCCAAGGTATGAGCTGAGGCTACCTTGTGAAGATTGTCCACCTGTGCAGTACCCAAGATGACAGTTGGTCATGGTTGGGAGGCCAAACTCACAGGGGAGGTGCTTATACTAGGGCGTGTAATTGAAAGGTTAGGATTGATTATCCGCATACCGAGTATGGTGAATTCAGGATTTGTTCCTGACGGATGTATCGAATGTTGTGGTGAAAGTGTACAATCTCTGCAGAGTGTCAAACTATTCGAATAGCCGCGTGTGCGGTTATGGACAGTTGGAGTGGCCATATTGTTCCCCCGTCAGATGTTTTCAAAAGACTTGAGAAATGAATTGAGACTTTGACTTGACCACAACAGGGTTGTGATATGAAATACAAGTTCCTACTTAGGAGTTATAAAACTGTGACTAGCTTCTCTTGCTTCTCAGCTTAGTAGAGATAAATCTGGCTTTTGCAAAACAACCCTAGAGCCTAGTGTCCTATTATCAAAAACCCCTTTCACTTGTTAGTATTAGTTTGCGAGTACTTAAAGAGTACTCATGGCTTTGTCCCTGGATATTCCCGTGGCCAGACTATGAAGAGGAGTACCTGGAGGATGGACCCCGGGAAGGTTACGACAACTAGGATCATCTCCCATCGTCAGCATTGCCTGTGACCCCGAAGATGGAGCTTCGCCTACGCTACCGTTATTATTACGTATTCCGCTGCTTGAAGTTGTATTAAGAACTGGATCATGAGATCCCTATTTGTGTAAGAACTTATGTACGGTTTTTAATGGATGATGTACTGTGGTATCCAATTCTGTTATGTCTTGCAAAAATGGTAATCCTGAGATTGCGATGTATGGCATAACAGGCATCTGGGATTAAAAATCCGGGTGTTGACAAGTTGGTATCAGAGCCATCCTGACCATAGGGGACCCTAGTTAGACTGGACGTTTGAATCAAAAACTTAGTTTCAAAACCAAAGAAAACAAATATTTACAAAAACTTATTCTCATTCTTATCCCTTTGATTCTTTCATGAAAATTCATGTTCCTCAAAAACTCTTGCAAAATACATAAAATTTTGACACACTTGATCACTCTACTAACTTACTCATCCTATATTCTTATAGATGGACGTGAAGTACAACAAGTTTTATCAGTTGGGGAATGGAGGAGACCTTATCTTTGAGAGGGATTTGGACCAGCTTTCGGAACTTCTGGAGCGTCCGCACCCCGAGTTCTTCGGAGCTTAGCTCAATGATCAAGGAGGAGAAGATCTGCAGTGGCTAATTGTTGTAAGTCTCCGAGGAAAGATTGAACCTCCCACTGCTGAGGGAATTCAGTTTACCTTAAGAGAGAACAACTGGCTCGATGGACTTGCCAGGGCCATGCAGGAAGCTCTTTCCCGTCTGTGTGGGCAAAGCATCAACCATATCAAGGGTACTCGCTTTGAGTTTTGCCCAAGGCGTGATGCTAATGGACAACCCCTGGAAGCCCCATACCACCACGAACTGAAGACTCAATTGGACCACCTCAGCTTCATGATGTACGATCGTTAGCAGGAGTTGGATAATTGCCGTGACTACTCCAACCATAAGTCCGCCATCATCAAGACGAAGGATCAGACCATCGCCATGCTAGCGAAGGATCACAAGTCTCGCCGCCGTCAGCTCGACAAGAAGGAGCGCATCATTGCCCGTCTTCGCCATCGTATCTCATCTTTGGAGGAGACCATCCACGAGAGAGACATGCAGTTGGAACAAAGGGAGAATGCCGGAGAGGATCTTAGTGGAGACCCCTACTCCTATCTTAGCGATGACGATGATTTTCTGGAGGATCAGGCTATGGACTTCTTCACCGATGAGGATGATTTCGCCTTCATCGATGATGATGAGGATGATGAAGCCACAGATTCCAAGGAGTAGTACCACTTGAGCACTAGCGTAGCGAGTAGTATTCGGTCCCACTGTATCGTAGTTTTCAGAATGGTTCTTAAAACCATCTATTTTTCTTTGTTGTGGTTTATGTTGTATCGTGTGCTATGAATGAATGAATGAATGAATGAATGAATGAATGAAAAGCAAGTTGCTAGAAAAATCTGAGTCAATCTTTGAAAACTTTTCAAAATCCTAGAACCTTAGAAATTTCCCTCTTTTCTCATGATCTATCTCAATCTTCAGATGCCACGCGGAGGAAGTGGTTCATCCCCGGACCCGATGTTGCAGATCCTGCAAATGTTGACTTCTGACCGTGAAGCTGAAAGAGCGGAACGTCAAGACAACCTAGCCACCCTGCAACAGATAGCTCAGCTAGCCCACAACAACCAAGGCCACGGAAATCAGGATAACCATGGATCTAAGCTCAAGAATTTCTAGAACACCAACCCACCTGTTTTCACTAAGTCAGAAGAACCCCTAGACGCCGATGATTGGCTGCAAACCATGGAAAATAACCTAGAAGTCGCTGGAGTGGAAGCCAACGATAAAGTTCTGTTCGCCACCCACTATCTAGCCGGAGATGCCAAGGCATGGTGGAACAGTGTTCGCGCAATGACCGGAGGCCAGATGATGACCTGGGAGGAATTCAAGGTCAAGTTCAGCAGAACCCATGTGCCCCCGGGTTTGATCAACAGAATGAGAGACGAGTTCAGAGAACTGAAGCAAGGGAGGATGACCGTAGTGGAATATCGTGACAAATTTTTGTCATTAGCTAGGTATGCCCCGGATGAGATCGACACCGAAGCCAAGAAGAAAGAAAGATTCATGAATGGTCTGCACGATGAGATGCAGACAGTGTTAGTCAATATCCCCTTTGCTGATATTGAAGCCCTTGTCGACTCTGCTATCCAGATGGAAGGAAAGATCAACCAAGCCAATGAGAACCGCAAGCGTCGCATGATGCATCAGCCAGGAACCCATCAGACCCCAAAGTATCGCCCTAACCCATCTCCAGGATTTGCCCCTAGAACCAACAGACCCCCGATGAACCGTCCGACCTATCCCAACCGTGGAAACCCTAGGCCCGGAGGAAATCACAACAACCCCGGCAACGCTATCAATTTCAACCGTGCCCCACCCAATTTCAACACCAACAATGCTGCCACCAACACCAACACTGCCCCGAGGACTGGAAGCAATGCCGTGCCTGTAGCAGCAAAGGACAAGTCGCAAGTGACTTATTATGACTGTAGAAATAAGGGTCACTACTCCAACGAGTGCCCCAACAAGAAGAATGCCGCAGCCCCCAATGCCAATGCCCCAGCTCAGCAGCAGCGTCGTGTTCAACCAGGAAGGAGATTTGCCCCAGGGAATTCGCTCAACCGCAATGGCCGTCTTTTTCTCATGCATGCTGAAGAAGCTCAGGAAGCGCCAGACGTCGTGCTGGGTATGTTTTCTGTTAATTCAGTACTTGCACGAGTGTTGTTTGATTCTGGTGCATCGCACTCATTTGTCACCGAAGAATTTGCATGCATTAGTAAAATTCAACCAACCAAACTGAAGCATGTTATGATTGTTCAAATTCCCGGATTGACCACCAAGGCTAGGCAAATTTGCAAAGCCGTCCCTATCTGAATCCATGGCATAGATTTTTATGCAAATCTGATAGTACTTGAAACTAAAGGTTTGGAAGTAGTACTAGGAATGGATTGGATGTCCAAACATAAAGGATTAATTGACTATGCCAAGAAAGCCATCACCATGACCAGTACAGCCGGAATATCAGTCGAGCATATATCTGAAACCTTACCTCGTCAATTCAAGTGCAACAAGAGTATAGCCCAACCTACCATTGACCAAGTCCGGATAGTCTGTGAATACCCCGATGTATTTCCAGATGTTTTGCCCGGTATGCCCCCAGATCGGGATATCGAGTTTATCATTGGACTAATCCCCGGAACTGGACCCATAGCCCAAAGACCATATAGTATGAACCCGTCTGAGCTAGCAGAACTGAAGAAGCAACTGGATTCCATGTTGGAAATTGGATTGATTCAACCAAGTGCGTCACCATGGAGGCATTACCTGATGGGAAATCGTTGTGAGATCTATACGGATCACAAGAGTCTGAAGTATATATTCACTCAGAAGGAGCTGAATATGAGACAGAGAAGATGGATTGAGCTAATCAAGGATTACGACCTGAACATTCACTATCACCCTGGTAAAGCCAATGTGGTAGCCGATGCCCTTAGCAGATTGCTGTGCCGCTTGAACTCAATGATTTTAAAGGAGCAACCAAGCTTGCACAAAGAGATGGAAGATTTTCGAATGGAATTAGTAAGTGAAGGATTTTTGGCTAGCATATAACTCCAGCCCACTTTGATCAGTCAGATTAAAGAGGCGCAGAAGGGAAATGCTAGTATTGACGAAATCAAGCGTCGTATCGGTATAGGCAAAGTACCCGGATTCACCGAAGACGAAGAAGGAGTTCTGTGGTACAAAGGACGCCTTTGTGTACCATCAGATTCTGAGTTTAAAGAAGTTATTCTGAAGGAGGCTCATGATACTCTTTATTCTATCCATCCCGGAGGAACTAAGATGTATCAAGATTTGAAAGAGCAATTTTGGTGGCATAAGATGAAGAGAGAAATCGGAAGCTATATCGCCAAGTGTGATATATGTCAGCGAGTCAAGGCCGGACATCAAAGACCCGCTGGATTGTTGCAACCCTTGCAGATTCCGGAATGGAAATGGGATTCCGTTGGAATGGACTTTATCACCGGATTGCCTACTTCTAGTAGGGGAAATGACTCTATCTGGGTCATAGTGGACAGATTGTCCAAAGTTGTCCATTTCTTGCCCGTCAAGACCACATATCAGAGTTCGAAGCTAGCGGAGTTGTACATCGCTAGAATAGTTAGTTTGCATGGAGTCCCCAAGAACATCGTATCGGATCGAGGAACTCAGTTTACCTCGATATTCTGGAAGAAAGTCCAAGAAGGTTTAGGAACCCGCCTAGATTTCAGTACCGCGTATCACCCTCAGACCGATGGACAAACGGAGCGAGTAAACCAAATACTCGAAGATATGCTGAGAGCATGTGTGTTAGAATATGGATCCAAGTGAGAAGACTGTCTGCCGTTTGCAGAATTTGCGTACAATAACAGTTATCAAGCCAGTTTGCAAATGGCCCCATTTGAATTCATGTACGGAAGGAAGTGTCGCACCCCTTTGAACTGGTCGGAAGTAGGAGAGAGTCATATTTTCGGACCCGACATCCTACGAGAAGCAGAAGAGAAGGTTCACAAGATTCGTGAGCACCTCAAAACCGCCCAGTCCAGACAGAAGAGTTACGCCGACAAGAGACGTAGAGACCTCGCCTTCAACATAGGAGATTTTGTATATCTGAAAGTGTCGCCATTGAAGGGAATGCAGCGTTTCCAACTCAAAGGAAAATTAGCCCCCAGATATATCGGACCTTTCAAGATTCTAAACCGTCGAGGAGAAGTGTCGTATCAATTGGAACTGCCCGAAGAGATGTCAGTTGTGCACAATGTGTTCCATATCTCGTTACTTCGCAAGTGTCTCGAAGTCCCAGAAAAGACCGAAGTGTTCAAGAATATCGACCACCAGACCATAGAGATCAACGATGACCTGACCTATCCCGAAGTACCCATCCGTATTTTGGAAGAAGCTTTCCGAACTACCCGAACCCGAAGCATCAAGTTTCTCAAGATTCAGTGGAGCAACCACACAGAAGAGGAAGCTACCTGGGAGCGCGAAGATCACATCAGGACAGAGTTTCCCGATCTCTTCAAATCCTAGGTAATCTTTTTCGTCCTTTTTCAAATCTCGGGACGAGATTTTGTTTAAGGGGGGAAGGTTTGTAACATCCCAAAAATACTAAACTTAGATCATCAAACTCTAATCATCAAATTTAGGGTTAACAAAAACTTTGCTAAAATAAAAACATGAAAGCATGCATGTGGGTATGCCTTTCATTTTGAATTCTTTTGAACCAACTTGTTTGTGTGTTCCTTTGCTTGTAAATGGATGCTTAGGTGAAATAAACATCATCTAAACAATTCCCAAACTTTTCTCAAAGACAAATAAATCAAAACAAAGATAAACGAGTGAATGGTCATTTTGACCAATTTAACTCCCATGCCTACTTTGGCTGTCTCAAATTTTCAGAACTTAACAGAAACTTTTCTGGATCTTTGCACCCATTGATTGTACTCATAACAAAGTATCAAGGCCCACTTTGTGATAATCCAGAAACATTCAAATGCATAGTTTAAATGACAATTCAAAATTGAATCTTTATCATATGAGAAGATCCCACTTTTTCAAAAACCACTCAAACAAGCTCAACTTTCAAAACCCAAGCATCTGCAGACTCACCAGCACCAACCTAGCACACCCACCAAAAATCTTTTCAAAATTCAAAACTTGAATTCATGCGGCCATTTCATCAAACATCTTGCAGATGCAAATCAAATAAAATCCAAACACTATTTGGAGCAGTGATTTGAGCCTAACTTGTTCCCTCTCTGGTTGCAACTAGGCTTTAGTAGATCATCTAGCTCATTTGTAAACATCTAGCACCACTGTAAGCTTGGCAATGTCATCAATGGTGAACAGCCGAAGCCACCCATGCCACCCCAGTGTAGACAACAAGATAGGAGACGAACTAGCCGTGCCAACCTTGTCTGGGAGATCACCCATGCCTCACCGCCCCCTCTCGACCAGCCCTGCCTCGAAGACACCGACCAGAGCACCCAGGAACGCCGCGCCCGTGCCTCTGTCAACCATGCCGAGCGTGCGCCAGAGCGCCACCCTCGACACACGCCCACAGACCGCACGCAGCCCTTGCCGCGTGCATACATGATCGCCACCGACCCAGGAGACCGCCAGACATCACCGTTCGCCGCCCCATGACGCACAGCCACCGCTCGCCGTCGAAGACGCCGCCTCTGCCGCGTAGAGCATCGCGTGTTCCAGACCAAACCGAACCGTCCCTACACGCACATTAAAGCCGTAGAGCATCACCAGGAGACCACCAAGCGATCGCCACCTCCGGCCATGCCTCTAGCAGCCCGTAGCCATGTCGCCACCGTCGCCTGCCCATGCCATTCGGTCTCGCCGTCGCGACTATAAATAGAGGCCACCTCCAGCCGAATTGAGAACACCATCTCACTCCCCTCTCCTCACTGATCGTGCCACCCCGTTTCCGGAGCAAGGCGAGCAGCACTTCGCCGGAATTTCACCGAAGCCTGCCGCTGCTGGAGAAGAAGGGGGGCAGCGACTAGAGCCGCCCTAGGAGCAGCTGCCGGTACCAGGAAGTTCGGCGTCGTCGACTTCGTCGTTCGTTCGCCTCGCCGACCCTCGCCTGAACCCCGGTGAGCCCCCAACGACCCCCACTGGCCGCGCTAGGTTTCTGTCTCGCCGATGTTGCCCAACGTCGACGATGACCCTCAGCCGTTGGATTAGAACCAGATCGAACGCACCACATCGCCCTATACCGCTTCGCACCCCCTGTCTCACTGACGTGTGGGGACAACCACTTAACCCTCCCGCGTAAGCGCTGTCCTTAGCAGGCCGGCCCAGTATCACTTCCCGCGCAGCCCATTTATTTGAATTTAACCTTTGCCATTTTATTTCAAACACACTTCTGTACCTAGTTTCAAAAATCAACCCAGGTCGATTTATTGAACCAAATTGAATGAAACCAATTTTTTTAGAAAGGACTGGGAATGCTGAATCCAAGCCCGTTGGATTCAAGTCATTTGGATCTATAGATCATCCATGGTAAAAATAACAAGGCAGAAGCTTTTCTGCATTCAAACATTTTTCAAATTAAAACAATAATAGCTTTTGAGATGATTCCAACTCTCAAAAATCACATTTAACCATACCTTTCAGAATATATAAAAATATACAGGTTTACTTACAGAAATAATGACCAAGTAATAAAAGAATGCCACATAGGCATTTCTAGCCACTTTAATTAATTAAAATAAAAGAGAAAAACCTTATTAAATTGTGACACCACTTTAAATCACATTCCCATGGACTAAAATATGTGGTGATGACATGTGTCAACATGATCCCATGTTTGGTTTGCAGAATATTAAATCTTAAGTAGTTTTTCAATGAGTAGAAATTACTTTTTTAAAAATAAAAGGAATTAAACCAAGCTTTAATCTTGTAATGTTAGTGATGATACTAGATCATCTATAGGACCCTTTGGTGTGATGATTGCAAGTAGTTAAGTATTGTTTGGTGATTGTGTACATCGTATTTATTTATAGACGCTAGTACCGACCAAGGATACGAGGAGGAAGGAGGATTCTACGAAGAAGCCGAGGAGAACTTCAACCACTGCTCTGCACAAGGCAAGCTAACACTTGCAATTTATCAAGCTTATACTGATATTGATGCAAGCCAATACCTGCTTGCTGCCATGCCCCCTATATGCCTTAAAGCATATATGATCATACCCACTTGATAAACCAATCCTAGTTTTACTTACAAGCTTATTACTTTATTTCTTTATCAAAGCTAGTACTTAAAGCTTACTAGAATAAATGGAAGATACTAGAAGGATAATTGAAGGTTGCATAAAGAGCATAAAATTTGGCCTAAGCTAGATAATCTTGATGACATCCTCAGGCATGAGATTAAACTTAGTTAAACTCCACTAGTTTACCACCCCTCATTAGTACCTACCCCCACTTGTAGATGCTAGTGCTAAGCATAAAACTTGATCAACTTTAGATGGGAATACTTGGTGAAAATGGTTATGAAAACCTTAGAATGATGGATCATTCTATTGAGATGTTTTGACATGTGTTTCCGAACACCAGATGATTTTGGTGATGAAAATGTTGAGGCATGAGCCTTAGCCCTTTATAAAACTGATGGTTGTCTGGATGCGATACCATTCCAATTTTATCGTACAACCACAATATCCGAGAATTGGGTAGGGCTTGACTGGAAACTTATATACCTTAGTATTAGTTCCCTCACGGCCAAGGTATGAGCTGAGGCTACCTTGTGAAGATTGTCCACCTGTGCAGTACCCAAGATGACAGTTGGTTATGGTTGGGAGGCCAAACTCACAGGAGAGGTGCTTATACTAGGGCGTGTAATTGAAAGGTTAGGATTGATTATCCGCATACTGAGTATGGTGAATTCAGGATTTGTTCCTGACGTATGTATCGAATGTTGTGGTGAAAGTGTACAATCTCTGCAGAGTGTCAAACTATTCGAATAGCCGCGTCCGCGGTTATGGACAGTTGGAAGTGGCCATACTGTTCCCCCATCAGATGTTTTCAAAAGACTTGAGAAATGAATTGAGACTTTGACTTGACCACAACAGGGTTGTGATATGAAATACAAGTTCCTACTTAGGAGTTATAAAACTGTGACTAGCTTCTCTTGCTTCTCAGCTTAGTAGAGATAAATCTGGCTTTTGCAAAACAACCCTAGAGCCTAGTGTCCTATTATCAAAAACCCCTTTCACTTGTTAGTATTAGTTTGCGAGTACTTAAAGAGTACTCATGGCTTTGTCCCTGGATATTCCCGTGGCCAGACTATGAAGAGGAGTACCTGGAGGATGGACCCCGGGAAGGTTACGACAACTAGGATCATCTCCCATCGTCAGCATTGCCTGTGACCCCGAAGATGGAGCTTCGCCTACGCTACCGTTATTATTACGTATTCCGCTGCTTGAAGTTGTATTAAGAACTGGATCATGAGATCCCTATTTGTGTAAGAACTTATGTACGGTTTATAATGGATGATGTACTGTGGTATCCAATTCTGTTATGTCTCGCAAAAATGGTAATCCTGGGATTGCGATGTATGGCATAACAGGCATCTGGGATTAAAAATCCGGGTGTTGACACAGCCTAGAAAAGTGGGGGCGGTAGCACTGGGGACCTCAACTTTGGTCATGCTCCTCTAGTATGGAGTCAGTGATTTTTAGGGTGAAAATCCAAGGGTCTGGCCTTTATTGGTTGTACCTAACAATGTTTTTGTTGAAGGCATTTTTTTAGAAACTCAGACCTTTTCTAGGATGAAAACTTAAGGTCTTGATCGAGCAACAACAATGTTGGCACATTGTTTCCTTCTTGGAGGCATTGCTTATGGAGAACCTCTTTTGTAGTCCGGATGCTGTCTTTGGTGGTGTTTAGAGTGTTGCTACTGCGAGTGGTTAATCACCATGGCAAGGTATTTTTTGTTTTTGGGCTATGTGCATTCTTGATGTTTGCGGACATTTTTTTGACGTAGAGGCTAAATGTAATTGGTATCTTCGAATTATTAATAAATTTAGTTTATCGAAAAAAGTTGCAAGCCTCGATTAGAGATCAAAAAATACTAGGTTTGAATATTCATGATTCCTTAAAGCATCTCCACCGGAGATCCAATAACACCTCTAATAGGCCTATGGGCTCCGGTACGAAATTTTGGCTTGCACCGACGCCCTGAATAACCCACCGGCATATTTTGGATCCCAATACAATAGTAGGCAACCCCACTCTTCAAGCCACGTCGACTTTCGTCTGTGGGCCAGTCTTGACAGCCAAACATACTCATTCCCTACCCCATTCAACTCTCCCCATCTGCCTCCCGACCCCCAGAATCGCCATCACTGCCGCCGCAGCCACCTCCCCATGCTTGCCTCCCTCCCAGCCACCTACAATCAGAATCGCCATAGCTTATGGCGCCGATCTCCAGCATCTCGCGGTGCTGCATTTATTGTAAATGCGACAATAATATAATGAATAACGAAAATGAAATCACAACAGGGGACACATGATTTAATGTGAAAAATCTCTCCAACAAAGAGAGGGAAAACCACAGGCCCCAACTAGCCAAACTTCACTATAACGGGGGCGGGGAGGGGGGAGGGGTATACAACACCGGGGATTTCATATATGCAACTTATCCCAACCTCTTACAAAAGGTATATATAACGGTGGAAACCTAGATCTTCAATGATCCGCTACGCTTTGGCCCAAGCGCACCAGCTACGGCCCCGCTTAGCCCGTCAGAAGCTAGCCTCCTTAATAAATTTGGATCATACTTCAACAAACTTTACCTTGAGAAAAATTCCTTCTTGTAGCATCAACATCAACCATCTGCTTGGACAACAAAAAAAATACTTTCAACGCCAATAGCCACTTGGGCTAATTAGTTAAACCAACTAAGTTCGAGCAAAGCTCAAACTTAACAATAGGAATAACTTTAGTCATCATATCAGTAGGATTATCATGAGTGCTGATCTTGCATACCTTTAGTTTACCTTGAGCAAACAATGTCTCTAACAAAATGGTAATTGACATCAATATGCTTTGTTATCTCGTGGAATATTCGATATTTTGTAAGGTATATGGCACTTTTACTATCACGAAACAAAGTAATACAAGAATCATATGCACAAAGCTTAGCAAACAAAATTTTAGCAATAGTCATGTATTCAGCTTTAGTGCTAGATTGGGCAACAATAGCCTGCAACGTAACCTTCCAGCTAACAACCCAATCATAAACATTAAACACATAACCTGTGAGGGATCTTATTTTATCCAAATCGATAGCAAAATATGAATCCACATAGCCAACGGGTTCCTCAACGGTCCTACCAAACTTCAAACAAGCATTAGAAATGCCATGAGGGTACCTGAAAACCCACTAAATATCCTTCCAATGTTATTTACTAGGATTATCCATGTATCTACTGATCAAACTCATAGCATATAATAAACCAGAACAAGAAAAAACTATGGCATACATCAAAGAACCAACATCACTAGATATGGCACCTTTCACATGTACTCAAACTCTTCATAAGTACTAGGACATTGTGAACTTGACAACTTAAAATGAGGATCAATAGGAGTACTATTTGACTTGGCACCATGCATATTGAAACAATGAAGAACTTTCTCAATATAACTTTGTTGACTAAGAAATAACAAACCATATTTTATGTCTCATACTCAGGTAATCTTCATACCTAAGATTTTGTTAGCGGCATCAAGGTCCTTCATCTCAAACTCACTACTTAGGTGTGCCTTCAAAATAGTGATTTTTTTCATGCTCTTTGCATCAATTAACATATCATGAACATATAACAACAAGTATATATGTGATCCATCGACAAGCTTAATGTAAACATAACTATCATATTGAGACCTCTCAAAACCATGTGAGATCATGAACGAATCAAACCTTTTATACCACTGTCTTGGAGATTGCTTTAAGCCATAAAGTGACTTCTTTAACTTGCACACAAAATTTTCCGTAAAAAGCACTATGAACCCTTCTAGTTGGTCCATGTATATTTCCTCGTCAAGCTCTCTATGCAGAAATGCAGTCTCTATATCTAACTTCTCAAGCTTAAGATCATGTATAGCCATAATACTAAAAAATGTATGAATAGAACTATATTTTATAACTGGGGAAACACATCATTATAGTCAATACCTAGAATCTAGATAAAACCTTTTGCTACCAACCTTGTCTTACACCTTGAAGGCTCTTTATGAGGCAAACCTTCCTTTCTCTTAAAGATCAATTTGCAGCCGAATGTGTTCTTTTGTTTAGGCAAGTGCACACCATCCCATGTGCATTTTTCTCAAGCGATTGCATCTATTATTGCATAGCAAAAACCCACTTCTCGCGGTCAATGGATGCAGTGGCTTCATTATATGTAGTTAGTTCAGAATCATTCTCCACCTGTTTAGCACAACTAAAAATATAATGAACAAGATTATACTCTTCAATTAAACGAGGATGATGACCTTTGTTATGCCTCGGTCCTCAGTAGCAATGGACTCATGTGGCTACTGCAAAACAATAGGTGAGTACCAAACACCATTATCGTCAATATTTTTATCATGTGTATATTTAACAACAACATCAGTTTCAACAGTTTCCTGCAGGTGCTCCACCTGCACACTAACTTTCTCCTCTCCGATAGCAAAAGAAGAGGGATCTGATGGCAAGCTGTCATGATACATACAGATTCATTGAAAACAACATTCCTACTCAACAAACCTTTTTAGTTTGAGGATTCCATAGTTTATATGATTTAAATCATGAACCATAACCAAAAACCATGCACTTAACAATCCTTAGCTCAAGTTTTCCATTATCGATGTGGGCATATGCAGTGCAACCAAAAAATCTCTGTGAATAATCAGCATATGAACCTGACCATATCTCAGTGATCAACATGTGAACCTGACCATATCTCAATGTGAGTTTTTTCTCAAGTAAAATAGAAGGTGACCTATTGACAAGGTAGCGCGTTATGTTGTCTGCTTTGGCCCAAAGACGTTTACCCATACCTGCTTGGATAGCATGCAGCGAATCCTCAAGATGATGGTTCTGTTCATGCGCTTAGGGCATCTCTACCGGGCCGACCCATTTTAGACACGAGATGTGTCCAGATCAGTCCATTTGGGTCAGCCCACGAACACAAAAATTGGCCATTTTGGCCCCTGTCTGTTTGGTTCGGGAGATCCCTCAGTGGCGCCGACCCATTTTTCTGAAATACAACCATTAAAAAACAAAATAAAATAAAAACTTATTTATATTACATAAATAGTTTTAATTTACATATTAAAAAACAAAACATAATTAGAATAAACCATAGCTATGGCTAGGGAATTCGGTGGCCGATACGGCAATGGTGGCAGAGGCGGCGATGACACTTAGTCACCGGGCTGGTTGGAGAGGTCGATGAACACCGCGGATGACCATGGGCCCCCACAGATAGTAGCCCGATTGTGGTGGCGGATGCTGGTGCGGCAGCTTCATGGGCGTGGGTGGGGAGCGTGGTGGCGATTCTCACATGACGTTCCCCCATTCCCGAGGTGGCGCCTGATGGAACTAGCATGCCATGCCTCCGGCAGCAGCGGGGGAAACTGGTTTCCATACACCACCTGGTGAGCAGAGAGCTCGATGGCGTCCTGCAGCCCCACGCACTGCCACTTGGCATCCTCCTCCACCTTGGATGCTTCCATGGCGGCGTGAATGGCTTTTATTTGTCGTAGCCCGGCGACAGGACCACTACGGGTGGCATGGGCTCATGATCCTCCTTGACGTTCGCCAGCTCCTCCCCCAGCCTTCGTCTTCGTCTTTAGTGGCGGAGAAGTCGACGTCGGGGAGGTCGACGTTGCCCTCGACTGGGAAGTCGACCATGTAGGATGAGCGGAACCTCACCTCGTGCTTCTAGTCAAGGAATTTTACCCAAAAATCGCGGTGCTCATACGCGGTGTCATGTGGAGGTGCGTGGACGGCGCTCGATCTCCCAGTCAAGCAGTGCCCCGTCCGTCGGCGCCGGCGGCACATGAACCCACGCTTGATTCAGGTGCCACCCCACTGGCACAGACACATCGTGATGCTCACAGGGGTGGCGCTCCTTCTAGCAGCGATGGCACTCGGCGACAGGCACATACTGCATGTCCCTATCTGAAGGATAACTGAGACGGAGACGACCCGCCGGAGCAGAAGCACGTCCAGCGCGGGATATTGCGGTCGCAACAACAAAATCTGACACGCGCGAACATGCTGGCAGGGGCCCACTATGACCCCACATGGTTGGTGGAGGCAGCGACGTCGTCGTCATCGGAGGTGCAGTGTAATGATGGCGGCAGCCCAACTGTTGGGGATAATGCTAAATGGATATCACGATTGTATGTCTCTAATCTGGCTAATCCGAGTGGCCCCACAGTTTGTAGTAAGGTCCATTGCCTGTTGGGCGGCCCAGTTAGACGGATCCAGAAAGGAGTCCCATGCCGGATAAAAAAAGGCTACAGTTTAGTCACCGACCAACCCGGAACCTTGTAGTATAAGACACGAAGACTAGTTGGTATTAGTGTAAAACTCTGTAACATGTCCGGCTAGGACTTTTCCCTATAACCCTAGGTTCTTGTGTCTTTATAAGCAGACCTTTGAGTTAGGACATAACATATATCATCGCTCACAGAGAACTGATCCATGTAACTCGGCGTATTGCCATTATAGTGATTTATAGCAGGAGTAGGATTCCGCCACCGTTGTGGTATCTAAACCTACGTAAGATGTGTTACCTCGTACCCTCCAACTCACCGCCTTCCCCTACGTCTCTAAACACACTCTATGAGGACCCCTCAATGGTGTACTCGTCGGTAATACCACGACACCGACGAGGAACCACCAACCTTGTGGTCGTTCCTCATTGTCTTCTTCCACTAGTTGGGCATGGCGTCAGCGGCATCGGTGGAGAGGGGACTAGCTGGGTTCAAAATAGCAATGGAAAGGGCGTGGAGAGGGCAGGTCACACGCTCCCTTGGCCTAAAGAGACCTTGTTCCGCCCTCGTCCATTAATGTCGAGCGACGGTCAGGGAGCCGTCGCTTCGATTCATCATCGCTGACTGCCCGTTAACCTTTGCCTGGACTTGGCCATCAATGGCACACCGTGTCAGCAGGCGAAGCGCCCGATCACTGCCAGGCGGGTCCGTGCTTGGAAGCGAGGACAAGAGGAAGGACATACGCTGTCCGCGTCGGGTTCGAGGCGACGCATTCCCAAAGCATATTTGTGCCAGGAATGGATCGGCCCGGACACGCGTTGTCGTTTGGATCGGACCGCCGGATAGGGTTTTCACCATCCAGGCGTCCGCATGGACCGATTTAGACCGCCGGGATCGAATGGTTCAGCCCGGTGGAGGTGCCTAAGGGATGGTGTGGTCTCACTAGAACATAATTCCATATAATTGTTAGTATGTAATACTTTTACCTTCTTTTTGTTTGCTTTCTATCATGACTTTTCACTTTCTAAAAGCATAAAAACATTTGATTTTTCTTCGGAACCTCTCTCTGCTTGTCAACAAAGTTACACCATACTATCGTTACCGGCGACTAGTCTTACTCCACTCATCAGAAATTAGCCTTTTTAATAAAGTTAGATCATACTTCGATAGCATTCACGAGGAAGGCAGCTGGCATGAACAACAAAATCCTGGTCCATTTACCTTCACGCCGAGCAACATGAACAAGTCTGCAAATAAAACATCTTATGTCCAGGACTTGCATTTGGCATGCCATCTACGGATTCTTTTCTTCAGGAAGAATCTTCGTCTTTTCTTCACTTTGGGTGAGCAGGATTTAGTACGTCACGAAAATAAAAATACTATAGGATTCGGTAAAAGTCCTGTTATTTTTCTATGGTTGGTGAAGCATATAGGAATTTGCTTCTCCCGTAAATGATTCTATACTCTAATTTCGCAGGTTCACACCGTGTCCAGTCATCAGCTAGAGTTTCTTCGGGAGATAGTCCTTCGAAACCGTCTTTCGTCCCAATACAAGTTACTTCTTCGGGAGGCCGTCCACAACATAAGTTTTTCTTCCCGTGGTTGCCTACCCATTTCTCTGACTCTATTCATGAAAGCTAGTCTTATGTGAACTCGGCGCACCGTGTTCTCCTGGTCCATCCATTCAACCCCATGTCCTTCAGCTACGTCGTACGAGCGAGACCTCTACTTAAAAGTCTTCAGACTAGTTTCGTGTGGCAGACTTAGGCAGCAAACGGCATCTAGAAAGAACCTGGAATTTGGAAACCAAAACATATGACTAAAACCAGTACAAAGCGACATGAAATTTGCTTCCTTTAATTTGGTTGAACTCGACTGCGGACTAATTATTTTTTCCTTCCACCGTGCAGGAAAAATGGAGAAGAACGCGAGGCCCCGCCATGAGGCAAACAGTAGAGATGTCAGCATGTTCCGGCCTTATCAACAGAACAAACGTTGACTATCAGTCGATTTCTTGATTAGTTTGGTACCTCTGTACCTCAGCAGAATGAGAGATGAGATTGCATAAGCAGAATGAGAGATGAGATTGCATATTGTGTCCGTACATGGTTATACCATTTTCTTTGTACGTAGTTCTTGCTTATCCATTTTGATGCCTTGGCCTTGTATACGGTTACTGAATAAAAAACACACAACCACTTCATATATATCCATGTGTATATGTCTGATGCTGAGGTCTACTATACATCGTCCATTTAGTTATTGTTGGGTACTCCATAGCTCATCATCCAACCGCCATGCGCGCCTTAAAAAAACGATAAAATGGGCAAGGATTTGATTATTATGGTTGAGTGCCGCGATGACTGAAATAAGACTATACAGTTGAAGGTATCCTGGTGATGCCCCCTTAGCAATCATGCAAGGAATAGTTATCGCCATGATATAATAATGTCTCTCTGCTGCAGGCCTCGTCGAAGCTCAAAAGATACTAGGTTTGAATATTCCTGAATCCTTAGTGCCTTCATTTCCTTACCTTTTTGCTACTGTATTACCTTAACGATGAGTATTATTTTCTGTAATATAATCTACTGTAGCGACGTTCACTATTGCTGTTGAAATAAAGAAAGGAGCAGGTAGGACAACCTGTCGACCTCGCCAGGTCCTAATCCTGCACTGGTAGGCTGGTACACAATGCGCGCCATGTGCCGTGGACGCCGGCCTGAATTCAGCTTGCTCAACAGTCGGCCAACCTCGTGAGGAAACGCAGAGCATCCAATGTAAATGCTGGTCCTTTTCATATCAGGCTATTGTCAGCAGCTGCTCCTTTCTGGCTTTGAATGGACAGCAGAGGATCACACACACGGTCGTGAGCTTCTTCGTTGCAGCTGAGACAATGGCGTTCTTCTGAAAGCAGTACTGTGTGTGAACTGTGAACGCAGCTTTGTAGAACAATGTGAGCGTGTAAAAATCTGGCGGTTGGTGTGGGGTTGGAAGTTTAGCCTTTTGTGGTGTCTGAAAGATCTACGAGCCTAGGTTAATTAGTGACGATGAAACAGGAAACGTCAAATTACTGGTCTATGGGCGTTCAGGGGTCTTGATAATGATAGGAATTGATAGTTCATAAAGGTCCGGTGAGAGCGCTTGCATTCCCATTCCCTGAATGGTATGGTGAAAAACGAGTCTGAACCATCTAAGAAAAAGTGAGTCTGAACCGGCAAGGTAAACATACCGGGAAATTAGCAACTTTCTTTCTGAAGAAGCTTCTCTTCCTCTTCGTCTCCCTGCGCGCGTCATAGACCGTGTTGTGTCCGTCCACTGCGTGCTTGGCTTTTGGTGTTGACTGGCTAGAGAAAGGACAGTTGTGTCGTAAGTACTGAGATCATGAAGAGAGCACCGGCCGGAGGTGTTCAAGTTTGCGTTTTGGGGGTGCAAGGTGTTTGACGAATTAGAAGATGCACGATGTGCTATTGCGATTGAAATCTTGTTTCTCGATAAAGAGAGTTTTGATTAACTCAAAAGTCGCAGCAAGACGATACAAGCAACAGAACTTCACCTGAATACCTGATCACTACATAACCACATGCACACAAACCATAAGGTGTGCTTCGGGTGTCCCCCTCAAACTTAAGTTTGCATGTGATAATTTTTTTAATCCCGTCGAAACTCATATTCAGGCCATATATACCTCTGTATAAGTGTACTCGGTCGAGCTGGATATACTTCACGTTCCCACTGGCTGATCTCACCTTTCGTTATCGCGATTTACGTCTTTCCAAGCCATATTTTGAATTTTTGCTGTTGCCGCCTTTCGCAGGCACCTGAGTATACGTGTACGGTTAGTATATGTCTTATACGTCTAAAGAGAACCATACGAGTTTTGGATGGGTTCGTACGACGCTTTTATTTTTAAGAATTATCATGCCTCTTTATTAAGGGGCTGGTGGACCTTGGGCCAAATTCCTGGGACGAATGGGTTCAGGGGGCTAAAAGATGAGTTGTAGGCTAATTCTTAGTGAAAAATGGGCTAAATAGCTGTTAAATAGTAGACTGTTTTTTCATGGACTGGGGGGACGGCCCATTTCAGCTCCATGAAGGTCATGCACTCAAAATACTTCCTTCGTTGGTCGCTCCACCGGGATACTTTGGCTTGCATTTTTTTTTGGAACAGGCAACATGGTTAATTTTATTGATCAGACATTATGGATACATCATTCGACATAATAGAAACTAAAAACTCAGGTGGATCCTCATGCCATAATACGGTCACAGGTCCCTCCGAGTGCCTAGCTACGGTATCTACTGCTACATTGCACTCGAAATACTTCCTTCAATGGTCGCTCCATGGGATATTTTGGCTTACATTTGTTACAAATGAAACCAAGCGTGAAACCAATGCATAAATAGATAGATAGCCTGAATCAGAGATTTTTTCTTGTATCAAACATATGGATGCAAGTGGACGTCTGCCGAATACTCCCGACCTGTCTGCCCGCTTTCCTAATCCTGATTCATCCTCTAATTATGTATCATTTCCTAAGTTTGTATGTAGTTATTTAGGCATGTAGCGGACTGTCCGCTTAGTCTTTGGACAGTCCACTTGCATCCCTAATCAAACATGTATTATTCCCGCAAAGCAACAAAGACCAACATAAGGCTGCCATTCCATCAAGAATATTCTGGTTAATTTTTTATTGGATTCTGCATAGCCAATTGGCCAACATATTTACAGCAGACCATGGTTCATACAGATGCAACCTTAATGATAGATCATGCCACATGAGCGAATTTTTATTAAAAATCTGTATAATTGTCTCTCCATGATGGCAAAATAACAATATTTACTCGCATGTCTATTCCTCTTCACAAGGTTGTATTTTTTAAAAACTGGATTTAGGGGTGCGCCTTGGCGCACGATCCGTTGATTTTGAGCTAATTTAGTGATTATATGTACCGAATTTTTTTACCAAATAGTTGGTCGTATCGTCAAGGCTTAAATTCGATAGATGATCTCAAATGAGATTATAATTCAATGGTGATATGAACAAATTCTAAAATATATGATCATAGCAAGGAGGTTTATATTTAGGAGCCCAAGAGCTGAATTTGCCGATGACCTAGCCCGTGAGATGGTTAAGATGAACGTTGCCCATATATCATACGTGCATTACTTTTTTTTTGGTTATTAGCAGGTAAAACTTGAACAATGTTGGAACATACTAAAAGTCACCGTGTGTCATTGTTCTGTGATTAGCTATCAGCTTCCCATAATGTTAATAGGACTCTATTTATAAATAGGTGGGAAACCATTGTGTGTTCGTAAATATTCCGTTGCAACTCACACAAAAATATGAGATCCGAGAAGAATTGATGCAAGAGGTGCTGAAAAACATAGAGCCAGAACTGAAAAGGATGACCACCTCCAATGTACATATTGATCAGTGAAAGACATGATTTTGATATAAAAAAAGGCAGACACAGTTTTTTGCTCAAGCTTATTTCTTGTTAGCGAAAAGAGCACGGAACATAAGCACATCTGAAATCTTTCTCTTCTAGAGTATGAATTTTAGAGACAGGTTAGTAAAAGAAGATTACATTGGCACCGGCATGCCCTCGCTGCGGACCACCTCCTTATGCCTTGGGTGGATAAATGGGGCTGAAGTGTTTCAGTAGACAGTAGACCATGAACAGAGGCAGTGAGCCAAAAAAAATTTAGGCATCATTTACTGAAATGCATATTTGCCTTGCAAGGGCACTACTGCAATTTTCACTAAACCAAATCTGAGGGCTGAAGTATTTCAGTAGACAGTATGGTATTGCTGATTAAGATTCATGAGCAAGTCCAAATGGCCAACACAAGTTTTTTATTACAATAAAGACATTGGCGTGAAGCAGAGAAAGATTTGTTCAGCTTACGTACACAGCCATGGTCACCATATACTTGTTCAAGCAATGTATCTTTCCCTCTCGTCGCACCTTTCTCCTTGAGAACTAAACACACGTCAATTTTCATGTCTCATCATACCTCTCCTTGTTAGTACAGAACCTTGAAACCTGAAGGAAAAATGTTCAGATATAATTAAACCTTCATGAGCTAAAAAGAAGCACACGTATTTGCAGTTTAGGGCATATGTACAAAGCTGTAATATTAATTATTAATCTTGCAAGCTCATGACAAACTAAGCGCTAAATATATTAATCAGTCAATTGAGCAATCGGAAGAAACCGTCTTCTTTTGTCATTTCCTTTGAAAGAACCTTCTATCATTAGGTGAAAAATTAGAAACCTGGATTACTTTTTAAACTGGCCCACAATATTATGATATGCTAAGGTAGCTGTATAAATTCATGACCTTCCTAGTCAATGAAGCTAGCGCTTTCCTATGCAAATGCCACAACCTGATGCTATAATTTTTGTACTACTACAATATACAGTACAGCTAGAGAAAAGGGGAGAGAAAGGAACCACAAGGTCCATTAGCTGAATGTTCTGTGCAACCGGTGGAATGTTAAAAGCAAAACCAAATAGGTCTCTACTTTCCAAAAGCTTGATGGTTTACTCGATCCATTGACTGCAATTCTCATCTCTAAAACAAATTACGAACATCGTTTCATGAATAATAGTTCATGCACTCGTGTTGCTAACTTTATCTCTTGTGAACCTTCGTCTTAAAAAACGTCGATCTAATGTCTCAAACTGAACTGCTAACTAGAAATTATGGGAATTTGGATGAAAGTCATGAAAAAGCCTCAAGCTTTAACAAAAATCTTTGCAGTCTCACATAATATGTAAAATGAGCTCATGATGATATTATGTCTAAGGTAACATCTTATGAGCCTCATGTGAACATTAGCATAAACTCTACTCATAATGACATATTTCCATATGCTAGTGCACGTAATTTGTCTAGGCAAAACATTGCTATATCTTATGTTAACCAGTCTTGTTGCTCTAACATTGAAGGTTCTACTTTTTTTTTTGCGAAAAGGCGGTTCTACTTCTTTAGAACTTCTCCAATAATAACCCTGTAGAAGAAAACAAAGAGCTTAAGGACACTAGTGAAACTATTTTTATAAACACTTTAATATATCAATAAAACAGTTTCGTGTTATATGTAAAACTATACGTACTAGATAAAATGTTCACGCCACTAGTGTACTAATTCGTTTTATATGTAAAACTATTGTTTCCTTCCAATTTGAATATGTTCATGTAGTTAACAAAAACTGAACACTACAAAGAGTGGTCATGTATCTCTGAATGGTTGTTCATACGTTGTATCTATTGTAGACCAAAATGTTCATACGCCATATAAAGATGTTCATGACTTCAGAAGTAATGCTCATGTACTTAAGAAATAAACATATATTTCACATAATTAGGATAATAAAAATGGATATGAAGCTAAATTTCAAAAACAAACCGATAAAATAAACAAATGAAATGAAATAAATAAACAATAAAAAACATAAAAAAATTAGGTAAATATTTTTTTTTATAAAAAAGGATGCTCACAAAAACATAAAGAAGCAAAAACATAACAGGAAAGACTTAAGAAAATCAAAAGAACAAGAAATGAATAAATAGAGAAATGGCAAAAAAAAATTACACCAAAGATTAAAAAAACCTAGGTGATATAAAAAATAAAAGAAAAGAAAAACAAAACAAGAGAAAAAGGACAAAATAGATAATCAATCTTCATCGATTCAACCCAAACAGTTGGAATCATGTGAATTTGAGTTGTCGCGTTTTGACTCACATGCTGCAAGGAGCCAATATTTCTTTACATTTTTAAAAGTATATTTGAAGTTTCATTTTCCAAAAAATTACCTGGACAATATACATGTGGTCTACAGACATGCAAATCTTTGTTAAATAATACTTCAATTTGTGGCTCGAAAAGGCAAAATATAACTCTAGTGTGCTTCACACATTTTTGTGTATATATCAAAATATAAAGATACGACGATATAATTTATATTTTTTTTGTTATTTTGTAATAAATCGTGGATTTTTTAAAGACAAAGCTCCCGAGCTCAGTACATTTTTTCGGCTAAATAGACTGCAAATTTTCCTGCCCGCAAGAAGCCTAGCCCATGAAATGGAGCCTTGTTTGCCAAACCTAAGCCGTCCAGGTCGTTCCTCTACCGGCCCATCACCACCACTCCACCGGCTCGGTACAAATTATACTATTATCGGCTCTCTCCCCATCACCGGCACCGCCGCCGCCGAGCGCCAACCCGAGAATGCAAACCGAAAACTCCCTCCATTTCGGATTTCAAACACCCCGAACCCGTCCGAACGGTCGCCAAAGTCTCGAAAACCGAAAAGGCCGCTCCCTCCCTCCCTCCCTCCCCACGACGCGCCTCCACCCGATTTCCAATTTCTGATTTCCCTCCTCCTCTCTCCAGTCCCGTTCCATCTCCCCCCTTTTAAATTTCGAACCCCTCTCCCACATCTCCCACACTCCCAAACAAACGAGGACCGATTAAATTCCCCATCTCGTCCGTGCAGCGCCGCCCCAGCTCCTTCTGCACACATTCCGCCGAACGAATGGAGTGCGACGGGATGGACGCGCTCCCCGACGGCGTCGTGCAGAGCATCCTGTCTCAGCTCAGCAACGCCCGCGACGTCGCGGCCTGCTCCGGGGTCTCCCACTGCTGGCGCGACTGCGTGCCCTTCCTCCCGGCGCTCTACTTCCCGCGGAGCGCCTTCGACGCGGCAGGGGGCGTGTGCGCCGACGACGCCATCGGCCGGATGATCGAGGCCGCGGCGCGCCTGGAGGAGCTGGTAATCTACTGCCCCTTCTCGTCCGCCCGCCTGCCGCGCTGGCTCGCGATGCGGAGCGCATCGCTGCGCGTGCTCGAGCTCCGGGTTGACTCCGCCGCCGACAAGGCAGCTGCCGCCGCGTCTGGCACCGGATCTGGCCACCTGGACTGCATCGGGATCGTTTCCAACCTCGAGGAGCTGAGGCTGTGGGGGCTGACCATGACGCGCGCACCGTCCTGGGGGCAGCTGGAGCGGCTCCGCGTGCTGGAGATTGTCGGCGCGCACCTGGAGGACCTCGCGGTGAGCGGCGCCGTTTACGCGTGCCCCAATCTCACCGATCTCGCACTGCTAGGTTGCGAGTGCTCCGGCTCGGTAAACTTCGCGCTCCCCCTGCTCGAGCGCTGCCGCCTCGATTTCGTCGGCTCTGGCAGCTGCGCGCTCACGCTTGCCACGCCCCGTGTCGAGTCCGTTGAAGTCCAGGGGTTCAACTGGATCTCGCTGCAAGGCGGAGACTGCCTCAAACGCCTCACAATCGCCAAGAACACTGGTACGCGCTGGAAACACTATCCATGACCTTGTGATGCAGTTCTCATTCGTTTCATATGGTCTAATGATGTCTTCCGTTGGTCGTTTTAGGGAGTGTGTATACTGTGGGGATCTTAAGGCTCCCGGTGTTAGAGCAGCTGTCGCTGCGTGGTGTCCAGTGGAGCTGGGGGGCCGTCAGCTATTTGCTGCAGTGCGCCACCGAGGTGAAGCATCTGGTGATGAAGGTTGAGTTCTGTGGTGATTTTGAAACGCTCCAACCGTTCCCTGAGGTTGATCTTGTTGAATTCTTCAACACCCACCCAAAGCTTCGCAAGTTTGAGATCCATGGTGCAATGTTTGCGGCACTGTGCCAAAAGAACAGCCTGAAAAATGTAAGTCGCATCGTGCTGCTTATCAGTTTCAACCTTTCACTTGACACTGGCATATGGCATTGCTAATTTTGCTCTGACATTGCAGTTGGATTCAAGGTTCTCGATATCTTCATTGGAGGAGGTCCTCATCACCGTGCGCTCACCCTTGAATGCTGAGCAGAAGCTGATTACCCTCGAGTCCCTCATCAGTTACAGCCCAATGCTGCAGAGGATGGTCATTAGGATCTCGCAGATGAAGAACTGCCATGAGGCTGCAGATGAATTCTTTGAAGAGATTTGCAAGTTTGCGCACATGAATAATGGCAGAGTGCGGATAGAATAGAAGATGCCCTGCTGCATCTCTTCATCCCTGGGCTGTTGTGAGTTGCAACCGAACCATTGAGACCTTGAGTAGATACTGTTTATTTAGTTCAATTCAGCTCGAGTACTTGAGCTATTTTGTTTGTCATTGTTATGTGTGCTGGATCACATTGACAGTTCAGCATGCTTAAAGAGATTTTTGATTGTGTGCTAGTTTAATTTTCATCCCCGGAAATGTACTGTTGTTTCCTGATAAATAAGAAATTCCTTTACCACTTCATTTCTGTACTTTGAACTTACTTGCAGGGCAAACTATTTAAGCCCTTGTATAAAAAATTATTTGATGAGTAGAGGTAGAACCATAATGGATATATCCAAAAATTATGGATGATCTGAATGTGATTATGCCTAGACACCACCTGGCTTTAGATGTCATCACCTCTATTTTATGGGGATCAGTTTGCACCCTTAGCTGAGCTAGTATGACTGTATGAGAACATGCACGCAATTCAATATTTAACATGGGATTCGCTAGTAACTTTTCAGGAAAGGGTTGTTCTGAATTTTTCATCTTCTACATACTTCCTCTGTTTAGAAATATAAGACATTTTAACTTGTGAAATAAATGTATTTTAGATGTCTTTTAGTGTATAGGTTTACTTCGAACCTCTATGAACCTATACACTAAAAGATCTAGATACATTTGATTCACAAAAGCTAAAACGTCCTATATTTCCAAACAGAGGGAGTATAACATAAACGGTCTGCAAGCACCATGGTTCTTGCAAAAACCTACAGAAACAATTAAAAAATCAGTCTGAACAAGAAAAGTAATTAAATGAAAAGTAACTGATCTATAGGTTTAGAATGATGAAAAACAAAAATTACTGTAACAGCTGAGAGATAACAGGCATATGTTAGATAACACCAGAATTTCCGTCGGTGTCATATAGCAGCCAAAAACCCAGATCAGCATGTCACCTCTATATCCTTTCCACCGTTCAATAAACAAATAAAATTACACATACCCATTACATACAAGATTCATGGATATCGAAAGTATTCTCAAGCTGATGAATTTGGCCTTTAGGTGCTCTTGTGGCTTAGGTTATTAACTCTGAGTTTGGGTTCCCTAGGTTTAGAAGGACTTTTGGTCCTGCTGAGTGTGAGGAATGGAGAATGCTCCGTGATGACTTGCTCTCTGTCAACCTTAGCAATGAGGAGGACCGTCTGACTTGGACTCTCAAGCCCTCGGGCCAGTTCTTGACTAGCTCCCGGTACAAAGCTTTGCACGCTGGTGCATCGGTCTGCAGGTTTAGAGAAATTTGGAAGATTCGTATGCCCCTCAAAATCAAACACTTTGTGTGGCAGTTGGCTCGTGGCAGGTTGCCTAGTGGTGACTAGGTCCAAAAAAGACGTGGGCCTGACGACAGGTTGTGCCCGCTTTGCCGCTAACAAGAGGATTAGGATCACATCATCTTCAATTACAACTTGGCGAGGCTGTTCTGGGCTTCCTTTCGGGAGGCTCTTGGGTGCAGTTGGGCACCGACCTCGTTTTGCCATTTCTTTGCGCTTATTCAGGGCATCTCTGGCCTTTCTAGGCATATGATTTGGCTCACCTTCGCGGCCATGTCTTGGGCCCTTTGGAATATTAGAAACAAAGCCCTCATTGAGGGCCGTTTCATATCTTCACTTGCTGAGGGATTGTTCAAACTTGTTGTCTATTTGTAGCTGTGGACGTCGTTGTGCTGCCCTTTGGAGAAGGACGCAATCTCTTCCCTCATTGACGCCGTCAAGATCAAGATCTTGGAGCTCTGGAGAGCCTTGGAGTAGTGGACTCTGGTGGCTTCCCCGCTGCGCGACCCCTGATGCGCCTGCTCCCCCTCCTGTGTCGCCCTTGCTCTTGAGAGGGTTCCTGTGTTTCTTGTTTTTGGTGTTGTTGTCCTCCTGGCTTGTGTTTGTGTTGTTTTTATACTCTTGGCGTGGCCAATGGATGTTGGTGGTTTTTTGTTTCCTGTACTAAACCTTGATCCCCTCGGGGCTTTATCTATAAAGCTGGGCTATAGCCTTTTATCTAAAAAAAAGGTGTTGCGGGATGTGGTTGCAGTGATCGGAGCCGAGCAAGCCCTGGGCAGAGTTCAACATGCACTGGGACTGAATGAACTGTATCGTACATGTTGAACTATTAAGTGGAATCAGAAAGTGCATCTGCACTGCACCAAAGCTTTTTCTGGGACAATATTTTCTTGTGATTTCTCCTGTGGTGTAACTCCTTGGTCTGAAAAAGACTTCCAGGGATGCATCACAGTGGAATTCTCCCTCTCATCCTTTACTGCTTCTTGAGCTAGTTCACATAATCTTTGCAAAGTTTCCTCACCTTCCCTCTAGGCGTAGATTCCTCATCTTGGTCAGGTACAACCAGCTTCACTAACATGAGCAGATGGTGGTGTTTGTTTTAGGCAGGAAACGTGACTTGGATCTCGTCACGGTTTCGTGTTAATATATATGGCACAACGCCAGGAGTACAAGATGGTTTATGTGGATAATACATGGGCCAAACTACAAAACAGGCTAAATACAATTAACACTCCCCCTTAATCTGAACCTATTGAGAGGTTTAGATTACGCTTAAATTCATCTAGCTTTTTAACTGAGAGTGCTTTGGTGAAGCCATCTGCAACTTGATCTTTGCTTGAAATAAACCTGATATCTAGAAGATTCTTAGCAACTCTTTCTCTAACAAAGTGAAAGTCAATCTCAATGTGCTTGGTTCTGGCATGAAACACTGGATTTGCAGACAGATAAGTAGCACCCAAATTATCACACCAAAGACATGGTTTCTCTTTAAGTTTGATGCCAAGTTTAGTAAGAAGAGCTTCAACCCATATTAGTTTAGCTGTAGCATTTCCCAAAGCCTTGTATTCTGCCTCAGTGCTGGATCGAGACACCGTGTCCTGTTTCCTAGCACTCCAAGAAACCAAATTTGATCCAATAAATATGGCAAAACCACCAGTGGAGCGCCTGTCATCAAGAGAGCCTGCCCAATCTGCATCAGAGAAGGCACTAAGAAATGTGGAGGAAGACTTGGAGAAAGAGATTCCAGTCTTCAGAGTATCTTGTATGTATCCGAGTATACGTTTAACTGCTGTCCACTGTTCTGTAGTTGGAGCATGAAGAAACTGACAGACCTTATTTATAGCAAAGGATAAATCTGGACGTGTCAGAGTCAGGTACTGTAAGCCTCCAACAATGCTCCGATAATGAGTACTGTCATCACTACCCAAGGGTGTGCCATCTGCAAGTGACAACTGCTCTGTGGAAGACAGGGGTGTAGGAGCAGGTTTACAACCATGCATGCCTACCTTGGCAAGTAGTTCAGAAGCATATTTCTCCCGTGTCAAGACCAAACCTGAAGGGTTTCGCAGCATAGTAAATCAAATATTTTCTACGGAGGCGAACGGGAAAACCAAGATTTAATCTAGCAGATGCAAACAACGAGGGGGGATAGATGAGATCTTCATACCCTTGAAGAAATCGCACAACGGAACGTTCAACGGAACGTGGTTGATGTAGTCGTACTAGCCTTCTCCTCCTCGCGATCCGATCCGATCCAACGCCGCAAGTGGCGACGCCTCCGAGAGATGCACACGTACGGCACCTCGACGTCTCCTCCTTCCTCGGTCCAGCAAGTGGGGTGGAGAGATAGATTGGATCTACAACACGATGGCGTGGTGCAAAGGTGGAGAGTTTCTGCGGCAGGGCTTCGCCTACGCGTAGGCAGCTAGGGTTGGAGGAGGTGTGGGAGAAGGGTGTGCCCCTGCCCTATTTATATAGAGGGCTGGCCGGCTGCCCTTGCCCCTCCTCCAAGCCCTAGGACCGGCGGCCACATGGGGTGGAGTGGGGGGCAAGTTTCCCCCCTTCTAGAAGCTCTCCCTAGGGTATCCCCTAGGGCTTGGCCGGCTGGGCCTATGGGGCCTTGTACCCCTGGCCCAATGCGGCCAGGGCACTCCCTCGTAGGCCCACGCCCCCTCCTGACAATTGGGGCCACGTTGGCCCCACTCCGGAAGCTTCTAGAACCTTCCGGTATAATACCGAACATTCCGAAACAATTCCGAAATCCAAAAACTGCTTTCCCTTATATGAATCTTATTCTCCGGACCATCCCGGAACCTCTCGTGATGTCCTGTATCTCATCCGAGACTCTGAACAAAAACTCATAAACCAATTATCCATTCTATCCTAGCGTCGAGACACGTTAAGTGTGTGACCCTACGGGTTCGAGAATATGCACACATGATCTTCTATCAATAATCAACAGCGGGGTCTGGAAACCCATATTGACTCCCACATATTCATCGATGATCATATCGGATGAACCACGATGCCAGGATTCAATTAATCCCATATATATTCCCTTCGTCACGCGATATTTTACTTGCCCGAGATTCGATCGTTGGCATCGGAATACCTAGTTCAATCTCGTTCACAGCAAGTACTTTACTCGTTCCGTAATCCGATATCACTTTATGATTAACTCCTTAACCACTTGCTTGCAAGCGGTGTTGATATCGATTACCGAGTGGGCCCGAAGTATATCTCTCCGACTTGGGAGGGACAAATCCCATCTCGATACATACAACCCAACAAGTACTTTCCGATCACCTGAGAGACACCTTTATGATCACCCTCTCATAGGATAACGTTTGATGACCTCAAAGCTTTCTTCCGATACCAGGGAGTTGCATTATCTCATGGTCTAAGGAATACAATATTTGACATAAGAAAAAGCTTCGCAAAGATGAACACTATGACACGATCTAATTGCTCTGCTTAATTTGGGTCTGTCCATCATATCATTCTCCCAATGACATGATCTCATTATTAATTGACAACTCATGTCTATGGTTAGGAAACCTTAACCATCATTAATCAATGAGCTAGTCCATAGAGGCATACTAGGGACACGGTGTTGTTCATAAACCACACAAGTATCAAAGTTTCTGCTTAATACAATTCTAGCATGGAATATAAACTTTATCATGAACAAGAATTATAATAATAACATCTTTATTATTGCCTCTTGGGCATAATTCCAATAGTCTCCCACTTGCACTAGAGTCAATAATCTAGTTTACATCTGGCAACAATCTAACACCCATGGCACTAAGGTGCTGATCATGTTTTGCTCGTGGAAGAGGTTTAGTCAACGGATCTGTGACATTCAGATCCGTATGTACTTTGCTAATCTTTAGATCTCCATCTGTTATACAATCTTGAATTATATGAAACTTGCGGTTGATGTGCTTGGTCTTTGGATGATATCTTGGTTCCTTAGCCAGTGCCGTGGCGCCAGTGTTGTCACGCAATATCTCCAGTGGGTCCAAGGCACTTGGAACCACACCAAGCTCAGTGATGAAGTTCCTGATCCAAACTCCTTCACTTGACGCTTCTGCAGCAGCCATGTATTCCGCTTCTACTGTAGATCCCGCGACCATGATTTGCTTGCAGCTTCTCTAGCTCATAGCTCCTCCATTCAAAATATAAACGTATCCTGTCTGAGATTTAGAATCATCCTTGTCGGTGTCGAAACTAGCATCGACGTAACCTTTTACGACGAGCTGTTCATCACCTCCATAGACTAAGAACATTTCTTTAGTCCTATTTAAATACTTTAGGATGTTCTTCACGGCTGTCCAGTGTTCCACTCCTGGATCACTTTGGTATCTGCTCGTCAAACTAAGAGCATTGGACACATCCGGTCTAGTACACAGCATGGCATACATGATAGAACCTATGGCCAAGGAATAAGGCACTTTGCTCATAGCTTCTCTATCGTTTACCGTAGCTGGACACTGAGCCTTGCTCAATACCTTACCTGACAACATAGGCACTGAACCTTTCTTTGCCTTATCCATTCTGAACCTTTTCAGAACTTTGTCTAGGTATGTACTTTGGCTTAAAGCTATCAGGCGTCTTTGTCTATCTCTATAGATTTTGATGCCCAATATATAAGCAGCTTCCCATAGGTCTTTCATTGAAACACATTTGTTCAAATAACTCTTCACATCGTTAAGCATGTGAAATAACATGTGTGTCCCCATGTGTGGTTTTGGTAATTAATGGCAATGTTTTATGGACTTATGTTTGTATTGAGTTTTACTTGTAGGATTTGTTCATAGAAAATGCTTGAACCATATGGTGGCTTCAAGGTTGGAATAAGAATAAAGTGAAGAAGATCAAGTGTTGATCAAGGTTTCTTAAGATGATCTCAAGTGTATCGTTCCATCCTTATGGTGATCATGGATATGTGAAGATATGCCTAAAAGAGAGGCTCTTCCATAGTGGAGTATGGGGGAGCATCTTCACCAAGCTAGTGCAATCAAGAAAGGTGCTCCATCCTGAGGTGTGGAATATACAAGGCAAAGGTTTGATATTGATAGGGTTTCTTTCTCACTGGTCTCGCGGTGTTAGTTGGAGAGACCGGTTTATAGGATAGATAACCATACTATCAAGAGGGGCTCTCAAGTGAGTAACTTGATCATATCCCTCGGTGAGAGCTCAAACCTTTGCATACTTGGCATCATATTTCTTGGTTCTTATTTGGTTCTTATCCATGAGAGGATTTAGATATTGTGTCAATCTCTATGACAAGCTTAAGTTCATCGAAAACGGATTTCATATGCATTCTCTATTGTGTTTTCGATATTGGAGGTTTTACCGGTTTGTCTTTTATAGATAGGTTAAACCTTTCATCATTTGGTTCTATCCTCCCTTTCTGTACTATGATGGTTCCCTGCATGATCTTGTAGAGCTCGTTACTATCTTCGAAACAAGCCCAAGATCATCAAAATCGGAGTCCGAATGAAAAAGTTATGATGGTTTCAGTTTTACTGTTCCTGCCAGTTTTCAGGGGGGCGGATTATCCGGCCCAATTTTTGAAAAACGGCTAAGGACTTTGAGGCGTGGCTCCCAGTAATGGGGGCAGATTTTCTGGTCCTTCAGGGGCGGATTATCCGCCCCAAATATCTGCCCCTATACTGAGAGTAGCGCCGCGAAGTCCTTAGCCATTTTTTTGGCCCGGGGAACCCGGAATATCTGGGGGAGGGGCGGATTATCCGGCCTGGAAGGTCCCAAACGGTCATATTTCGTTGGGGAGTGGTATAAATAGACCCCTTCTTCCTCCTTAGGCTTGTTTCTTGCATTCTCTCTCTCCTCCATTGTTTTGACCTTCAAGAGCTTGCAAATACTCTCAATCCCTCCCATATTTCTTGAATCTTTTGGGAGGATTTGAAAGGGGAGATCTAGATCTACAACTCCACCAATCCATCTCTCCTCTATGTGAGGGGAACATATTGGGATCTAGATATTGGGGTTTCTTTTGTGGATTTCCTCGTGTGTTCTTCCTCTCTTATTCTCCCACTAGCTTTTGTAGCTTTTGTGTAATTTGGGAGAGAAGGACTTGAGCACTTTCTGTGTTCTTGCCATTGCATTTGGTGTATCGGTTTGAGTTCTCCTCGGAGGATTTGGTGAGTGAAAGTTGAGAAGCTCTTTACTCTTGGGTTCTTGGAACCCTAGACGGTTTGTTAGTGTTACAGGTTGTGGCCTTGGTGGCGTTTGTTGGGAGCCTCCGATTAATTTGTGGAGAAGTGCCCCAACCTTGTGAGAGGTTCCAGTTGCCACCGACAAGTGCACCGATAGTGGAAGTGTGGATCGATCCTGTTGGGGTGAGATTCACCGGAGAATAAGGGAGGCCTTTTGTGGCGTAGGTGGTTTGATACCACCCCCTCTCCAACGAGACGTACTCTCTTTATGGGAGGAACTCGATAATAAATCATCGTCTCCGCGTGCCTCGATTATCTCTATACCCGAGCTATTTACTTATGCACTTTACTTTGTGATAGCCTTCGTGCTTGATTTCTTATATCTAGCTATCACATAGTTGCATGTTTTGCTTAGCATAAGTTGTTGGTGCACATAGGTGAACCGTAGTTTATATAGGTTTTGTGCTTGACAAAGTAAACGCTAGTTTTATTCCGCCTTTGTTAAGCCCATCTAGTAAAAGTTTTAAAACGCCTATTCACCCCCCTCTAGGCGGCATCTGTATCCTTTTCAGCATGTCAATGTCATTTCCAATAATCAATATGTCATCCATACATAGTACCAAAAATGTCACTAAGCTCCCAATCACTTTCTTGTAGATACAAGCTTCGTAGAAATTTGGAACAAATCCAAAGCTCTTGATCACTTGATCAAAACGAAGGTTCCAACTCCGAGATGCTTGCTTCAGTCCATAAATAGAATGCTGAAGTTTGCACACCTTATCAGCATCCTTAGGATCGACAAAACCTTCGGGTTGCATCATATACAACTCTTCATCAATGTTGCCATTGAGGAACGCAGTCTTGACATCCATCTGCCATATTTCATAATCATGAAACGCAACAATTGCTAATAAAATCCGAATGGACTTAAACATCGCTATGGGAGAGAAAGTCTCATCATAGTCAACACCTTGAACTTGTCGAAAACCTTTCGCGATAAGTCGTGCTTTATAGACAATAACATTACCATCTGCGTCCGTTTTGTTCTTGAAAATCCATTGGCACTCAATGACCTTTCGGTCGCTAGGAGGGTCCACCAAAGTCCATACTTGGTTTTCGCTCATGGATCCTAATTCGGATTTCATGGCCTCTAGCCATTTCTGAGAGTCTGGGCTCATCATTGCTTCCTCATAGTTTGCAGGTTCACTGTTGTCTACTAACAAGACAGTCAAGACAGGGTTACCGTACCACTCAGGAGGGGCACGTGACCTTGTCGACATGCGACGTTCAGTAGTAGCATCGTCCGAAGCTTCATGATCCTTGTCATTAGCTTCCTCTATTGTTGGTGCAGACGGCACTGGAACAATTTCAGGTGCTGCGCTACTCTCCAACTCAAGAGAAGGTTCAATAACCTCGTCTAGCTCTACTTTCCTCCCACTCACTTCTTTCGAGAGAAACTCCTTTTCAAGAAAGGATCCGTTCTTTGCGACAAACACTTTGCCTTCAGATCTGTGGTAGAAGGTATACCCAATCGTTTCCTTAGGGTATACTATGAAGACGCATTTCTCCGCTTTGGGTTTGAGCTTGTCCGGCATCAACTTCTTGACGTAATCTTCGCATCCCCAAACTTTAAGAAACGACAACTTAGGTTTAGCACCAAACCACAGTTCATACGGTGTCGTCTCAAAGGATTTAGATGGTTCCCTATTTAAAGTGAATGCAACGGTTTCTAATGCATAACCCCAAAATGATAACGGCAAATCTGTAAGAGACATCATTGATCGCACCATATCTAATAGAGTTTGATTCCGTGTTCAGACACACCATTGCGCTGTGGTGTTCCGGGTGGCGTGAGTTGCGAAACTATTCCGCTTGCTTTAAGATGCGTGAGAAAATCATAACTCAAATATTCACCTCCACGATCGGATCGTAGAAATTTAATTTTCCTGTTACGATGGTTTTCCACTTCATTCTGAAATTGTTTGAACTTTTCAAATGTTTCAGATTTATGTTTCATTAAATAGATATACCCATATCTACTTAAGTCATCAGTAAAAGTGAGAAAATAGCGATAACCACCGTGCGTCGAAACACTCATTGGTCCGCATACATAGGCATGTACGATTTCCAACAAGTCCGTTGCTTGATCCATTATTCCGGAGAACGGGGTTTTGATTATCTTGCCCATGAGGCATGGCTCGCACGTGTCAAATGATTCAAAATCAAGAGACTCCAAAAGTCCATCAGAATGGAGTTTCTTCATGCGTTTTACACCAATATGACCAAGACGACATTGCCACAAATAAGTCGTATTATCACTATCTACCTTGCATATCTTAGCCTCAATGTTATGGATGTGTGTTTCATTGCTTTCGAGATTCAGAAAAAATAAACCATTATAGTTGGTGCATGACCATAAAAGATGTTACTCATATAAATAGAACAACCATTATTCTCCGATTTAAATGAATAACCGTCTTGCAATAAACACGATCCAGATATGGTGTTCATGCTCAACGCAGGCACATAATAACATTTATTAAGGTTTAAAACTAATCCCGAAGGTAAAACTAAGGAGAGCGTGCCGACGGCCATCACATTAACTCTTGATCCGTTGCCAACGCGCATCGTCACCTCATCCCTCGCTAGCCGCCGTCTATTCTGTAGCTCCTGTTTCGAGTTACAAATATTTGCAACTGAACCAGTATCAAATACCCAGGCACTACAACGATCGCTAGTAAGGTAAACATCAATAACATGTATATCAAATATACCTTTGATGGTGCCAGCCTTCTTGTCCGCTAAGTACTTCGGACAGTTGCGCTTCCAGTGACCCTTGTCCTTGCAATAGAAGCACTCAGTGTCTGGCTTAGGTCTAGACTTGAGCTTCTTCTCAGTAGGGGAAACGCGCTTGCCGCTGCCTTTCTTGAAGGACTTATTTGCACCCTTACCTTTCTTAAAGCTAGGGGGCTTGTTGACCATCAACACATGATTATCTTTCTTGATTTCCACCTCCGCAGCTTTCAGCTTAGTGAAGAGCTCAGTGATCGTATCAGTGGAACCAATCTGATTATGAGTAACTACAAAACCTTTGTAGCTAGCAGGGAGTGATTGCAGAACTCTGTCAATCTTGAGCTCCTTTGGAATCTTGCAGTCCAGTTGCTCAAGGCGTTGAGTGTAGCCCGACATCTTAATGGCGTGCTCACTAATGGATCTCCCTTCCTCCATCTTGCAGTTAAAGAATTTCTCAGAGATCTCATATCTCTCAGAACGGGTCTGAGTCTAAAACATGGTTTTCAGTTCCTCAAGAATCTCAAAGGGCCCGGTGAACTCTTCAAAACGATTTTGAAGGTCCGATTCCATATCAAACAACATGGTGCTCTTAATCACACCATAATCATCTTTGCGCGACTGATAAACAGCTTTTTCATCAGCCAGCGCATCTACAGCAGGGGCGTCACCTAGCGCTTTCTCAAGGACATAGTCCTTTTGTCCGCCAGCGAGAATGATTCTCAGATTGCGGAACCAGTTGGTGAAGTTAGACCCATTGTTCTTAAGCTTTTCTTTCTCAGCAAAAACATTGAAGTTGAAGTTGGACTTAGCCATTTGATCTACAAAATTTGCAAGTACAATTTAGACTATGTTCATGATAACTGGTTCAACTTAATCAAATTACTAGATGAACTCCCACTAAATTCAACATCCCTCAAGTTGTTTAGTGAACATGATCCAAATTCACCACACCTAATCCGATCTTCACGAGAAGTGATGTAGTTTCAATGGTGGACAACAAAGTGTCGATCATATCATTCATATGACTCATGCTTAACCTTTCGGTTCGTGTGTTCCGAGGCCATGTCTATACATGCTAGGCTCGTCAAGTCAAACCCAAGTATTTCCGCGTGTGCAAAACTGGCTTGCACCCGTTGTATGTGAGCGTAGAGTTTATAGCACCCGATCATCACGTGGTGCTTGAACACGACGAACTTTTGCAACGGTGCATACATGGGGAGAACACAATTTTATCTTGATCTTTAAGTGAGGAATCATCTTATAATGCTACCGTCGCGATCTAAGCATAATAAGATACATAAAAGGATAAACATCACATGCATACAATTTTATGTGACATGGTATAGCCAATCTCTGCGCAATGATCTCCATCTTATGCGTGCCAGCATGATCTCCATCACTCCACCATGATTGCCTCCACCACGAATAGCAACTACAACTATTGCTAACTACTTAGCAATAAAGTAAAGCTATTACATGGCGTATAAGAAGTTGACACACAAGTCATACACAATTATAAAGACAACCATATGGCTCCTGCCGGTTGTGTACTCATCGACATGCAAGTCGTGAAATATTACAAAACATGATCATTGAATACAACATAAACATCACATCTTGGGCCATACCATATCACAAAAACACTCCATGCAAAAACAAGTTAGACGCCTCTACTTTGTTGTTGCATGTTTTACGTGGCTTATGGGAGTAACAAGCTAAGAACGATTCTTACCTATGGAAAGCCACAATGGTGATATTATGGTTGCCAACATCCAGTGTAAATCCCATGACAACTATAGTGAGAGAAACTGGCATCCACCAGCCGCATGTGTGGAACAAGCCACACGTCAAGTGCGGAGCCGGTCTCGCGAACGAGGTCGCGTAAAGTTGGCCTGGACCGCTTCGATCTCACTATCCCGCGTCATAAGAAGTACACAACAAGAGGCTTGCAACAGAAAACATCAACGCCCACAAAAAGCATGTTGCGTTCTACTCGTGAAACACATCTACGCATAGATCTAGCTCTGATACCACTGAAGGGTTTCGCAACATAGTAAATCAAAGATTTTCTATGGAGGCGAACCGGGAAGCCAAGATCTAATCTAGGAGATGCAAACAACGAGGGGGGATAGATGAGATCTTCATACCCTTGAAGAAATCGCACAGCGGAACGTTCAGCGGAACGTGGTTGATGTAGTCATACTAGCCTTCTCCTCCTCGCGATCCGATCCGATCCAACGCTGCAAGTGACGATGCCTCTGAGAGATGCACACGTACAGCACCTCGACGTCTCCTCCTTCCTCAGTCCAGCAAGTGGGGTGGAGAGATAGATTGGATCTACAACACGACGGCATGGTGCAAAGGTGGAGAGTTTCTGCGGCAGGGCCTCGCCTACGCGCAGTCGGGAGAGAGAGAGAGAGAGAGAGAGAGAGAGAGAGAGAGAGAGAGGAGGGCAGCAGGTAGGCAGCTAGGGTTGGAGGAGGTGTGGGGGAAGGGTGCGCCCCTGCCCTCTTTATATAGAGGGCTGGACGGCTGCCCTTTCCCCTCCTCCAAGACCTAGGGCCGGCGGCCACATGGGGTGGAGTGGGGGGCAAGTTTTCTCCCTTTTCTAGAAGCTCTCCCTAGGGTTTCCCCTAGGGCTTGGCCGGCTGGGCCTATGGGGCCTTGTGCCCCTGGCTCAATGTGGACAGGGCACTCCCTCGTAGGCCCACGCCCCCTCCCGACAAGTGGTGCCACGTTGGTCCCACTCCGGAAGCTTCTAGAACCTTCCGGTACAATACCGAACATTCCGAAACAATTCCGAAATCCAAAAACTGCTTTCCCTTATATGAATCTTATTCTCCGGACCATTCCGAAACCTCTCGTGATGTCCTGGATCTCATCCGAGACTCCGAACAAAAACTCATAAACCAATTATCCATTCTATCCTAGCGTCGAGACACGTTAAGTGTGTGACCCTACGGGTTCGAGAATATGCAGACATGATCTTCTATCAATAATCAACAGCGGGGTATGGAAACCCATATTGACTCCCACATATTCATCGATGATCATATCAGATGAAACACGATGCCAGGATTCAATTAATCCCATATATATATTCCCTTCGTCACGCGATATTTTACTTGCCCGAGATTCGATCGTTGGCATCGGAATATCTAGTTCAATCTCGTTCATAGCAAGTACTTTACTCGTTCCATAATCCGATATCACTTTGTGATTAACTCCTTAACCACTTGCTTGCAAGCGGTGTTGATATCGATTACCGATTGGGCCCGAAGTATATCTCTCCGACTTAGGAGGGACAAATCCCATCTCGATACATACAACCCAACAAGTACTTTCCGATCACCTGAGAGACACCTTTATGATCACCCTCTCATAAGATGACGTTTGATGACCTCAAAGCTTTCTTCCGATACCAGGGAGTTGCATTATCTCATGGTCTAAGAAATACAATATTTGACATAAGAAAAAGCTTCGCAAAGATGAACACTATGACACGATCTAATTGCTCTGTTTAATTTGGGTCTGTCCATCATATCATTCTCCCAATGACATGATCTCATTATTAATTGACAACTCATGTCTATGGTTAGGAAACCTTAACCATCATTAATCAATGAGCTAGTCCATAGAGGCATACTAGGGACGCGGTGCTGTTCATAAACCACACAAGTATCAAAGTTTCCGCTTAATACAATTCTAGCATGGAATATAAACTTTATCATGAACAAGAATTATAATAATAACATCTTTATTATTGCCTCTAGGGCATAATTCCAACAAAACCATCTTGTATTTTCTTAACTTCAATACCAAGGAAAAAATGTAAGTCACCTAAGTCTTTGATGGCAAAGTTCTTGTTAAGTTCTTGAAGCAAAACAGTGATAGCATGATCAGAGGAACTAGTCACTATAATATCATCAAAATAAATAAGCATGTATATGATAACACCTGAGAAGTTGTAGAGAAATAGTGAGGTATCAGCTTTTGAGGGTGTGAAACCAAGATCACAAAGCTTGGAACTCAACCTGGAATACCATGCTCGAGGTGCTTGCTTGAGTCCATAAAGATCCTTATCAAGTTTGCAAAAATGATGTGGAGCGGAAGGATTTTCAAAACCTGGAGGTTGTCCCATATAAACTTTCTCTTCCAGAACACCATGAAGAAATGCGTTCTTGACATCTAGCTGCCATAGACTCCATCCACGAGAGACAGAGATAGACAAAACAATCCTGATAGTAGCAATTTTAACCACAGTACTGAAAGTATCCTCATAATCAATGCCATACCTTTGTTTGAAACCTTTTGCAACTAGTCTTGCTTTGTATCTATCTATAGAGCCATCTGCCTTTTTCTTTATTCGATAAACCCATTTACAGTCAATCAGATTTTTATTGCTGCTCGGAGGTACAAGATGCCATGTTTTGTTTTCAATCAATGCATTGTATTCTTCCTCCATAGCCTTACGCCAATTTGGATCACTCAGAGCTTCAGTCAAATTGTATGGTTCACTTGGTTCACCTGTAAACGACAACATGCCATATCGTACAGTACCATCAGTATACTTTTTGGGATTGCGTATACCTTTTTGAAGTCGTGTGCAAGCTGTTGGAGGTGGTGTTGCTGGCGTGTTCGGCGCGCGGCGGGAAACAGCCTCAGAATTTTGGTCATCGAAACCAACCACAGAAGATCCTCCAGAGGAATCTTCAGCAGCACCAGACAGCGACCCAGGCACATGCGTGTGCCCAGGCGCTGATGACGTCGACGTCGACGCGGCAGACATCGACCCAGGCACTGCTCCCTCCTCTCCGCCAGGTGGCATCCTGTTGTTGGCGTTGGGCGTCACACGCGCTGCCTCGGGAGACGAGCTCCTGGCGCGATGCAGAGACGGGCACGCACGCGCTGCCTCGGGGGACGAGCTCCTGGCGCGACGCGGAGACATCGTAGGCATGTGGCGCTGATGCGCGGCCTCGGGCGACGGGCTCCTGGCGGTGGCGCGACGCGGAGGATGAGCGGGAGAATCCTCCCCGGGAGGACGCGCTGCAGGGTCTCCCTCGGGATCAGGTGAGGCAGAGGATGCTCTGCCTCTATGTCAGCGCCAATTTCGTCATTTTATGGCTGATTTTCAACTTCAATTTTTGAGCTGATTTGAGCATCATTTTGACTGGAATTTTCTTCTAGTGTTCCTTCCAGCTGCTGCACATTAGTAATTGGCACAATAGGAGACATATGGTTATCAATATTTTGTGCACCCTCATGAGAAGAAGATGTGGATGATGGAAGAAGTAAAATTTGCTGTTTCAGGAGGGCACCAGCATTTGGATATAGAGAGGCAAAAGGGAAGACATTCTCATTGAAGACCACATATCTAGATATATAAATGCGTCCCGTTGTGACATCTAAGCATTTTACACCCTTGTGAAGAGGACTATACCCAAGAAAAACACACTGTTTGGAGCGGAAAGCAAGTTTGTGCTTGTTGTAAGGGCGTAGATTTGGCCAACACGCACAACCAAAAGTGCGAAGAGAGTCATAGTTTGGCGTCATATGAAGAAGACGTTCAACAGGACTATCAAAATTTAAGACTTTGGTAGGGAGCAAGTTTATGAGAAATGTCGCAGTGAGAAAGGCTTCATCCCAGAATTTCAGAGACATGGATGCATTTGCTAGCAAGGCAAGACCCACTTCAACTATATGACGGTGTTTTCTTTCGGCAGAGCCATTTTGTTGATGAGCATGGGGGCAAGAGACATAATGCCAACTTTTTGGAAGAAGCCATTTAGTTTCTCATATTCACCCCCCAATCAGTTTGCATAGTAACAATTTTCCTATCAAACTTGCGTTCAACAAATTGCTGAAAATTAAGAAATGCTTGATAAACATCAGAACCCTTTTTAAGCAAATAGATTCAAGTGAACTTGCTAAAATCATCGATAAAGCTTACATAGTATGCATGTTTTCCCACAGAAAGAGGGGCAGGACCCCATACATCAGAAAACACTTGCTCTAAAGGAACAGTAGAAACACTGGTGGATATGGGGTATGGCAACTGATGACTCTTGGCAAGTTGACAAGAGTCACATACATATGGAGTACTTTCTGGAATGTAAGCTATTTTATTTCTTCTAAGAACTTGTTGAACCACAAATGAAGAGGGATGTCCTAAGCGGCGGTGCCATGTGGAAGATGACGGCTTTATTATGATGAAGGCATTCTTGGAGGTCTCATGGAACATGGGCAGCATAGGATAGAGACCACCATAGCACGGACCTCTAAACAGAACTCTTCGGGTTGTTTGGTCCTTAATTAAGAAGAAAAAAGGATAAAACTCAATAAAGACATGATTATCAAGAGTGAATTTATGAACATATAAAAGATTTTTGGAAGCATGTAGAACATGGAGAACATTTTTGAGTTTAAAGGAACCATGAGGGGTACTTAATATTGAATCACCAATATGACTAATCTCCATACCTGTGCCGTCGGCAGTGTGAACCTTGTCTTGCCCATGATACTTGTTGGCTATGAGGAGCTTGTTCAGCTCACTGGTGAGATGCTCGGTGGCCCGTGTCAGGATACCAGTTGGTATCCACTCCATAGGATGCAAGATGTGCACCCTTCTCACTATCATTCCTCTCCCTCCTGTCCTTATCATCAGAACGTCGCCACCAGCAGTCACGAGCAGAGTGGCCATGTTTCTTGCATATTAGACAGTCGATGTTGACATAGGGGGTGGGAGTGCGATCAGAATGACGTCCACCACCACCATCACGACGACTGTCACGTCGATCACCACGACGATCGTCACGGCGCCAAGTACGATCACGGTCATCAGTGTAGCGGTCACGACGATCAGGACTGCGATCACATGGAGGTGGAGGGGTGCGAGGGCGATAGCGATCACGGTCAGAGCCACGGCGCACCAAGTTTGCCGAGGACACAAAGGTACCGTTTTCTTCAACACCATTGCGCATGTCATAGGAACAAAGCTGCTCATAGAAATCATCAAGGGTGGTGTTGTGGTTGCCATTAACGGTTGTGATGAGAGAATTGTACTCCCCTTTGTCCAGGCCATGCAGCAAATAACCAAATAGTTCATCATCTTCAATAGGTTTTCCAAGGGCAGAGAGTTCTGAAGCAAAACCTTTCATCTTGGTGTAGTACTGATCTGCCTTCATCGACAGTTTCTTGGTGTCGTTGAGTTCGCCTCGCAGGTGTTGAGCCTTGGTGCGGGAGGCGGTAGTGAACATGCTATTGATGGAGGCCCATGCGCCGGCAGTGGTCTCCACCCCGAGTAGATGTGACAGGATGTCTGGTGACACGAGTTGAGGAGGAACCGAAGAACTTGCTGGTCCCGTGCGATCCAGGCGACATACGCCGGATTTTCAACTCGGGCCTTCTCCCCTGCATCATTGACGCCATCGACAGTTTTGGCAGGAGCACGATCTGTGCCATCAAGTAGCGCCATCACGTTGGCACCACGGAAAGAAGGAAGTACCAGCGCCTTCCAAAGCAAAAAATTGCCTCGAGCTAGCTGCTGGGCAGGGGCGCTCCGAGCGCCACGGACAGACCCGCGCTGGCCGACGAGGTGCTCATGGCGATCTGGAGATCTGAGAAACTTGGAGAGGCTCAGAAAATCAGGGGATCTTGGTGATGACGATAAGGGACGACGGCGGCGACTCAGAAAGGCAGCGACACGACAGATTTATAGCTCGACAGAGGCGATTTTTGTGGAGGCAGCAGCGGCTGAGAAAACAGCGATGGCGGCGGCTGATGTTTGTAGGGTTTTGTTTGTCTTGTGGAAATTGTTTGCGGCGACTACGATAGAGACAACTGCGGCGGCGGCGGCGGCGGCGACGTTTGTGGTGTGGTTGGCGGCGGCAGCGGCGGCTCGAAGAGCGGCGGCGACGTTTGTGGTGTGGTTGGCGGCGGCAGCGGCGGCTCGAAGAGCGGCGGCGTCGGCGATGTGGGCAGCTAGATCACGGAAGAGCCGCGCTCTGATACCATGTTTGTTTTAGGCAGGTAACGTGACTTGGATCTCATCACGGTTTCGTGTTAATATATATTGCACAACTCCAAGAAGTACAAAGAAGGTTTATGTGAATAATACATGGGCCAAAATACAAAACAGGCTAAATACAATTAACAGGTGGCAGAGCTTGTCGCAGGGGTGTTGCGTACAGAAGACCTCAAAACAGGGCCCTCGTGTGCCCTCAGGCCGCCGACACCGTGCGTGTCCTGAAACCTCCAGCCCTGTGTGCGACCTGCAGCCGCCTGATGTCGCGTGCTATGCAGCTCCATCTGTTCACAAGGCGAACCAAGAGACGCGAGAGGGAGAAGAGACGGTGTGGCCTCATCTACTCCGGTTGCCTTAGATGTGCCGCCGCCATTTAATTGTTCGCGAGGAGTGGCGTGCGACCGCCAAAATTTTGGATCCGGTAAAAAACAGTCCACGTGTGGGACAGAAATAAGTGTGACATGTGATAGGGGTGGGGAGAAGAAATGAATAAGAGTCGTCGGATCGGCGGAGATACAGTTTTCCCATGAAATTCTATATAAGTAGTGGAGATTAGCCTTAGCAATCTGTTGTACTAGTACTATTTTGGCCGAGAACATTTTTTATTGTCATTAGTAGTTTACATTCACTAACCTGGGTAGGATTGCAATCTGTTGATGCTCAAATCTTTTTTCTTACGGGTGACGCTCAAATCTAAAGATATGGTGCATGGTAGATAGTTTTCAGCCTTATAATATGGTAAAACAGAGAACTTTAAGAACAAAATCAGTAGGACATTATTGTGGGGATTGCCTTGGAATTCATTCTAGCATCCTTTAACGGCAAGAACAAAATGGCCATGGGCATTAGTATGGATATTTCAAGTAAATACTCATTAATCAACCTATAATCTTCACGATTATGTATATATTAAATGTAATGGTAGCATCCCTGCACTGCCCTCTGATCATGTATTGTAAGGCATCATAAAGGTGTACTATCTTTTCTGATTCTAAAATCCAAACCATAAAGTAGGTAATGCAATTCTCACATAAAATAAAATGGAATACAAAATACGTATATGCAGAAGCTAATCTGAGTGTAAAGGAGCTATATTATAAGCGTCTGCGTTTGTACTGTGTTTTTTTAAAAAAAAGAGTGTAAAGGAGCTATGCAGTCTGTATTAGCCCGTGAAATGAGCATGTAATTTTTTTTCTGCACCTCCTTAAACCCATATGCCATTGATTGATTAGGAAAAAAAAGGTTGATGGAAGAAAACTATTCACACCTCATATCAATTCTAATGGCAGTGCTTGTAGCTCGTGCATACACGATTCTATCAGAAATTCAGAAATATCATTCAAACGAGTCTCTTCTCGTGGAAAAACTGTTTATAATGCCAGGATTGCACAATTGAGACAATAATAATACACGTGGTGAGGGATATTATAAGCATCAACCATGCGATCCAAAATTTCGTCCACTCTCTCATGTCTGCCATATCTGCTTTCCTTTTTTTTTGGAAACGAGACCATATCTGTTTTCCTGCATTGGAAAAACATTATTGATCAAACCATCTCCAAATGCATAAAGAAGTGTTGAAGTACTACATGGACCTGAGGTAGAGCAAATTTTCACAGATCTCTTGAACAACTGATTCTAGCTTGACCAGCTCCAGCACAACTCCCTATTCAAGGAAAATGCTAGAAACCTGGCAAATCAATATACCAGGCAGGGAAATTTGTTAGCTTGTGAGATCCAGATGTGTCCTTTGTTAAACTCGCCTTTTTGGATCTTCTAGCCTAGATGATTACACCAGCACACTTTGGGTTCGATCTGAGAGAGTAGAGAGAGATCGGAGAGGAACTACCTGCGCCTTGGCTCGATAGGCACGAGCCAGAGGGGATGCCGGAACTAGTCCCGGAGCTGGACCCGCCGTCGTTGGCCATGGGGAGAAAGGGGGGCGACGGCGTGGGTGTGCGATGGTGGCGGTGCTTCCCGTCGGCGCAACGCTAAGCCTAGATCGGGTAGGGCTTGTAGGTGGGGCGGCTAGGGCACGGCTAACCTCGTGAGGCGTGCTGCCGGCCCCCCACCTCTTTATATAGCGCTGGCGACAGGGGCCCACCCACCAGATGAGGTTGGGGCGCCCTCGATCAGGGCGCGGATAAGGGACTCCGTTCGGCCGTTGGGCTCGAACGGGGAGAGATCTATCTAACATTCTTCCCCTTGATCTCGACTTTACTTTTAACTTTGTTCTTTACTTATTTCATCACAGAATGATACATAGAGCATGTTTCATCGTCTCAGCGCAATTGCCGATAGAATCAGACAGCCACTATATGCCTTCATGTTCTGAAACAAATCCTGTTACTTTTTGGGCCTCTGTAGTCTAGGAATCATAGGCTTCCCATTAAACCCATGCCGGCTATGTGTACCTTGAACACATTGGGTGGTAAGCCTTTCGTTAGCGGATCCGCAAGCATATCCTTTGTCCTTATATGCTCGAGTCTTATAGTTTGATCCTGGACTTTGTCCTTCACAACATAATACTTTATATCTATAGACTTTGTAGCATTGCTCGACTTGTTGTTGTGAGCATAGAATACTGCGGGCTCGTTGTCACAGTACATCTTTAGTGGCTTGCTGATGCAGTCAACCACTTTCAAGTCGGGCAAAAATTTCTTTAACCATAACGCCTGTCCCATGGCCTCATAGCATGCTATAAATTCTGCATACATCGTAGATGATGCAACTATCGACTGTTTGGCGCTTCTCCACGAAATAGCGCCTCCTGCGAGAGTAAAGACATATCCTGTCGTGGACTTTCTGTCGTCTTTATCTTCCGCAAAATCCGCATATGAGTACCCTTTTATCTCTAGGGAATCAGATCTTCTATATGTTAGCATGAGGCCTTTTGTGCCTTGCACATAACGCAAAGCTTTCTTTACCATCTTCCAGTGCTCTATGCCTGGATTCTCTTGATATCTACCGAGTACTCCGGTGATAAATGCTAAGTCAGGGCGGGTGCACACTTATGCATACTGTAAGCTTCCAACAGCCGAAGCATATGGTACTGACTTCATTTGATCGATCTCATATTGATTCTTTGGACATTGGGATTTCCCAAAACTACCGCCCTTGACTATGGGAGCAGGTGTTGCATTACTCGCATGCATATTGTATTTTTTAAGATCTTTTCACAATACGCTTTCTGCGACAGTCCTAACACTCCATTCTTTCTATCTCGGTGAATTTCTATGCCCAAAACATAAGAAGCTTCACCAAGGTCTTTCATGTCAAAATTTGATGACAAGAACTTCTTTGTCTTTAGTAGTAGACTAACATCACTGCTGGCAAGCAGAATGTCATCCACATACAGAATTAGGAAAATATATTTCCCACTTTTGAATTTTGCATAAATGCAGTTGTCCTCAACATTTTCCTTGAAACCAAATCTTTTAATTGTATCATTAAACTTTAAATACCACTGCTAGAGGCTTGCTTTAACCCATAAATGGATTTATTTAGGCAGCATCCCATATGTTCCTTCCCCTCCATGAAAAAACCCTTGGGTTGTTTCATGTAAACATTTTTTTCTAAATCTCCATTTAGAAATGCCGTCTTAACATCCATTTGATGGAGCTCTAAATCAAAATGTGCAACAAGTGCCATGATGATTCTGAAGGAGTCCTTACATGAGACCGGAGAAAAAGTCTCATTATAATCTACGCCTTCTCTTTGCGTAAAGCCTTTTGCCACAAGTCTAGCTTTGTACTTTTCTACATTCCCATTGGAGTCATACTTTGTTTTGTAGACCCATTTGCATCATACTGTTTTGGCTCCTCTAGGAATTTCCTCTAAGTCCCAAACATTGTTGGAACTCATTGATTTCATTTCATCTTCCATTGCCTCCACCCACTTGGCTGAGTGAGGGCTACTCATGGCTTCTTCATATGAGGTAGGATCACCCTCCATATGAACTATGTTGTAGACTTTGTAAATTTCTTTGAAAATGGCTAATCTTCGTTCTCTTTTAGACCTTCTGAGTTCATCAGACTCTTGCTCATTTCTTGCCTCGGGTTCAGGCACATTTACAGTATGAGGCTGTTCTGGCTCCCTTTCGTGCTCAACAGTGGGTTCAGGTGGCTCCTGATGGACAGGTTCCGAACTTTCGCCCATTGTTGTCACGTGTGGAGTCACAAAAGGTGCCGGCACCACAACCTCAGGGGTTTTAGATGGTGGCACAACAGGTAGCGAGAAAAATGGCTCCTGAGTGATCGGATTAGGTGCATGCACCCTCTTCTCCTCAAGATCAATTTCCCGAGCTACCGTGCTCCCCCTCATCAATTCGTCCTCCAAGAAGACTGCATGTCTCGTTTCTACAAACTTTGTGTATCTGTCGGGACAGTAGAAACGATAGCCTTTTGACTTATCTGTATAGCCAATAAAGTGGCAAGATACTGTTTTGGGGTGTAACTTTGCAATGTTTGGATTTAAAACTTTTGCCTCAGCTGGGCTCCCCCAGACCCTCAAGTGGTGCAGAGAGGGGACTCTGCCTGTCCACAATTCATACGGTGTTTTGGACACCGACTTACTTGGTACTCTGTTGAGAATGTGAATGGCGGTTTTAAGCGCCTCCATCCACAATCCCAATGGGAGGGTGGAATAGCTCATCATACTGCGCACCATATCCATAAGGGTACGGTTACGCCTTTCAGCTACTCCGTTTTGCTGAGGTTCGCCCGACATAGAATACTGGGCGACTATACCATTTTCCTGCAGGAACCTTGCAAAGGGTCCTGGTACTTGACCATGTGGAGTATGCCGACCATAGTACTCCCCCCCATGATCGGACCGAACTATCTTAATTCTTTTATCATGCTGATTTTCTACTTCAGCTTTGAAAATCTTAAATTTATCCAATGCTTTAGATCTTTCTTTAATTGGATAAATATAACCATATCGGGAGTGATCATCCGTGAATGTTATGAATGAATCATAGCCATCCACACTTTTCACCGGAAACGGTCCACAAATATCCGTGTGGATTATTTCTAGTGTAGCTATACTTCGGTTTACACCCTTTTTAATTTGTTTTACATACTTTCCTTTAATGCAATCTATGCATTGTTCTATGTCTGAGAACTCTAACAGAGGAAGAATGTCATTTTAACGAGGCTTTCTATTCTTCCCCTCGAAATATGGCCTAATCTGCAGTGCCATAACTTCGATGAGTCAAGAGTTCGCTTTCTTTTCTTTTGTTCTTTGTTCGACAAGGGAAATTGTTCATTCACATCACACACAGAAAATACTTTCTCATGCAAAGATAATAAATATAGTTTGTCATGTAGGGTAGCAACACCCACACAAATATCTTTTAACCAAATGGCACATTTGCCATGTCCAAAATAACACTCATAAGAATCTTTGTCCAAACACGACACACTTATTAAATTTCTATGAATTGAAGGAACAAAAAGAACATCCTTAAGCAAAAGAGAAGAGCCATCAGCAAGCTCCAGAGGGATGTCGCCAACAGCCTCCACTTCTGCTTCAATCCCATTCACCACTTCAATGAGTCTTTCTCTTTTTGGCAAAATCCTTGTCGAATGGAACCCCTGTAAAGAGTTGGCAACATGAACAGTTGCATCAGAGTCAATCCACCAAGTAGATCTAGAAAACTTTTCATACAGAGATTCATTAACAAAAGAGACTATATCTTTACCGTTTTTGGCCATTATGTACTTCAGCCATACTGGACAATCCTTCTTGTAGTGGCCAACCTTTTTACAGTGGTGGCACTGGTCTTATTCCCCAGGGGTGGACTGCTGGTGCTGGTACTAGTGCTGCTGTGGGCCCTTGCCATGTGGCTTGGAAGGTGAGCCACCATGGTTACTGTTGGTGAAGCTCCTCTTTCTATTGTCCTTCACGAAGTTAAAGGAACCATCGTGAAGGGCCTTCAGCCTTTCCTCCTCTTGGGAGCACATCCCAATGGTCTTTTCAATGTCCCACTTTTCAGGGGACATGTTATAGTTTATTACGAAGTTCTCGAATGGCTGTGGAAAATAGGCCATTACCAGGTGCACCTGAAGTGCAGGCTTTAGCTCGAGGTCCTCATCCATGGGCTTCAGCTTGGCTGCCATGTTTGACATCCTCAAGATGTACTCTCTTATTCCGTGTGGCCCTCCCGTGTACTTTTCAGTCACCAGCTGTTTTAACAGCTGGGTTACATACATCTTTGAAGAGCCAGTAAACTGGCTCTTTATCTTGGCAAGGTATTCGCCCACGGAGGCACACTCTCCAATTGATCCCACTATGTTCTCAATTGTGTTCTTTATAAAAGCCAAACATTTCTTGTTGGCGTTCTCCCACTTTTGATTGTCTATCGAGTAGGCCAGCTTCAAAGGAGCATGGTCCCTCTTTCTTTTCTCAAACGCAGCACTTTCCTCAGCATCGCCCCTCACAGGGTCAGCAGGCTTGACTGGTTGCTTGGTGTCAACCACCCAGTCCACTTCGGCGCATACAAACGCCAGATCAACCTTTTTCCTCCATTCGGAGTAGTTGTCCCCCCTTAGCAGCGGGATGTCCTTCAAACAGCTCATGAGGTTGAGACCTCCTGAAAACCAAAAAAGATGTGAGATCACCAAAGAAAACAACTGTATGCATTAATCCAATGTTGGTATAAATTAAGCATGCAATTGTTTGTGTCATTTAAAATTACATCACCGTTGGATAGAAATAAAATTAAATGCACCTTTAATACTCAATGAAAAAGATCATGATCATGCTTATTAATAACGTTGGTCAATTAATAACATGAGACATAATCATCTTTAATTACTTTGTCACATCTTTATAACAAAATTTAAACAAACTTTATTGCATTATTGCAATTTTAAATCAACTATTTGCAGCGGAAATATTTATAATGACTTTCATAAACTTTAGACTTTACAGAAAAAATTCTGCCTCTTTTATATTCTCTAGTCAAATATTCAATGAAATAAATAGACTAGAAAAACTATAAAAAAAGGTCCAAAACTTGATGAAAAACATCAAAAAAAGTTTATGTAAATAGAAAAAACTAAAAACAGAAAAAAATGTGCTGTTAAGCCCTATTGGGCTTTTTCTTGAGAGGCAAGCAGCGGCCCAGCAGCCTGCTTGCGTGCTGCGGCTATCTGCCGCCGCCTGCAGAGCGCCAGCGAGGCCCGCTCGGCCTGCCAGCGCCCGCCCCGCTAGCTGCCGCTCGTGTGCACCAGGGCACACTCGCTCGCTCATTCGCTGGCGGCCCAGCCGCAGCCCGCCAGCAGCCCATTTAGCCTGCTCTGGCCCGTTAGCGCCCGCCTGCCAGCCGCTCAATCCTGGCCGCACAAACCCCCTACCCTAGATCCTACGGCTGCCCGCGCCGCTCGGAGAGATAAAAACGGCCCGCGCCGCAGCCCCCCCGAAAAACCCTAGTCACTTTCCCCTCCCAGTCCCGCGAGCCCCCACCTCCTCTCTCTCTGGCGGCGGCCTCCCGCGAGGTTTGAGGCGAGGCGGCCCCGCCCGGCATAGCCGGCGGCCCCCTTCCTCTCCTAGCGTGCTGGCCCCTCCCTTCCCCTTCTGCTTGCTCCGCGCCGCAGCAGCGCGACCGTCCCGCGCGCGACGAGCAGTGAGGAGGCAACGAGGAGGCGCTCTGGCTCTCTGGCGGCGCCGGGGAGGCAAGGCGGCCGTCCGTCCGGCGACTGCGCCGGCGATGGCCCCCTCCTTCTCCTACGCCGCCACCTCTTATCTTTTCCCCCCTCTGTCCACCCCCTTTGATGCGAGGCAGAGAGGAGAGACAACGACGAGCGGCGAGGCCGCTGCCCCCCTTGACGGCGGTGCGTCCACCCGAGGGTGGGCGCACGCCCGTCAAGCGGTGCAGTGGTGGGGCTACTCTCTCGGCGCACGGCGGCGGCCGACATTCCCTCCTTTTTTTATCTTTGACTTTTCTTTTGGGGATTCAGGGATCTGTCTTCTCTTGCGGGATCTATGGGCTCGAGGACGATCTAGGGTTAGGGTGAGGGTTTGCCTTTTCTTGCGGGATCTGTGGTTTGCTTTGCCCTAGATGGGGTGTGTTCTTCGTCTAGATGCCTCGCATAGGATGTGCATCTAGATCGAGCGGAACGACGCGGCCGTAAGGGCAGGCGCACTATAGATCTAGGGTTGCTTTTCTTCTTTTGCTTTTCTACCAAAAAAACTAGGACTAGAACTGTGCTCTGATACCAATGTTAAACTTGCCTTTTTGGATCTTCTAGCCTAGATGATTACAGCAGCACACTTTGGGTTCGATCTGAGAGAGTAGAGAGAGATCGGAGAGGAAATACCTGCGCCTTGGCTCGATAGGCACGAGCCAGAGGGGATGCCGGAACTAGTCCCGGAGCTGGACCCGCCGTCGTTGGCCATGGGGAGAAAGGGGGGCGACGGCGTGGGTGTGCGGTGGTGGCGGTGCTTCCCGTCGGCGCAGCGCTAAGCCTAGATCGGGTAGGGCTTGTAGGTGGGGCGGCTAGGGCACGGCTAACCTCGTGAGGCGTGCTGCCGGCCCCCCCACCTCTTTATATAGCGCTGGCGACAGGGGCCCACCCACCAGATGAGGTTGGGGCGCTCCCGATCAGGGCGCGAATAAGGGACTCCGTTCAGCCGTTGGGCTCGAACGGGGAGAGATCTATCTAACATCCTTGTCCCAAGTTTTATTTTCTTAGCATAAGGACATCTCCACCGAGATGATCCATTTCGGACATAAAAAATATCCGTTTTGGTCCATATAAGTTGCCGCGTGGACATGAACAAACCATGATGGTCCTTTTGAGTCTCTTTGGTGGAGATGGCCTAAGACTCCCAATCCCCCGTTTCAATCCGGACTTCATTGTCAAGATTGAGGTTTAGAACACCCGCAAAAAAAAAAGATTGAGGTTTAGAACCATTTGCCCTCTCTTAACGTTTCAACCCAATAGCAGGACCGGTAATTCGAGGTGGCTTGGGTCTCCTAGAAACATGGTGATGGAAAATGGAAATAGATTATCAATTCTGGAACATCTGCTCATAGGTAACTTTTCTCCTTGCCCAGAAAGTAACAAACACTTTCACAGATCTAGCACTCGGTACAGTCTCCTAAAGCATGGTGGCCATATTATTGAGGAGCTTTCATTGGCTGCTTGTAACTTGCACCTTATTTTTACAGTGAAGTGGGCTTTAGATGATCTACAAATTTTGAGATATGAAATTTCTTTTGTAGCACACGTTGTTGGTGAAATATATGTATTTATGGGCAATCCCTAACGGACGCCTGTGCGTCCGTTATCACGCCAACACTCATGGGAATCTTTTTGCTGGCCGACGGAGTAAGCACTGGTTTGTTTGGTTGCTTTTTCGGTTTTAGGAAGGTTTTGGAACCTTCCGGTGCGGTTTCTCGGTTCTCTTTGTTTTTTTTTTCGTTTTTCTATTTGTTATTTTTCGTTTCTTTATTTTCAAATGTGAACAATTTAAAAATGTGTACAGTTTTCAAATTTGAAAACTTTTAAAATTTGAACATCCTCAAATTTTCGAACATTTTACAAATTTGAACCATTTTCGAATTTGTACAAAATTTTCATTAGAAGACATCAAACCAGAACTTGAACCAAAACACCGAACGATCCCTCGTACGATCGAGATGCAGATGCTACATTGGCCGGCCCACCCGGGACACCCGCTTCATGCGCTTTAGCTGTAACAGACGCTGAATGCGTCATATATATAGGAGCTCCTGTGCTGTGTTTATGGGTATGCTTGCAAGAGCGTTCCTTAACAAAATGGACCAAAATAGCATGGAAGATATCACCAAGGCCTGGCCCAAACACTCTTGGGCCATTTTATATCGAAATACTAAAAGCACATTGGATCATCTTTCTCCTCGATGTTAAACCGCCCAAGTACGCCTGAGTGACAAGGACATGCTAGCACACTAGTCAATGCTATGTATCTTATCCGTGCTAGCTAGTGGTCAGTATTCCGTAGGTCTGCTGCAGCAGAGCGTGCGACCACGTTCCCATGAACATGTCATATTCAACAACCTGAGCCCGACACGACCGATGGTTCCGTCTAATCGGTCTTGACCCGTACGTCCAATCGCGAAGCGAACTCTCCGATGTCTCATCCCACCCGAGGGCGAGGGCCAACCGGCCGGCCGGCCAAGCAAGCAAGCAAGGCGCGCAAGCCATCGGCGGCCGGCCCATGTGGCCATCGGCACGACGCCCCCGACCTGTAGCCTTGCCGCTCCGCGCCCTGCATGCCATGCCGTGGCGCGACCACGAACACAAGCGTACGCTCCGATCAGACCGATCAGCTAGCGCCCTAGCTAGCTACTACTATAACGGAACTGATCCATCTCACAAGGCGTAGCAGGAACGAGACCACAGCCTATCCCCACCGGGAGCGTACGTACAAGCCCTCCCACGCACATGGAGGTGCAGCGCGCGGCCGTCTCGGGGTAGCCCACCATCAGCTGGCCGTATGTCATGTCAGTGGAGAAACCCCCTGCCTCAGGTCGACCCGGCCGGCCAGTTTCTTCAGACAAGAGAGGCGTGAGATGGATAGACGATGTATTTCAATTTTCAAGCCGATTCTCGATCTGACCAGGTGAGGGGGAGAAAGGAAGTATTGGACGGTTCTAGCTAGTAGCTAATCTTCACTTTCAGTGTACCTATCAGCAGGTGCGTGCATGGGGGATTGCGTCCAGAGGTGTAGTTAATCTCCTGCTGGGTATGATATCGTCCCGGGATTTGGCTGTACGTGAACGTGTGCTACCCATGCATGCAACGTCGTTCGGGCTCGGGGCGCTCTGTGTCATGTCCTCACTGGATCACGGAAATGCGTGTGTCCTATGGGACGAGCAGGTCCTGTCAGATTGTTGTTTTTGTCTGCGGACCGGTAGGCTTGCCGGCCGCTCGACAAGACAGGGGCATCTGCACCTCCGATCTTCCGAATCTGGGCTATGCGGCTCTAGTTGGAAGCCTCGTCCCGGCAAGCAAGTGCTGCTGGTGGTAGCCGCCGAATTAGGGCATGTTCGGAATCACTCCAACTCCGAACTATGGAGCGTGCGGAATGGCCCCGAACGCTATAGCTCCTAGGATCTGAAACAGCGGAGCGGAGCGGGACATAGTGCAAAATCGCGGAGCGACACATTCCCAGCTCTTCGTTTTTGGCAAAACACGGATTTTCGAAAAATTACGCTAGATTGCCACCGCTAAGTGCCCCGAAGCGGTACGGAGCCCCTCCCCCTTTTTTTTCCTTTCTCCAAATCCCGTCGTCTCACCTGCAGCAGTACAATCAAGTCCTGATTCCACCGGCATCCTAGCCTGATTCACGCCGCCCGCCGGCTAATTGAGGTATCCAACAACCAAATCGACCCCCTGCAGCCGGAATAGTACCTGGGCGTTCGGTTCCTCATCGCCGCCCTGCGAATCGAGCGCCTTCTCGCTGTCACCGCTACCCCTCCCCCCCCCCCCCCCCCCCGCCGTAGCCATGAACTCCCCGCCGACTGATATGTCCAATTTGTATCACCATTCTATATCATAATTTACCTCTATTCATTGATATATTTCATATTAAGAGGTGCTACTTATGTCTTTTCATCTGTTTTTGCATGTCGGATGATTTTTGAAGGATGAACTGCCGGAGTCAGGATTCTGATGGAAAAGGCGGTGTTTTGATGCAATTTCGCGAAGATCAGAAAAATACCAGAAAAACTACAGAAAATTATATTTTCCCAGAAGACGAAGGATGCCAGAAGGGGAGGTGGAGTTGGGCCAAAGGGGGCCCACACCCCCAGGCGCGGGCCACCCTGGGCCACGCCTACATGGGGTGTGGCCACCCTGGCCCACCTCTGGCTCCGCCCTCTCGCCTATATCTTCTCCTAGAAACCCTAAATTCAGGGGAGCGACCACAGAAAGATTCCGCCGCCTCTGCGGGGCGAAAAATACAGAAAGAGAAAGAGCTCTCCGGCAGACAGATTTCTGCCGGGGAAATTCCTTTCCGAAGAGGGGAGATCGTCGCCATCAACATCATCCACACCATCATCACCACTCCATCCCGCTGTAACAATTGTGTTGAATATTGCATAGTTCTTAGGGGAAACTTTCCCGGTGTTAATTACTATTGTAGTTGATGCTTGTGAGTGGAACCATTGAATTATTGTTTATGTTCAGATTGTTATCCATCATTATATCATCTTTGATCTTGATCCATATAATGTCGACCACATGATACTTCACTATTTATGGGCCTAGGGGAATGCATTGTGTATTTGGATACTAATTGTGGGGTTGCCGGAGTGACAGAAACCTGAACCCCCGTTAGGAAACCTTTGCACAAGGGAGTGTAGGATCTCAAAGTTTAAGGCTATGGTTAGGTTTTTATCTTAATTGCTTTCTTGTAGTTGCGGATGCTTGCAAGGTGTTTAATAACAAGTATGTATTAGTCCAAGTAAGGTCGATACATTAGCACAGGTTCACCCACACAACACTTATTAAACCAAAAAAGATTAATCAACTATATGAAACGAAAGCACTTGACAGTATTTCCATGTGTCCTCGAGAACGTTTGGTCCTTATAAGTATTACCTACGGTTTGTCCTTTGCTAAGAAAGGATTGGGCCACTTGCTGCAATTATTTGCTGTCTTTATTTACTTGCACTTTATTTTCTTGCTTTATCAAAAAACCCTAAAAACCCGTTTGCTAAGTATTTACAGAGATTTCCTGCTTCTTACCACTGGTCAACACCTTCTGCTCCTCTTTGAGATCGACACTCCTATTTATCGAAAGTACTATGATACACCCCCTATATTTGTGGGTCATCAAGACTATTTTCTGGCGCCGTTGTCGGGGAGTGAAGCGCTATTGAAGAGTGGAACTAGTAAAGGAAACTTCTACTCTAAGTATTGCTTTTTATTTCTGTTTGTTACTTTGTTTCCAATATGGATAACCCACTTGGTTTCCTATTTGGGAAAACTACTACCACTGTTAGGGTAGTAGATGAATCACCACCTATTGAGATAGATCCTTTTAAGATACCAACAAGAATTGTTAATCGTGTTATGGATAATTATTATCTTGGGGCTGGAACTGTCCATCCTGGTGATCATTTGCTTTTTATCCATGAATTATGCAGGTTGTTTAAGTGTGCAGGTATCACAACAGAACATGTGAAGAAGAAGTTACTCTCTATGTCATTGAAAGGAAGAGCTGAAGAATGGTATAAGCTGCTGAAGAATGGACAATCCATGGAATGAGAGGAAATAATACCTCTCTTTTATTCTAAATTCTATCCTTCTAGTGAGGTTCATAAGGATAGGAATCAAATATATAACTTTTGGCCTCGTGACGGAGAGAGTACAGCCCAAGCTTGGGGGAGACTGAAGTTACTAATGCTTAAATGTCCTATTCATGAACTCCCTAACAATATTATTATTAATAACTTTTATGCAAGGCTTTTTCTTTATGATAAAGATTTATTAGATGCTTCTTGTACTGTATCATTCACACGTATGAAGGAAGAAGCTAAATGGGATCTTCTAGACCGTATTCAAGAGAACACTGAAGCATGGGAGAATGAGAAAGGAAGAAAGTCAGGTATAAATTATGATTATGAATGCATTAAATCTTTTATAGGAACTGATGACTTTTGTGATATTAGTACTGAGTATGGTCTTAATTCTCAAAGTATTGCCAATTGTTTTAAGGCCTTTGCCTCTTACATAGAGATTCCTAAAAAGAAGTGGGACAAGTACCATGCACCTTATAAAGATGTTGTTACCCATGTTCCTGCTAGCATTGAAGTTTGTACTATTATTCATATTTTGCCTAAACCTTATATTGAGAAAATCCCTTTTCCTGCTAAGGTAAAGGAGCATTTTATTATAGCTAATATGGTTAGCAAAAGTATAAAGAAAACTGTGGAACCTGATGAGCAAATAAACATTGAACCTGTAGTAGCCATTGTGAAAGATATTGTCACTAAAAATATAGAGGATGAGCACATTGTATTCTGTGAAGACGCTTCTAATATTGTCTCTCATCCTAGTAAAGCTAGAAAACTAGTGTCCCTGTGCTGTCTATTAGAATTGGTGATCATTGCTATTATGGTTTATGGGATATTGGTGCTAGTTCTAGTGTTATTCCTTATGAGATTACAAGGAAATTATACATGAAATTGGTCCTTGTGAACTTGAGGATATTGATGTGGTTATTCACCTTGCTAATAGAGAGATAGTCTATCCAATTGGCATTGTAAGAGATGTGAAGGTTCTTTTTGGTAAGAATAAATATCCTGCTGATTTTCTAGTGCTTGGTTCTGAAGCTAGTAAAACTTGTCCCATCATTTTTGGTAGACCTTTCTTGAATACTTGTGGAGCTATTATTGATTGTAAGAAGGAGAAAGTTTTAACTAAGTTTGATGGAGAAGCTTATGAGTTTAACTTTTTCAAAATTGCTAAAACTCCTTATGAAAATGAATTTCCTAACGAGGATTTCAGGGTTGAACAACTTGCTTCTATTGATCAAGTTTATAACCTTAGACCTCTTTTTGATGATTATACGTATTCTCATTGTGATAAAGTTGTTTCTTGTGACAGTTATATTGTCAACTTTATTCAAAGTGCTACTGAAAGTTATTATGAGAGAGGGAAACATGGTTTTATGCATCTCAATAATATTAAGTTTCCCCGCTTTATGTTGAAAGCTTTGAAGCTGCACTTGTTTTGTCTTCCTATGCTGGTTGCCTTTTGTTTCAATAATTTGTTTCTCATGAGACTCCCCTGCATATGAAGTGGGTTAGACTCAAATGTGTTGGATATTTTCTTCTTGATGCTCTCTTTCACTTCAAATCCTTATCTCCTATGTGAGCATCTTTGAAATTGTTAAGCCTAACTTAAAGGCATTAAAGAAAAGTACTTCTTGGGAGATAACCCAATAGTTTTATTGAGTCTTGGAAGTTATTACTTGTAATAACCTCTCCTTATCCTTTTTATTTGGTTTTTGTGTCAAGATCAACTACTTTTGAGAAGTAAAAGAGTTGTGAAAAGTTGTTGTCCAGGGACAGATTTTTTGTGCTGCATTGTAAACATTTGTGAAGGAGCTCAGTACTTAGGTTGGAGCTGTAATTTTCTGTGCTTGTGACCCAAGTTGTTATCCAACTTTCATTAGTTTTGCACTTTTTGATTTGAGCAACAGAAGTTTTTCGAAAAAATCAATCTTTACCCGCTGGTCTGTTTTGATAGATTTTTGCCATCATTTGCATTTGCCTCTTAAATCAACTTTCTTTAGATTCTTTTTGGGCTTGTGAAAGGAGTTGCTTTAGTAGCTTTTGTTTTGATGGATTTCAGTTGAATTGTGAACCCAAAGGTTTATTGTTTTTGCATACACTAATGTTGCTAATGAAGCTTGTGTGAGGCCTTGAATGTTAGGAACTTTCAAGTGTTGGAGAGAAGGAATCTGCAGAGTCTGTTTCCGAATAGGTAAAAGTGGTGAAAATAGAAGGTTCATGAAAAACCTTTTTATTTATATTTTAATGTTTTTATTACATATGGAAGGTTACAAGACGAAACAGAGGAGGAAACAGAGCCCGGGTGGGCCACACCCACTAGTGGCGCGGGCCCCAGCTGACCGCGCCACCAGGGGGTGTGAGTCTCCTGGAGTCCGTCTCCACCCCGTTTTTGCACAGTACCTTCCTTATGTAATAAAACATCATAATATATAACCCCCGGACCCCCCCGAGGTTCGTATATCATGTTCTCGTCGTGTTTTTGTTTTGATCTGTTTCTATCAGGAAATATTCTCAAGTTTAGAGGCACCATGGTCTCCACCAACGACAAGGGCAAGGAGCCCATGGAAGAAGAAAGGATCGCTGCTAGGCGCGAAGGCAAGAATTGGAGCGTCGATGAGGAAGTGAAGAACATGTCAGCAGGCATGAAGGGACAAGCTGCCATAGGATCAAGGGCTATAAAACCTACTTTTGTAGGGGCAATTAACACTGGACGTGCTTTTTCTTGTAATATGCAGGGGATGATGACCTTCACCAGACTTCAGTTCCTGCCCTGAGGCAGTGGAAGCCCTTTGAACCACTGATGAGTTTTGTGATAAGTACCGAGCTCTAAGGATGAAGGTGGATATACTTCAAGAGGAGAATAGCAGGCTTCGTAAGATGCTGGAGGGTTTTCTGACCCTGAACAAGGGAACACCACCACCACCGAAGGAGTAATTCATCATCAGGTTTTGGCATCCCCTTGGCTTGTTCCAAGCTTGGGGGAGTGTCGCGGTATCACATCATTATCTTTTATCTTTCACCTCTTTAGTAGATTCATATCTTGGATAAAGAAGTTATCATATAGGTTGGTTTGCATTGTGGAAGTATCTCTCACTAAAAAGTTGGTTATCTATGTATCCCTTGGTGTGAGTGCCTTTATGGAATATTAATGAGAAGTTTCATCTTTTTACTCTTTGAACTTCTTATTTTAGTTTGCAATCTCTATTATATGATTGATCTTGTCGATTAGTATTGGTATCACTTTGTGAGCATCAAGTAGATCTAAATTGGTTTTGGCAAACCGAGCTCTGGTCAGTAGCAACACTTTTTGAGGTTTGAAAGGAAAATAGAAAAGCGCCTATAGGTATTTTGTATCATTTATTTTCTTTCTTGATTGGCTCATAAGCTTAGTATTCTTTATTTAAGATATTTTGTGTCTTCAAGGAAGATTGCATGTTTGGATTTATCACTTGTATGTTTGCTTGTTTCCTTCAACTCTTTTGCTTGCTACCCAGCCTTGCTAGCAAAAAACCTATGCTGAGAGGGATTATTCTCATGTTTCTAATCCTTTAAACCAAAACTCGTGCCATTTGTGTCCACCATATCTACCTATTAGCATCATTGCTATTCCAAGTAAATTCTCAAGATTCATCTATCTTTCAATTTAAAAATTATTTTGTTATGTGAAAACTAGTTAGTAATGCTCTCACGAACTTGATGACACACCCTATTTTCTTGCCCCTATTAAACTTGAACTATTGTGTCATAGAAGTTGTATACGCTTGCACCTATACGTTGGAATTAACAGAACCTTGTTGTCACGGGGAACGCTTTCAACATTGCACCTGTACATTGTACACAGTTGATATCATGCTCTTTTGTTTGCGGATGTCAACGGTGTGAAATAAAAGGAGAGCTTGTAAGTCCATAGAGTTATGTATGTGTGTTAGAGAAACGCCTGGTGCCATGCCTAATCATGGTGGAAACTTGCAGTATAACCATAGTGAGCTATCTGTGAAGCATCCCAATAAAAACCTTTGCAAATAACAAATAAAAAGATCGCTGAGATGCTCACTGTCTGCTTGCCTTGTCATTTTGATATGTGATAGCTCCTGTATCATGTGCAAGGGGTACCTCGTTGGCGGTTCTCTATGATACACATGTACTTACAATGACAAGAACTTACCGGTAACTGAAGTTGAGTAGCACAAGGAGCGGCCCTCGTAGTGAAGGGACATGAGATTGCCAACTTATATTTAGTCAAGCATATACTCCATCTTTGTTCACTTTAATCTTAATCACCTCAAGATGCCTATGATAGGGGCAATGCGAGCTCAAAGCTAGTAAGTACCATAATTTTTTGAAAGCTCTTTATGAACTTGAAATCCCTGCTTCCCTCTATGAAGGGCCTTTCTTCTACTTCTTAGTTGAGTCAGTAAACCTATTCCTCTCTATCTCCAGCAAGCATTTGAGTTGTTGTGTTTCAATCATTCATATGATGATTTATTCAAACATGTTCCTTATCTTCCTTGTTTGCACAAGACTCTTATCTAAATGAGTATTACTTTGAAAGCCATCAGTGTGAAAAGCCTTTTATGTTTGAGAAAAGTGTACTCCTGTTATAAACTTGTTTATAAAAGCTTTGCTTGAAAACTATTTGCCAACTGTTCTCTGACCAAGAACAAAGTTTGCCAATCCCAATTATGATTTATCTTTATGAATCTTTATTGTGACTCCCATAATTGTTGCAAGCTAAGTTATATAATGGTGAATTGCTTTCTACTATGAGTAGTGTATTGGTAAGTGTGATTCTTTGTAACATCCCAAAAATATTGAACTTGGATCATCAAACTCTAAGCATCAAAATTAGGGTTAACAAAAACTTTTCTAAATAAAGCTATGAATGCATGCATATGAGTATGCATTGAATTTGAAATTCTTTTGAAGCACCTTGTTTGTGTGTTTCCTTGCTTGTAAAATGTTATTTAGGTGAAATAAACATCATCTAAAACATTTCCCACACTTTTCCAAAGACAAGTAAATCAAAACAAATAAAAAAAGGAATGGTCATTTTGACCAATTTAACTCCCATGCCTACTTTGGCTGTCTCAAACTTTCAGAACCTACCAGAAACTTCTCTGGATCGTTGCACCCCTTGATTGTACTCATAACAAAGTATCAAGGCCCACTTTGTGATCATCCAGAAACTTTCAAATGCATAGTTTAAATGACAATTCAAAATTGAATCTTTATCATATGGGAAGATCCCACTTTTCAAAAACCACTCAAACAAGCTCAACTTTCAAAACCCAAGCATCTGCAGACTCACCAGCACCAATCTAGCACACCCACCAAAAATCTTTTCAAAATTCAAAACTTGAATTCATGCGGCCATTTCATCAAACACTTGGCAGACACAAATCAAACAAAATCAAAACACTATAGTGTGCAGTGTTTTGAGCCTAACTGGTTCCCTATCTAGCTCACAACCATCTCAGTAGATCATCTAGCAAGATTAACCAAGCACTAGCACCACTGTGAGCTTACCAATATCATCAATGGTGAACAGCCGAAGCCACCCTTGCCACCCCAGTGTAGACAGCAAGCTAGGAAGGAAACTAGCCATGCCAACCTTGTCTGGGAGATCACCCATGCCTCACCGCCCTCTCTCGACCAGCCCTGCCTCGAAGACACCGACCAGAGCACCCAGGAACGCCGCGCCCGTGCCTCTGCCAACCGTGCCAAGCATGCGCCAGAGCGCCACCCTCGACCGAAGCCCACCGCGTGCACACACGATCACCACCGACCCGGGAGACCGCCAGACATCCCCGTTCGCCGCCCCGTGACGCACAGCCACCGCTCGCCGTCGAAGACGCCGCCTCTGCCGCGCAGAGCGTCGCGTGTTCCAGACCAAACCACACCGCCCCTACAAACGCATTAAAGCCGTAGAGCATCGCCAGGAGACCACCAAGCGATCGCCACCGCCGGCCATGCCGCAAGCAGCCCGTAGCCATGTCGCCACCGTCGCCCGCCCATGCCGTTCGGTCTCACCGTCGAGACTATAAATAGAGGACTCCCCCGCTCGAATTCTTCACACCATTCCACTCCTCTCTCACCCAGAACCACCCCACCTCAGTCCCGGAGCAAGGCGACCAGTGCATCGCCGGAATTTCACCGGAGCCCGCCGCCTCTGGAGAAGAAGGGCGCCATCGATTTCATCCACCGAAGGAGCTGCCGCGACCACCCCTGAGTTCGCCGTCGTCGACTTCGTTGTTCGCCCGCCTCGTCGACCCTCGCCTACACCCCGGTGAGCCCCCAACAACCCCCACTGGCCGCGCTAGGTTTCTGTCTCGCCGGTGTTGCCCAACATCGACGTTGACTCTCAGCCGTTGGATTAGAACTAGATCGAACGCCCCACATCGCCCCATACCGATTCGCACCCCCTGTCTCACTGACGAGTGGGGACAACCACTTAAGCAGCCCGCGGAAGCGCTACGCTTAGCAGGCCGGCCCGTTAACTTTTCCCGCGCAGCCCAGTTATTTGAATTAAACCTTTTCCATCTAATTTCAAACACACTTCTGTACCTAATTTCAAAAATCAACCCAGATCGATTCAGTGCACCAAATTGAATAAAACTAATTTTGTTAGAAAGGTCTGGGAATGATGAATCCAAGCCCGTTGGATTCAAGTCATTTGGATCTATAGATCACCCATGGTAAAAATAACAAGGTATAAGCTTTTCTGCATTCAAACTTTTTCAAATTTAAACCATAATAGCTTTTGAGTTGATTCCAACTCTCAAAAATCACATTTAACCATACCTTTCAGAATATATAAAAATATATAGGTTTACTTGTAGAAATAGTGTTCAAGTAATAAAAGAATGCTACATAGGCATTTCTAGTCACTTTATTTAATTAAAACAAAAGGGTAAAACCTTATTAAATTGTGACACCACTTTAAATCATATTCCCATGGACTAAAATATGTGGTGATGACATGTGTCAACATGATCCCATGTTTGGTTTGGAGAATAATAAATCTTAAGTAGTTTTTCAATGAGTAGAAATTACTTTTCTAAAAATAAAAGGAATTAAACCAAGCCTTAATCTTGTAATGTTAGAGATGATGTTAGATCATCTATAGGACCCTTGTGTGTGATGATTGCAAGTAGTTAAGTATTGTTTGGTGATTGTGTACCTCGTATTTATTTATAGACGCTAGTACCGACCAAGGATACGAGAAGGAAGGAGGATTCTACGAAGAAGAAGCCGAGGAGAACTTCAACCACTGCTCTGCTCAAGGCAAGCTAACACTTGCAAGATACCCTACTAATGCAAGCTTATATTGAAACTAATGCAAGCCTAATACTACCAGTTGATTGTGCAAGCTAACACTTGCAATTATGAAAGTTAGATAACCTATGCAATGCACAAAGCATGCTTGGTTAGACATATTTGATGATACCCAATCCTAGTTTTATTTACAAGCTTTCTATTTTATTTCTTTATCGAAGCTATTACTTCTAGTTTACTTAAGTGACTTGTAGATTCTAGAAAGATATATGTGAAGGTTGCATAAAGAGCATAAAACTTGGCCTAAGCTAGATAATCTTGATGTCATCCTAAGGCATGAGATTGAACTTAGTTAAAACTCCACTAGTTTATCGCCCCTCATTAGTGCTTACCCCCACCTATAGATGCTAGTGCTAAGCATAAAACTTGATCAACTTTAGATGGGAATACTTGGTGGAAAAATGGTTATGAAAACCTTGGAATGATGGATCATTCTATTGAAATGTTTTGGACATGTGTTTCCGAACACTTGATGATTTTGGTGATGAAAATGTTGAGGCATGAGCCTTAGCCCTTTATAAAACTGATGGTTGTCTGGATGCGATACCATTCCAATTTTATCGTACAACCACAATACTCGAAGATTGGGTAGGGCTTGACTGGAAACTTATATACCTTAGTATTAGTTCCCTTACGGCCAAGGTCTGAGCTGAGGCTACCTTGTGAAGATTGTCCACCTGTGCAGTACCCAAGATGACAGTTGGTCATGGTTGGGAGGCCAAACTCACAGGAGAGATGCTTATACTAGGGCGTGTAATTGAAAGGTTATGATTGATTATCCGCATACTGAGTATGGTGAATTTAGGATTTGTTCCTGACGGATGTATCGAATGTTGTGGTGAAAGTGTACAATCTCTGCAGAGTGTCAAACTATTCGAATAGCCGCGTCCGCGGTTATGGACAGTTGGAGTGGCCATACTGTTCCCCCGTCAGACTTTTCAAAATGACTTGTGAAACCAAGTGAGACTTTGACTTGACCACAACCGGGTTGTGATATGAAATACAAGTTCCCATTTAGGTGTTATAAAACTTCAACTAGCATTCGTTGCTTCTAAACTTAGTAGAGATAAATCTGGCTTTTGCAAAACAACCCTAGAGCCTAGTGTCCTATTATCAAAAACCCCTTTCCCTTGTTAGTATTAGTTTACGAGTACTTAAAGAGTACTCATGGCTTTGTCCTTGGCTATTCCCATGGCCAGACTATGAAGAGGAGTACCTGGAGGATGGACCCCAGGAAGGCTACGACAACTAGGATCATCTCCCATCGTCAGCATTGCCTGTGACCCCGAAGATGGAGCTTCGCCTACACTACCATTATTATTACGTATTCCGCTCCTTGATGTTGTATTAAGAACTGGATCATGAGATCCCTATTTGTGTAAGAACTTATGTACGGTTGTAATGGATGATGTACTATGGTATCCAATTCTGTTATGTCTCGCAAAAATGGTAATCCTGGGATTGCGATGTATGGCATAACAGGCATCTGGGATTAAAAATCTGGGTGTTGACAAGTTGGTATCAGAGCCATCCTGACCATAGGAGACCCTAGTTAGACTGGACGTTTGAGTCAAAAACTTAGTTTCAAAACCAAAGAAAATTCTCATTCTTATCCCTTTGATTCTTTCATAAAAATTCATGTTCCTGAAAAACTCTTGCAAAATACATAAAATTTTGACACACTTGATCACTCTACTAACTTACTCATCCTATATTCTTATAGATGGACGTGAAGTATAGCAAGTTTTATCAGTTGGGGAATGGAGGAGACCTTATCTTTGAGAGGGATTTGGACCAGCTTTCGGAACTTCTGGAGCGTCCACACCCCGAGTTCTTCGGAGCTCAGCTCAATGATCAAGGAGGAGAAGATCTGCAGTGGCTAATTGTTGCAAGTCTTAGAGGAAAGATTGAACCTCCCACTGTGGAAGGAATTCAGTTTACCTTAAGAGAGAACAACTGGCTCGATGAACTTGCCAGGGCCATACAGGAAGCTCTTTCCCGTCTGTGTGGGCAGAGCATCAATCAGATCAAGGGTACTCGCTTTGAGTTTTGCCCAAGGCAGGATGCAAATGGACAACCACTAGAAGCCCCATACCACACTGAGCTGAAGACTCAATTGGACCACCTTAGCTTCATGATGTACGATCGTCAGCAGGAGTTGGATAACTGTCGTGACTACTCCAACCACAAGTCTGCCATCATCAAGACGAAGGACCAAACCATCGCCATGCTAGCAAAGGATCGCAAGTCTCGCCGCCGTCAACTCGACAAAAAGGAGCGCATCATTGCCCGCCTTCGCCACCGCATCTCATCTTTGTAGGAGACCATCCACGAGAGAGACATGCAGTTGGAGGAAAGGGAGAATGCCGGAGAGGATCTTCGTGGAGACCTCTACTCCTATCTTAGCGATGACAATGATTTTCTGGAGGATCAGGCTATGGATTTCTTCACCGATGAAGACGATTTCGCCTTCATCGATGATGATGGGGATGATAAGGCCACAGATTCCGAGGAGTAGTAGCACTTGAGCACTAGCGTAGTGAGTAGTATTCGGTCCCACTGTATCGTAGTTCTCAGAATGGTTCTTAAAACCATCTGTTTTTCTTTGTTGTGGGGTGTGTTGTATCGTGTGCTATGAATGAATGAATGAAAAATCAAGTTGCTAGAAAATCCGAGTCAAACTTTAAAAAAATTTCAAAGACCCAAAAACTTAGAAATTTCCCTCTTTTCTCATGATCTATCTCAATCTTCAGATGCCACATGGAGGAAGTGGTTCATCCCCGGACCCGATGTTGCAAATTCTGCAAATGTTGACTTCTGACCGCGAAGTTGAAAGAGCGGAATGTCAAGCCAACCTAGCCACCCTTCAACAGATAGCCCAGCTAGCCCACAACAACCAAGGCCATGGAAATCAGGACAACCATGGATCTAAGCTCAAGAATTTTCAGAATACCAACCCACCTGTTTTCACTAAGTCAGAAGAACCCCTAGACGCCGATGATTGGCTACAAACCATGGAAAATAACCTAGAAGTCGCCGGAGTGGAAGTCAACGAGAAAGTTCTGTTCGCCACCCACTATCTAGCCGGAGATGCCAGGGCATGGTGGAACAGTGTTCGCGCAATGACCAGAGGCCAGATGATGACCTGGGAAGAATTCAAGGTCAAGTTTAGCAGAACCCATGTGCCACCAGGTTTGATCAAGAGAATGAGAGACGAGTTCAGAGAGCTGAAGCAAGGAAGGATGACTATAGTGGAATACCGTGACAAATTTTTGTCATTAGCTAGGTATGCCCTGGATGAGATCGACACCGAAGCCAAGAAGAAAGAAAGATTCCTGAATGGTCTGCATGACGAGATGCAGACTGTGTTAGTCAATATCCCCTTTGCTGATATTGAAGCCCTTGTCGACTCAGCTATCCAGATGGAAGGAAAGATCAACCAAGCCAATGAGAACCGCAAGCGTCGCATGATGCATCAACCAGGAACCCATCAGACCCCAAAGTATCGCCCCAACCCATCTCCAGGATTTGCCCCAAGAACCAATAGACCCCCGATGAACCGTCCGACCTATCCCAACCGTGGAAACCCTAGGCCCGAAGGAAATCACAACAACCCCGGCAACGCTAGGAATTTCAATCGTGCCCCACCCAAATTCAACAACAACAATGCTACCGCCAACACCAACACTGCCCCTAGGACTGGAAGCAATGCTGTGCCTATAGCAGCCAAGGACAAGTCGCAAGTGACTTGTTATGACTGTGGAAATAAAGGCCACTATTCCAACGAGTGCCCCAACAAGAAGAATGCTACAACCCCCAATGCCAATGTCCCAACTCAGCAGCAGCGTCGTGTTCAGCCATGAAGAAGATTTGCCCCAGGGAATTCACTCAACCGCAACGGCCGTCTTTTTCTCATGCATGCTGAAGAAGCTCAGGAAGTGCCAGACGTCGTGCTGGGTATGTTTTCTGTTAATTCAGTACTTGCAAGAGTGTTGTTTGATTCTGGTGCATCGCATTCATTTGTCACCGAAGAATTTGCATGAACTAGTAAAATTCAACCAACCAAACTGAAGCATGTTATGATTGTTCAAATTCCCGGATCAACCACTAAGGCTAGGCAAATTTGCAAAGCCGTCCCTATCTGAATCCATGGCATAGATTTGTATGCAAATCTGATAGTACTCGGAACTAAAGGTTTGGAAGTAGTACTAGGAATGGATTGGATATCCAAACATAAAGGATTGATTGACTGTGCCAAGAAAGCCATAACCATGACCAGTACAGCCGGAATATCAGTCGAGCATATATCTAAAACCTTACCTCGTCAATTCAAGTGCAACAAGAGTATAGCCCAACCTACCATTGACCAAGTACAGATAGTCTGTGAATACCCCGATGTATTTCCAGATGTTTTGCCCGGTATGCCCCCAGATCGGGATATCGAGTTTATCATCGAACTAATCCCCGGAACTGGACCCATAGCCCAGAGACCCTATAGTATGAACCCGTCAGAGCTCATAGAACTGAAGAAGCAACTGGATTCCATGCTGGAAATTGGATTGATTCAACCAAGTGCGTGACCATGGAGATCACCTGTCTTGTTTGTGGATAAGAAGGATGGAGGTAACCGTTTGTGTACGGATTATCGGAAATTGAATGATGCCACCATCAAGAACAAGTACCCCTTGCCCAAGATAGAAGATTTGTTTGATCAGTTGACCGGTGCCAAAGTGTTCTCTAAGATTGATCTTAGAACTGGCTATCATCAACTCAAAATTCGTGTAGAGGATATTCCAAAGACTGCCTTTACCACCAGATATGGATTGTATGAGTATACGGTTATGTCTTTCAGACTAACCAATGCCCCTGCTTATTTCATGAATCTGATGAATAAGATTTTTATGGACTTCCTGGATAAGTTTGTTGTTGTTTTCATCGATGACATTCTGATTTATTCCAAATCAGAAGAAGAACATGAGCTACACTGAAGGACCATTATTGGAACCCTTAGAGAGCATTAGCTGTATGCAAAGTTTAGCAAATGTGAATTCTGGTTACATGAGGTAGGATTCCTCGGTCATATTGTATCAGCCGGAGGAATTGCCGTTGACCCTGCCAAAGTGAAAGATGTAGAAGATTGGCATGCCCCAACCACTCAAACCCAAGTTCGTGCATTTCTCGGATTGGCGGGATATTACCGCAAATTCGTAGAAGGATTCTCTAGTATCGCTAGACCCATGAACCAATTGCTGAAGAAGGACAAGAAGTTTGAATGGACCGACAAATGTGAAGCGAGTTTTCAAGAACTCAAGAGGAGATTGATTTCAGCCCCAATCTTGATCATGCCAGATATCACAAAGCCCTTCGATGTGTATTGTGACGCATCCAAGATCGGTCTCGGATGTGTGCTAATGCAAGAAGGCAAAGTTATATCTTATCTATCTCGACAACTGAAGCAACATGAGCAAAATTACCCCACCCATGACCTCGAACTCGTAGCCGTAGTTCTAGCCCTGAAAACATGGAGACATTACCTGATGGGAAACCGTTATGAGATCTATACGGATCACAAGAGCCTAAAGTATATATTCACTCAGAAGGAGCTGAATATGAGTCAGAGAAGATGGATTGAGCTAATCAAGGATTACGACCTGGACATTCACTATCACTCTAGTAAAGCCAATGTGGTAGCCGATGCCCTTAGCAGATTACCGTGCCGCTTGAACTCCATGATTTTGAAGGAGCAACCAAGTTTGCACAAAGAGATTGAAGATTTTCGGATAGAATTAGTAAGTGAAGGATTTTTGGCTAGCATAGAACTCCAGCCCACTTTGATCAGTCAGATTAAAGAGGCGCAAAAGGGAAATGCTAGTATTGACGGAATCAAGCGTTGTATCGGTACAAGCAAAGTACCCGGATTCACCGAGGACGAAGAAGGAGTTTTGTGGTACAAAGGACGCCTTTGTGTACCAGCAGATTCTGAGTTGAAAGAAGTTATCTTGAAGGAGGCTCATGATACTCTTTATTCTATCCATCCCGGAGGAACTAAGATGTATCAAGATTTGAAAGAGCAATTTTGGTGGCATAAGATGAAGAGAGAAATCGGAAGCTATATCGCCAAGTGTGATATATGTCAGCGAGTCAAGGCAGGACATCAAAGACCCGCTGGATTGTTGCAACCCTTGCAGATTCCGGAATGGAAATGGGATTCTGTAGGAATGGACTTTATCACTGGACTGCCTACTTCTAGTAGGGGAAATGACTCTATCTGGGTCATAGTGGACAGATTGTCTAAAGTCGCCCATTTCTTACCCGTCAAGACCACCTATCAGAATTCGAAACTAGCAGAGTTATACATCGCTAGAATCATTAGTTTGCGTGGAGTCCCCAAGAACATCGTATCGGATCGAGGAACTCATTTTACCTCGAGATTCTGGAAGAAAGTCCAAGAAGGTTTAGGAACCCGTCTAGATTTCAGCACCGCATATCACCCTCAGACCGATGGACAAACAGAGCGAGTAAATCAAATACTCGAAGATATGCTGAGAGCATATGTGTTAGAATATGGATCCAAGTAGGAAGACTGTCTGCCCTTCATAGAATTTTCATACAACAACAGTTATCAAGCCAGTTTGCAAATGGCCCCCTTTGAATTCATGTACGGACGGAAGTGTCGCACCCCTTTGAACTGGTCGGAAGTAGGAGAGAGTCAGATCTTCGGACCCGACATCCTACGAGAAGCAGAAGAGAAGGTTCACAAGATTTGTGAGCACCTCAAGTCAGCCCAATCCAGACAAAAGAGTTACGCCGACAAGAGACGTAGAGATATCGCCTTCAACATAGGAGATTTTGTTTATCTGAAAGTGTCACCATTGAAGGGAATGCAGCGTTTCCAACTCAAGGGAAAGTTAGCCCCTAGATATATCGGACCTTTCAAGATTCTGAACCGTCGAGGAGAAGTGTCGTATAAATTGGAACTACCCGAAGAGATGTCAGCCATGCACAATGTGTTCCATATCTCATTACTTCGCAAGTGTCTCGAAGTCCCCGAGAAGACCGAAGTGTTCAAAAATATCGACCATCAGACCATAGAGATCAATAATGACCTGACCTATCCCGAAGTACCCATCCGTATTTTGGAAGAAGCTTTTCGAACTACCCGAACCCGAAGCATCAAGTTTCTCAAGATTCAGTGGAGCAACCACACAGAAGAGGAAGCTACCTGGGAGCGCGAAGATCACATCAGGACAGAGTTTCCCGATCTCTTCAAATCCTAGGTAATCTTTTCGTCCTTTTTCAAATCTCGGGACGAGATTTTGTTTAAGGGGGGAAGGTTTGTAACATCCCAAAAATATTGAACTTGGATCATCAAACTCTAAACATCAAAATTAGGGTTAACAAAAACTTTTCTAAATAAATCTATGAATGCATGCATATGAGTATGCATTGAATTTGAAATTCTTTTGAACCACCTTGTTTGTGTGTTTCCTTGCTTGTAAAATGTTTCTTAGGTGAAATAAACATCATCTAAAACATTTCCCACACTTTTGCCAGAGACAAGTAAATCAAAACAAATAAAATAAAGGAATGGTCATTTTGACCAATTTAACTCCCATGCCTACTTTGGTTGTCTCAAACTTTCAGAACCTAACATAAATTCTCTGGATCTTTGCACCCCTTGATTGTACTCATAACAAAGTATCAAGGCCCACTTTGTGATCATCCAGAAACTTTCAAATGCATAGTTTAAATGACAATTCAAAATTGAATCTTTATCATATGGGAAGATCCCACTTTTTCAAAAACCACTCAAACAAGCTCAACTTTCAAAACCCAAGCATCTGCAGACTCACCAGCACCAATCTAGCACACCCACCAAAAATCTTTTCAAAATTCAAAACTTGAATTCATGCGGCCATTTCATCAAACACTTGGCAGACACAAATCAAACAAAATCAAAACACTATAGTGTGCAGTGTTTTGAGCCTAACTGGTTCCCTATCTAGCTCACAACCATCTCAGTAGATCATCTAGCAAGATTAACCAAGCACTAGCACCACTGTGAGCTTGCCAATATCATCAATGGTGAACAGATGAAGCCACCCTTGCCACCCCAGTGTAGACAACAAGCTAGGAAGGAAACTAGCCACGCCAACCTTGTCTGGGAGATCACCCATGCCTCACCGCCCCCTCTCGACCAGCCCTGCCTTGAAGACACCGACAAGAGCACCCAGGAACGCCGCGCCCGTGCCTCTGCCAACCGTGTCGAGCATGCGCCAGAGCGCCACCCTCGACCGAAGCCCACAGACCACGCGCCGCCCTCACCGCGTGCACACACGATCACCACCGACCCAAGAGACCGCTAGACATCCCCGTTCGCCGCCCCGTGACGCCCAGCCACCGCTCGCCGTCGAAGACGCTGCCTCTGCCGCGCAGAGCGTCGCGTGTTCCAGACCAAACCGCACCGCCCCTATAAACGCATTAAAGCCGTAGAGCATCGCCAGGAGACCACCAAGCGATTGCCACCACCGGCCATGCCGCTAGAAGCCCGTAGCCATGTCGCCACCGTCACCCGCCCATGCCGGTCGGTCTCACCGTCGAGATTATAAATAGAGGACTCCCCCGCTCGAATTCTTCACACCATTCCACTCCTCTCTCACCCAGAACGACCCCACCTCAGTCCCGGAGCAAGGCGAGCAGTGCATCACCGGAATCTCACCGGAGCCCTCCGCCTCTGGAGAAGAAGTGCGCCATCGATTTCATCCACCCCAGGAGCTGCCGCGACCACCCCTGAGTTCGCCGTCGTCGACTTCGTCGTTCGCCCGCCTCGTCGACCCTCGCCTGCACCCCGGTGAGCCCCCAGCAACCCCCACTGGCCGTGCTAGGTTTCTGTCTTGCCGGCGTTGCCCAACGTCGACGATGACTCTCAGCCGTTGGATTAGAACTAGATCGAATGCCCCACATCGCCCCATACCGCTTCGCACCCCCTTTCTCACTGACGAGTGGGGACAGCCACTTAAGCAGCCCGCGGAAGCGCTACGCTTAGCAGGCTGGCCCGTTAACTTTTCCCGCGCAGCCCAGTTATTTGAATTAAACCTTTTCCATTTAATTTCAAACACACTTCTGTACCCAATTTCAAAAATAAACACAGATCGATTCAGTGCACCAAATTGAATGAAACTAATTTTGTTAGAAATGTCTGGGAATGCTGAATCCAAGCCCGTTGGATTCAAGTCATTTGGATCTATAGATCACCCATGGTAAAAATAATAATGCAGAAGCTTTTCTGCATTTAAACATTTTTCAAATTTAAACCATAATAGCTTTTGAGTTGATTCCAACTCTCAAAAATCACATTTAACCATAGCTTTCAGAATATATAAAAATATATAGGTTTACCTGCAGAAATAGTGTTCAAGTAATAAAAGAATGCTACATAGGCATTTCTAGTCACTTTATTTAATTAAAATAAAAGGATAAAACCTTATTAAATTGTGACACCACTTTAAATCATATTCCCATGGACTAAAATATGTGGTGATGACATGTGTCAACATGATCCCATGTTTGGTTTGGAGAATAATAAATCTTAAGTAGTTTTTCAATGAGTAGAAATTACTTTTCTAAAAATAAAAGGAATTAAACCAAGCCTTAATCTTGTAATGTTAGAGATGATGTTAGATCATCTATAGGACCCTTGTGTGTGATGATTGCAAGTAGTTAAGTATTGTTTGGTGATTGTGTACCTCGTATTTATTTATAGACGCTAGTACCGACCAAGGATACGAGAAGGAAGGAGGATTCTACGAAGAAGAAGCCGAGGAGAACTTCAACCACTACTCTGCTCAAGGCAAGCTAACACTTGCAAGATACCCTACTAATGCAAGCTTATATTGAAACTAATGCAAGCCTAATACTACCAGTTGATTGTGCAAGCTAACACTTGCAATTATGAAAGTTAGATAACCTATGCAATGCACAAAGCATGCTTGGTTAGACATATTTGATGATACCCAATCCTAGTTTTATTTACAAGCTTTCTATTTTATTTCTTTATCGAAGCTATTACTTCTAGTTTACTTAAGTGACTTGTAGATTCTAGAAAGATATATGTGAAGGTTGCATAAAGAGCATAAAACTTGGCCTAAGCTAGATAATCTTGATGTCATCCTAAGGCATGAGATTGAACTTAGTTAAAACTCCACTAGTTTATCGCCCCTCATTAGTGCTTACCCCCACCTGTAGATGCTAGTGCTAAGCATAAAACTTGATCAACTTTAGATGGGAATACTTGGTGGAAAAATGGTTATGAAAACCTTGGAATGATGGATCATTCTATTGAAATGTTTTGGACATGTGTTTCCGAACACTTGATGATTTTGGTGATGAAAATGTTGAGGCATGAGCCTTAGCCCTTTATAAAACTGATGGTTGTCTGGATGCGATACCATTCCAATTTTATCATACAACCACAATACCCGAAGATTGGGTAGGGCTTGACTGGAAACTTATATACCTTAGTATTAGTTCCCTTACGGCCAAGGTCTGAGCTGAGGCTACCTTGTGAAGATTGTCCACCTGTGCAGTACCCAAGATGACAGTTGGTCATGGTTGGGAGGCCAAACTCACAGGAGAGATGCTTATACTAGGGCGTGTAATTGAAAGGTTATGATTGATTATCCACATACTGAGTATGGTGAATTCAGGATTTGTTCCTGACGGATGTATCGAATGTTGTGGTGAAAGTGTACAATATCTGCAGAGTGTCAAACTATTCGAATAGCCGCGTCCGCGGTTATGGACAGTTGGAGTGGCCATACTGTTCCCCCGTCAGACTTTTCAAAATGACTTGTGAAACCAAGTGAGACTTTGACTTGACCACAACCGAGTTGTGATATGAAATACAAGTTCCCATTTAGGTGTTATAAAACTTCAACTAGCATTCGTTGCTTCTAAACTTAGTAGAGATAAATCTGGCTTTTGCAAAACAACCCTAGAGCCTGGTGTCCTATTATCAAAAACGACTTTCCCTTGTTAGTATTAGTTTACGAGTACTTAAAGAGTACTCATGACTTTGTCCCTGGCTATTCCAATGGCCAAACTATGAAGAGGAGTACCTAGAGGATGGACCCCAGGAAGGTTACGACAACTAGGATCATCTCCCATCGTCAGCATTGCCTGTGACCCCGAAGATGGAGCTTCGTCTACGCTACCGTTAGTATTACGTATTCCGCTCCTTGATGTTGTATTAAGAACTGGATCATGAGATCCCTATTTGTGTAAGAACTTATGTACGGTTGTAATGGATGATGTACTATGGTATCCAATTCTGTTATGTCTCGCAAAAATGGTAATCCTGGGATTGCGATGTATGGCATAACATGCATCTGGGATTAAAAATCCGGGTGTTGACATGCTTCTTGTCCGTATTATTTTTATCGACACTTCACTCCATAAACCTGTGGACATGTTTACCGAGCTCAGTTTTGGCTTGGGGACAAGCGAGGTCTAAGCTTGGAGGGAGTTGATACGTCCAATTTGCATCACCATTCTATATCATAATTTATCTCTATTCATTGATATATTTCATATTAAGAGGTGATACTTATGTCTTTTCATATGTTTTTGCATGTTGGATGATTCTTGGAGGATGAACTGCCGGAGTCAGGATTCTGATGGAAAAGACGGTGTTTTGATGCAATTTCGCGAAGATCAGAAAAATACCAGAAAAACTACAGAAAACTATATTTTCCCAGAAGACGAAGGATGCCAGAAGGAGAGGCATAGTTGGGCCACAGGGGGCCCACACCCCTAGGCGCGGGCTACCCTGGGCCGCGCATACATGGGGTGTGGCCAACCTGGCCCACCTCTAGCACCGCCCTCTCGCCTATATCTTCTCCTCAAAACCCTAAATTCAGGGGAGCGACCACAGAAAGATTCCGCCGCCTCTGCGGGGCAGATACTATAGAGAGAGAAAGAGCTCTCCGGCAGACAGATTTCTGCATGGAAAATTCCTCCCCGAAGAGGGGAGATTGTCGCCATCAACACTATCATCAAGCTAGACTTTATCGGGATCATCATCATCATCCACACCATCATCTCCACAAGCACCATCATCACCACTCCATCCCGTTGTAACAATTGTGTTGAATCTTGCATAGTTCTTAGGGAAAAAATTCCCGGTGTTGATTACTATTGTAGTTGATGCTTGTGAGTGGAACCATTAAATTATTGTTTATGTTCAGATTGTTATCCATCATTATATCATCTTTAATCTTGATCCATATGATGTCTCGTGAGTAGTTCGTTTAGTTTATGAGGACATGGGAGAAGTCATGTTGTTTGTAGTGGAATTGTGTTGAGGTATTATTCAATGGTTTAATATTTAAGTTGTGGTGCTATTCTTCTAGTGGTGTCATGTGAACGTCGACTACATGATACTTCATCATTTATGGGCCTAGGAGAATGCATTGTGTATTTGGATACTAATTGTGGGGTTGCCGGAGTGACAGAAACCTGAACCCCCATTAGAAAACCTTTGCACAAGGGAGTGTAGGATATCAAAGTTTAAGGTTGTGGTTAGATTTTTATCTTAATTGCTTTCTTGTAGTTGCGGATGTTTGCAAGGGGTTTAATCACAAGTATGTATTAGTCCAAGTAAGGTCGGTACATTAGCACAGGTTCACCCACATAACACTTATAAAACCAAAAAAGATTAATCAACTATATGAAATGAAAGCAATTGACAGTATTTCCATGTGTCCTCGAGAACGTTTGGTACTCATAAGTATTACCTCCGGCTTGTCCTTTGCTAAGAAAGGATTGGGCCACTTGCTGCAATTATTTGCTGTCTTTATTTACTTACACTTTATTTCCTTGCTTTATCAAAAAACCCTAAAAACCCGTTTGCTAAGTATTTACAGAGTTTTCTTGCTCCTTACCACTAGTAAACGCCTTCTGCTCCTCGTTGGGATCGACACTCCTATTTATCGAAAGTACTACGATACCCCCTATACTTGTGGGTCGTCACCGACGCATCCTGAGCTCCACGACAACACCACCCATGGCCTCATCGATCCATCTCACAAAGCCCATCATTCTACAACTCCCACCAGTTCTGGATCGACATGTTCCCACCTTAACAGGCTCCATATGCCTAATGGACTGGCAGCCCATGGTCCCGCAGAGCGGAGCGACCCAGACGCATATCGCTTCCTCGTGTCTACTGGGGTATATCTAAAAAGATTAGAGAAACTAGTTCTCTCTCCCATACGGGCCTCCAAATAGGTAATGATAATTGGTGAATGACGTGTAGGGAGAAGAATGTAGATTCGAGGATGAAGTGGAAGAGTGATTATGAGGAGCTACTTGCATTTGTTAACTGTTGACAATGTATATATACACTTTTTTCTCGAAACAGGCTTTCGCCCTGCTTTACACTAACTTACAAAGTTCGTCAGAAAAAACCATAGTCTACTGTGGCAACAGCAAAAGTAAGCCCGAACGAAAGGATATCAAAGACAGTCTCTTAAAAGCTAAGGCACCAAAGAAAGGAGCGCGGGGTGCCCATCTGAGAGCAACGGAGATACGTCGAGTCGCCTCCAGCAGGAGTCGAAGGAGACCGTCTAGTTGCGTTCTGTCCGTTTCCCACATAGCGAGTACCAGAGCTGCAAATTTGAACACCGAGTCAGAAGCACTCGAGGAAGAATCTTTTCAAGAACCATCTTATTACGCGTGGTCTACAAGGACCAAGAAAACACAACAAACACTAGCCAGAAAAGACGGCCGTTTCCAGTATGGTTTGATCGGGTTTGTAGGAATTCACTGAGATCCTAGGCGTGCTAATCTGGGCCTAGTGCTTCTCTAGTAAAGTTCCATAGAAACCGAGCCGCAAGACAAGAGAACATTATGTGGGTTCCCGATTAAGGAAAGATATACACTCTTTTAGGGACAAATTTTAGCAGTTTTGCTATTTCTCAGTCACCTAGATTCACGTCGTGATTCGTGCTACCATCAGAGTTACGGGTGGGTTGTAATTAAGATTTTTCAGTTGCAAGTAGGTTGCATAAATAAAACAAATAGTTACAAGTGGATTTTAACTAAGTTTATTTTCAGTTGGAAGCAGATTGTAACTGAGTTTATTTCATGTGATATCAGGTGACTATTTTTTCTCGGGCGCCCGAGACGTAGGCACGTTCAAACTTTAAAGCTAGAAGTACACTTTAGGGAAAGTACATAGGGGTGTGTGTGTCGTGATTTCCTCGACGAAGTTTTGTCACGAGTCACCACCTAAAACGTACACTTTCAGCCATAGCTGGCCTCTGGATCCGGTGTTTTCGCTAGAACCGCCACACACGTTTCTCTCAACAGGATGCCACATATCTTTAATTTGAAGGGGAGAAAAAACATTGATCGAGTCGATTAGTATAATACTAATTCTTTCTGTCCCGCGTTCCAGTCAAAGTGATTATGCACATGATACTTATAATTCCGTCCCCTTCGCTGCGTGGTTAGTTAAGAGCATCTCCACTCATCTACCTAGCAGGCCGATTCGGACGCTGAATTTTGGTCCACGACGAAAATTGGTCTAGTCGCGTATCCAATGACCTGTTTTCGGCTGGATATGGGTCAATTTTGGTCCGAACTATCCAGGCCGAACCCAGGTTTCCGGGTATGCCCTGGGAACGCCGGACTCAGCGAGTTCGGCAAAAAACACGAAGCGGCGCGTGGACCCACCGAGTCAGCGGCAGAAGCCGAGTGGTAGTCATCCTCGAAACCACGCGGCGACCACCGGACATTAACTGCCTGTCGCGTCGGCCACGCGTCGCCGATTTACGGCGCCACCGCCGCCGCATCGGCTCCCGCAGCGGACCGGCGGGCACTAACTTTCCGCCGTTTTTCCTTTTCCAGCCCTCGCCGCTACATCCCTCCCGTCCTCACCGCCCACCTCGGCCTTTATAAGCCATACCCCCTCGCCGGAGATCTCCACACTCTCTCACAGCTCCTCCACCCACAAACTCCGGCGAACCCTCTCTCACAGCTTTCCCCTTCCCAACCATGGCCTCACGGTACCCCGGTGATGGAGCTGCGACGAACGGCTTCGGCCGGCGCACTCTGCAGGCCTGGGAGGCACGCCTTCTCCACGACGCCGGCTATATGTCAACACCCGGATTTTTAATCCCAGATGCCTGTTATGCCATACATCGCAATCTTAGGATTACCATTTTTGCGAGACATAACAGAATTGGATACCACAATACATCATCCATTACAAACCATACATAAGGTCTTACACAAATAAGGATCTCATGATCCAGTTCTTAATACAACTCAAGCAGCGGAATAACGTAATAATAACGGTAGCGTATGCGAAGCTCCATCTTCGGGGTCGCTGTCACATCCCAAGATTTTCCAAATCTTGTAATGTGAAAAATAAATAAATAAAATAAAACCTTGTTGATTTTCAGGGTGAGAAGAAACTTTTTGATTCCAATTGGGAACCTTCAAACCTATTTTGATCAAACAAATCCTAAAGGGATTTGAAAAGACAAAACCTTTAATAAAGAAAAATTTAAATATTTGGAGTTGCTATTTTGGATCTTTTAATAAAAAGGTTTGATTTTCAAATGAAAATGTAGAAACTTAAATAAGGATTATTTTATAAGCCAAATTAAAACTTGGCCAAGCCTTTAAAATAAAATATTTCTATTTGATAAAAATAGAAAAGGTTTATTTAAATAAAATAATAAGGATTTAGTATCCAAGTTATTAAAAATAAAGGTTTTGCTATTTTATTTAAACATCAAAACTTATTTATTTATTTTAGATAAGTTTTCCAAGTATTTTATATTCTCAAATAATACTTACTGATTTGGTTTTAAAAAAATATTTAGATTTCAAATGGAGTTTCTAAATAAATTAAAACCCATTTGATTTATTAACAAATTTCCATTTTATTTAATTAATAATGGACCCTAAAATAAAAATATTAATTTTTGTTTGGGACTTGGTATATGTTGTTAAACAGAACCAAAACTCAACACAAGTGTGGTGAATGTTTGAATTGATTTGAATGCTTAATTTGTTGTTTGAATTTTAAAATAGAAAATGGAATTGGAAAAAGATAAAACATTCAGAAAGAAAAAAATAGAATCTGGACACAGCCCAGCCGGCCAGCCCAACAAGCCCAGTTAGCCCAGCTTCTCTTCTCCCCCGCAGAAAACGTTTCGCACTCACTTACCGATCCACAGAGACGCTGACCAGTGGACCCTCTTTTCCCTCTCACTCCCTCGCTGACAGCAAGGCCCCACAGCACTGTTCATCGTCTTCAACCGCGCTGATTCCTCCTCGCCGTTTCCTGTATTTACTCCGGCGATCAATTCGCGTGATTAACAGCCATTACTCCCCCGGCGACCACGCCCCCTTAAACGTCTCCCTCTCCTCCCCATTTCCCCTCTGTCGCCATAACCAACACGCCACCAGGCTATGCTAATTTCACCAGAGACCCCTTACTGCTCCGACGAGCTTCCTCCTCGATTCCGGCCGAACCTCGCCACCCCTTCCCTCCCCAAGCACACGAGTACATTCCCCAGACCTAGACGCTTCTCCCTGTACCTCCCATTCAACCGCGGGCGCCCCAGAACCTCGACTCCGACAACCACTGAGCGCCGCCACGTCTGCTTTCTTCTCTAGCGAAGTTTCCTGGTAAGAACCGACCACCCGACGCCCTCTCAATCACGCACGCATCATCGCCTTGGCTTTGCGCGTCTGACCATGCCCTCCGTTTGCCTCCTCGTGACCCGTAGCACCGTCCCCGACGACGACAGAACGTGGCCGAGGCGAAGCTCCACTCCGGCGAGCGATTACTCCCGTCCCTGTGCACCCCTCGTCGAACCAACAACACGTTGAGCTTCCCCACGCTACTGCAAACACGGTAAGCACCTCCCCTTCCCTTCTTGCTTCCTAGAACCGCCGCTAGCCCACCGTCTGAGCGCGCGCCGCCGCTAGCCGCCGCACAGCGCCGCCCGTTGTTGACCAAGTAGTGGTGTCCGTAGGATCTAGATCGGACGCACACGATAGAAACTAGGCGAAGCGGTAAGTAGCATCTCAGCGCCGTGCGATGTAATTTAATCCAACAGCCCACATCGCTCGATCCGTGCGAACCGGTATCGACCAGTAGTTTTGCGCCGCGTGGCAGTGAATCTGTTTAAAAACAAAGATTGAATCTGATTTAGATGCAAATTTGAAACCCTTGTAACTTTTGATCCACACGTCCAAAATTTACAAATTTGATATCAATGGAATCAGTGTAACAAGCCCTAGCCAACCATGCAATTTGTTTAGTAAAAAGCTTCTGGAAAAATGTTTTGTTTTTGCAGAATCATTTGTATGCTTGTTTAGGTTATAAAAATTATTCCAAAATGATTTTGAGGTTGAAATCTTTGCAAATTGGTTTGTTGTAAAGCTACTGACCCTAGAAACCAACTTATGGTTTTAAAAATGGATTTGGTAAAGATTAGGATTGAAAAATTGATTTAGCCCATTTCTAGTCAAATAAAAATATTGATTTTTCCATGAAAATGATTTTGGAGTAAAAAACTTTGGGAAAGTGTTTTGAATCAAACCTACTGACCCTAAACACCAAGTTTTTAGGATTAACAACTTATTTGATGAACAACATAAAGTTTTTTGCTTTGATAAAAACATTCTTCCACCACATAAAATATTGATTGGATTTGAAAATGGTTTATAGATAAAACCCTTATACAAATGACTTTGCCACTTTAGGAAGTGACCACCTTGAGCCTTACAATGTGTAGAGCCTAGTGGAAACCACCTTTGCAAATAAAACTAACTTTTGCATGCTTGCATGCATGACTTGGTTTCTATTATTTTATGTGTGATGTTTTGTTTGATTGATTATTGGTTGGAATGCTAGTTGATATTGTGTTTGCTTGATTGATTGTAGTGAAGTTAGAAAAGTGTGAAACTAACAAGATCAAGAAGTGAACCAACATTCCTTACCAAAAGAAAGGCAAGTTACACTATCACCCAAAGTCGTACTATTTTCATTATACTTAGTGGATTTTGAAACATGCATGAAAAGAATTTCTCTACTTATGCTATGCTAAATCCTAATAGGATTCCCTTATATATTCCTTAGTGAAAACAATGTAGTTGTAAAATGCTTAGCCATGCTAAATATTTTGAGAAGAGATACATGTTGAGATTTTTATGAAGTTGAGAAAAGACTTGTGTTTTATATAATAAAACAAGGACTCAATGAACCACCTGGGTGGACAAGGATACTTTGAGTTTTGGTTAAGGTGGCAACAAAAGGAACCATGTCTATGGCAATTTCTTTGTGTTGTGCACCAAAAGGAAACCACCCAGGAACTTAGAGATTGAACATGTTTCTCCAATTGTGGCTTTCGTGTACAACCACATGCTACATATGGCTCTGGCTTGGTCAACTACATTGGGAAGACCCATGCATTGTCTTCAGGTTACTGAAAATGAGGGAACTCGAAATCCTACATGGGTACTGAAGACAAGCTAGCAATGGTGTATGGGAGGACCCTCTGGAAAGACTTCGTCACATTCTCAATCTGCCAGTGCTCCATCTTGGTGAGCACTTATCCAGCGGCCACTGGTGGCAACAAGATGAGAGTGTGACATGTGGGTAAAGTGTACAACTTCTGCAGAAGATAAAAATCTAAGTACTTAGCCGTGTCCCCGGTTATGGACAATACTGAGCAACTAAAGCTTGAAGCTATGGGAAATCTCGACATTCCAATTTCTAAAAGAAAACTTTAAAGTAACAACAAAAGACTTGAAGCACTTGGGGGTACCAAGGAGCTCAAGAGATTTGGATAAAAACTTGAAGCACTTGGGGTTACCAAGGAGCTCAAGAGAATTTGATAAAAACTTGAAGCACTTGGGGATTTACCAAGGAGCTCAAGAGATTTTGACCAAGACTTGAACACTTGGGGATTTACCAAGGAGTTCAGAAATATTTGACAAGAGAACAAAACCATTTTGAAAAGATAGGATAAATTATTGCTTTTTTGCAAATGAGCGTAAAACCCTACTTAGCCAAATGTGCATGTAATAATAGGATCCACATATATTATACATAGTGTTGAAACTTGCCAATACAATTCAAATGTTTTGACCCTTGTGGCTGTAACTTGTTATGTTGCAGGTTTTGTTTGAAATTAGTGAAGTTGATTGTTTAGGATTACAAGCCTACAACCAGCATGTCTGCCTGTGGCACTTTGAAGATGAAGGACCCCATGCTTATAGATATTCTGCTGCAATGTAATGTAATAGCCAAATGAGCTATGTAAGATGTAATAAAATTATGTTATTCCTGGTTATAAAGTTGTATTATGACCTTTGTTTCTTGATATTACATCTTAACTGTGGATGCTAGCTATTGATCCAGGGACTAGCATTGTAAACACAAGGGACTCTACCTTATTTAAAGGTTGGGACCCTTACAGATGGTATAAGAGCATTGTGTTGCCTGTAGGATTTGTAAACCTAGGATTGGACAAAAACCCTTAGAAAAATAGGAGTTGTATTTGTTCCAAAACTTATTTACAAACAATCTTGTAAAATCTTTCCTCAACCATTTTGGTTTTGAATTCTACATCTCTTCTATTCTAAACTTGATGGAAAAACCTACCCCATGGCCAGAGACTACACCATGTGCAAAGGACTTCATCAACTCTAATGACTTCAACTTCTTCAACTCTAATGACTTCAACATCTTCAGCATATTCACCAAGGACCTCAACCTTGGATACCACTAAGGACTACAAGTGAGACAAGGAAATCTTACTCAAGATATGGAGACTAAGGAAATGCAAAATTAGAAGGAGTTCACTTCACTTGAAGTTTTGTGACCAAAAGTTTTCCTCAAGGAAACCATAATCTCATGCAAGAAGAATGAACCAAGAAGGATGGAAAGATCACCAGTAAACCCTATAGATGGACTACCATATTTTAGTTAAGTCAAACCCACCAACTTATGTGGTGTAACAAAAATATTTTTGTTGCCTAAAGATGTGCTTGAACTTGTTGTTTGAGTGAAAAGTTGTTTGTGAATGCTTGCACATTGCTTGTGTGAATTGTGATGTGTGTGATTAGGATTATTTCCTTAGAAATATCTTGCCTATTCTAATCTCCATCTAACGCAAACAGATGACTACTCCAAGAGACTCCAACCTCAAGGTTGATGACACCAACACCAACCAAGGGAACATCATGAAAGAACTCATAGCAACCCAAAACAAGTTGAACCAGATGACAACTCAGTTCATAGCTAACACCAATGGGGAAGATCCAACCCTGCAAGGATTTTTGGAAAACCAAGCTGAAATGTTGCATAAGGTGACAGACCAAATGCTCAACATGGAAAGCAACTTTTCCAAGGATGACAAGAATATTATTCTAAAAGGAACCAAAGCTTGCAACATTTGTGGAGACAAGGATCACACTTCCAAGGAGCATGGAGATCAATGCCCCAACTGTGAAGAGAAACATCCTGTTGGCCAATGTCCCACCTCTCAAGCTACTTGCTACCTACGTGAAGGAAACAACCATGTCCCTATCCAATGCCCCATCTATTCCATTGTTGAACAAAGGAAACAAGGTGGAGTGCAACAAATGATTGCAAACTATCCAGAAGGATCTAAGTCTACCAAGAAGAATGATGAAAAAGGAAAAGGTCCACTTATACCTCCATGCAATACAACCCAATTCAAAGGACCAAAGAAGAGGCATATGAATTTTCCAAAGAGCAATAGAAGGTCCAAGAAGCATGTAGACATCCCTACCTACCATATAACATATGAACAACATGAACTAGATGCACTCCTAGCTTTGGAGAAGCCCAAAAAGAAAAAGAAGGACAAAAGCCATGTGCAATGTCATCATTGCAAAGAAATGGGACACTATTCCAGTGAATGCCCAGAGAAACAGAAGTATAAAGAGATTGGCCAAGTATGGTGCAACAACTGCAAAGGACTAGGCCATTATGCAGCAACTTGTCCACAAGAGACACGTGAAGAACTCAAAGCTATCATGTGTTTCAATTGCAAAGGACCAGGACATTATGCAAGCAATTGTCCAGAAAAGATGAAGAACAAGTTAAACAAGCATATGAAGGATCTCAGCCTTGGCCCATGAGTCAAGTGTGGAAACAAAGGACACAATGCAGATGTTTGCCCAGAGAAGTTTCCCCAGGATCCCAAGCAAGCCAATATGTAATTTAGTTGGAAAAATTTTAAGGGGGGTAGTACCCTAGATGCTTTGAGGCTACTTGTAACCCTAGCCTTCCCAAATCTCGGGACGAGATTTATTTTAAGGGTGGTAGCCTATCACATCCCAAGATTTTCCAAATCTTGTAATGTGAAAAATAAATGAATAAAATAAAACCTTGTTGATTTTTAGGGTGAGAAGAAACTTTTTGATTCCAATTGGGAACCTTCAAACCTATTTTGATCAAAAAAATCCTAAAGGGATTTGAAAAGACAAAACCTTTAATAAAGAAAAATTTAAATATTTGGAGTTGCTATTTTGGATCTTTTAATAAAAAGATTTGATTTTCAAATGAAAAGGTAGAAACTTAAATAAGGATTATTTTATAAGCCAAATTAAAACTTGGCCAAGCCTTTGAAATAAAATATTTCTATTTGATAAAAATATAAAAGGTTTATTTAAATAAAATAATAAGGATTTAGTATCCAAGTTATTAAAAATAAAGGTTTTACTATTTTATTTAAACATCAAAACTTATTTATTTATTTTAGATAAGTTTTCCAAGTATTTTATATTCTCAAATAAAACTTACTGATTTGGTTTTAAAAAAATATTTAGATTTCAAATGGAGTTTCTAAATAAATTAAAACCCATTTGGTTTATTAACAAATGTCCATTTTATTTAATTAATAATGGACCCTAAAATAAAAATATTAATTTTGTTTGGGACTTGGTATATGTTGTTAAACAGAACCAAAACTCAACACAAGTGTGGTGAATGTTTGAATTGATTTGAATGCTTGATTTGTTGTTTGAATTTCAAAACAGAAAATGGAATTGGAAAAAGATAAAACATTCAGAAAGAAAAAAATAGAATCTGGACATAGCCCAGCCGGCCAGCCCAACAAGCCCAGTTAGCCTAGCTTCTCTTCTCCCCCGCAGAAAACGTTTCGCACTCACTTACCGACCCACAGAGACGCTGACCAGTGGACCCTCTTTTCCCTCTCACTCCCTCGCTGACAGCAAGGCCCCACAGCACTGTTCATTGTCTTCAACCGCGCTGATTCCTCCTCGCCATTTCCTGTATTTACTCCGGCGATCAATTCGCGTGATTAACAGCCATTACTCCCCCGGCGACCACGCCCCCTTAAACGTCTCCCTCTCCTCCCCATTTCCCCTCTGTCGCCATAACCAACACGCCACCAGGCTACGCTAATTTCACCAGAGACCCCTTACTGCTCCGACGAGCTTCCTCCCCGATTCCGGCTGAACCTCGCCACCCCTTCCCTCCCCAAGCACACGAGTACATTCCCCAGACCTAGACGCTTCTCCCTGTACCTCCCATTCAACCGCGGGCGCCCCAGAACCTCGACTCCGACAACCACTGAGCGCCGCCACGTCTGCTTTCTTCTCCGGTGAAGTTTCCTGGTAAGAACCGACCACCCCGCGCCCTCTCAATCACGCACGCATCATCGCCTTGGCTTTGCGCATCTGACCATGCCATCCGTTTGCCTCCTCGTGACCCGTAGCACCGTCCCCGACGACGACAGAACGTGGCCGAGGCGAAGCTCCACTCCGGCGAGCGATTACTCCTGTCCCTGTGCGCCCCTCGTCGAACCAACAACACGTTGAGCTTCCCCACGCTACTGCGAACACGGTAAGCACCTCCCCTTCCCTTCTTGCTTCCTAGAACCGCCGCTAGCCCACCGTCTGAGCGTGCGCCGCCGCTAGCCGCCGCACAGCGCCGCCCGTTGTTGACCAAGTAGTGGTGTCCGTAGGATCTAGATCGGATGCACACGATAGAAACTAGGCGAAGCGGTAAGTAGCATCTCAGCGCCGTGCGATGTAATTTAATCCAACAGCCCACATCGCTCGATCCGTGCGAACCGGTATCGACCAGTAGTTTTGCGCCGCGTGGCAGTGAATCTGTTTAAAAACAAAGATTGAATCTGATTTAGATGCAAATTTGAAACCCTTGTAACTTTTGATCCACACGTCCAAAATTTACAAATTTGATATCAATGGAATCAGTGTAACAAGCCCTAGCCAACCATGCAATTTGTTTAGTAAAAAGCTTCTGGAAAAATGTTTGTTTTTGCAGAATCATTTGTATGCATGTTTAAGTTATAAAAATTATTCCAAAATGATTTTGAGGTTGAAATCTTTGCAAATTGGTTTGTTGTAAAGCTACTGACCCTAGAAACCAACTTATGGTTTTAAAAATGGATTTGGTAAAGATTAGGATTGAAAAATTGATTTAGCCCATTTCTAGTCAAATAAAAATATTGATTTTCCATGAAAATGATTTTGGAGTAAAAAACTTTGGGAAAGTGTTTTGAATCAAACCTACTAACCCTAAACACCAAGTTTTGAGGATTAACAACTTATTTTATGAACAACATAAAGTTTTTGCTTTGATAAAAACATTCTTCCACCACATAAAATATTGATTGGATTTGAAAATGGTTTATAGATAAAACCCTTATACAAATGACTTTGCCACTTTAGGAAGTGACCACCTTGAGCCTTACAATGTGTAGAGCCTAGTGGAAACCACCTTTGCAAATAAAACTAACTTTTGCATGCTTGCATGCATGACTTGGTTTCTATTATTTTATGTGTGATGTTTTGTTTGATTGATTATTGGTTGGAATGCTAGTTGATATTGTGTTTGCTTGATTGATTGTAGTGAAGTTAGAAAAGTGTGAAACTAACAAGATCAAGAAGTGAACCAACATTCCTTACCAAAAGAAAGGCAAGTTACACTATCACCCAAAGTCCTACTATTTTCATTATACTTAGTGGATTTTGAAACATGCATGAAAAGAATTTCTATACTTATGCTATGCTAAATCCTAATAGGATTCCCTTATATATTCCTTAGTGAAAACAATGTAGTTGTAAAATGCTTAGCCATGCTAAATATTTTGAGAAGAGATACATGTTGAGATTTTTATGAAGTTGAGAAAAGACTTGTGTTTTATATAATAAAACAAGGACTCAATGAACCACCTGGGTGGACAAGGATACTTTGAGTTTTGGTTAAGGTGGCAACAAAAGGAACCATGTCTATGGCAATCTCTTTGTGTTGTGCACCAAAAGGAAACCACCCAGGAACTTAGAGATTGGACATGTTTCTCCAATTGTGGCTTTCGTGTACAACCACATGCTACATATGGCTCTGGCTTGGTCAACTACATTGGGAAGACCCATGCATTGTCTTCAGGTTACTGAAAATGAGGGAACTCGGAATCCTACATGGGTACTAAAGACAAGCTAGCAATGGTGTATGGGAGGACCCTCTGGAAAGACTTCGTCACATTCTCAATCTGCCAGTGCTCCATCTTGGTGAGCACTTATCCAGCGGCCACTGGTGGCAACAAGATGAGAGTGTGACATGTGGGTAAAGTGTACAACTTCTGCAGAAGATAAAAATCTAAGTACTTAGCCGTGTCCCCGGTTATGGACAATACTGAGCAACTAAATCTTGAAGCTATGGGAAATCTCGACATTTCAATTTCTAAAAGAAAACTTTAAAGTAACAACAAAAGACTTGAAGCACTTGGGGGTACCAAGGAGCTCAAGAGATTTGGATAAAAACTTGAAGCACTTGGGGTTACCAAGGAGCTCAAGAGAATTTGATAAAAACTTGAAGCACTTGGGGATTTACCAAGGAGCTCAAGAGATTTTGACCAAGACTTGAACACTTGGGGATTTACCAAGGAGTTCAGAAAGATTTGACAAGAGAACAAAACCATTTTGAAAAGATAGGATAAATTATTGCTTTTTTGCAAATGAGCCTAAAACCCTACTTAGCCAAATGTGCATGTAATAATAGGATCCACATATATTATACATAGTGTTGAAACTTGCCAATACAATTCAAATGTATTGACCCTTGTGGCTGTAACTTGTTATGTTGCAGGTTTTGTTTGAAATTAGTGAAGTTGATTGTTTAGGATTACAAGCCTACAACCAGCATGTCTGCCTGTGGCACTTTGGAGATGAAGGACCCCATGCTTATAGATATTCTGCTGCAATGTAATGTAATAGCCAAATGAGCTATGTAAGATGTAATAAAATTATGTTATTTCTGGTTATAAAGTTGTATTATGACCTTTGTTTCTTGATATTACATCTTAACTATGGATGCTAGCTATTGATCCAGGGACTAGCATTGTAAACACAGGGGACTCTACCTTATTTAAAGGTTGGGACCCTTTCAATCACATGCAATGCTGACGATGGGAGATGATCCTAATTGTCGTAACCTTCCTGGGGTCCATCATCCTGGTACTCCTCTTCATAGTCTGGCCACGGGAATAGCCAGGGACAAAGCCATGAGTACTCTTTAACACTAGTGGAAACGAGGCCTCTAACACCGGTTCGTAGAGGCCTCTAACAGCGGTTCCAGAACCACTATTGGGGGTTCGATGTTAGAGGGCCCTCCCCTTTAACAGCGGTTCTTATACGAACCGCTGTTAAAGGGTGGCGCACGTGGGGATGCCACAGAGCTCATGCCCCCCTTTAACACCGGTTCGTAACACGAACCGGTGTTAAAGGTTCTCTGCGGCGGCAGGAAAACGACATAAATATCTGCCGCGGCAGAGTTCTACCGCCGCCCCGTTCTAGGCGTATTTCTGCGGCACGGCGCGGCGGGGACGGGGAGGGGGGAGGGGGAATCGATCGGGAGAGGTATACACATATATCTTCGGTATATACAAGTACATGCATAATTAAACAACTATTATTATACACAAACATCGTCATTGTGGTATTCTCTGTTCAAGCATGCATAGATACAATATAACATCTCCGTCCATGTTCATTTTGGTGGATATCTAAAGAGTTCTCCGCCAGGCGTGACGACCTCATCAAGTATGAACCCCGCCAATTCCTCTTGAATGGCTCGTATGCGGTCAAATGGTAGAGTTGGTCCCGCATCCGTTCGATCTAAATATATATGAAGAACGGGGTCAATATATATATAAGAATAAAACTCAACACAATTGATGATAATAAAATAATGTTGTGTATTTTGTTTACTTACTCTAAGTTGTTCTAGTGCGGCTTGGCCCATCGCACATATCGTGTTGCGAATGAACTCGCAAACATAGTACCCACATAAGTTATTGCCGTGTCCCTGATGCGCGCACTTTACGAGAATAGAGAGTTCAATCAAAATAATAATCAATAATCATGATATAATGGAATTGGAAGCAGAATCAAAGAGATACGCAGACCTAGCTAGCTAGTATTACTTATATTTTGGTCTACAAATTTTAGTTCTTCTGACCATTCACCCACGGCCCTGCCCGTGAACCTTTTCCAAACCCTGTCCGTCAAAGAAAATGGATAAAGGAGTAATTAATTACTTGTTGTCACGAAAGTTGCTGATCTAGTGCGATAATATGATTGAAATTACCTCTGGAGCATCTCTCTAAAGTCTGCCCATAGCTCTTTTTCTTTTCGTAACGAGTCCATGACAAGGACTTTTCCTGAGTCAGGTTGAATGACTAGCAGAATAAAGTGGAACCTACGCACGCATAACTCATCATCAGTTACACTTAACATCGAGTAAGCCGAAACAGAATGTGTACAAGAGAGGGTAACAGTACTCAGGAGAAGTTGTAAGGCAATAGTATTTTCCTTTTGGCTTGTTGTCTCAGTAAAGACCTTAGCAAGTAATCTTCTGTTTGCCCGGGTTTGGTTCTTACCACTTCTTCATGAACTCTATTTGGGTCAACGAACCCAATGTCAAAAGGGTCTCCTTTCATGCATTCCATAACCTTTTTCCTGCATAATAGTATATACATATATGGTGAGCATATATATATATACATGCAATTAATGAAGTGAATGAGATGAGATAGAAATTACAGAAATAGTACTTAGACACAATAAAGGCTGATGGCAGCTTTGTCGAGTTCCTTCTGATTGAATAGAAAATGCAAGTCTTGAATGTTGAAGTCGATCTCGTCGTCTCCGCACAAGAAAATCTGATGTCTTATATGCGCCGTGATCCATTCTTCCTTTCTTGTCTTGCAGAAATCAAGGTACCACTTATGCAATCTTCGCATCTTTCTTGGTAGATTCTTGAGCTCCTCTTTCTTGACGAGATTCTTCCCATACTTCCATGGCTGTATGGGGTTGACATCGCCTTTGGGCAAGTTGTCTCCCATGATGTTCAAGTAAAGCCATCCCCATCTCATTGGCCTTTCTTTGTAGCTCTGCCTCGTAATAATTTATGGGAGGAGCATACCGTGTGTCGAACACTTGGAGCGGGGCGCATGATTGGTTTTCCTACTCTCCGAGCATGGGAACTGTTTTCTGGTGTGCGGCACAACTGCTACTTTCAGTCTCCCTATGGCGTCTTGCATCCCCCTTCAAAATCTGGCGCTCGTAGTCCGGCACAAGTGGGGTTTCAGGTTTCAAAAGATTTTTGTAAAACTTCTCCACCACCGTCGGATCTATTTTCTCCTTTGGCTCGGCCCGTCTAGGTGCAAATAATTTCTTGACCTCTTCTTCCGAGATCCTATTGGTCTCCTCGTCGCTGCGATTCCACGGTAAACCAGGAAATGGCTTGGCGAAAGGCTGCGGGACGTAGTTTTTTGAACTCTTTGGCGTACGGTTTCCTGCGGATTTCTTTGTGGCAGTGCTAGTGATGCTCTTCGTGGCAGTGCTCTTCCGCTTACGCTGAGGAGATGGCTGAAGCGCCGGAGATGGCTGACGGGCAGGAGATGGCTGGCGCGCCGGAGATGGCTGCCTCGCAGGAGATGGCTGAAGCGCCGGAGATGGCTGCCGCACATGAGATGGCTGAAGCGGCTCAGACTGCTGACGCTGCGGAGACGGCGGGGGTGCCAGTGGCCTCCAATTTGGAAGCACGATGTGTTCCTTCTTCCAAAGAATGGTTGTTTTCACTGCAAATTTGAGTTGAGTTTCCCCTTCACCTGTAGCATGGTCAAGTTGTGCTTCCTCATATTCCTTCACAACCTCATCCACCCCGACAATAGCATAGCCATCTGGAATCGGTCGGCAGTGGTAAGTTCCACCAGCTACAGGAGGTAAGGCATAGCCGACAACCACCTTACTGGATAAGCCCATTAATCTCACATGCAGCTCAGTGTGTTCGCTCTCCGTGATCTCATCCATGGGGTATCGAGGACCCGCCATTTCAAGCGTGGGCTGCACGTTTTCCGTGGAAGCCACGCTGCTTTTCCGGGCAGAGTCTGGGTCGCCGGCAGCTTCCAATGCAGGATCTTCGTGCCGCTAAGATGGGCCGGTAGCTTGATGGCTCTGTTGTGCATTTACTTGTGCCTGCAGCGCCACAAGTGCATGTTCTATCTATGTCATCCGCTTTGTACGCTCTTTTTATTTTCTGCCATGCCATCTGTAAGAGTCGACCCACTCGGCAAACCCATCCTTCCACGTCATACCCCATGTGCCTCGTGCATGTCCAGGGTGTTCTTTTTCACCGATGGCGCGCGTGAGCTGGTCATTCTCTCTGTCGGGATGGGAGGTCCTGGCGGCTGTTTCCTCGTATGCCGTGATGAGTTCAGTGACGGGTTTGGCAAGGAGGGTTGGGAAGATATACAATCCTGTTTCTAGGTCCAACCTTGCCCCGATTCCGCAGAACCAAGTCTTTGCACGTAGGTCCCACCCATCTGTCTGGGGTGTGATCCCTCTAGCGCGCAGGGCCTTCTCAGCTTCCTCCCACTTAGGCCTCTGAGATATGTAGCCACCTGACCCCGTCCTCTGGTGATATTCCTTCTTCTGGGCATTTATCGTATTGGTTTCTGACCTCTTTTTAGCTATAGCACCTTCCTTATATGCCACAAATTCGGGCCAGTGAGGTCTTATCTTCGCATAATATGCGTCTTCGAAATCTGGAGTCTCGCGAGCTTTGACAATTTGTTCAATTTTGTCTTCTAGTTGCAGAAAGCGTCATCCATCTTCTTTAGAGTTTACTCTTTGACCTTTTCCTTTATAATCGGTTTGTTTTCATCCTCCTCTGGCGGAAGGGTGAACTTTACCAACAACGAATTCCAAAGCATTTCTTTGGATCTTTCATCGACAAAGGTACCGTCGCCCTTCTTTGGCTTATTCCAATATTCAATTATGATTGGGATTTGCTCCCTAACAAGAACTCCAGCCTGACGTACAAATTTGTCTGCAGCCTTCTTGGGCTCCATCGTCCTGCCATCAACACAGACTGCTTCAATCGTGAACTTTGCACGATCTTTCAACCGATGGCTCGCGCCTCGCTTGCTCTTTTTCGTAGAAGATTGTTGCTGGCTGGTCGATCCAGAGGGCTGAAAGAAGAAAGAAGCGTTAATTAATACATTTACATATATACAAATCAATCGGTGCAAGTCAGCAGAGGCTTAATCCATGCATATACCTCGACAAACTTTGTAATCACTAAAGTGCGTTCACCGGAGTCGTCATCTTCTCCATGACTACTTGAGCTGTCATCATGTCCCTCCAAGTTCAGATATTGTGAGGTGTCCTCGTGGATCATGTTCTCCATTATTTCTTCATCTTCAAGGTTTCTACTAAGTGGATCCATAGTTTCTAAAACAATAATCTGATCACACAAATATCAGTAATACATCTATTCAAATGCTTAAGCAAAGATGATGATATGATAGGTTAAAAATATTGAAATGTAACCCTAATACATGCTTGGTCATTCCAAACCCTAATTCGGAGAAACCCCTGATTCATATGAGAGGGTACATTTACTTCTTCTAATTAACTTGTCATGAAAGTTGATTAACATAGCATGGTTATTATAATGCTATATTGACAACGAGAGGTGGCGGCGCTAGGGCGAGAGCGGGGCCGGGATGCGTGGGGGTGTGCGTTCGAACCAGCACGACGTGGGCTCGGCGAGGACAGAGGAGGTCAGGGTTGACGACATAATATTATCTAGAGTAAGAGAGTAAACATTCAAGTGGACTTGGATTCATACACAAGTATACATATTATTCATACAAAAATACACAAATAAATACACAAATGCTTGATCATTTTAAACGAGTTTCGAGGGGTCCAAACCCTAATTCAGAGAAATCCCAGATGCATATGAGAGGGGCTAGCCACAGTGGCTGACGCGTGGGACCATGGCTCACCGGAGGATGCTCAAGACAGCAGCGGCTGGCGGCGCTGGAGAGCGACCTAGGGCGCGCGAGGTAGCGGGTTCGCCTCAGCGTGATGCGGCCTACCTAGGGGTCACCGGAGCAACGTTAATGACAACGGACATCGGCGGCGCTTGCAGAGCAGCGAGGTGACGACCCTAAACTAATACTAACTATAAAATACACTAAATAACCCTAAACTAATAACCCTAAACTAAATAAACCCTAATAACCCTAAACTAAATAAACCCTAAACTAATACTAACACTAAACTACTAATTAACTAATTAACTACCGGGGTCGGCCGGCGGGGTCGGCGGGGAGTGGCGGCATCGGGCGAGGACATGTCAGACTTTTATTAATTTCAGAAAATATTTACAGAAAATATTAAAACTCTTACATGTATGGCCCACCTGTCAGGGATTTTCTATTTACAGAAAATAATTACAGAATTCATTTAAAGAAAAGGAAAATAATATTGCACATGCATGACGTCATGCTGACGTCATCCATGGCAACCTTGCAGATCATCGATCGATCCCTGATCCAGGGCTCGCAGGGCGACGAGGAGTAGCGCGCCAGAAGCGGACGAGTGCGGGGAGCCAAAAAGTGGCGGCGCCGCTGTGGATTGACCACCAGAGCATGGCCGGCGACGACAAACAACGGCGGCGGCTACAGACGCATGGCGGCAGCTCAAACCAGAGAGGGAGGGAGACGATAGGGAGGTCTAGGGGGACCGCAATCTCACCGCGAACGCGTCGGTGGTGACAGGGAGTCAAGGTGATGTCGGACGGTGATGAATCGATGGTGACAACAGCGGTGTCCGACGGTGGTTCTTGCTCGATTCCGTCCAGAGGAGGTCGTCCCGGCTCGCGTGCTTCGAGGTGGAGGACGACACAGACGCGGTGGCAGGCGGCGGTGACGGCGATGGACGACGAAGGTCGCGGTGGCGGGCGGCTCTGCTCTGCTCCTCCGCCGCGGCTCTGCTCTCTGTGCGCTCGATCAATCTGACTGGGGGAGGAAGAGGAATGCGCCCGCATTTATACCCCCCCTTTAACACCGGTTCCAACCACGAACCGGTGTTAAAGGGAGGGGTATTCGTTTCGCGCCCGCCCTCCTTTAACACCGGTTTGTGGCTGGAACCGGTGTTAAAGGGGGGGGGGGCATTTATTTCATGCATTAAAGGGGTGGGGGCATTTATAATTCAAGAAATAGGATATGAATTTAGAAAATTCATATCTTATTCATTTTAACTTAGAAAAATATGAATAATATATCATAATTTTCAGAAAAATAATATCTATCCATTCATGTAAAAACATTTTATATTTACTTTAGATGAAAATTTTCAAAATGATTAAAACACTTACATATAAATTTTGATTATTCAATTCAAACAAAAATAAATTGTCAAATCCTAAAACTTTGAACATAAGAAATATTAAGCATCTAAAAAGGAATCTAACCCTATTTTATTAGAGCAAATCATATTTTATTTTGTATTAACATTTTTGAATTGATTGGATATTTAAATGCCGCATCTTTTGTATACACTTGAATCTGACAAAGCCTCGCTCAACTTGCATTGGATTTTTGATAAAATAGCATATTGTGAACCTAAAAATGATTTTTGTAAAAAATCATGAGCATAGTATCATGTACCTGTAGTTCATATCTGACCCACTTCCTACCGATTCGACAGGAATTTGTCTTTTTCCCCTGAGGTGGACGGAAAGGTTTCAGATCCCCCTGTTGATACATTGTCCATATAAGGTGGTCTAGTATTTTTGTAAAATGTGGTGGTGGTTTTTTAAATTAGCCATTTGGTGGATGCTTCACAAAACCGTCCGATTTTATGCTCGAAAAATGGAAAATGCCTTTTTGGTGCGATAAAAAGGAAAACTTCCTCTTGTAACATTGTTTGCCATGCCATGATGCACATGTATGCACAATATGGCCATATTATCACAAACTATGCCTTGATTCTAGCCATAACATTGGTCATTTGACCCGAAAGCCAAGAAACATCAAATGAGATAGGTCATTTTGTGAAGGAGATAGAACTGGAATTAAAATACAGAATGCAACTAATAGTAAGTTACATAAAGCACGACTGAAAATTAAGATACATAAAAGAACTGAAAACTAAGATACATGGCCAGATTAAGTAACAATCGGCCGAACTTGTTTCGGAATGTTGGAGTGATTCAGTCATGCTCCTGCCTACACCTGTAATACTCGCCAATGTAGTCATCGTACTCACCGCCGCCGTCATCGCTGTCGTCGTCGGGGTCGCCATAATTAAACCTTGAAGGCTGAGTACGCGTGGGCTAGACTTGAGGGTAGCGCAGACGGGGGTTAGAGTCGGCGGCAGTGTCATAGGCCATGATGCTCTAGAGAGTCCGACCGCGCCACCATAGCCGACGGCTGGCCTCGTTGAAGTTCGGAGGAGGTGGGATGTCCTCCTCGTGCCTAGCGAGCGCCCTCTCACGTCGATCCACGAAGAAGGCTTCCCAAGTAGGGAAATAGTCGGGATGCCATCTGGGATTCCTCCGCTGCTCCGGCGTGATCTCGAAGTAGTAGTGGTTCGTGATGGCCATCCGGCGCGCCACACCTAGAGGGACAGGAGGAACCAGCACGCCTCCGGCGCTCAGCATCTAGCCGACGGGGACACAGTAGCCCGGCGGGCAGGGGTAGTTCGAGGCGCAAAGTGCCTCCGCCTCCCTAGGGGTTAGTGCTACGGTGGAAGCCATGGGAAAGAGTGATGAGGTTGCAGATATGAGTCTAGAGATGTGCAATGACAATGGAGGCCAACCCTACATATATATAGTGAAGAACTGGCGGGAAGAACTGGAGGGAAGAACTGGCGGGAAAAAATGGCGAGAAGAAAAATGGCGGGAAGAAATAGAAGGAAGAAAAATGGCTCATTTAATACATATACTGTTAACAGAAGAAATATGACATTGATTTCCATGTTGAGATACATATGTGTGCCAAAAATGGCTCAATTAATACATATAGTCAATCTTATGATCGCGTCGGCCGTAACCATGGAGTATCAACACCGTTTAACAGGATGGTTGGGTCAGTGTTCACTCTGAAGGGCGGAATTTCATCAAACTTATTATAATCTTCTGACATGTCTGTCTTGTCCTCCACTCCCACGATGTTTCTTTTCCCTGAAAGAACTATGTGACGCTTTGGCTCATCGTGTGATGTATCTGTTTGCTTATTTTTTCTTTTTTTCGGTTTGGTAGACATGTCCTTCACATAGAAAACCTGAGCCACATCATTGGCTAAGACGAATGGTTTGTCTAAGTTCTTGTCTACCTTCATAAGATTGTTGATATCCACTGTTGTCATTCCATACTTCTTGTCTACCTCAACCCCTCCTCCTGTTAGCTTGACCCATTTGCATCGAAACAAGGGGACCCTAAAATTAGGTCCATAGTCAAGTTCCCATATCTCCTCTATGAACCCATAATACGTGGTCTTTTGCCCATTGTCTTCTGCTGCATGGTGGGAACACCAACTCAAAGCTGACAAGACATTGGGCCACATCTGTCTGTAACCCTGGTACGCTTTCTGGATCGATTACCTTCTGATATATTGCATTGAGGAATGCACATAGCTTCACAATGGGTACTCGAACATTTTCAGGTAGAAGCCCCCTCAATGCAATCGGAAGCAATTGTGTCATAATCACGTGGCAGTCATGAGACTTCAGGTTTTGGAATTTTTTCTCTGCCATATTTATTATTCCCTTTATATTCGACGAGAAGCCAGACGGGACCTTGATACTGCTCAGGCATTCAAAAAATATTTCCTTCTCTGCTTTGGTAAGAGCATAGCTGGCAGGAGTTAAGTGGCATCGTTTACCCTTCTCGTTCTCAGGATGCATAGGCGTATCAGGGTCTTTCAGACGTTGCTGGTCCTGCCGTGCTTCCAGTGTATCTTTTGTCTTCCTATACACTCCTAGGAAGCCTAGCAGGTTCACGCAAACATTCTTCGTCACGTGCATCACGTCGATTGAAGAGCGGACCTCTAAGACTTTCCAATAGGGTAGGTCCCAAAATATAGATTGCTTCTTCCACATGGGCGCGTGTCCGGCATCGTCATTCGGAACAGATAGACTGCCAGGACCTTTTCCAAAGATTACTTCTAGGTCCTTGACCATACCAAATACCTCCTCACCGGTACGGAGGACAGGATTCCTCCGGGGTTCTGCCAGACGTTTGAAATGCTTGCCTTTCTTTCTTACTGGATGCAGGTTCAGAAGAAATCGACGATACCCTAGGTACACAACCTTCTTACATTTATCCAAATATACACTTTCAGTCTCATCTAAACAGTGTGTGCATGCATTGTATCCCTTGTTTGTCTGCCCTGAAATGTTACTAAGAGCAGGCCAATCATTGATGGTTACGAAAAGCAATGCTCGTAGGTCAAACGGCTCCCCTTTGTGATCATCCCACATATGTACACCTGGTTTGGCCCACAGCTGTAAAAGTTCTTCAACTAATGGCCTTAGGTACACATCAATGTCGTTGCCGGGTTGCCTCGGGCCTTGGATGAGCACTGGCATCATAATGAACTTCCTCTTCATACACAACCAAGGAGGAAGTTTATAGATACATAGAGTCATAGGCCAGGTGCTGTGACTGCAGCTCTTCTCACCAAAAGGATTCATGCCATCTGTACTTAGACCAAACCTTAAGTTCCTTGCGTCACGTGCGAAGTCCGGGTACTCTCGCTCGACTTTTCTCCACTGTGACCCATCAGTGGGGTGTCTCAACATCGCGTCTTTCTTACGGTCTTCCATGTGCCATCGCAACAACTTGGCATGCTCTTTATTTCTAAAAATACATTTTAACCGTGGTATTATAGGAGCATACCACATAACCTTGGCAGGAACCTTCTTCCTAGGGGCCTCGCCCTCAACATCGCCAGGATCGTCTCGTCTGATCTTATACCGCAGTGCAGTGCATACCGGGCATGCATCCAAATTCTCGTACTTCTCACCGCGGTAGAGGATGCAGTCATTAATGTAGGCATGTATCTTCTGCACGTCGAATCCTAGAGGGCAGACAACCTTCTTTGCTTGGTATGTACTGTCGGGCAACTCATTATTTCTTGGAAGAAGATTCTTCATTTTTACCAACCACTTTGAAAATGCGCTGTCAGTCACACCGTTCTCTGCCTTCCATTGCAGCAAATTCAGTGTGGTACCTAGCTTTTTGTGGCCATCTTCGCAAGTTGGGTACAACAATGTTTTGTGATCCTTTAACATCTGCTCCAGCTTCTCCTTCTCCTTTTCAGTTTCACATTCTTCCTTTGCATCAGTAATGGCCCGACCAAGATCGTCATTAGCGGGCCCATCTGCCGCCTCTTGATCTTCATTATCTACCCCCATTGCAGTATCATCATATTCAGGATACATATTATGATAGTTGTCATCATCCTCTTCTTCTTCGTTGTCTTCCATCACAACCCCTTTTTCTCCATGCTTGGTCCAACAATTATAGCTGGGCATGAAACCGGATCGAAGCAGGTGGGCGTGAATGGTTCTGGTATTTGAGTAGTCTTTCTTGTTCTGACAGTGAACACACGGACAACACATAAAACCATTGTGACCATGGTTTGCATTAGCCACAACGATGAAATTTTGGAGGCCCGTAATGTACTCGGAAGTGCGGCGGTCACCGTACATCCATTGTCGGTTCATCTGCATTAATATATAGTATATATCAAAAATTAATAGGGAGATGACCATTTATATATATAGTACATGAATGACACATGAACGGATAGTTGCCGACCTCGACCGAGAAGGAAAGAGCAACGAGAAAACTTATTTTGAGCTCTCGGGCATTTCACCGAACACCTCTTGTGCATACGAAAAAAACACAAACTAGCACACTTCACACCCTCTTGCTAGGCTCTAAAATGAGATAGTAAAAAATGGAAGAGTGGGGTCTGGGCTGCGGTGTCTTATATACCCCCCCCTTTAACACCAGTTCAAGCCACAAACCGGTGTTAAAGGGGGGGCTGCGCGAGCCACTAGTGCAGGGGCCTTTAACACCGGTTCGTGCCACGAACCGGTGTTAAAGGGGGGCTCCTTTTTGCCGCACGGGCCACGCTGGTACGGGACCCCCCTTTAACACCGGTTCATAGAAGAACCAGTGTTAAAGCCCATTTCCAGGCTCAACCAAAGGCCTCGTTTCCACTAGTGTAACTACTCGCAAACTAATACTAACAAGTGAAGGGGTTTTTTGTAGTAGGAGACTAAGCTCTAGGGTTGTTTTGCAAAAAGCCAGATTTACCTGTACTAAGTTCAGAAGCAAGAAAAGCTAGTTTGAAATTTTATAACACCTAAGTGGGAACTTGAATTTCATATCACAACTCTGTTGTGGTCAAGTCAAAATCTCAATCCATTTCACAAGTCATTTTGAAAACATCTGACGGGGGAACAGTATGGCCACTCCAACTGTCCATAACCGCGAACGCGGCTATTCGAATAGTTTGACACTCTGCAGAGATTGTACACTTTCACCACAACATTCGATACATCCGTCAGGAACAAATCCTGAATTCCCCATACTTAGTATGCGGATAATCAATCCTAACCTTTCAATTACACGCCCTATATAAGCACCTCTCCTGTGTGTTTGTCCTCCCAACCATGACCAGCTGTCATCTTGGGTACTGCACAGGTGGACAATCTTCACAAGTTAGCCTCAGCTCAGACCTTGGCCGTGAGGGAACCCATACTAAGGTATATAAGTTTCCAGTCAAGCCCTACCCAATTCTAGGGTATTGTGGTTGTACGGTAACATTGGAATGGTATCGCATCCAGACAACCATCAGTTTTATAAAGGGCTAAGGCTCATGCCTCAACATTTTCATCACCAAAATCATCTGGTGTTCGGAAACACATGTCAAAACATCTCAATAGAATGATCCATCATTCCAAGGTTTTCATAACCATTTTCACCAAGTATTTCCATCTAAAGTTGATCAAGTTTTATGCTTAGCACTAACATCTAAAAATGGGAGTGAGTACTAATGAGGGGTGGTAAACTAGTGTAGTTTAACTAAGTTCAATCTCATGCCTTAGGATGACATCAAGATTATCTAGCTTAGGCCAAATTTTATGCTCTTTATGTAACCTTCAATTATCTTTCTAATATCTACAATTTACTCAAGTAAACTCTAAGTAAGAGCTTTGATAAAGAAATAAGGTATAAAGCTTGCAAGTAAAACTAGGATTTGGTATCCTCAAATGTGTCTAACCAAGCATGCTTAGTGCATTGCATAGGTTATATAACTTTCATAATTGCAAGTGTTAGCTTGCACATTCTACTAGTAGTATTAGGCTTGCATAGGTATCAGTATAAGCTTGCTAATTTAATAGCTTGCAATTATTGGCTTGCTAAAGTAGAGTATCTTGCAAGTGTTAGCTTGCCTTGTGCAGAGCTGTGGTTGAAGTTCTCCTCGGCTTCTTCTTCGTAGTATCCTTCTTCCTCCTCGTATCCTTGGTCGGTACTAGCGTCTATGAATAAATACGAGGTACACAATCACCAAACAGTACTTAACTACTTTCAATCATCACACACAAGGGTTCTATAGATGATCTAGCATCATCACTAACATTCAAGATTAAAGCACTTTCATTATTTATTTATTTGTAGAAAAGTAATTTCTACTCATTGAAAAACTACTTAAGATTTAATATTCTCCAAACCAAACATGGGATCATGTTGACACATGTCATCACCACATATTTCAGTACATGGGAATGTGATTTAAAGTGGTGTCACAATTTAATAAGGTTTAACCTTTTATTTCAATTAAATAAAGTGACTAAAAATGTCTATGTGGTATTCTTTTATTACTTGCACATTATTTTTGTAAGTAAACCCATATGTTTTTATATATTCTGAAAGGTATGATCAAATGTGATTTTTGAGAGTTGGAATCAACTCAAAAGATATTGTGGTTTAAATTTAAAAAATGTTTGAATACAGAAAAGCTTCTGCCTTGTTCTTTTTACCAAGGTTGATCTATAGATTCAAATGATTTGAATCCAACGGTCTTGGATTAAGAATTTCAATATATTTCTAACAATATTGGTTTCATTCCATTTGGTTCAATGAATCGAGCTGGGTTGACTTTTGAAACTAGGTACAGAACTGAGTTTGAATCTAAATAGAAAAATCAAAATTCAAATGAGTGGGCTGCGCGGGAAAGGTTAACGGGCCGGCCCAGTGTCACTCCGCGACACGGGACGCGACTGGCAGGGTGGGTCTACTGGTCAGCGACTCTTAACACGTGAAGCGGTACGGGGTGATGTGGTGCGTTGGATTAGAATGAAGATCGACGACTGAGGGTCGTCGTCGACGATGAACTAGTCACCGGCGAGCCTGAACCCTAGCGGCTCAGTGGGGCTCGTCGGGGGCTCACCGGGGCTCAGGCGAAGGTCGGCGATGCGGGCGAACGACGAAGTCGACGACGGCGAACTCAGGGGTGGTCACGGCAGCTCCTGGGGTGGACGAAATCAACGGCGCCCTTCTTCTCCAGAGGCGGCCTGCTCCAGCGCAATTCCGGCGATGTGCTGCTCGCCTTGCTCTGGCTACGGGTTGGAACGATCAGTGAGGTGAGGGGAGTGAAATGGTGTGCTTCAATCGGCTGGGGATGGCCTCCTTTTATAGGCTCGACAGCGAGACCGAGAGGGATGGGAAGGCGACGGTGGCGACACGGATATGGGTTGCTAGAGGCATGGCCGAGGGTGGCGATCGATCGGTGGTCTCCTGGCGATGATCTAAGGTTTGAATGCGCTTGTAGGGGCTATGGCAAACGGTCGGGAACGCGCGATGCTCTGCGAGGCAGAGGCGGCAAACTCTGCGGCGAGCGGTGGCTACGGGGTATGGGCGGTGAAATGGGCATGTCTGGCGGTCTCCTTGGACGGTGGGGTGCATTCTGGCGGGCGGCGAGGGCTCGAGGTGGTCGGGTTGCGCGGTAACGACGCGTGCTCTGCGGTGCGCTTCGGCATGGTCGACAGCGGCACGGGAGCGGCGTTCCTGGCGGTTCTGGTTGCTGTCTGCGAGGCAGGGCTGGTCGAGAGGGGGCGGTGAAGCATGGGCTACCTCCCAGACAAGGTTAGCACGGCTAGTTCTTCTCCTAGCTTGTTGTCCACACTGGGGTGACATGGGTGCTCTCAGGCTGTTCACCATTGATGACATTGGCGAGTTTACAGTGGGGATAGAGCTTAGTTAAGTTTGCTAGATGATCTACTGAAGTTGCTGTGTGCTAGAGAGGGAACCAGTTAGGCCCAAAACACTGCTCACATAGTGTTTTGATTTTGTTTGGTTTGTATCTACAAGCTATTTGATGAAATGGCCGCATGAATTCAAGTTTTGAATTTTGAAATTATTTTTGGTGGGTGTGCTAGGCATGTGCTGGTGATACTGTGGGTGCTTGGGTTTTGAAAATTGAGCTTGTTTGAGTGGTTTTTGAAAAAGTGGGATCTTCCCATATGAAATAGATTCAATTTTAAACTGTCATTTAAACTATGCATTTAAATGTTTTTGGATGATCACAAAGTGGGCCTTGGTACCTTGTTATGAGTACTATCGAGGGTTGCAAAGATCCATACATGTTTCTGTTAAGTTCTGAAAGTTAGAGATAGCCAAAGTAGGCATGGGAGTTAAATTGGCCAAAGTGACCATTCACTTAATTTGTTTGTTTTGATTTGTTTGTCTTTGGGAAAAGTTTGGGGATTGTTTAGATAATGTTTATTTCACCTAAGAATCATTTAACAAGCAAATAAACACATAATCATGGCAATTCAAAAGAATCCAAATTTTAATGCACACTCATATGAATGTTTTCATATTTTTAATTTGAAAAGTTTTTGTTAACCCTAAATTTGGTGATTAGAGTTTGATGATTCTAGTTTAATATTTTTGGGATGTTACAAACCTTCCCCCCTTAAACAAAATCTCGTCCCGAGATTTGAAAAAGGACGAAAAAGATTACCTAGGATTTGAAGAGATCGGGAAACTCCGTCCTGATGTGATCTTCTCGCTCCCAGGTAGATTCCTCTTCTGTGTGGTTGCTCCACTGAATCTTGAGAAACTTGATGCTTCGGGTTCTGGTAGTTCTGAAAGATTCTTCCAAAATATGGATGGGTACTTCGGGATAGGTCAGGTCATCGTTGATCTCTATGGTCCGGTGATCAATATTCTTGAACACTTCAGTCTTCTCTGGAACTTCGAGGCACTTGCGAAGTAATGAGATATGGAACACATTGTGCGCGGCTGACATCTCTTCGGGTAGTTCCAATTGATACGACACTTCTCCTCGACGGTTCAGAATCTTGAAGCGACCGATATATCTGGGGGCTAACTTTCCTTTGAGTTGGAAACGCTGCATTCCCTTCAATGGCGACACTTTCAGATACACAAAATCTCCTATGTTGAAGGCGAGGTCTCGACGTCTCTTGTCGGTGTAACTCTTCTGTCTAGACTGGGCTGTCTTGAGGTGCTCACGAATCTTATGAACCTTCTCTTCTAGTTCTCGTAGGATGTCGGGTCCAAAAATCTGACTCTCTCCTACTTCCGACCAGTTCAAAGGGGTGCGACACTTCCTTCCATACATGATTTCAAATGGGGCCATTTGCAAACTAGCTTGATAACTGTTGTTGTATGAAAATTCTGCAAACGAAAGACAGTCTTCCCACTTAGATCCATATTCTAACACACATGCTCTTAGCATATGTTCGAGTATTTGATTTACTCGCTCCGTTTGTCCATCGGTCTGAGGGTGATAAGCGGTGCTGAAATCTAGTCAGGTTCCTAAACCTTCTTGGACTTTCTTCCAGAATCTCGAGGTAAACTGAGTTCCTCGATCCGATACGATGTTCTTAGGGACTCCATGCAAACTGACGATTCTAGCGATGTATAACTCCGCTAGCTTCGAACTCTGATATGTGGTCTTGACGGGTAAGAAATGGGCGACTTTGGACAATCTGTCCACTATGACCCAGATAGAGTCATTTCCCCTACTAGAAGTAGGTAATCCGGTGATAAAGTCCATTCCAACGGAACCCCATTTCCATTCCGGAATCTGCAAGGGTTGCAACAATCCAGCGGGTCTTTGATGTCCCGCCTTGACTCTCTAACATATATCGCACTTGGCGATATAGCTTCCGATTTCTCTCTTCATCTTATGCCACCAAAATCGCTCCTTCAAATCTTGATACATCTTCGTTCCTCCGGGGTGTATAGAATAAAGAGTATCATGAGCTTCCTTCAGAATAACTTCTTTCAACTCAGAATCTGCGGGTACACAAAGGCGTCCTTTGTACCACAGAACTCCTTCTTCGTCTTCAATAAATCCGGGTACTTTGCCTGTACCGATACGACGCTTGATTCCGTCGATACTAGCATTTCCTTTCTGCGCCTCTTTGATCTGTCTTATCAAAGTGGGTTGAAGTTCTATGCTAGCCAAAAATCCTTCACTTACTAATTCCATTCGAAAATCTTCCATCTCTTTGTGCAAGCTTGGTTGCTCCTTCAAAATCATGGAGTTCAAGCGGCACGACAATCTGCTAAGGGCATCCGCTACCACGTTGGCTTTACTGGGGTGATAGTGAATGTCCAGATCGTAATCCTTGATTAGCTCAATCCATCTTCTCTGCCTCATATTCAGCTCCTTCTGAGTGAATATATACTTCAGACTCTTGTGATCCGAATAGATCTCACAACGGTTTCCCATCAGGTAGTTCCTCCATGTCTTCAGGGCTAGAACTACGGCTACGAGTTCGAGGTCATGGGTTGGATAATTTTTCTCATGTTGTTTCAGTTGTCGAGATAGATAAGATATAACTTTGCCTTCTTGCATTAGCACACATCCGAGACCGATCTTGGATACGTTACACGTCGAAGGGCTTCGTGATATCCGACATGATTAAGATTGGGGCTGAAATCAATCTCCTCTTGAGTTCTTGAAAACTCGCTTCACATTTGTCGGTCCATTCAAACTTCTTGTCCTTCTTCAGCAATTGGGTCATGGGTCTGGCGATACTCGAGAATCCTTCTACGAACTTGCGATAATATCCCGCCAATCCGAGAAATGCACGAACTTGGGTTTGAGTGGTTGGGGCTTGCCAATCTTCGACATCTTTCACCTTTGCAGGATCAATGGCAATTCCTCCGGCTGATACAATGTGGCCGAGGAATCCTACCTCATGTAACCAGAATTCACATTTGCTAAACTTGGCATACAACTGCTGCTCTCTAAGGGTTCCAAGAATGGTCCTTAGGTGTAGCTCATGTTCTTCTTTCGATTTGGAATAAATCATTATGTCATCGATGAAAACAACGACAAACTTATCCAGGAAGTCCATAAAAATCTTATTCATGAGATTCATGAAATAAGCGGGGGCATTGGTTAATCCAAAAGACATGATAGTACACTCGTATAATCCATATCTGGTGGTAAAGGCAGTCTTTGGAATATCATCTGCGCGAATCTTGAGTTGATGATAGACTATTCTAAGATCAATCTTAGAAAACACTTTCGCACCGGTCAACTGATCAAACAAATCTTCTATTTTGGGCAATGGGTACTTGTTCTTGATAGTGACATCATTCAACTTCCGATAATCCGTACACAAACGGTTACCTCCATCCTTCTTGTCCACAAACAAGACAGGTGATCTCCAAGGTGATGCACTTGGTTGAATCAATCCAATTTCCAGCATGGAATCCAGTTGCTTCTTCAGTTCTGCGAGTTCCAATTTATACGACACTTCTCCTCGATGGTTCAGAATCTTGAAAGGTCCGATATATCTAGGGGCTAACTTTCCCTTGAGTTGGAAACGCTGCATTCCCTTCAATGGTGACACTTTCAGATAAACAAAATCTCCTATGTTGAAGGCGATATCTCTACGTCTCTTGTCGGCGTAACTCTTTTGTCTGGATTGGGCTGACTTGAGGTGCTCACGAATCTTGTGAACCTTCTCTTCTGCTTCTCGTAGGATGTCGGGTCCGAAGATCTGACTCTCTCCTACTTCCGACCAGTTCAAAGGGGTGCGACACTTCCGTCCGTACATGAATTCAAAGGGGGCCATTTGCAAACTGGCTTGATAACTGTTGTTGTATGAAAATTCTGCGAAGGGCAGACAATCTTCCTACTTGGATCCATATTCTAACACATATGCTCTCAGCATATCTTCGAGTATTTGATTTACTCGCTCCGTTTGTCCATCGGTCTGAGGGTGATATGCGGTGCTGAAATCTAGACGGGTTCCTAAACCTTCTTGGACTTTCTTCCAGAATCTCGAGGTAAAATGAGTTCCTCGATCCGATACGATGTTCTTGGGGACTCCACGCAAACTAACGATTCTAGCGATGTATAACTCTGCTAGTTTCGAATTCTGATAGGTGGTCTTGACGGGTAAGAAATGGGCGACTTTAGACAATCTGTCCACTATGACCCAGATAGAGTCATTTCCCCTACTAGAAGTAGGCAGTCCAGTGATAAAGTCTATTCCTACAGAATCCCATTTCCATTCCGGAATCTGCAAGGGTTGCAACAATCCAGCGGGTCTTTGATGTCCTGCCTTGACTCGCTGACATATATCACACTTGGCGATATAGCTTCCGATTTCTCTCTTCATCTTATGCCACCAAAATTGCTCTTTCAAATCTTGATACATCTTAGTTCCTCCGGGATGGATAGAATAAAGAGTATCATGAGCCTCCTTCAAGATAACTTCTTTCAACTCAGAATCTGCTGGTACACAAAGGCGTCCTTTGTACCACAAAACTCCTTCTTCGTCCTCAGTGAATCCGGGTACTTTGCCTGTACCGATACAACGCTTGATTCCATCAATACTAGCATTTCCCTTTTGTGCCTCTTTAATCTGACTGATCAAAGTGGGCTGGAGTTCTATGCTAGCCAAAAATCCTTCACTTACTAATTCTATCCGAAAATCTTCAATCTCTTTGTGCAAACTTGGTTGCTCCTTCAAAATCATGGAGTTCAAGCGGCACGGTAATCTGCTAAGGGCATCGGCTACTACGTTGGCTTTACTTGGGTGATAGTGAATGTCCAGGTCGTAATCCTTGATTAGCTCAATCCATCTTCTCTGACTCATATTCAGCTCCTTCTGAGTGAATATATACTTTAGGCTCTTGTGATCCGTATAGATCTCATAACGGTTTCCCATCAGGTAATGTCTCCATGTTTTCAGGGCTAGAACTACGACTACGAGTTCGAGGTCATGGGTGGGGTAATTTTGCTCATGTTGCTTCAGTTGTCGAGATAGATAAGATATAACTTTGCCTTCTTGCATTAGCACACATCCGAGACCGATCTTGGATGCGTCACAATACACATCGAAGGGCTTTGTGATATCTGGCATGATCAAGATTGGGGCTGAAATCAATCTCCTCTTGAGTTCTTGAAAACTCGCTTCACATTTGTCGGTCCATTCAAACTTCTTGTCCTTCTTCAGCAATTGGTTCATGGGTCTAGCGATACTAGAGAATCCTTCTACGAATTTGCGGTAATATCCCGCCAATCCGAGAAATGCACGAACTTGGGTTTGAGTGGTTGGGGCATGCCAATCTTCTACATCTTTCACTTTGGCAGGGTCAACGGCAATTCCTCCGGCTGATACAATGTGACCGAGGAATCCTACCTCATGTAACTAGAATTCACATTTGCTAAACTTTGCATACAGCTGATGCTCTCTAAGGGTTCCAATAATGGTCCTTCAGTGTAGCTCATGTTCTTCTTCTGATTTGGAATAAATTAGAATGTCATCGATGAAAACAACGACAAACTTATCCGGGAAGTCCATAAAAATCTTATTCATCAGATTCATGAAATAAGCAGGGGCATTGGTTAGTCCGAAAGACATAACCGTATACTCATACAATCCATATCTGGTGGTAAAGGCAGTCTTTGGAATATCCTCTACACGAATTTTGAGTTGATGATAGCCAGTTCTAAGATCAATCTTAGAGAACACTTTGGCACCGGTCAACTGATCAAACAAATCTTCTATCTTGGGCAAGGGGTACTTGTTCTTGATGGTGGCATCATTCAATTTCCGATAATCCATACACAAACGGTTACCTCCATCCTTCTTGTCCACAAATAAGACAGGTGATCTCCATGGTGACACACTTGGTTGAATCAATCCAATTTCCAACATGGAATCCAGTTGCTTCTTCGGTTTTCCTAGTTCAGACGGGTTCATACTATATGGTCTCTGAGCTATGGGTCCTGTTCCGGGGATTAGTTCAATGATAAACTCGATATCCCGATCTGGGGGCATACCGGGCAAAACATCTGGACATACATCGGGGTATTCACAGACTCCGGACTTGGTCAAAGGTAGGTTGGGCTATACTCTTTTTGCACTTGAATTGACGAGGTAAGGTTTCAGATATATGCTCGACTGATATTTTGGCTGTACTGGTCATGGTTATGGCTTTCTTGGCACAGTCAATTAATCCTTTATGTTTGGACATCCAATCCATTCCTAGTACTACTTCCAAACCTTTAGTTCCGAGTACTATCAGATTAGCATACAAATCTATGCCATGGATTCGGATAGGGACGACTTTGCAAATTTGCCTAGCTTTGGTGGTTGAACCGGGGATTTGAACAATCATAACATGCTTCAGTTTTGTTGGTTGAATCTTACTAGTGCAGGCAAGTTCTTCGGTGACAAATGAATGCGATGCACCCGAATCAAACAACACTCTTGCAAGTACTGAATTAACAGAAAACATACCCAGCACGACGTCTGGCGCTTCCTGAGCTTCTTCAGCATGCATGAGAAAAAGACGGCCATTGCGGTTGAGTGAACTCCCTGGGGAAAATCTTCTTCCGGGCTGAACACGACGCTGTTGCTGAGCTGGGGCATTTGCATTGGGGGCTGCAGCATTCTTCTTGTTGGGGCACTCGTTGGAGTACTGACCCTTATTTCCACAGTCATAACAAGTCACTTGCGACTTGTCCTTTGCTGCAACAGGCACAACATTGCTTCCAGTCCTCGGGGCAGTGTTGGTGTTGGCGGTAACATTGTTGTTGTTGAACTTGGGTGGGGCACGGTTGAAATTGTTAGAGTTGCCGGGGTTGTTGTGATTTCCTCCGGGCCTTGGGTTTCCTCGGTTGGGATAGGTCGGACGGTTCATCGGGGGTCTGTTGGTTCTCGGGGAAAATCCTGGAGATGGGTTAGGGCGATACTTTGGGGTCTGATGGGTTCCTGGCTAATGCATCATGCGATGCTTGTGGTTTTTATTGGCTTGGTTGATCTTTCCTTCCATCTGGATGGCAGAGTCGACAAGGGCTTCAATATCGGCAAAGGGGATATTAACTAGCACTGTCTGCATCTCATCGTGCAGACCATTCAAGAATCTTTCTTTCTTCTTGGCTTCGGTGTCGATCTCATCCGGGGCATACCTAGCTAATGACAAGAATTTGTCACGGTATTCCACTACGGTCATCCTTCCTTGCTTCAGTTCTCTAAACTCATCTCTCATTCTCTTGATCAAACCCGGTGGCACATGGGTTCTGCTGAACTTGACCTTGAATTCCTCCCAGGTCATCATCTGTCCTCCGGTCATTGCACGAACACTGTTCCACCATGCTCTGGCATCTCCGGCTAGATAGTGGGTGGCAAACAGAACTTTCTCGTTGGCTTCCACTCCGGCAACTTCTAGGTTATTTTCCATGGTTTGCAACCAATCGTCTGCATCTAGGGGCTCTTCTGACTTAGTGAAAACAGGTGGGTTGGTATTCTGGAAATTCTTGAGCTTAGATCCATGGTTGTCCTGATTTCCGTGGCCTTGATTTTTGTGGGCTAGCTAAGCTATCTATTGAAGGGTGGCTATGTTGGCTTGATGTTCGGCTCTTTCAGCTTCGCGGTCAGAAACCAACATTTGCAGGATCTGCAACATCGGGTCCGGGGATGAACCACTTCCTCCGCGTGGCATCTGAAGATTGAGATAGATCATGAGAAAAGAGGGAAATTTCTAAGGTTCCGGGACTTTGAGAAGTTTTTAAAGTTTGACTCAGATTTTCTAGCAACTTGCTTTTCATTCATTCATTCATAGCACAGGATACAAACACACACCACAACAAAGGTAAACCGATGGTTTTAAGAACCATTCTGGAAACTACGATACAGTGGGACCGAATACAACTCACTCCGCTAGGGCTCAAGTGCTACTACTCCTCGGAGTCGGTGTAGTCGTCATGTAACACGACGGTTCTGAAAAGACCGTAGCTTCTATGTGACATGCCAATCCCTGGATCGGTTCATTGGCCCACAATAGAATAAGATGAATAACATAGCAAAATATCCGTGTATCATAAATAACGAAGATCCAGAGTACCATTATTACAATAAAAGCTTAGTTCAAGGCTAGCTCAAATTATTCAGGTAGCAACATAAATAAAGTAAATCCTCCATTCTTCAAATTGCCCACAAGTGAACAAGTGCCGAGTGGAGTACCATGGCATATATCGATTACTCAGAATTAGAATATCCTGCAACATAAAACGTAGCAGCCCCGAAGGGTCAATACATGGAATGTATGGCAAGTAGAGCTAGTAAAGGAGACAATAGCGCTAACATCTACATGCATATTTGGCAATTGGAGCTGTGTCTGGCTTGCATTTGCAAATACCTTTGTCCTACTTTCATAAACAGTTTTTGATTTTCTTTGAAAAGATCCCAATTAAGTTAACCCAACAATATTAAAGCAATTATGAAATTAGAATGAGCGAGAAACATGTCATGGAATCAATATCAAGCAACTCAGATGTCCGTAACCGGGGACACGGCTAATCGATTAGTTTATACACCCTGCAGGGGTTAGTACACTTTACCCATGTGACTTGGCCAGCCCAGCTCATACCATCACTCTCATTTTGGGTGATGATAGGGAGAAGTCCAAGAAGAGACCGTTCGGGAAGTAGCTCCCCAATCCCGACGCGCACCGGTCCAACCTACCAAAATTCTACATCTCTGGATACGCGGGTTCGAGTTACCACAACCTACTAAGTCCAACCAACCGCCCATTTCATTATTGGCACATGGTTGTACACGTAAGCTACAAAATAAAGAAGCCAATCATTTTCTCTTGATACCTGGGTGCCTTTCCGCAATGAAACCACCAAAATTTATCAATCCCATCACACCCAGGAGATTCATTGATTAAGTTGTTTTAGTTTTCACAAACCAACACATTTAGAAACAACTTTCAGTGATGTAACCCAGCCCTCGTTCATCATAGCATGGCTAAGCACATCTACCAACGGTGGTTCATCTACAGGGAAGCCCTACCACATAATAGGACATAGCATAGCGATATTATCATCCTACACATGCATCTACAAAATACACGACAATGCATTGAAAATAGTAGGACAATATCATGAACAAGGTAGCATCTACTTGCCTTGGTTGTAGCGGTCGGAAGAACAATCCACACACGAGCAAGCGTTGCACTCGTCACAATCTACACGATATAATTGCAATCATAAACAAACAATCCACAAGCATATGCAACAAAGATGATGCATGAATGCATGCATGCCAAGTGGATTGATGCCTCAGCAACACCACATAATCATATTCAGTAAAGCTACTAAATGCATGCATGGAAAATAGTTTTAGCGCAAGGAAAACTATTATGCAAAATATAATGCTCAAAACTAGAGCTAGAAACCAAATAATTCACTACTGAAAACATACTGCTTGTAAAATCTTGGGAAAATTCTACTGGATAGGCAATGCTATTTAGGAACAGTACCAATTGGAATTACTCAAAAAGGAATTACAAAACTCCCTGAGTAATTAAAATACTACAGAAGGCCACTAAACAGTTTCTGCAGAAGTTTTTACTGTAAGCCTATTCTTTTAATTCACTTTGATATTCCCCTTGTTCTACTGAATCCAGGGACATATTAGATGCAATTTTTGGAGTTACAGATCTTTTTCTACCAATTAATTACTCCAAAAGACCATTAATTCTTTTAATTAATCTGGACAAAATCTTGCTGCAAAAGTGTAAGACAATGGTACAGCAAGATTCTACACGACTTACTGAATCTACACATATTTTATTTGCAATTTTCGGCCCAGTAGATTAATTACTACGCGATTTACAAGATTAAACAAGTTTCTGCCAATTAAATCAATTAAGGAAAATACCCAGTCAACTTTGACTGTTGACTGGCCCACGTGGCGGCTGACTGGGCGGTTGACCAGTCAACGCCTGGGGCTGACCGATCAACGGCCGATCTGGGCCGTTTGATCGAAGATCGGCGGCCAGGAAGAGGCGGCGGCGGAGACTCATCGGAGGCGGCGGCGAGCTCGGGGCAGCGGCGGCGAGGAGCTCCGGCGGCAGCGGGTGGTCGACACGGCGTCGGATTGGCGGGGTCAGCGTCGACGCGGGCAGTGGAGGCGGCGTGCGCGCGCGGTCGCCGGCGTCGGCCTCGGGCTTGGGCGGCGGCGGCTCGGGGCGGGTCGTCGGGCGGCGGCCTGCAGGGAGGAGGAGGCGGCGGGTCAGGCGGGCGAGGTCGCGGGCAAGGCGGCGGGTCGCGGGCGAGGCGAGGAAGAGAGAGAGAGCGGCGGCGCGGCGGTTACCTGGCGGCGGCGGTGGATTGGCGAGGCGGCGGCGGCGCGAGGGTGCAGGCGCGATGGGGAGAGAGAGGCAGGGGGCAACGTGGGTTAAGTGGGGCCCCACGTGGAGTTGGAGGCGGAGACGGTGCGTGGCAGTTGCGGAGTTCGTGTCGGGCACAGCGGCTCCGGCGAAGTCGGCGCTGATAGGTGGGCCCCACCTGTCGGTGGCCAGACGCGGGCGGCGGCGGGTACTATCCGCCGCGCGGGCGGCGGGCTGCAGGCGCGCGCGCCGGCGCGGTGGGTGCTGGCTGGTGGGCTGGGCCGGGGTGGCTCAGCCGGGGGGGGGGGGGGTAGGTTAGTTTTTTTTTGTTCTTTCTTTTATTCTTTTTGCTTTTCTTGTTTCTTTCATAACTTTTTATTGGTTAATCCAAATGAGTTGATTTTTGTTTTCAAAATTTTCTAAACTACCAAGGATCATCCTAGGATTATGTGGCAAGTGAATCCACAAGTTTACAAGGGTGGAGAACACAAGCCCTAGTATACCCTCCCGCAGGAGCATTTTAGTATAGTAAAATAGGGTTTTGAAAATAGCGTTTTGCCGAATCATTTCAATCGAAGGTTTTGCATGGAAGAACATGATGTAATGGTATGAATGATATGCAGAACCAAATCTAAAATTTGGGATGTGACACGTCATCATCATCATCCTCATCGTCATCGATGAAGGCGAAATCATCCTCATCGGTGAAGAAGTCCATAGCCTGATCCTCCAGAAAATCATCATCATCGCTGAGATAGGAGTAGGGGTCTCCACGAAGATCTTCTCCGGCATTCTCCCTTTCCTCCAACTGCATGTCTCTCTCGTGGATGGTCTCCTCCAAATCCGAGATACGGTGGCGAAGACGGGCAATGATGCGCTCCTTCTTGTCGAGCTGACGGCGGCGATACTTGCGATCCTTTGCTAGCATGGCGATGGTCTGATCCTTCGTTTTGATGATGGCGGACTTGTGGTTGGATTAGTCACAGCAATTGTCCAATTCCTGTTGACGATCGTACATCATGAAGATAAGGTGGTCCAATTGGGTCTTCATCTCGTGGTGATAGGGGGCTTCCAGTGGCTGTCCATTAGAATCACGCCTTGGACAAAACTCAAAGCGGGTACCCTTGATCTGGTTGATACTTTGCCCACACAGATGGGCAAGAGCTTCCTGCATGGCCCTGGCAAGTCCATCGAGCCAGTTGTTCTCTCTTAAGGTGAATTGAATTCCCTTGGCAGTGGGAGGTTCAATTTTTCCTCGAAGACTTGCAACAATTAGCCACTGCAGATCTTCTCCTCCTTGATCATTGAGCTGAGCTCCGAAGAACTCGGGGTGCGGACGCTCCAGAAGTTCCGAAAGCTGGTCCAAATCCCGCTCAAAGATAAGGTCTCATCCATTCCCCAACTGATAAAACTTGTTGTACTTCACGTCCATCTATAAGAATATAGGATGAGTAAGTTAGTAGAGTGATCAAGTGTGTCAAATTTTATGTATTTTGTAAGATTTTTTGAGAAACATGAATTTTTATGAAAGAATCAAGGTGATAAGAATGGGAATAATTTTTTGTAAATATTTGCTTCCTTTGGCTTTGAAACTAAGATTTTGATTCAAACGTCCAGTCTAACTAGAGTCTCCTATGGTCACGATGATTGTGATACCAACTTGTCAACACCCGGATTTTTAATCCCAGATGCCTGTTATGCCGTACATCGCAATCCCAGGATTACCATTTTTGCGAGACATAATAGAATTAGATACCACAGTACATCATCCATTACAAACCATACATAAGGTCTTACACAAATAAGGATCTCATGATCCAGTTCTTAATACAACTAAGGAGCGGAATAACATAATAATAACGGTAGCGTAGGCGAAGCTCCATCTTCGGGGTCACAGGCAATGCTCACGATGGGAGATGATCCTAGTTGTCGTAACCTTCCTGGGGTCTATCATCCTGGTACTCCTCTTCATAGTCTGGCCACGGGAATAGCCAGGGACAAAGCCATGAGTACTCTTTAAGTACTCGCAAACTAATACTAACAAGTGAAGGAGGGTTTTTGTAGTAGGACACTAAGATCTAGGATTGTTTTGCAAAAAGCCAGATTTACCTCTACTAAGTTCAGAAGCAAGAAAAGCTAGTTTGAATTTTTATAACACCTAAGTGGGAACTTGAATTTCATATCACAACTCTGTTGTGGTCAAGTCAAAATCTCAATCCATTTCACAAGTCATTTTGAAAACATCTGACGGGGGAACAGTATGGCCACTCCAACTGTCCATAACCGCGGACGCGGCTATTCGAATAGTTTGACACTCTGCAGAGATTGTACACTTTCACCACAACATTCGATACATCCGTCAGGAACAAATCCTGAATTCACCATACTCAGTATGCGGATAATCAATCCTAACCTTTCAATTACACTCCCTATATAAGCACCTCTCCTGTGAGTTTGTCCTCCCAACCATGACCAGCTGTCATCTTGGGTACTGCACAGGTGGACAATCTTCACAAGGTAGCCTCAGCTCAGACCTTGGCCGTGAGGGAACCCATACTAAGGTATATAAGTTTCCAGTCAAGCCCTACCCAATTCTTGGGTATTGTGGTTGTATGGTAACATTGGAATGGTATCGCATCCAGACAACCATCAGTTTTATAAAGGGCTAAGGCTCATGCCTCAAAATTTTCATCACCAAAATCATCTGGTGTTCGAAAACACATGTCAAAACATCTCAATAGAATGATCCATCATTCCAAGGTTTTCATAACCATTTTCACCAAGTATTCCCATCTAAAGTTGATCAAGTTTTATGCTTAGCACTAGCATCTAAAAATGGGAGTGAGTACTAATGAGGGGTGGTAAACTAGTGTAGTTTAACTAAGTTCAATATCATGCCTTAGGATGACATCAAGATTATCTAGCTTAGGCCAAATTTTATGCTCTTTATGCAACCTTCAATTATCTTTCTAATATCTACAATTTACTCAAGTAAACTCTAAGTAAGAGCTTTGATAAAGAAATAAGGTATAAAGCTTGCAAGTAAAACTAGGATTTGGTATCCTCAAATGTGTCTAACCAAGCATGCTTAGTGCATTGCATAGGTTATATAACTTTCATAATTGCAAGTGTTAGCTTGCACATTCAACTAGTAGTATTAGGCTTGCATAGGTATCAGTATAAGCTTGCTAATTTAATAGCTTGTAAGTATTGGCTTGCTTAGAGTATCTTGCAAGTGTTCGCTTGCCTTGTGAAGAGCAGTGATTGAAGTTCTCCTCGGCTTCTTCTTCGTAGTATCCTTCTTCCTCCTCGTATCCTTGGTCGGTACTAGCGTCTATGAATAAATACGAGGTACACAATCACCAAACAATACTTAACTACTTTCAATCATCACACACAAGGGTTCTATAGATGATCTAGCATCATCACTAACATTCAAGATTAAAGCACTTGCATTATTTATTTATTTTTAGAAAAGTAATTTCTACTCATTAAAAAACTACTTAAGATTTAATATTCTCCAAACCAAACATGGGATCATGTTGACACATGTCATCACCACATATTTCAGTACATGGAAATGTGATTTAAAGTGGTGTCACAATTTAATAAGGTTTAACCTTTTATTTCAATTAAATAAAGTGACTAAAAATATCTATGTGGCATTCTTTTATTACTTGCACATTATTTCTGTAAGTAAACCCATATGTTTTTATATATTCTGAAAGGTATGATCAAATATGATTTTTGAGAGTTGGAATCAACTCAAAAGCTATTTTGGTTTAAATTTGAAAAATGTTTGAATACAGAAAAGCTTCTACCTTGTTATTTTTACCAAGGTTGATCTATAGATTCAAATGATTTGAATCCAACGGGCTTGGATTAAGCATTTCAATATCTTTCTTAAAAAATTGGTTTCATTCCATTTGGTTCACTGAATCGAGCTGGGTTGATTTTTGAAACTAGGTACAGAACTGAGTTTGAATCTAAATAGAAAAATCTAAATTCAAACGAGTGGGCTGCGCGGGAAAGGTTAACGGGCCGGCCTAGTGTCACTCCGCGACGCGGGGCGCGACTGACAGGGCGGGTCTACTGGTCAGCAACTCTTAACACGCGAAGCGGTACAGGGCGATGTGGTGCGTTGGATTAGGATGAAGATCGACGACTGAGGGTCGTCGTCGATGATGAACTAGTCACCGGCGAGCTCAAACCCTAGCGGCTCAGTGGGGGTCGTCAGGGGCTCACCGGGGCTCAAGCGAAGGTCGGCGATGCGGGCGAGCGACGAAGTCGACAACAGCGAACTTAGGGTGGTCGCGGCAGCTCCTAGGGTGGACGAAATCGACGGCGCCCTTCTTCTCCAGAGGCGGCCTGCTCCGGCGCAATTCCGGTGATGCGCTGCTCGCCTTGCTCCGGCTACGGGTTGGAACGATCAGTGAGGTGAGGGGAGTGAAATGGTGTGCTTCAATCGACTGGGGGTGGCCTCCTTTTATAGGCTCGACGGCGAGACCGAGAGGGATGGGTAGGCGACGGTGGCGACACGGCTACGGGTTGCTAGAGGCATGGCCGAGGGTGGCGATCGATCGGTGGTCTCCTGGCGATGCTCTAAGGTTTGAATGCGCTTGTAGGGGCGGTGGCAAACGGTCGGGAACACGCGATGCTCTGCAAGGCAGAGGCGGCGAACTCTGCGGCGAGCGGTGGCTACGGGGTATGGGCGGTGAAATGGGCATGTCTGGCGGTCTCCTGGGACACTGGGGTGCATGCTGGCGGGCGGCGAGGGATCGAGGTGGTCGGGTTGCGTGGGAACGACGCGTGCTCTGCGGTGCGCTTCGGCATGGTCGACAGCGACGCGGGCGCGGCGTTCCTGGCGGTTCTGGTTGCTGTCTGTGAGGCAGTGCTGGTCGAGAGGGGGCGGTGAAGCATGGGCTACCTTCCAGACAAGGTTGGCTCGGCTAGTTCTTCTCCTAGCTTGCTGTCCACACTGGGGTGACATGGTTGCTCTGGGGCTGTTCACCATTGATGACATTGGCGAGTTTACAGTGGGGCTAGAGCTTAGTTAAGTTTGCTAGATGATATACTGAGGTTGCTGTGAGCTCGAGAGGGAACCAGTTAGGCCCAAAACACTGCTCAACATAGTGTTTTAATTTTGTTTGATTTGTATCTGCAAGCTGTTTGATGAAATAGCCACATGAATTTAAGTTTTGAATTTAGAAATTATTTTGGTGGGTGTGCTAGGCATGTGTTGGTGATACTGTGGATGCTTGGGTTTTGAAAATTGAGCTTGTTTGAGTGGTTTTTGAAAAAGTGGGATCTTTCCATATGAAATAGATTCAATTTTAAATCGTCATGTAAACTATGCATTTAAATGTTTTTGGATGATCACAAAGTGGGCCTTGGTACCTTGTTATGAGTACTATCAAGGGGTGCAAAGCTCCATATATATTTCTGTTAAGTTCTGAAAGTTAGAGATAGCCAAAGTAGGCATGGGAGTTAAATTGGCCAAAGTGACCATTCACTTAATTTGTTTGTCTTTGGGAAAAGTTTGGGGATTGTTTAGATGATGTTTATTTCATCTAAGAATCATTTTACAAGCAAAGAAACACATAATCATGGCAATTCAAAAGAATCCAAATTTTAATGCACTCATATGAATGCTATCATATTTTTAATTTGAAAAGATTTTGTTAACCCTAAATTTGGTGATTAGAGTTTGATGATTCTAGTTTAATATTTTTGGGATGTTACACTATATGGCGCCGCCGGACATGCGGATGCCTCCTGGCTGGAAGCTGAGTGCCGGCGGCATCCCTGTCCCGCTGTTGCCGATGCCGAACGAGTTGCCGTACGATGTATAGGAGTACATCAATGGCATGGACGACCCCGCCGAAGCCGAGAGCGCCGACAACCGGCTCCACTGGGAGCAATTCTTCGCCGAACGCCACGAGCAGGAGCTCGCCCACCACGAAGGGCCGCCCAACGAGTCGCCGCCGAAGCGCAAAAACTCGGCGGGTCGCCGGCGTTGGTGGAGCTCGCCAGGGCGGACCCTCGAGGCGGTGATGGAGCACATCAACCGCGGGAACACGCCGCGGCTCGGCTTCCCGCGCACACCGATGCCGGCGGCCAGGTCCGGCCGGCGTCCTCTGCCGAACTGGATGCCGAGGAGGATGGCGAGCATGAGATCGTCCTCCTCCGCGTCGGCGTCCCACTCCTCCGGCTCGGTGCCGCTGCACGCGCCGACTGCAGTCAAGCGCGAGGCGGAGTCGCCTGTGCGCTCACCGCCGCGGACACGCTCGCGCGGCATCGTCATCCGCGAGCCGCGGGCGACGGTGTCTCCAACCGGCCACCTACGCCTCCGCCGCCCCAAGACAGAAGGCTTGGCGCCGGACGAAGACGCAGCCTTGAAGATGGCGCTGGAGCAGTCGCTCCGCGATACGACGCCACAGACGCCGCCGCTGCCGCCGGTGGAGCCCTCCTCGCCGGACATTCTGGAGTGGTCCAAGAAGGACTGGGAGCTGGCGGAGCGGCAGCGCATCCTCGGCCTGAGCAGGCCTCCCGTCGTCGGGCGTTGTTTGGGCGTGAGCTCGCCTACCAGGGCGCCCCGCTCTACGTCCTGGACGACGACGACGAGGACGTAGGCCCGTCCTACCAGCCGTGGAGGTGCGGCGACCCAGGCCAGGGGAGCTCCCGCCAGAACCAGCCGCCGAGTGACGACGACGACGGCGGCGAGGATGACGGCCGCGCCGACCCCGAATACACATCGTTTTACAACAACTTCGGCATGTAGGACGACGAGGATCCGGCGGTGGCGGCTTTTTTTTTAAGTTTATTACGTATTAGTTTAGTTTAAATTTGATGTAATCCGTCTATATTCGCCCAAAATAATAAAATTCGCCCATCTTTAATGAATTTTAGCCGAACTTGAGAAGTCGATCTAAATACGCGAGTGGAAAAATGGACGTACCCAGCCCGAAAATTAGTTTCGTCTGGCCAAAAAACAGACTAATTTTTGGCATGGATTTGGCCAACGAGTGGAAATACTCGGAGGTTCATGCACCCCTCGCAGCAATTTTCCTTTCTGACGGTACCACACTGACAGGATCTCGAACCTTCGTGGGCACTCGAACTGAATCCTCTTGGAGGAAAAGATCGGTCTCGCGATGAACAAAAAGTGATGAAAAAGAAACGACCAATTAAACAGCAATCATTCAGGATAGGCGTGGAGGACCAAGGATTAAAAGAAACGGAAGCGATTAGATCGATATCATTTTTCGTTTTCTGCTTTGATGTGATCGAGATCGACTGTTGAGCGACTCTCCACGGTCTTTGGCGCTAGGAGGGATGCACATGAGCGCTCTGAATCTGCCCAAATCTTGGCGCCCCGTGTGGGGTCAGAGACCGGATCGAGCTCCCTAGCTCGCCGTGGATGGGTGGACGCACCGGCCGGCCGGCTGACTCGACAACGAAAACCTCCGCTTTCTCACTAACGGCAACAACGCTGTCCATTTTTTCTAAACGGGGCAAAAGCTTTGCTCCAATACATTAATTAAGAGAGAATGTGATAACAAAGTAAAGGTGTCATGTTACACAGGGACGAAGACACGGGTGAGTAGGGGCTAGACCTCCTAATGATTCGTTCCCCTCAACGAATCGGTGCATGCTATACTGCTGGTATTGTACTGGATTGTGTACTAATTACTGTAATTAGTTTTTAAAAATAAGCCTTATCTAACTCGTGCATCTATAGATGCCGTATACATCAATCAAAGCCTAGCCAAAAGCCCATGATGATCAAGCCATCGTGGAAGCCTTAGCTCTTTAACCTTTAGTTTTTTCATCTCTCTGTCCACGACGTAGCGCCCCATGTCGTCTCAAATCGATTGATCCATCTACTCATGTTTTCTCCTTCCGATTAGTTATGCGTATGTCACCGCTACGCTAGGCCTCAGGCTCTAGGACATGATCAATATGCTACAATACTGTCATGACATTTATCTCTTGTTATTCTGTTGTGGTGCCCGACGAGCAGCAAGCGGTGGGCATCGAGTCCATTTCCGGATTTACAACTGATCAAATAGGCGTGCTAAATCCAAGGTATATCGATAACAGGTACCGCCGATAGCTAGTTCTTTTGTCCTATGTATACATTACAGTATGTTAGTCTGTTTTTTGTACTCCCTATGTATCAAATTACTTGTCTTAGCTTTGTTTAGATTCGTGTTTATCTACTAACTAAAACACGTCTACGTACATGTTGATTTGGAAAAGGTTGAGACACTAATTTGAGATGGAGCAAGTAGTTTATAACAAGAATTAATTTGCTGATTCGATGCTTCCTTTGTTTTGATTTTGCAAATACTGAGTGGACTACACTTTTCTTTGGCATTCTTGGAGATTTACAGTAAATGTAATGCCAATGCACTTTAGTCTCTAGTTACTATTTGAGAGGAGAGATAGTTTCATAAGAAAGTAACTAACCGAGATAGAAAGTGTTATGCAATAGACACATCTTAACAATATTTTTGTTATGCCACAAGAAGTTGGAGACATCAACCGTAAATGAGACTTAATATATTTTGATCTTTTCTCTTTTATGCGACCAAAAAAAGTTCTTTGCGCGCCTCCCTCATTGTTCAATTCTGGCTCCGCCCCTGATGTTACAACAAAAGTCTACTATCGCGGTATTAATTGACTTATACGCTTAGCACCCCCTAAAACCCAAACTTTTGCCTCTTGCTTGATCTTCACTATAAGATCCGATGGAGGGCATGTTTGTTGTTGAAAACTCTCGCATTGCACTCATTTCAAATTTTCCGCGAGACGAGGAGGGTGATGGAGGCAAGATCTTTGTGTTTCTTCATGAGAGTCCACCATGTGAATATTGTTTGCACCAGCCATGAGTTTGGTCGATGGGGAGGCAAAGTCCATTAATCATACCCCAAATCCTTGAAGTGTACCTACAATGAACAAAAATATTTTCCAACGACTTCACGGCTTGCTTGCAAAAAGGACGCACACCACAATTTGGCCACCAACATCTCGCGAGACGATCCAAAGCCTATTTTAAAGAGCAAGTCATGCAAATAACTTGATTTTGGGAGGGGCCCAAATTTTACAAACTGTTGAGCTAATGGAAGATGAAGTTGCTCCAAAAAAAATGTGCTTTGTAGGCGGACTTGGCCAAGTATTCTTCATTGGTGGTTAGGCTCTAAGCAGTGGTGGACCTAGAAAAATTTAGAAAGCCTGGACAAACAAGATTAAGCTGACAAAATTTGGACAAAATTACTATAGAAAATCATAAATTGCAAGCATTGCATGGTTGACAAGCCCCCTTGTTCGCCTAGGCTGGAGGGATGCTGTGTCTGCCATAGCTCTAAGAGATAGCGTCCATCAAAGCTACCTAAAAGTTTGTTTGCGGAAAGAGGATCCAACGCCGCCCAAATCTTTTGCTTCCATCCACGGCGCAAGTATTTCTAGATTTGTTTCTTTTTACTATAGTAGCTGTTAATGAGAGTCATTTGTCCTAATTGGCCCTTTATCCAACTTAATGGAAGACAAGGCCTCTCGGAAAATAGTTTTTTTTTCTTGCTTTAGACTCACGCTCTCTGGGCTAGCGGGAGATGTCTGTTAGGCTAGCGAATATCAGATCTCTGAATGCTAAAAATACTAATTTATTTTAGTCCCATCAAGGTAAACAACATTATTTAGCTGTTTTTCTTGAGATAATCTCATAGACTCTGAGATTCATGGAGTCACGCCAAGCAGCATGACGTTACCTACGAGGTTTGGCCCAAAATCTGCTAAGTCATTTTTGTGCAGTCAGGCCAACTACCATTTCGTGGGCTCCAGTCACGTCAGCCCAAATGATGTAGGCCCAAGGGGTCAGAAGAAGAAATAAGTTTTTTCAAGGACACGAGTCGAATTAAGTTTGGAAAAAGACCAATTAGGTAATAAAAAAAAAGCTCTGCTGATGATCTAGTCGGTTGCCTTTCTGTTGGAGAAAGTACAGTGTAGTAACATCTATCAGGTCCAAAGAAACAAAGTACATCACGTAGTAGTTTTATCTGCGGGAGCTACGCGTAGGGTCGTTGTTGTTGCTTGCCGACAGGCCAGGAGTTGTTGTATCTGACGTCAAGTTGAAAAGAAAAGACTCTTGTAGTACAATTAATTAATCAAGAAGATCGAAGCAGAGGCCGGCCGGGGCATGCAGTAGCGAAAGTCTAGCTAGTAGCTAGATAGATCGTTTATGCGATAGAAGACGTCTGTTTCAGAAATCCTATTTGTCGAAAGGGGTGGCGCGGTACGTAGACCATATAGCGATTTCCGGGCACATGCATGGCCGCGCGAGCGCGATGCATGCGGCCGGCACATGTATGCCGCATTTGGATTTACTTGGTCTGATTTGATCGTACCTCGATCGGTCTCTTTTCATCCATCGCTAAAACATTATCATCAGCGTTGCTAACATTATCATCAGCGTTGCTGATTTGATCGTACCACCTTGGCCTGATTAGCTAGCAGCTACATACCACACGGTGCTCGTTTTTACCTTTTACTACGTCCTGTTTGGAGTTTATTTACTGTGTGCCACGCCGAATCAACCTTTTAGCGCGTCAGATTAGAAATGTACTGTGAGTCTGTGACCACAACAAATAAACTCCAAATTACAGGACGTAGACGATACCTGATGACGCTGATCATCATGTATATATACCGGTGGGTGGTGTAGGAATCTACAAAAACTTGGAGGGAACGGGGTGGGAATATCGGCAGACACGCACTGCCGAGGCTGAAGCCGTCGATCCGGACACGGGCACATGCATCATGCATGCACAAACAGCTTGCGCCAGAAACGGCCGCATACCGGAACTAGCTTGGCGTATGGAAAGCAAGACCGCGCCCGCACCGCTCCGGGACGTACGGCCGCCTCGCCTAGCTCCCAGCTCCCATCTGCGCGAGCCATCTCCTGGCCTGGCCGGCAGCGTGCTGGAGCCCGGCCTGTGCGCGCACAGCGGCGCTCCCTGTGCGCCAACGTAGGACGTGACGAGGGCGGGGCAAACGGGCGCGCGGTTACGCCCGCCGAGGCGTCGCCAGGCTTCTCCATTCGAGCCGGCGCCAGGGCCACGGGCGTGCGTGCAAACAATGGAACCCCGATGATTGAATAGTCTTTGCTTTCAAGGATCAACAGGAGCACTTTTGATTCAATCATCGGTCGTAATAGACGAAGGAATCATGGAACGCGCGCGCCAATAGTGCTTTGCTCGTTGCTGCATAAACATGTCCTGCGGGCCGAAAGCCGGTTTGTTTCTGCACTCCTTATCTGCTGTACATCCATCATCTCATGCTGTCATGCATGCATATGTTTCCAAACCAAGTAATTAAGTGATTTAATTTCGAGCCTCGCCTCGCCTCCAAAGATAATACTATCACAGTAGCATCTTTCAAGTTTACCAAAATTGCGCCAACTCCATGTTTTTATTTAGGTTAAATATAATTTATAGAAACATGTCCGTGTTACTTGTTTTACAAAAAAAAAAGTTCACCATCTGCGATTGTCTCACTCCGGTTTCTGTCTTAAGGCCTTGTTTACTTCTCTCGTATTCGCTAATGTATTTACGGGGGTCGGAGTTAGTTATTCCAAATTCCGCAAAATTCTCACAGTCCGTGGTATGGGTTTGGACATGATAATTCCAAGATATCCACACAAACCCGCTTATTTTTGCCTAGATTAAAAACTCTCCACCATACTATGGTATTATTTGGAAGAGTATCCGAGGGAATTGGAGGGATTTGGGTGAACACCAAATCCTCAAACCTTTTGGGGATAAAAATACGAAAGAAGTAAACAAGGCCTAAAAGTGGTGGTTTTGGATATTGATAAAGCTCTAAAATATAAGTTTGATCGCTAATTTTTGAGGCAGTATATGCATGAAACTCAACTAAATTCTAGCTATATCATGAAATGACTTGTGAAGGTGTGACTTTACGCATATCATTTTCGAGGATCCGCTTAAAATATATTTATGGATATATGGAGACAAAATTTATAAACAATTTCCCCCTGTCCAAAACCACAAGTTTATGTCATTCGAGAAAGTACGTTGTACACTAAAATTTCTGTGATTTTTTAGAAAGCATGTATAAACTTTTAACCAAAATTTGATTATTCCTAGGACGAGTGTCCGAACACATACTTGGTAATGCCCGGGGTAGGGGGAGACAACCGACTTTTGTGCGCTAAAAGTCCACCGATCTATTCATAATTTTCAACAGCGGTACAAGAAATCCCAAAGACGAAAATGCTAGAGAATACTCATATACAGAGTACTACAAGATAGTTGCATGGATTCATAAAAATGAAAAAGAAGTACAAGGCTGATCGTGATACATGCAAGTTTTGCACCGGTGCATGAGCTGCGGCCGGATTGCGATCAATCAAGTTGAGTCACAAAACTTGCGCAGTAACACTATTACTAGGTAGTGGTAACTGGTAACTAGCTAGACGGACACCTAGTACATCCTAATTTACACACACGACCGTACCTTCTTTTTTCTTTGGGAGGAAAACATGACACGCTACAAATGCTAGGTACCAACACACGCGCATTCGTCGTCGCCGTACAGCAAGTGCATGCATATGCTCGAGGCCCAACGGTGATTAATGCCATGTACGTGGCCATGCATGTCGGACCGTAAGCACACACGGCCGGCCGGGTGGCGGACGTAATCTCATCTCTTACCAGGGCCCGTTCCCGTTCAGGCCCTGGTAGGCCGCTGCGGCGCCGTTGGGCGACGCGCGTTGGCCGTTGGCGGCCGCGGCGCGCTCCAGCGACTGCACCTGCGTCTTGAGGAACTTGACGTAGTGGATGGCCTCGTCCAGCATGGACGCGGTGTCCATCTTGGTTCCGCCCGGGACGAGCCGCTGCAGGATGCGGATGCGCTCGCTGATGCGCTCCCGCCGCATCCTCGCCGCCACGCTCTGCGGGTCCGTCGAGATGCGCACGTTGCGGCGCTTCGGCGGGCGCACCGTGTCCGGGTCGATGTTCACCGGCTGCAGCGCCGCGATGCGGAAGATCATTTCCCGCATCGCCGCCGGACCCGCCGAGGCGCCACCGCTCTCCGCGCCGCGGCAGTTGCTGGCGCCGCCTCCGGAAGGAGGCTGCGACGTGGCTGTGTACTCCGAGCGACGGTGGTTTCCGTCGTAGGTGGCTGTGGCCGGCAGCTGCAGATACGGGTCGTGGTAGGCCCCGCCGCCGTTGGTGCCCGGCATGTGAGGCGCGGAGGAGAACTGATGGCGAGGGAGTTGCATGCAGGGCGAAGGGGGAGTGGCGGGCGCCACCATGGCGTGGTCAGGGAGCGCGGTTAGCTGCTCCAGCTGCAGCATTGCGTTCATCAGCTCCAGTTGCGCCTCCGGGTTCGAATTCAGCATATCGAAGTCCATCCGAGGTCTGTGGGACTCGATCTGGATGAAAACTTCCAAAGGAATTTCTTGAAGCTTGAGAGGGCAAAGAGGGGCGAGGAAGCTAGCAGCTGCTAGATCAGCAGAGGTCTAAAACTAAAAGGGGTCTGCAGCTTAGCTTGTGTTGTTAGTGTAAAGGCGCTATTTATAGGAGATGGGCATCGTCTAGGGGTGCAGGCTTCTTCAGGGCATCATCCGTTTCGATTTTCTTTTTTTCTTTTTTTTCTTTTTGGGGACACTTATGCTTTACTGCTCTCTTCTGGCTCCTCTCTGGCTTTATAAGTGCCACGTTCTGGTAAACACTCCCTTTCGTTTATTTTCCGGAAAGAGACGTTTCAAGATAATGTTTCATAAAACAGGGAATGTATATTTCACTTGAAAAATGCACCTTACTAATACATTCGGAGAATTAGTGCTGACTATTTGCTCACTTATCCTCATGAAGGGTTTTCTGTGGTATGAGTTTTAGCACATTTCAATTTGGACTAGACATCAGAAGACATGTTCCATGTAATTTAAATTGTTAAGCTGCTGGTGGAATGTTCTTGAGGACTGGTGCCAAATTTGTATGATGGTTTATTAGTTTGCTAAAATTGGTGTCGATGCAAAATAAAAAATTAAAAAATGTTCGACTTTTCAAGGAAGGCCGGGTTTGACGGTGCGGCGATGCTACACAACAATGTCATTAGATTGTTGGCGTGTTAATGACTAGCAGGTCAAGATGACAAAAGAGAGAATATATGAGGAGGACCTGGTTCCCGCCAAAGATAAAAAAGAAAAGATAGTAATTGTCGCAGTGGTGGAGTTGTTGCATATGAGGTGGATGCGGGGGTGATAGGAGGAAGTTGCACCGGCGAATGAAGAGCGGAAGTTGGTCCGTTGGTCTCTAGACCCTGCTTAAAATACATGATTAGGATATAGGCGAGAAAGCTCCTAGGATCGTCAAGTTTATCACGGATATCTCATGTGTTGAGGAACGCCCTACGTAAAACAATTTTTTTTGAAGCATAACCAGGATCATATGCGAGGTGTAAGGCAATGATCATACTCTCGAAGATCGATCTAGCGAAAGTTGTTGATGACAAGGTTGATCGTGCGTCGATTCCCGCAACAAGCCTTAACGAATTGCGAGGAGATGTATTACCCCATGAACGGCTCTCACGAACCTGCACTGATGAAGATGCCATTGTCGAAGTAGTCGGTACGTCGATTTCCGAAGCTAGTCGATTAGCCGCGAGTAAATTTCTCCTTGTGAAGATCCCCACGATCAAGTGCTCTAAGTGTCGCACCTTCACCGGTATCCACACGTACAGGATCAGCAGTACCGCATCGAGGTGTGATCAAAAACACACGGTCAAAGTGAGAACATGTCGATGAAGATCCGACAGCACTTTCGCAGTCCCGTCTAGATTAGATCCAAACAGAGGTAGAATTCGGGCAGCGCTCTGGCGTCATAGTAAAAGAAGAAGTACCTAGGATACACCCTCCCTAGAGTTTAGGACCACGACATGGAGGTGGATAAGAGATGAGGGAGGCGGCGGTGGTGCGTCGGGCACAGGGCGGCGACGGCTAGGGTTTTGGGGCGATGGAGGTGTTGCGTCTTGGGGAGGCTAAGGCCACGACTTAAACCACCATCAGGCTGCCCCGTTTTATAGGTGTCAAGGCCCCTTGGGTCGTCCTAAAGCCAGCCCCCAAGTTTGAGCGAGTTCTGATAGGTGTAGGTCAAACCAATCCTACTTCAAAACTGGCTCCCTTGACCAATCCGAATTGAGGTAGGGGACATCTTCTTGCCCCTTAAGGCAATGTGGTTGCACCTCTTATGGAAACTTCCGGATATCCTAAGATTTGCTAGGACATTCCGATACCTTTCATAACATTCCAAAACCTTCTGCTCCTTCTAAATGCCATTGAACTATTAAGTGTGTGATCTTATGGGTTCGGATATTTGCGGACATGTTCGGAACTCATTCCGCGACAATGTTTACTATTGGCATCTTGATACACGTAGTACCCCTGCAAATAACACAAAGATATTTATTGCGTGAACTGCTATATTATGTGCGATACATATCGTATTGCTCCATCGATACTTTACATTGCAAGAGATGAAACACTAGGTTATTCTCGTTACCCTGTATGTAGTCTTTACTCATACCGCATTATCGATGTTTATGTGTTCAACAACTTGATTACGTGTCCTGCCAGACGATGACGAACATCATAGTACATGAGTGGGCCTAGAGAGTATCTCTCCATTGTCAGGAGTAGCAATTTCCGCAAGCACCCCATGGCTTACCATCCGATAAGAGCAAGTATCAACTTTATGATTACTCTATTAAGAGCATCTTTTGAAGAATCTTGCCACATCCATATTTTACCCAAGTTCATATGTGTCTTATGGTCAAACGCTCTTTAGTAAAGGCAATACATTGTTTGTGAGAAACTACCGATAACAAATATTAACGACGCGTTTCATGATATCTTATGTTTGGGTCTATCCATCATTGTTGTTCTCCAACAACTCTGATCACATTATCATTGGCAACTCCACAATCACATTGTCGTTTTACCCATAGTTAGGAAATCCAAACTATCGTTGATATATGTACTAGTCTTAGAGGCATGAATAGGGATATATTATTGGTGTTTATTATTCCACACATGCATTAGGATTTTCCTCCAAATACACATTATGCAGAACTAATACAATTATAGCACGGAATAATAAACTTAATCATAAAAAAGAAATATATAATAATACAACTTATTATTGTCTTCGGGGCATATTTCTATCAGTCTCCCATTTGCACTAGAGTCAATAATCTAGTCAATATCCAACACTTAACACCTATGGCATACTAGTGTCCTTCATGTTTGTGGTAAACTTCCTCAGCGGATCTGACAAGTTTAGATCCGTGTGTATTTTCATATCTTTGCATTTTCATGCATCACTCATTCTCTTTTTTAAATGAGATGACACTGTATATGTTTGGTCAACTAGTGGGACCTTAGTTCCTCTGCCGGAACTATGTTTATAGCACTAGCACGCCCAGAATTATACTAAGTTCAAAAATTAACCTTTTGACTCATAACGCCTTCCTTTGTCGTTGTCATGACAACGATATACTCAGTCTTTCATAGTAGTTTCCGCCACAATGTTTAATTTTGGAACTCATCCATATCCAATATGGAATTTAATTCCATCCCACTGCACCACCTTCTATAAATCACATAGCCTAATTGATATAAAAAATATTTGTATATGAAGCCGAGTATCGATGTAACACCTTACAACAAACCGTTTGTCACTTCTGCATACAAAACATATTTGTTATCCTTCTAAAGCACATAAGAATATACTTACTATTTTCATGTCATCATATGCACCACTCTAGTTGCTAATAATATTTTAGAACATATGAGATATCTGGTTATATACATATCATGGTGTACATGATTGATACAACCATTCATGCGGTTTTACTCATCAAGTGGCAAAACACTTGATTCTTTCTACAACCTCTTCCATGCAGCAAGAACTCTTGTCATCTTCATATTGAACCAACTCAATATTTCATCTATGTACTTTGGCATAACTATATTAGGCGCCTCAATCTATCCATATATGTATTGATGCCTAATATTCTGGTTTTGCCTAAGACTTCCACAAAATCTAATTTTAGTAAAATCTTACTTGTGTCAAGAAAAGATACATCATTTCCAATCAACAATATGTAGTCCACATAAAGTATTAAAAATATGTCTTAGTGCTCTAATTTAATTTCTTGTAACCATACAAGCATCTTCACCGTTCCTGATGAAACTAAACTCTTTCAATTTTATCAAAGTGAAGATTATAACTCCGTGATGCTAACTTCTACCATTGCAGTTTTCACACATTTCTAGTATCCTTTAAACTAACAAAACCCTTGGGTCATGCCAATACACGTTCTAGGTTAACACTCCTTGAAAGGAATTTTGTTTTTATTCAACTACCATATCTTGTGAATATGTAGTGGTTACTAGAATAATCCCAATAAACTTAAGCATCGCTACGAAAGATCCAATCTTATCGTAGTCAACTCGTTGAACTTTGTTGTAAACTCGATATATTATATGTAGTGGTTACTAGAATAATCCCAATATGTAGTCGAGCTTCTATGGATGTGAACATCCACGTATATCTCTTTATAGATCCATTTACGTTCGATAGGATTCATGTCTTCCGGAGGGTCTAGCAAGTATCAAAATTTGATTTTGTACATGGATACTATCCTGGATTTTATGGCATCTAGCCATATAAAGGAGTCAGGGCCCATCATTTCTTCATTGTATATAGTTGGTTTATCATTATCCAACAATAATGTTTCGTCCTCAAGTATTACTATTTGAGTACAAAATTTACCCAACCTATTTGGTTCAATAGGAACTTAGATTTCTGGGACTATAATATTTTGTAGGCATGGGAGCCTCAGGTGCCATATCCATTTCCAGAACACTTTCCAGTGATGTGATACTTTGCTCATCTTGCTCAGGTTCAGCAATCTCATCAAGTTCTATTGTCCTCCCACTCAAAAACTTCCACGAGGAACTTCTTCTCGAGAAATAAGTCATACTTGGCGACAAACACTTTTGTCTTTGGTTTTAAGGTAGAAGGAATCTACATATGTTACCTTGGGATAACCTACAAAAACACATTCATCCTATTTGGTTTGTAAACAATTTAGATATTCCTAGCATGCCAAAATTTAAGAAAAGACATCTTGGGTTTCATCCCATGCAATAACTCATATGGTATCATTTCAAAAGGATTATGATGGCGTAAAGCGGTAGTCTCTAAAGCATAATCCACAAAATATAACGACAATTTTATAATTTTCATTGTAGATCCAACCATGTTAAACAAGGTTTGATTACATCCCAAGAACACTCCACACTCTTGTGGTGTTTCATGAGGTGCAAGTTGTGGAACAATTCCTCAACTCTTCGATGCTTGCTAAACTCGTAACTCAAATATTTACCTCTATGATCCAATCATAGATTCTTGATTTTCTTGTTATGATGATTTTTTAACTTCATGCCAAAACACTTTAAACATTTTTCAAATGTCTCATACTTCTTTCTCATCAAATATATATACCCATATATATCCACTCAAATCATTAGTGAAAGTATATGAAGTAGAATAATCCACCACGCATGGCTACACATAATGGACTATACATGAACATGTATGATCTCCAACAAGTTAGCCGTCTGTTAAATATTGTCCTGTGAGAGGAGTTTTGGTCTTTTAGATAAATCTCACAAGCGTCAATTGATTCAAAAGCAAATTACTCCAAAAGTCCATCAACATGGATTATCTTCATGCGTTTATTTGTATTATGACCTAAATGGCGGTGTCACAATTAAGTGAAATTCAATTATTGTCTTACAATGTTTAGCGTGAGTGTTATGATGTGTGATTTACCTTCAAGATTAATAATAAATAATCCATCCACCACGGATCACAACTTCAAGATGAACAACCATTATTCTCACAAAGCTGGAACTATGCAACAATTACTAAATTCTTATAATAAATCTCATAGGCTAGGTAAGATGCCGACGATGAACACAATAACACTTTATTTTGTTCTCAGCGTGCATCATCACCATATCCTTTTGCTAGTTACTTAGGCCATTGTAGTTCTTGCATTGCGTTGCTCTATATGACACTTTATACCCACCAATTCAGTATCCAATACCCAAGAATTAGATTGTCAACTAGCAAAGAATACATCCATAACTTGTATATCATCTATATACTCCTGAGGTGGACATTTCCAGTGTTTCTTTTCTGCCATATTTTTTTGGAATTTCCCTTTCGGTTTTCCTCTCTTTGTAGAAGAAACACTCAACATCAATAGTGGCACCAGTTTCTTTGGCACATGATCATAGGCGTGTTAGTCAAGTACTGCATCCTTGTATTGACACTTTTGAAGTTGATGTTAACTATCATCACATGACTAGCGTTCTTCTGAATTCAACTCTTCGCAATCTTAAGTATAGTAAACAATTTACCCATACTTTTTATCTATCCCATCGTGACTACTTCACAATGAAGCTACTATAGCTCGATAAGAAGGATATGAGAATAAGTTTAGTGCCTAATGATTTAGGCGCATAGCGTCTTTGCATACACTCATACAATATGAGCACATGTTGCACCAAATAATTCTCAATCATGTTGCAACAAAACAAGGTTTTGGATATCAAATATGTTTCACTCCTTTCTTGTTTCTGAAACAATCTTTTCAGTTCCTAGAACACTTAGACTTTAAAAGATCTTTTTAAGATCAAGTTTCATGGAGGCAAGCATGATGGTAGATAGTAATTAGAATCATTTCTCTTTTCTCAAATCGCTTGAAGCATAGGAGATTTCAACAAAAGTTTGAATAGGAGATTTCAACAAAAGTCTTAATTGTCACTTTAATATTATGGCACTAGTCCGTAAAGTAAATTACCAGATATCTATGGTTTTCTATCTTAATTAACAAGATAGATGTAAGGTTGATAACGAATGCGAATGACTACTACAAACTATGCAAATTCACTAAGATTAATAGTGCATGATTAGTGAGCTACTCAAATTAACAACTTAATTATTTTTTAGCTCCCACTAAAATCAATATGCATCATAATTTTCGATGACTCAACATACTACTGCATGTGTAGTACACTATAGTCGTTGACATGACATCCACAGAACACCGTTATGTACATATCACATCCCTCACAGTGGTACAACAGAAACATTACGAGTCCAAATTACAAACATACACATTTCATTATTATTACAAAACCAGAAGTTCAGTACTTCAAGTGATTCAAACTTACAAACCAACTTAAATAGTTTCAGCGGAAGATCAAAGTTTCAAACCCATACTCCGAATTGAGATCAACAACTTATTATATAAAGTTTATGCTACTCGGCTCAATTGGTTTACTACTGACTAAGGAAACTACTCAGACTTGTTTCCCTCCACTCCATAGCGTATTTTGTAATACACCCCTTCCACTCCTCCGGATAGGTCTGGTTCCTCATAGTAGACATTCTCTTGTCCTTCAGCAACATACATCGGAGTGTCTTCTGGCTCCTCAGAGTCTAAGCAGGGGATCAAAGGAAAGAGTGAGTAACATCGTTACCCAACAAGTTCATTATACCCAACAGCGTTACCCATATTGGGTGATGATAGGGAGACGTCCAAGAAGGGACCGTTCCGAAAGTAGCTCCCCAAACCCATGGCAACTAGATGGCTCTCTCTCTCCTCTTCTCTCCTTTCACCCATAGCGGCGGGTGGTTCCGATGATCTTTGCTCCTTGATTGGTAGTTGGAGGGCCATTATCAGGGAAGTCTGAGGTGATGTGCTCAGCTTACGTCGTTGGGGTTCGATCGAGCGCGATGGATTGGGGCAGTTGTCATTGCTCGATGAATCTGGGCGGGTTTTGGCGGTTTGGAGATCTACCATGGATGTCACGTTTGGTACAAGTGTGGTGCATGAGGGTTGGCATGTCCTCGTGGGGCCGGCGGTTGCCGTGCGTGGACTACAGAGTGGTATCGCCGGTGCGTCACCCTACGCGCGTATGTGCCAGGTGATACGGCTTGGTAGTGCTAGAAGACGAGCGGGCACTGACGGTGGGCCGACGGTGGAGGAGGGCCACCTGACAGTTGAGGGTGGGACTACTAGTTCACCGTCGAGGGGATGGTCCAGTCAGTTCCCCCTCTCCCATTCTCATCAACCCTAGATCGAGATTGGGATCCACAGCTTTTCCTCCCGAGAACTCCAGATCGCGTGAGGTGTGCAAGGTAGTTTTCGTTCGGTGTTCTCCAGTTCTTCGTCCTTCATCTCCAAGGGCAGTTTCTCCTGAGGGGTGGAGTGGTGTTCGTTCTGGGGACCAGAGATCGTTTGCTCAGGTGGTGGAGGCGGATCCTGTCATGGATCGGCGTTTTCATGGTGGTCGCAGATCTCCGCCCCGTCCCCCGATCCGACCCGTTCCCTATGCGAATAGACCGGGATTTGGGTACGGGCAGGGAAGGCAGCCGGTTGAGCGCAGGGCGTTGGAGGAGAATCGCCGTGAAGGGGATTGGATCCGCGAACAGGAGCATCGTCGCGATGATGCACGGCGGTGGGACGCAAGGCGCAGGGACGACGAAATAAGGCAAGCGGAGAATGAAGCCAGGTTGGAGGATCAACGCCATGAAGCCTTGGCTCATGACAGGGCCCTAGCGGAGGCGCGTCGTCGTGAAGCGGATCAAGCTCATAATCATGGTCGATGGAGTCATCGTCTAGAGATGCAGCAGGGCCCAGGGTCAGATTCTACAGATTCCTCGTTTCCGGGTAGATCAGGTAACTTTGCTGATAACCCTAGGACGGGAGAGCCGGTTTTTGCTCGTACAGTGGAATAAGTTGCTATTTCTAGGCCTACGATGATTCCTTCTATTCCTGCTAGTCATCCTGCTACTGTGATGAATACATCTGTATCAAATTCTGTTAATGTGCCTACTGGGGTTGGTCATCCTGTAAGTGCGTCTCCCATTATGGTTGTTGGTCAATCTAATACTGTTGCCACTACTTTTGTGGGGTCCTCTGTACCTCCTCCAGTAGTTGGTGTGGCTGGAAATTTGAATACTAGTACTGAGATTGTTAGCCTACAGTTGCCTAATAATGTACAAGAAGGACATGAGTGTGGTAATTGTGGAAGGAATCATAATATTTTGGTCTGTCAAGAGAGGAATCCATGGGAGTATGTCCCTGATACATCCAAAACGTATCTACTTTTCCGAACACTTTTGCTATTATTTCTCCTCTAAACTTGTGTGATTTGAATACAACTAACACGGACCGACGCTGTTTTTAGCAGAATTACCTTGGTGTCTTGTTTTTGTGCAGAAAATGAACTATTAGGAAAAATCCCGGAAAATATGCCAAAAATTATATTTCACCAGAAGATCCACGGAGCCAGAAGACGAGACGGAGAAGGGGCCTAGGGGCCCACACCCCTGCCAGGCGCGGGCCCACCACTGGCCGTGCGTAGGGGGGTGCAGCCACCCCAGGCACCCCCTCGGCCTCCCTCTGCACCTATAAGTTGCCTTTCGACCTAAAAACCAAGAGGGGTTCGATAGTTTTCCAGAAAGAGTTCCGCTCCTCCGCCACCACCAGAAACCAAGATTTGGATCCAGAAACTCCGTTCTGGCACCTTCCCGGGATGGGGAATTTGGAGAGGATCATCGCCATCGTCATCACCAACGCATCTCCATCAACCATTGATGTTTCCCTCATCCATGAGTGAGTAATCCCCCGCTGTAGGCATGGGGTTGGTAGGGATTGGATGAGTTCTATCATGTAATCGAATAAGATCTGTTAGGGCATAGTGCCTATTATCTCTATTAGTGCTATTTGACTTTGTTGCAACTTGTTGTGCTTAATGCTTGTCACTAGGGCCCGAGTGCCATTATCTCAGATCTAAACTTATTATTGAATCATTATGATAGTATTGTTTGTGATCTTATCTGCAAGTTGTGTACACATATCATTGTCCGGATCCAGAGGCCCCAAAGTGACAATAATTGGGACAACCGGAGGGGATGGCTGTGGTGTGAGGATCACATGTGTTCATGGAGTGTTAATGCTTTGCTCCGGTGCTCTATTAAAAGGAGCACCTTAATTGCCAGTAGTTCCCTAGAGGCCCCGCTGCCACGGGCTGGCTGGACAGAAGATGTTGTGCAAGTTCTCATTGCGAGCACGTATGACTATATTTGGAGCACATGCCTAGGATTGTTTAGTACTTGGATGCTTGTTATTATTTATCTGAAATGCCCTAGATCTTGAAGTTACATGTTTATACTCGCCCATGCAATGCCCGTCCATCCATCCCTATGCCTACTGCACTTGAATCCTACTGTTAGTGTTACTATTGCTCTTGTTTTGCTACTGCTGTTGCTACTATCAAACTGTTGCTACTGATAAACTTCTATGAGCAAGAACTATTTCCAGGTGCATCTGAATTGACAACTCAGTTGTTAAGGCTTGCAAGTATTCTTTGTCTCCCCTTGTGTCGAATCAATAAATCGGGTAATACTACCCGCGAAGACTGTTGCGATCCCCTACACTTGTGGGTCATCAAGACTATTTTTTGGCGCCGTTGTCGGGGAGCATAACTTTATTTGTAAGTTCACTTGGATCTATTATTGTTCACTGCTACTCCTTTCATCATGGGGAAGTCTCGTGATGGAAAGTTCCCTATTTTACCATCCACTACAAGAAGAGGTACAATCCTAAACACCTCCGCTGCTCTTGATTCACCGTCTATTATAAGTAAGCTTGTCACACCACCACCACATACTCATGCTACACACTGCTACTACTGCTGAATCTGAAACTGCTTTTGATGCTCATGATGTTACTTCTACTGTGCTTGATGCGAGTGGTTCATTAGGTCCTTTCCTAGATGCTACTATGGCTAGTCTAGGAAATACCGAAACTCCTAGTGAAGACACTGTTACACCTGTTAGCTCACATGAGTCTAGTGAGAGTTATGATATTAATGATGGTTACATTGAGTTCACTGATGAATTTGTTGAAGAGTGCCGAAACACACATGGTACTAGTGCTATTAAGAGGCTCCTTGCTAGATGTACTATTATGCCTAAACTATCCTCTAATCCTAAGTTTGCCACCTCTCCCATAGATATTAAAGATGAAGACTATGATTTCTCTCTTGATTTGTCCTACTTGGATATTGTTGAGAAAGAACCTTTCCGTGGGACTGAAAATGAGAGTGTTGTGGCTCAAATGAATGAGCTTTCTACTATGAGTGCTTTATTCTCTGATGATTTTAAGATGCGCAAGTACTTTGTTACTAAGATCTTCCCTTTTTCACTAAAAGGAGAAGCTAGGGCTTGGTTTAATAGATTATCTCCTGGTTCCATTGATAGCCCTGATTGCTTGATTGATTCTTTTTTCCAAAAATATTTTCCTCCCAGTGCTAGACATGCTGCTTTGCAGAGACTTTTTGATTTTAAACAGGGAGAAGAAGAGAAATTGCCTGAGTCATGGACAAGGTTCTGTGCCTTGATTCATGCACATCCTGGATGTCCATTACCTAAGAATGAGCTTCTTGATATTTATTATAATGGACTAACTGATGATTCTAGGACATACCTAGATAGCTTTGCTGATTGTGTTTTCAAGAAAAGAACTCCTACAAATGCTGAAGAATTAATGGCTAAGATAAGCAAGAATTATGATGATTGGACTTCAACTGAGCTAAATACACCTGAGCCTATTACTCCTGAACCAGTTGTGCCTGAACCAGATCCAACACCAACACCAAAGAAGAGGGGAGTTATTGCATTAAATGATGAAGTGATGAAGGAAGCTAAGAAGTGTCTAAAGGAGAAAGGTATTAGAGCTTAAGATGTGAAGAATCTACCTCCTATAGAAGAATTATGTAAGCCAATTCCCCACTCGTCTACTATTGAGGTACACTCTCTCCACTTTAATGAAGGTCATATTCCCTATGGTAAGCCTCCTGATCAATGCTTAGAGGAACTTGACACATTTATCGTTAAACAAGGTAATTTTAGTAAACAAATTCAGAATCATTTATTGGAAAACTCTAGAGCTATCCATGAGTTGAAAGATATTGTGGAAAGAACTTCTAATGATATTAAAATGCTTTGTAAACACTTGCAAATGGTTCAAACCCAACTTGATCAACTTGCTAAGGTACAAAAGGATATGGTAGTTAATGCCTCAGGAGATAAACATGCTTATGTAATTAGAACTAGGAATGGTATGGCTACTCAAGATCCTTTATATCCTGAAGGACACCCTAAAAGAATTGAGCAGGATTCTCAACAAGGTGAGAATAGTGGTAGTCCTCATAAGAGAAATAAAAAGAAACACAAAATAGTTGAGGAACCACTTGAACCTGATGTAGATCCTAATAGTATATCTGTCTCTAATGCTGAAACTGAGAGTGGTAATGATAAAAATGATGCTCCTAATAAGGAGGAAGGTGAGGAAGAACCTGAGAAGCACACTAAGAACACTAGGTACACTAAGGAAGATTTTATTGCTAATAAACATGGTAAAGAGAGAGAACCTTGGGTGTAGAAACCTATGCCTTTTCTAGGTAAGAAACACAAGTCAAAGGAGGAAGAACACTACAACAAGTTTTGTGAGTGGATGAAACCTTTATTTTTGCAAATTCCTTTGACTGATGCTATTAAGTTTCCTCCTTATTCAAAATATATGAAGGATATTGTCTCTAATAAAAGGAAGATTCCTAATGATGAGATTTCTACTTTGCTTGCTAATTACTCCTTCAATGGTAAGGTTCCAAAGAAACTTGGTGATCCAGGTATACCAACTATTCCTTGCTCTATTAAGATAAATTATGTTAGAACTGCTCTATGTGATTTGGGAGATGGGGTTAGTGTTATTCCTTTTTCTCTCTACAAAAGACTCCAGCTAGAAAAGTTGATACCAACTGATATATCTTTGCAAATGGCTGATAAGTCAACTACTATTCCTGTTGGTATATGTGAGGATGTTCCTGTTCAAGTGGCTCATAATTGCTTGGTTTTAACTGATTTTGTTGTGCTTGAAATGCCTGAAGATGATAATATGTCTATTATTCTTGGAAGACCTTTTCTTAATACTGCAGGGGCTGTTATTAATTGCAATTAAGGGAAAGTAACATTCAATATTGATGACAAAGAGCATACTGTTTATTTCCCCAAGAAGGTTGTTAAGAGCTATTGCCTGAATTCCATTGAAAATATTGGGAGCATCAAGGTTGGAGAAATATATTGTCCCATTCCATAAGAAAATTTTGAAACTATTATGATTGGGACCATTGCTATCAAGTATGAGGTAACATAATCACCTTGTGGAATGCAAAGTTTTGTTTCATATAAGATTGTTATGGTAACAAGACTCGATCAACCTTGTTAACAAAAGGATTTTAATGAACAAAATAATGTTTTCACAGTGGTTATACTTGCTTACTTTTATTTTTCTCCTTTCCAATCTTTGCTTTTTGTCGTGCCTAACTTAAAGGCGTTAAAGAAAAATACTTGTTGAGAGATAACCCAAGAGTTTCCTTGAGTATTGGAAGTTATTACTTCAGTAATGACCTCTCCTTGTCCTTTTTGTTTGCTTTTTGTGCCAAGAATGACCTCTAATGAGAGGACAGTAAGATTTGGGGAGTTGCTGTCCTGAAACAGATTTCTGTCCTCCGCCATAAAAATTCGTGAGGAGTCTCTGTAAGTCAGATTGAGCTGAAAATTTACGAATAAATCCCCCAGTATGTTAACTAACTTTCGTTAGTTCAACACCTTTTGATTTGAGCAACATAAGATGTTAAAAAAAACTGTTTCTATCTGCTGGTCTGTTTTGACAGATTTCTGCCATTATTTGCATTTGCTTCTTATTGATTCCTTTTTGAGTTCTCTTTTGTGGAATTGAGATTTTTGAAGGAGTTGCTACAGTAGCTTGTGTTTTTAGTGAAAGTTTTTCTGTTCTAAAGCTAAACCCAAGGGTCTTTTATCTTTTGAATAAACTAATGTTGCTAATGAAGATTGTGTGAAGTTTTGTATGAAGGAAAATTTTTAGGTGTAAGGAAAGAGTGATGTAATGAGATGAAGAATGGAAAAAAGCTCAAGCTTGGGGGGAGCCACCCCATGTCACCGCAAGAAATATTCAAGAGGTACAAGCGTCAAAGCTTGGGGTGCCCAAGGCATCCCCTTCTTCATCAATAAAAATCTCAGGTCTTTCTAGACACTTTGTTTTTATTGTTTCATGCACAATTGTTTTATTCTTGGAGCGTCTTAGTTTTTGTTTTTGGTTTTCTTTTGCTTTGTTTGCTTGTTTAAAAAATCAAAAACACCAAAAATATTTGTTGTTCTTCATTGGTTTTGTGAGTTCTTTGCAGGGTTCAGCCGTCTTTAGTGGATTTTGGTTTCATGTTATTATTCAAGTCACACAAGTGAAGGGCAATAATGAAGATTAAGACAACTTGAGGAGTGGTAAGAGGCTGGTAACAAACTCTATTTGTTTTCATTTTTGTACATATACTCATCACTGTGAGCATGCTTAGTCTGTTCATTGTAAGGTGTATGTTGCTGATGGATGCTTAGTAGTTATTGCTTGTCTATGATTAGCTCCAGCTTGCTAATAGTTTGTAGCATGTCATATGAATGTTTGCTTGCATTGCTTTATTCATATTTTGGTATGAAATTGTGGTATCCTCATCTGAAAGTTTCATGTGAATCGACTTGGCACATGCTCACACATGCATATGACTAATCAATAGTCAGTAATCCTCGATGATTTATTTTGCCTCAGAGTTCTTGTATCATTTTCATGCCATAATTGGTCCTGTTTTGTTGCAAGCATGATTATGACAATTATTGCTCTCTCGTTTGTCGCTCCCTCTCTATTTGCTAGCCTTCACTTGCACTGAGTATGAGCTCTACCTGTGCTTCCAACTCCCCTAACCAATATTGCCAACTGTGTCCACCATACCTACCTATTAGCATCGTTTGCTATTTCAGTGCATATTCAATATGCCTTGTTTTCTTCCAAATAAAATGTTTGTCTATTTTGAGAAAGTTAGTTAGTAAAGCTCTCACGAACTTGATGGCACACTTTATTCCTTGAACTTAATAATCCTAAACCATCGTGACTTGTCCATGAAAGTTATATGATTGAAAATTATATGCTGGGAGTCAGTAGAACCGTGCTGTCATGGGGAACGCTTTCAACACTCTTTGGATACCCTATCCAGTTGATACTTTGCTATTTTGTTTACAGATGTCAACGATGTGAAATAAAAGGGGAGATTGTGAGTTCATGGAGTCTATACATTGTGTTAGAGAAACGCCTGGGCCGCTAGCCTAAGCCATGCCTAATCATGGTGGAAACTTGCAGCATCACCATAATGAGCATTCTATGAAGCATCCTCAATAAAAAGCTATGCACATAGTAAATAAAAAGATTGCTGAGATGCTCATTGTCTGCTTTCCTTGTCATTTTGATCACGAGATAGCTCCTGTATCATGTGCAAGGGGTACCCCGTTGGTGGTTCTCTATGATATGCATGTATTTACAATGACAAGAACTTACAGGTAACCAAAGTTGAGTAGCATGCAGAGCGACCCTTGTACTCAAGGGACTTGGGATTTCCAGTTTATGGTCTGTCAAGCATATAATTCAGAGTGGACCTCACTTTCACCTTAACCATATGAAGATGCCTATGATAGGGCAATGAGAGCTCAAAGCTAATGAGTACCTTCCTTTCAGCATTAGGAAGCCTTTCAAACTTTTCAAAACCGTTTTCACAACCTTGTTGAGTCACCACTTATTCTATGAGCACCTTCTTGAGAGCATAGTTGTCATTCTTGTGTTTGTTACAAAACTTGTTTAATTATGTCATGACTTTGATGCTTGTATCTCTGATATATTTACTTCTAGTCTTCACTTGAACTTCAGAGGTGCCTTGGCATTTATATTGTGCTCTACAAACAAAGGCAAGCGATATACCACTCTATCATACCTTACTATGAGCATCGCAATTTGGAGAGGATCATCGCCATCGTCATCACCAACGCATCTCCATCAACCATCGATGTTTCCCTCATCCATGAGTGAGTGATCCCCCGCTGTAGGCTTGGGGTTGGTAGGGATTGGATGAGTTCTATCATGTAATCGAATAAGATCTGTTAGGGCATAGTGCCTAGTATCTCTATTAGTGTTATTTCACTTTGTTGCAACTTGTTGTTCTTAATGCTTGTCACTAGGGCCCGAGTGCCATGATCTCAGATATGAACTTATTATTGAATAATTATGATAGTATTGTTTGTGATCTTATCTGCAAGTTGTGTACACATATCATTGTTCGGATCCAAAGGCCCCAAAGTGACAATAATTGGGACAACCGGAGGGGATGGCTGTGGTGTGAGGATCACATGTGTTCACAGATTGTTAATGCTTTGCGCCGGTGCTCTATTAAAAGGAGAACCTTAATTGCCAGTAGTTCCTTAGAGGCCCCGCTGCCACGGGCTGGTTGGACAGAAGATGTTGTGCAAGTTCTCATTGCGAGCACGTATGACTATATTTGGAGCACATGCCTAGGATTGTTTAGTACTTGGATGCTTGTTATTATTTATCTGCAATGCCCTAGATCTTGAAGTTACATGTTTAGACTCGTTCATGCAATGCCCATCCATCCATCCCTATGCCTACCGCACTCGAATCCTACTATTACTGTTATTGTTACTATTGCTCCTGTTTTGTTGCTGCTGTTGCTTTGTTGTTGCTACTATCAGACTGTTGCTACTGATAAACTTCTGTGAGCAAGAACTATTTCTAGGTGCATCTGAATTGAAAACTCAGTTGTTAAGGCTTGCAAGTATTCTTTGGATCCCCTTGTGTCGAATCAATAAATTAGGTAATACTACCCGCGAAGACTGTTGCGATCTCCTACACTTGTGGGTCATCAGTCCCTTTGTTCTTTGGCATTACTGATTTTGACCAAGGTTTTCATTCTATTCCTATGGTGGAATCTACTTTTAAATCCATGGAGCAACTACATTATGCACATATAAGTGTGGTCAGAGGTGATGTTATAGGAAAAGATCTTGAGAAGGAATTCCAAATGTGGGCTGATGCTATTGGCTCTGGTTGGAGGTTTAATGCTATATCCATAAATGATGTTGAGTTTTTGATGAGATTTCCCTCTACTAGATTTATTGATGACTTTCACTTTGGTAAAGTGTTCATGAAGACAATTCCTGATGTTGTGATCCAGTTGTCAAAGTGGAATGGTGATCTAGAACCCATGGAATGGCTAGAAGAGGCCTGGTTTAGAATTGTTGCGATTCATATGAAGTACATGGAGAAGTCAACTAATTTTATGTAGCATCTCTTGCGGGTAAACCTCTCGCTTTGGATAGAAACAGTTTGAGAAATTTGGCTTAAGGGTAAAGATTCCCTATCTAGATGTGACCTTGGTGCCTAACACTAGGAGGGTGAGATGCAGGGTGGTATATATGAATTCAAATATACCAGAGAGATTTTTGCCCCTGATGTAGTACCAACTATACCAGTATCTGTGGGAGTGGATGGGAAAGCTGGTGATAATGTGCTTGATAGGAGAAATGTAGGGTTCGCAGCATAGAAAACAAAAAATTTCCTACGATGGGAACAACTATGTACCAAGATCTATCTACTAGATACAAGCAACGGGTGGATATACATCCATAGAATACATACCCTCGAAGACCGAATAGCGTTAACGAGGTTGTACTCGTGGATGATGTATACGAACGCTTGCCGATCTCAAGATCGTGATGAAGTCCATCTGGTCCAGCCGGTCCAGCACGATCAAGTCCAGCACCTCAAAGCAGTGGTGCATCCGTGATCGCACACATGTACGGGTACCCCGAAAACCTCCGCGCCCTCGCTCCAGTGAAGCAGCGGAAGCAACAAATCCTTCCAGAAAAAGCCACCGGGAACATGTATCTCGCTGATCCGAGACCATGGAGAAATTCTAAAGGGGGGAGAGAGATCCTTCGCGAGGAGGTGTGAGAGACAAGTGAGGAGGGGGGCTCCTTTTATAGGAGGAGGGGGGGCACCCAAGGAGTGGCCGCGGGCCATGGGGGGCTGCCCCCCTCCTTCATTCATGTGGGTGGACACTCCACTCACAAAATGCCCTTTAAATTTCCTCCACTCAAAAGTCCACTCAAATTCCCATTAAATTTCCACCAAATTTAATGCAAAATCTCATTAAATAAAACTCTTTTATTTTATTCAGAATTTTGTCAATTACTTTAATGACAAACATTCACAGATAACCCCTTTCTAGAATTCCATTTCACATGCATAACCACTTTATGCAATTTCACCCGAAAACTTCTTTCGGTATCTAGTGAAATAAATTCCTACGCTTGTTTATTCTTTCTCTGGCATATCATTTGCTCCGAATGGTGTCGGCATCCCTTAAGTGTGTCACCCTACGGTTCGCGAATAATGCGGACATGATCGAGACTCCTCTCCGATCAATAATCAGCAGCGGGACCTAGAGATCCGTACTGACTCCCACACATTCAACGATGACTTCTGTGATCGTGTGAACCTTTTACGCTAGTATCTTAATCCCTTTGTTTCACGATATATTACATGTCCGAGATTCGATCATCGGTATCTCCATACCTAGTTTGATCTCGTTACCGACATGCACTCTTTTCTCGTTCTCGTGATATAACATTCTAGTGATCAAATCACTTGCTTGCAAGCTAATCAATGTGATATCACCGAGAGGGCCCAGAGCATATCTATCCGTCATCGGGATGAACAAATTCCACTCTCGATCCATGGGTCTCAACATAACATTTTAGTAGTTCTAAAGCCATCTTTATAATCACCCAGTTACGGAGTGACGTTTGATGTCAACAAGAAACTCTTCCGGTGTTAGTGATTGACATGATCTCATGGTCTAAGGATTAGGATCACTTCGTAAGTTTTTATAGAAATATAAACTCAATGACTTTGATCGTAATGCTATACTTCGGATGAATGTTCATCACATCATTACACTAATGTTGTGACCTCGTTATTAACAACATCCAATGTCCATGATCAGGAAACTTTGATCATCATGTTAATCAACGAGCTAGTTTATAAGAGATGCATAACTAGGAACTTCCTTTTTGTTTATTAAACACACATGTATTAACGTTTCCGTATTAATACAATTATAGCATGTAAAATAAACATTTATCATAAATAAGGAATACGATAATAACCACTTTATTATTGCCTCTCGGGCATATTCCCTTTAAGAATTGAGGAAGATGTTAGGCAGAATAGGCTTGCTGGTGTTGAGGGGGATCAGGCTAGCACTTTTGGTGGAGTAGGTGGAGGAAGTGGTGGTCATCAACATACTATTGGTTCTCCTGGTGGCTCTGTCTTGGACAAAGGTAAAAATGTGGTGATAGATCAGGAAGATTCTGGTGGCATATCTTTTGGGACTAGGATGGCTAATATGTGGTATTGTTATCATAGAGAATGTTGATGGTGGTCATTCCGGTATTGGAAATATCCAGAATAGGGGAGGTAGTATGGAGTCATAGGGGCCTGGTAGGCAACATGGCAGTGTTCAGGGGGTGTTGTGGATTCTGTTGCTGGATTGGGAGTTGTACACATGGAAGTTATTCAGAATCTAGTTCCTCCTATGGTTGGTGATATCATCAATCCTCCTGCTGTTGCTGGTCCTCAAAATTTTGAAGATTTTATTAGAGGTTTGTTGAGAAAAGGGTATTGATAAGTACTATGAGCTCAGGAAGTAGTATGGACACTTGCTAGGTGATGAAGGTGGGCAAGGTGATGTTGATATGCAAGGTGATGATGAAGATTCTGCTGGGGATTCATTTGGGTCATCTACTGATAGTGGTAGAGGGGACGAGGAAAGTTCTATGGCGAAGGATACACAAGTTGTGGGTATGGAGATTCAGGAGTAGGAGGTGGTGGCTGTTGGGTCCTCTCAACTTGATGTTGTATCTACTTAGGATAGTGTGTGGTATCAACCTGAAGGGATGCCTAGTGTTGGTGGTAGGGAAGAGTAACTTGTGAGGATGAGCTCAAGGATTGCTGATCAAGGTGGCATCATAAGCATGGAGGAAAGGCATCTTGCTCAACAACCAAATAGAGATTTGTTAGGTACCAAATTAACTTTTTATAATTCCTTTGTTGTTCTAGATGATGAGGATATTATTAATAGATCTTTGGAGATGGGGATTGATGCTGCTTATATTTCTTTAGAAAATGTTAATTCTTTGAAAGATTTAGAAATTGCTAGGCACAGCTTAAATGATAGAAAGCAGGGTGAGGTGGAAGAAGGTGTGGATCAGAGTGAGAAGATCTTGTTTCTTGACTGGAAGAAGGATGATAGTGACGAAGGGGAATTTACTCCTGTTGTTTCTAGAAAGAACATGAAAAAGTTGAGATATATTTCTGGTGGGAAGAATAAAAAGTTAAATGCTGCTGCTGTGAAGGTTCACAACTATCACCCTATGAGTGGTGTTGTGGCTAGAACAAGGGAAAGAAGAACTGTATTATGATAGGTGCTATTTTGAATATTAGAGGAGTGGGGAAGAAGGGTGTGAGTGCTTATTTGGGTGATATGTTAAGACAATAAAGTGTAGATTTTATTGGTTTGCAGGAGAATATCAAAAAGATTATTGTCCTGATTTTTTAAGGAAAATTGATCCTATGAATCAATTTTCCTGGAGTTGGTTGCCTTCTGTGGGGAGATCTGGTGGCATTCTAGGGGGCCTACGTTCCTCCAGATTGGTCAAAGTTGATATTTCTATGGGCAGGCTTCATGTTAAGATGAAAGTTTTTGATATCAAGAAGCAGATCCAGTGGCATTTGGTGGTAGTTTATGGGGCTGCTCAGGAGGAAAATAAGGAAGATTTTTTAGTGGAATTAGCTGATGTTTGTCAGGACCAGTCAATTCCTTTACTGGTGGGAGGTGATTTTAATGTGATTCGTTTTGTGTCTGAGAAAAATAAAGGTCATTCTTTGAACAAGTGGAGTCGCATGTTTAATTCTATTATTAATGCCTATGGTCTAAGAGAGATCCAAATGTCTGGGGGGCAGTTTACCTGGTCTAATAATCAGACAGTTCCTACCCTTGAGAAACTTGATAGGATCCTTGTTTGCAAAGAATGGGAGAAGTTGTTTCTGACGATAAATAGGAGTGTCGATCCCAGCAAGGAGCAGAAGGTGCTGAACAATGGTATGGAGCAGGAAATCGCTGTGAATACTTAGCAAATGGATTTTTAGTGGTTTTCTGACAAAGCAACAAAGCAAGGAGAAAGTAACAAAAGTAACGAACAAAAGGAGAAAGTGGCCCAATCCTTTCTTAGCAAAGGACAAGCAGGTGGAAATACTTATAAGGACCAAACATTCTCGAGGACACATGGGAATTCTGTCAAGTGCTTTCGCTTCAAATAGCTGAGTACTCTTATCTGGTGTTGTAAGTGTTGTGTGGGTGAACCTGTGCTAACATACCGCCCTTCCTAGGCCTAATACATACTTGTGATTAAACCCCCTGCAAACATCCATAACTATAGGAAAGTAATTAAGATATAAATCTAACCACAACCTTAAACTCTGAGATCCTACGCTTGATGGCACCCACCACTTGTCGTGGGATGCTTCGTTGGAAACCCCAGGAGCAAGGTATGAAGCAGCACAGCAACAAGTTTCCCTCAGTAAGAAACCGAGGTTATCGAACCAGTAGGAGGAAGGAAATGTCACACACGCGGAGATCTGCACAACACAAACTCAAGACTTTGCCCCAACGAATCAGTGAGGTTGTCAAGCTCACCAGTTTGCTGTAACAAAGGATTAAACGTATGGTGTGGAAGGAAGTGGAAGATGTATCAATGGTAAAGATTGGAACGGGGTCCATAGTTCACTAGAGGTGCTCTCCTTAGATAAACAACATGGCATGAAGGGTAAAAAATTACAATAGGGCAATTGACAGGAACTGAGCAAGGCATAACAATGCACTTACTAGTCAGAAAGATCCTATGAGATTCGATTGGGCAATAGAACAAGATACACAGACCACCATCCAACTGCATCTATGACTAGAAGTCCACCTTCAGGTTATCATCCAAACCCCCTCCAGTATTAAGTTGCAAGCAACAGACAACTGCTTTAAGCAAAGTGTGTAAGGTAAACAGTCCACATGTTCCATGAACAAGAGACCGTTGTTTTCTCCCTAGTGGCAAAAACACATCTACAACCAAAGAGATTATTGTCACTTCCCTTGGAAACTAGAGGCATGAACCCACTATCGAGCATAAATACCCCCTCTTGGAGTCACTAGCAACTACTTGGCCAAGATAGCTACAAACAACGAAGAGCATGCAAGATCACAAACAACACAGACATGATAGAATCATAAAGACAAAACCATTAATCAAACCAACATAATAATCTCAATGTCCATCGGATCCCCGCAAACACAACATGCATGATTACAAATAGATTAGATCTTGATCATGAACGGAGCTCACAAGATCTATACATGAAAGCACAAAGGAGGAGATACAACCATCTAGCTACTACATGGACCCATAGTCCAAGGTGGAACTACTCACGCATCATAATGGAGAGAAGGCCTCCGAGATGATCTCCCCTCCGGCAGGGTGCCGGGAAGAATTTCAGATCCCCTCCGATCTAGGGATGATGGTGCCGGCGGCTATAGACGGTTTCGTGGATTTATGATCGGTTCCTAGGGTTTCTGCATCGAGGGGTTCTTATAGGCGAAGGGGGAGACCGAGGCGGCGGCCAAGGCCACCAAACCCTAGCCAGGTGCGGGGCTGGGACCACCCGCGCCTGGGGTGGGTCTGCCCCCCCGGCTGGCCCTTCAGCTCCCTTCTGGACTTCTTGTTCCCCACGTAAAGTAATTCACTTTGACGTTTGTCCCGTCCAATTCCGAGAATATTTCTTTACTAATTTTTCTGAAACCAAAAACAACAAAAACAGGCATCTAGCACTGTTGCAACTTGTTAATAGGTTAGTACCAGAAAACATGTAAAAAGCACCTCAAAGTGTGGACAAGTAAAGAAAATTAGATACTAAACAAGCATGGAGCATAAAAAATTATAGATATGTTTCCAACATATCAACATCCCTAAGCTTAACTCCTGCTCGTCCTCGAGTAGGTAAGTGATAAACAGAATAATTTTTGAGGTGACATGCACCCTCACAAAAATATCCAACCATTTGCAAGCATTGAAAGCTGGGATCAAAGAACTCTAAACATGTGCATGAAAGATGGAGTTATAACAATAGGACATAGTAACTATGCATGCAACATGACAAGCTACAAACAAAGATCATGAATAATATGCATTGAAAAATGTTTGTTTGTTTCACATGCAAAAAACATAGCATAGTGGCAATCAACTTTTCCCTCATAGAGTAGCAAATATATGCATAGGACACCTGCAAATTTCACAAGGGTGACTAGAAACAAATAGCACAAGAATAAGTAATAACACAATATGCATCAATTAATAAGCTTTGGAACACTGCACACAGAATGACAACTATGCTCTCTTAATGGTGCCTAAAGGTAGAAGGTGGAGACTCAATAGTGGTGGAAGAAAGGCCCTTTTTGTAAAGGAAGCAGGGATTACAAGTTTCAAAAAGAGCTTCCAAAAATTATGGTACTTGTTAGCTTTCAGCCCTCATTGCCCATATCATAAGCATCTTGAAGTGGTTAAGGTTAAAGTGGCAAAGCTGGAGTATATGCTTGACGAAATATAAGTTGGCAATCTCAAGTCCCTTGAATACGAGGACCACACCTCATGCATACTCAACTTTGGGTCCAGGAAAGTTCTTGTCACTGTAAGTATTTGCATATCATTGAGAACCGCCGACGGGGTACCCCTTGCACATGGTACAAGAGCTTTCCCATAACCAAAATGATAAGGCAAGCAGACAATGAGCATCTCAACAATCTTTTTTACCATATGCATAGCTTTTTATTGAGGATGCTTCATAGATAGCTCATTATGGTGATGCTGCAAGTTTCCACCATGATTAGGCATGGCTTAGGCTAGCGGCCCAGGCGTTTCTCTAACACATGATACAAACTCCATGGACTTACAAGTTCCCTCTTTATTTCACACCGGTGACATCCATAGACAAAATAACATGATATCAACTGAGTACAACAAGGTACAAGTGCAATGTTGAAAACGTTCCCCGTGACAGCACGGTTCTGCTAATTCCAACTTATAAGTGCAAGCATATACAACAAAGTTGTCACAATGGTTCAAGTTTATTAGGGGCAAAGAATAAAGTGTGCCATCAAGTTCGTGAGGGCTTTAATCACTAAGTTTTCACATAACAAAATAGTTTTTAATTGGAAGATAGTTGAAAACAAGAATATACTTGGAATGGTGTAACACACCATGCATAGGAGTTTATAGTGGACACTTTGGAATAACTTGGTTTCTTTGGAGTTGGAGGCATGAGTAGAACTTACTCATACAAGTGGAGGCTAGCAAAAGACTGGGAGCAACCAACTAAGAGAGCAATAATGGCCAAAATCATACAATGCAACAAAGCATACTAATCAAAGCAAAGAGTGGTACTACAAGTCAAGGACTAAATTATCATAGAGGCTAATGGTGACTTGTGATAGTCATAACATGGTGTGAGCATGTGCCAAGTCAACCCAAGCAAAGCATGAAAGGAGAATACCACAATACTATGCTTTTGCATGCTAAAACAACGCATAATTTCTTCAAGGCACACTAAGCAATCCCAATTGTTTGGAACAATACATGCTACAACAATAATCACTAAGCATAAGGTCAAAACAACACCTAGCATGTCATGCTAAAGTCTAAGTCACAGTCAATGCAATCTCCTCTTGCACTTCAAGCAAGAACTTACTACTCCTTTCCAACACCAAGCAAACTTATTTGCAAAGAAACACAGCGATAACGAGGGTCCAAACTACTTTATTCAAGCAAACTAAACAACCTAATCAAAGCAAAGAAAAACTAAGACGCTCCAAGAACAACACAACTGTGCATGAAAAAATAAAAATGAAGTGTCTAGACAGACCTAAGCTTTTTATTGATGAAGAAGGGGATGCCTTGGGCATCCCCAAGCTTTGACGCTTGTACCTATTGGATATTTCTTGGGGTGACACCATGGTGGCATCCCCAAGATTGAGATTTTGTCCATTCTTCATCTCATTGCGTCATTATCTCTCTACACCTGAAATTTTTCCTTCATACAAAACTTCACACAATCTTCATTAGCAACATTAGCTTATTCAAAAGATATTAGACCTCTGGAAAAGCTTTGGAACAACAAGGCTTTTCACTAAAAACATAAGCTACTATAGTAACTCCTTCAAAAAGCTCAATTCACCTAAAGAGAACCCAAAAAGGAATCAATAAGAAGCAAATGCAAATAATGGCAGAAATCTGTCAAAACATACCAGCAGGTAGAAATCGATTTTGTAACACTATGGTTCTGAAAAGACCATAGCTTCTATGTGACATGCCAATCCCTGGATCGGTTCATTGGCCCACAATAGAATAAATATGAATAACATAGCAAAATATCCGTGTATCATAAATAACGAAGATCCAGAGTAACTTTATTACAATAAAGGGGCTTAGCTCTAGGCTAGCTCAGCTTATTCAAGTAGCAACATAAATAAAGTAACTCCTCCATTCTTCAAATTGCCCACAAGTGAACAAGTGCCGAGTGGAGTACCGTGGCCTAAATCGATCACTCAGAATCTGAATATCCTGCAACATGAAACGTAGTAGCCCCGAAGGGTCAATACATGGAATGTATGGCAAGTAGAGCTATTAAAGGAGACAATAGAGCTAATATCTACATGCATATTTGGAAAGTGGAGCTGTGGCTAGCTTGCATTTGCAAATACCTTTGTCCTACTTTCTTAAACAGTTTTTGATTTTCTTTGAAAATATCCCAATTAAGTTAACCCATCAACATTAAAGAAATAATGAAATTAGAATGAGCGAGAAACATGTCATGAACTCAATATCAAGCAACTCAGATGTCCATAACCGGGGACACGGCTAATCGATTAGTTTATACACCCTGCAGGGGTTAGTACACTTTACCCATGTGACTTGGGCATCCCAGCTCGTACCACCACTCTCATATTGGGTGATGATAGGGAGAAGTCCAAGAAGGGACCATTCGGGAAGTAGCTCCCCAAACCCGACACGCATCGGTCCAACCTACCAAAATTCTACATCTCTGGATACGTGGGTTCGAGTTACAACAACCTACTAAGTCCAACTAACCGCCCATTTCATTATTGTCACATGGTTGTACACGTAAGCTACAAAATAAAGAAGCCAATCATTTTCTCTTGATACCTGGGTGCCTTTCCGCAATGATACCACCAAAATTTTCAATCCCATCACACCCAGGAGATTCATTGATTAAGTTGTTTTTAGTTTTTGCAAACCAACACATTTAGAAACAACCTTCAGTGATATAACCCAACCCTCGTTCATTATAGCATGGCTAAGCACATCTACCAACGGTGGCTCATCTACAGGAAAGCCCTACCACATAATAGGACTTAGCATAGCGATAGTAATTTCCTACACATGCATCTACAAAATAAACGACAATGCATTGAAATAGTAGGACAACATCATGAACAAAGTAGCATCTACTTGCCTTGGCTGTAGCGGTCGAACGAACAATCCTCACACGAGCAAGCGTTGCACTCGTCACAATCTACACGATACAATTGCAACCACATAAACAAACCAAACTCAACCATATACAAACATAACAATGCAAGATGCATGCATGACAAGTTGGACAAGGCTGCAGTAGCATTCTACAATCTTGTTCAGTATACCTACTGTATGCATGCATGGAAAACATTTTAAATGCATTGCAAACAAGGCATGCAATTTTAAATGCCCAAACAATTGAGCTATAACCCAATTATTAAGCCACTGCAATTGAGCAGTTTGTAAAATCTTGGAAAAATATCTACTGTGTAGGCAACCTAAAATAGAACCAGTACCAACTGGAATCACTCAAAAAGGATTTATAGAATTTCCTGAGAAATTAAAATACTCCAATAAGCCTTTTTATAGATTCTGCAATTTCCAGTACTTTAAGTCTACCCTTTTAATTAACTAGTAGATTCCTCTTGTTCTACTAATTTCAGGGACATCTCATTTGCAATTTTTGGAGTTGTAGAACTTTTACTATGAATTGATTACTCTAAAAAGGACATTAAACTATTTAATTAATCACGGAAAAACCTTGCTGCAAAAGTATAAAACAATTATACAGCAATATTCTACATGAAACACTGAATCCATGCATATCTTATTTGTAATTTTTGGCCCAGTAGATTAATTTATATGAATTTTACAAATTTTAACTAATTCCTCCCAAATTAAATCGAATAAAAATATCAGTCAAAGCCGACTGACTTTGACCACGCTGACGTGGCACGCTGATCAGTCAGCAGTCAAAGCACTAGTCCATGGTCCATCTGGACCGTCCATCTCAGATCGAAGGGCAGGGGGCTGGCGGTGCTCACCTGCGGTCAACGACGGCGGCGGTGGCGGCTTGGCAACGACGGTGGCGGCGTCTCCGGCGGTCACCGGCGGCGGCGGATGGTACGATGGCATGCGAGGCGAGGCAGCGAAGCTCGTGGGGGCGATGGCGTGGGCTCCCGCGTCTGCAGGCGATGGTGGCAACGGGCTGGAGCGGTGTCGGTCGGCGGGCTGCTCCGGCGAGCTCGCGTGGAGCTTCGGGGCTCTGTGCAACACGAAAAAGACGGTGGGACGAGTCAGTAAAAGGAGGGGAAGATGCCCAGGGGTGAACGGGGGCGAGGGGAAGGCTATCCGCAGCGACGGCGTTCCTTACCGCGTCAATGGCGGTGGCGGGTCCAAGTTCGGCGAGAAATTGCCGGATACTGGCGGCGCGTCGGGCTAAGTCTCGAGGGGGTCCGCGTAGAGGAGCACGAGGGCTTTATGGCGGGGCTCGCGGCGCTCGAAGAGGCGTCCGATTCTGCGCCGAACGCGCCTCCGCATCCGTGCCAGACGCGGCAGCGGCGGCGCCACGCTGGCGTGTGGGCCCGGCCTGGCAGTGGCACAGGAGGTTGGGCCGGCTGCTAACTGCCGCCCGCGCGAGCACTGCACTGCAGCTGCTGCTGGGCACTGCGCTGGCAGGCCCCGGGTAGGCCGTGGCTGGCGGGCCGGCCGGCAGCGCTGGCACTGCTTTGCTTTTTTTTATTTCTTTTTTTTTGTTTTTTCTGAGTAATATTTAGACTGAACTTTCTGTCTGAACTGATTCTGAACTTTGACAGAAAATTCAGCAGGGCTTAACTTTTGATCTGGACCTCCGATTGAGGCGATTTAAAGTGCTACGGGTTCGTGTCGGAACCCTCTATGCACCTGTGCCTTCCAAACATCTAAAATATACCATTCTAGCAAATGCAAGGTAGAAACCGAGCACTCAAGTGTAGGTGACAAAATGCAAATACAAGTGAGGGGTTTTGCCAAAACCTTTTCAAACTGAATTTTTGCAATGATGTTCATTTGCAATGACATGTATGTTATGCAGTACCAAATCTAAAATTTGGGATGTGACAGATTTTTTCGAACATCTTCTGTTGCTCAAATCAATAAGTGTTGAACTAATGAAAGTTAGCTAACATACTGGGGGATTTATTCGTAAATTTTGAGCTTAATCCGAGTTACAGAACCTCCTCACAATTTTTTTTGGTGGAGGACAGAAATCTGTTTCGGGACAGCAACTCCCCAAATCTTACTTCCCTCTCATTAGGGTCATTCTTGGCATAAAAAGCAAACAAAAAGGATAAGGAGAGGTCATTACTGAAGTAATAACTTCCAAGACTCAAGGAAACTCTTGGGTTATCTCCCAACAAGTACTTTTCTTTAACGCCTTTAAGTTAGACACAAGAAGCAAGAAGAATCAATTATTTTCAAATGAAAAATTGCCCCTCTTGTTCCTTCCTTTCTTACCTTTATTCTTCTCTTTAGGGAAGATATGATTGCTTACCGAAGGAGCAAAGTGCATAATGCCTTTTCCCACATCTATTACAGCTCCAAGGTGCTTCAGTAGGGATGTTTCAAGTGTGATCTGTCCCTTGCCTACACATTCAATAACAAGATAATCAGTAGTCACCATTTTCCCTGAGATTTTTGTAAACACACCTTCAGCTATTCCAATGGGTAATATAGTGGCATTGTTGGTAAGAGAGATTTCCTCCCCTCCTTCAATAAGCCCCCAAAGACTCAAGGAATAAAAAATATCTTTAGGCATGAGACAAAATCCAGACATGATATCACTGCGAGCATAAAAAAGTGTAGCGTTTATTGAGACTTTGATTCTGGGAAACCGCTTTAAAGTCTCAGAATTTATAGGAACATAATCATGGTAAGCCCTAAGAGTGTGATATCAACTATTCATAGCAGCAATACCGGTCTCAAGAGTGTTCAACCTAGCAAAAATATTTGTGAAAGAGGAATCAGACTTGCCAGGTGTACCATAGATCATGATTAATTTCCTTATGGCATCGAAAGCTTCATCCTCAGTACAAAGCAAAAAATCTTTATCAGCCATAGCATCCAAAGCATATCTATAACAAAGAGCAATACCGCGGTAAAAACTATCAATAACCAAGATGAGGCTTACCTCAGGCTCAGTTTCCCTCTGGAAAGCAGAGATTCTAGACCAAGCTTCCTTAAAACTTTCTTCACTTTTTTGCTTAAAAGTGGAGATTTCTACCATAGGGGAAATAAAGGTTGGTCCAAAACCTGACATGTCAACAACTAGAGCAGGAACTAATTTTTTTTGTGTTTTTGAATAAAGCAAGCAAACCAAACTAGACTAATTTTTTGGGGTTTTTTGAAAAGAGGCAAACAAAACCAAGCAAACTAAAAACAAAGTAAAGAGAAAAGAAGTGAAGGACTCCCCTAGTGAAGACGTCCTTGGCCTCCCCGGCATCGGCGCCAGAAAAGAGCTTGATGGCGCCCACCACTTGTCGTGGGACGCTTCATTGGAAACCCTAAGAGCAAGGTATGAAGCAGCACAACGACAAGTTTCCCTCAGTAAGCCGAGGTTATCGAACCAGTAAGAGGAAGGAAACATCACACAGGTGTTGCAAGCAACGCGGAGACCTCCACAACACAAACTCAAGACTTTGCCCCAACGAATCAGTGAGGTTGTCAAGCTCACCGGTTTGCTATAACAAAGGATTAAACGTATGGTGTGGAAGGTAATGGTTTGCAGAAAGTAAACAAGTAAAAGTGGAAGATGTATCAATGGTAAAGATTGGAACGGGGTCCATAGTTTACTAGAGGTGCTCTCCTTAGATAAACAAAATGGCATGAAGGGTAAAAAAATTACAACAGGGCAATTGACAGGAACTGAGCAAGGCATAACAATGCACTTACTAGTCAGAAAGGTCCTATGAGATTCGATTGGGCAATAGAACAAGATACATAGACCGCCATCCAACTGCATATATGACTAGAAGTCCACCTTCATGTTATCATCCAAACCCCCTCCAGTATTAAGTTGCAAGCAACAGACAAATGCTTTAAGAAAAGTGTGTAAGGTAAACAGTCCACATGTTCCATGAACAAGAGACCGTTGTTTTCCCCTAGTGGAAACAACACATCTACAACCGAAGAGATTTCTGTCACTTCCCTTGGAAACTAGAGGCATGAACCCACTATCGAGCATGAATACCCCATCTTGGAGTCACTATCAACTACTTGGCCAAGATAACTACTAACAACGGAGAGCATGCAAGATCACAAACAACACAGACATGATAGAATCATAAAGACAAAACCATTAATCAAACCAACATAATAATATCAATATCCATCGGATCCCCGCAAACACAACATGCATGATTACAAATAGATTATATCTTGATCATGAACGGAGCTCACAAGATCTACACATGAAATCACAAAATAGGAGATACAACCATCTAGCTACTACATGGACCCATAGTCCAAGGTGGAACTACTCACTCATCATACCGGAGAGAAGGGCTCCGGGATGATCTCCCCTCCGGTAGGGTGCCGGGAAGAACTTCAGATCCCCACCCGATCTAGGGTCGATGGTGGCGGCGGCTACAGACGGTTTCATGTATTTCTGATCGGTCCCCAGGGTTTCTGCATCGGGGGCTTCTTATAGGCGAATGGGGAGACCGAGAAGGCGACCAGGGCCACCAAACCCTAGCCAGGCATGGGGCTAGGCCCACCCGCATCTGGGGTGGGTCTAGCCCCCTTGGCTGGCCCCTACGGCTCCCTTCTGGACTTCTTATTCCCCACGGAAAGTAATTGACTTTGACGTTTGTCCCGTACAATTCCGAGAATATTTCTTTACTAACTTTTCTGAAAACAAAAAACAGCATAAAACATGCATCTGGCACTGTTGCAACTTGTTAATAGGTTAGTACCAGAAAACATGTAAAAAGCACCTCAAAGTGTGGACAAGTAAAGCAAAGTAGATACTAAACAAGCATGGAGCATCAAAAATTATAGATACGTTTCCAACATATCAACGCTCCCTTGTGCAAAGGTGTAACATCCCAGCATTAGAGCTTAGAAATAAGCTGAACACAGATGTGTGCATTGCATTCATGCATAGAAAATCTGAATAATTTTCGTGCTTTTGAACAAAACTTGTCAAAGTGATTGAAGCTTCTCTCAACTTGATGTAATTGAAGTAGATCATCAAGTTGACTGCGATAAGTTTCAATATGACCTTTGCTAAAACCTTATTTTCGGTAAGGGAGATTTGATCGAAGGGTAGATCAAATGTAATAAAAGTTAAACCCTAATTCATTGCTTAATGGATTATATTTGATCCTTAGGTGATCATATCATAGTATTCATTACAACAACTCATGCATACCAAGTTATAAATATAACTTAAGTAATAGGAATGTAACAACTAAATCTTAAATCTCAACTATTTATACCATGAGTACCATGGTAATACCTAACCTTAACTCTTTAGTGAGACTGAGTAGGAAGGAAACCAAGTCAAGATCATTCACCATATATCTTTCTTTCCATATCAAACTTTAACATCTCTAATGAACCTTATCTTAATATCTGTTGTTCATCAATGTTGAGTAATCAACTATTGATTCACAAATTCTGAAATTATCAATTCTTGACCTAGGAACTCTTGCCTTTATTATAACCATCACTCTAAGTCCTTAGGGAATGAAGTAAGAAGAGGTAGATGGTAATGCTAGTATTAGATATCATCTATAGGATGTGAGTGATTGAAGGAAATCAAATCAATATGGTAACAAAGAAGGTTACAAGGATTAAACCTGAAGATAGTTACCAGGAGTAGTCCTATTGGATCAAGTAGGTATAGTCAATGAATTATCTCTCTTAATCCAATAGAGATAAACAGAAGATAATTATAATACAACTATAATGTTGTATGGATGGAAGCCTTGATTAGCCAACTGGAAACCTAAGCCATAAATGATCAAAGGATTATAATGGACCATGCTTTAGTCACCAAGATTGCATGCTTATATCCTGTATAAGTGGCATTGGTGGATAGAACATGATTAAACCCTAGTCTAGATATATTACCCTAGGTTAGCCATGATAGGTCACATTAATATAAAGTAAGGTTGGAGTATTAGTTACTGGAGTCAAGTAGAGACAATATTGTATGATTAAGATGATGTTAGAGCAACATTGGATTAAAGAAGTAGTATTTTCCTCTTTGGAAATACTAAGCACTTGAGGTGAAGTAGGATTTTATGTATACATCTATTGAAGTAATGTTAGTGATGGATGATTAAGGAAGAGTATGAATGGAGTTAGAAGTAACCACTTGTTGGATTGGAGATTATTAGTAGTAGAATAGTTTGATATAACCAAGTATAAATATAAGAAGATTCTTGTGAAGTAAAGCTCATCATGTTAACACATGATGATGGATAGGAAGAAGTAATATATCTAGGAAAAGAATTCCTTAAATAAAAGTCTAGGATTGTGAATCATGAAAGATAGGAATTCTTGGTAAAACATTCAACCTTAAATCTATAATCAAACTCATTATATATTTTATCTATTTGAATCAATCATATTATTTCCACAATGCTTTATAGGAATATTTTCCTATAGCAAATCACTCAAGTATATCTTTGACATTTTCAAACCTTTAAATCATGTGTAGCACATAATTGGAAACTACTATAAACCATTATGCCCAATATTATATCCATATATTAATCACACTTAAGCAAGTAGTGAATAGCTAGTTCCAAGAAAAGAATAATGCATATTCAAAATAAGAAGGGTGGTTAGGATTCACCTGTTATTAGATTTTGAAGAATATAATTCACCATATAAAGATTTCCTTAATATTATGAGTTAAAGAGAATAAAATCTCATTAGTTAATAGTAAGGCATTCTATAATAAGTTTGTGGATATTAGCCCAATTAAATTCATATCAAAAGTCCTCACAAAGAATAATAGGAAAGGTATATATATAAATAAAATAAAGAAATAATAATTATACAATAAAACTCACAAAAAGACTTTGAATACATTTTAGGATTTGCTGCAATTATCTAGTAGATAAAATTCTATAGAAAATTTCAAACAAATAAATAAAATACAAATCTTAAAACAAATGTGAAAATTACAAAACAAAATAAAAAAAGGAATCTGGCCCGAGCAACAGGCCAGCCCAGATGTTTTCCTCTCTTATTTACTGCCTAGTGCACCTAGTTGCAGCCTAGCAGTAACCCAACAGCAGCCCAGCCGGGATACCTCTTTGTTGTCTCGCTGGCAGGTGGGGCCGTGGAGGGACTATGGAGTGAGTTCAAAAAACTCCCAGGGGGTTTTCTGCGAAACGTCTGTCGTCGTCTTCCTCGTCGACTGGAAGCTGCTCGGTGGCAGTGGCCGATGCCGTCCGCCGCCGTCCGTGCGTCAAGATGCACTCCGTCGTCGTTAGGAGAGGATAAGAAGGCCACAACGACACCCTGATCGTCCTCATCCTCATTTCCCCTTCTCAGCAACCTCCCTCTATCTGTATCCTCTATACCGAGAACCTAGCCTCGCCGGAGCCGCTCGTAGCCGATGTTTTCGAGCTCCCCTTGAACCGCTGAGGCCGCAGTGAGGATCCCCTTGATCATCTTGTTCGATTGCCCCACGAAGCACGAGCCAAAGGAGCTCTAATCGCGCCAATCGACACCTCCATCTCCGACGGGTTCTGTCGTCATCTCCCTCGATTCCGACCACCTCCGGTCACACTAAGCCCCCCACTGCAACGCCGGTGAGTTGCTGATACTCGTGCGCCTCTCTAATCTCTATATCGCTTCTGGAATCATCTGCACCACGTTCATCTGTAACCGTCGCCACCGTACCTCATCGCCAGTCATCCTTCGGTGACCATATCCGAGCGGCGCCGCTGCTAGTAGGTTCCCTGGCGTGTCCCTTTCGAACTATAGTAACCACGTTTGCCAAAACTCACTGGATCGACGCTGCTGCTAGCCACCTGTGCATCACCGGTGACCCGACGTCATCATGATGTCGAGGTTGACCCGGTCCAGAGTTTTGACTCAGCCTTTGCCCATGTGGCATCTAACTGGCCTTGGGCCCATGTGTCATTCTCTAAGTGTAAGAACCAGCCCAGTAACAAAAGTATTAGCTAAAAACGGGGCATGCCATGTGGCATGTGGCCCACTGTTCAGTGACCGTGGGTAGGTTAACCACGGTACCAAAAGTATTTTCTGTTTAGGAATTAGATAAAACAATATTAATTCCAATATAATAAAATGATTAAATCTTGTTTCATTAATAACTTTTGTTTTATAAATCAGAAAAATGTGTATAATATATGAAAATTTGTAGAAAAATAAAATCTATAACTTAAAACTATTATTAAACATTATTATGTTAACCATTTAAATAATTAATATTTAATAAAGGTTTTATAAATAATAAAACTTTGATAATTCATATTTTAATAATGGTAAATATTAAAAATATAAATATAATACAAAAAATCTTAGAAAAATAAGAACTATATTTAAAAATTATAATCATGCATTATTATTTCACATAATTAAATATTAAATGTTTATTAAGTGTTTATAAAGTATTAAACATTGTAAAAATCAAATCTTATTATTTATAAATCATAAAAATAAGTGTAATATACCAAAATGATCACAAAAACCTATATGTTAAAAATACAATATTCCACTTTTAAGTTAAAAAAAATTCAAATACTTTAATAAATTGAATTTAAACCCTTTCCTTAATTAATAATTCATATAAAGGTAAATAAAATTTGTTAATAATTCTAAAAATTAGTCAATTGAGTCTAATAAATAGTATTAGTCTTAAATATTGATAGTGTGAAGTCAAAATGATGTAATACAATTTTATCCAATTATCTCTCCACCATTAATGTAGATTATTTGATAAAAGGATCCTTATCCAATCTAAAATCTACAAGAATGATTGTAATGAGATAAAACCCATTCATATACTTTAACCACAAGTTTATAAACAAATAAAAACACAATAGTGAGTCATAAGTAGTAAATAATATTGTTTATTTATTCACAAACCTTAACCACACCTTATAAGAGATAAATCCCTTAATACATTTATAATGTAAAGAAACCACTAACCAATAAAAGCAATACAATTCTTAAGTAATTTTAAAGAAACATTATGAAGTGAACAAGGTATAAGTATAACAAGCATTACACCTAAAGTCCATCTATGTTTTAAAGTTAACTTTAGTCTACCAGACTTTAAGTATCATGCTAAAAACTTTATTATATACTTTATAGTTAACTTTGGTCTATTATAATTAATTGTTAAAGCATATTAATCCCAAACTAACCAAGTTCAAAACCAAGATAGATAAGTCTCAAATACTACTAATATCATTATTCCAATAAAGCAATTCTTTCTTACTTAAATACTATAACTTAAAAGAAACCCTAGTAAGGTTAACTTAAAAATTTAAATACTTCTCCTTAACTAAGTAAGATTTTCTTCAAAAGTTATTCTTTTAAGGAACATTATAAAGCAAGACATAAGCATTTTTATGAAAGCTCTAAATGATAAACAAACCTTATTTACATAGTCTACATATATATTTTCCACTTGAGTATTCCATTATTGCGTGTGCTTTACTATACTTATATATTGTTTCACACACACTCACAAGCCTTAATAAGAAGCACATGTGTGAAACTTAATCTAAAAGGGCAACACATTCCAAGGAAACCCTCTCCAGTATCCAAACCCTAGAACAACGTTACCCCGGGATTCGAGTTTATCAACTTGCATTACATTACTTATGCATAAAAGCATTTTGCTTCTTTAAACATTAGTCCTTACCAGACCAATGATGCTGATTTCAGATATTGGATCTTATATTGTCTTGAAGATCGTGAGTGCATAATCTTGCAATCACACAGGACAAGTTCACACTTGCTCATGTCCTTTGATTATTTTCTATAAAGTATTTTGCAAATCCAGTGTTGTCATCACCTGCATTTGAAAAAGGTCAGAAAACACTATTATTGATAATAATAATGTGAATTATTGGTTACTGATCCAGGGTGATCAGCTAATCTATTAAACCTGGTAGTTGGAATATCACTACTCAGGAATATATCAGCTGGGACTTAACAACCAATGTCGCCAGTGATTCTTGCGCCGTATATTACGCGTTGACCATGAGATTTGGAATGGGACGGAGAAGTCAGCTGTATCCTTTCCCTCTCGTATGGAGGCAAGACGACCTTAACGTGATGTTGTGATTCCTTGTGCGGATCCAACATATGGATGGGCACCCTTACGCCCCACACTTTCGGTGTCTAGATTATCTATGGATGGTGTTCAGTGGATGGACCATTTAATATGGCACTTGCTAGGGAAACACCAGGTCATAGAGTCTTCGGGAACTCATCAGGGTTTTAGCCTGCCCGAAAGGGGGCTTAACGAAGGTGAGCCAACCTGAAGGATCGTGCAAACATATGAGGTCACGGAGAGGGCAGTGATTGGCTTGGATCTTAGGTTGGGCCTCAAACCATGGAAGTTTGAACGGGAACATACTCCCGGCTGTGCAACAAAGCTTAACATCTCTCATGGGTAAAGTGACGCACCTCTGTAGAGTGTAAGAACTGTAACTTGTTACTCCTTGTTCCGGGAAGGAGCTGCGAACGCGGCGGGAAAGGAACTCCATGAAAGTTCTGGTAAACCTGTGAAGGCTGACGGACATAGCTCTTCAGAATAAAAGCAATGTTTGAAGAAATGTTTATGAAAACTTGCATTGCCTATGACCTATGGTCCGTGGCAGTAGATATAGTGCATCAAACACTCCTTTTCTAGTGAACTTGCTGAGTACGCTCGTACTCAAAGTATCTTCTTAACCCTTGCTAGATTCTGAAGCCATTAAGATGACGTCTACATCAAGTCATGCTCCAGGAATCATCATCAAAAGCTAAAGCTTTTCAATGAAGTCGAGAAGGTCAACATATACACCAACTCAAGTGAAGACGAAGTTACTGATTAGATAGGAATATAATCTCTAGCCATAGAACCTATTTCTGTAGTGTATTGCGATAGCCGCAATGCCAGACCATTAGTTAAGATACTAGTCTTAATAGTATGATAGTTTTTGAGTTATTTATTTCTGATTCTTCTTTGTAAGAAGATTCTTTCTCTCTCTTTAACCTAGAGTGTTTTCTGGATCTTGTGTAAAGAGTTGAGTTGTAACCTATAGTCATGTCTTGGACCTGCTGTGTTTCTGTTGTACTGCTCTGAGGGATGTAATACTAGTGAACGATGTTTCATTGGTGTTATGTCAACGACTATATTCTACTACATCATGCAGTGGTATGCTGGGTCACCGCAAAAGGTGTCCTAACGGGGGTTCAGGTTTCTGTCACTCCGTCAACCCCACAATTAGTAGCCAAACACACAATGCATTCCCCTAGGCCCATAAATGGTGAAGTATCATGTAGTCGACGTTCACATGACACCACTAGAAGAATAGCACCACAACTTAAATACTAAACCATTGAATAATAACTCATCACAGATTCACTACTAACAACATGACTTCTCCCATGTCCTCAAGAACTAAACGAACTAATGACAAGACATCATATGGATCAAGATAAAAGATGATATGGTAATGGATAACAATCTAAACATAAACAATAATCCAATGGTTCCACTCACAAGCATCAACTACAATAGTAATCAACACCGGGAAAGTTTCCCCTAAGAACTAAAGAAATATCCAACACAATTGTTACAGCGGGACGGAGTGGTGATGATGGTGCTGGTGGAGATGATGGTGTGGATGATGATGACGATGATCCCGATGAAGCCTAGCTTGATGACAGTGTTGATGGCGATGATCTCCCCTCTCCGTGATCCAATGGTTCGTGAGAGTATTTGCCTCACAGTTCCGAGGCAAAAATAGAACTTACACGGTACAAGTTGTATGTTAGTCGTGGAACCAGTCTCGTGTAGGATTACGTGTAAGGTCCGTCTGGACCGCTTCATCCGACATTGCCGCGATATGGCCAAATACTCGCGAGAGGTAGCAACTAGAGAATATATGCCCACACAATCAACATGTGTTCTACTCGTACTGGTACATATACGTATAGATCGTTCTGATACCACTGAAAGGGTTCCGTGGCAGAAAAACAAAAAATTCCTACTACGAGAGCACACCAACCCAAGATCTATCTAGACACGAGCAGACAGCGTTAGCTATCGCTATACGCGGGTTGTCATGTTCAGCCGGGTTCTCCACTAGATGAGCTAGTAGTAGACATTAGACATACTGGGGTGGGTCTCGTTCACGAAGGGAAACATCTCTCACATGTGGCTAGCCCGTGTGTGTATCTTGTTGTGGCTTTGCGTGCGGACGGTCCCGGTATAAAAATCTTTTGGCATTTTTGTTTGCACAAAACAAGTAAACCTAGCTTTCTTCTTCTTCCCCATACTCACCCCCTTCTACAAAACACCTTCGTGTTTCGATTTTCTCCCATCGTCGACTGCACGTGACGCTTAGATGGCTCTATCCTACGGTGGCCCTGTAGCCACCAACGAAGGGGACCCGAACAAGAACCGGTGTGTCTCTTACTTCTCTAATCTTCATGCTGCTCCATATCGTCCTCTTGCTTACGTTCAGGTATGTTTTCTTCCTTCCTCTCCTCTTTATTTGTGTGTGTTCGCATTTATGTTTATTGATGAATTCTGTTATTTTTATTCGACAGTTGATCAGTGTTGCTATGAGATCTTTCGATAGTTGATCTCCGTGAAGGAATTCCCCCAGCAGAAATTTGTCTGCCAGAGAGATCTTTCTCTCTCGGTGTTTTCCGCCCCCAGAGGCGGCGGAAATCTATCTGTGGTCGCTCCCCAAGCCTTAGGTTTTCGAAGGGAAGATATAGGCGAAAGGGCGGAGTCGGAGGCCGGGCAGGTGGGCCACACCTGCCCTAGGCGCGGGGTCAGGTGGGCCCGCGCCTAGGGGGTGTGTGGGCCCCCTGAGGCCCTTCTTCGTCCCTCCTTCTGGCTTCCTTCGTCTTCTGGTAAAATAATATGTTTCCATATTTTTCTAGTATTTTTATGATCTTTGCGAAATTGCACTGAGACGCCTTCATTTCCATCAGAATCCAGACTCCGGTAGTCCATCTTCCAAGAATCATCCAACATGCATAAACAAATGAAAAGCCATAAGTAATACCTCATAATAAGACAAATATCAATGAATAGAGGTAAATTATGATATAGAATGGTTCCAAAAGATTATGGTACTTACTAGCTTTGAGCCCTCATTGCCCCTATCATAAACATCTTGAGATGATTAAGGTTAAAGTGAACAAAGATGGAGTATATGCTTGACGAAATATAAGTTGGCAATATCATGTCCCTTGAATATGAGGGCCACTCCTCATGCATACTCAACTTTGGGCCCATGTAAGTTCTTGTCATTGTAAGTATTTGCATATCATTGAGAATCGCCAATGGGGGTACCCCATGCACATGGTACAGGAGCTTTCCCATAACTAAAATGACAAGGCAAGCAGACAATGAGCATCTCAGCGATATTTTTATTTACTATGTGTATAGCTTTTTATTGAGGTGCTTCATAGATGACTCACTATGGTGATGTTGCAAGTTTCCACCATGATTAAGCATGGCTTAGGCTAGAGGCCTAGGCGTTTCCCTAACACAGGATACAAACTCCATGGACTTACACGTTCCCTCTTTATTTCACACTGTTGACATCCATAGACAAAAGAGTACGATATCAACTGTGTACAGAGTACAAGTGCAATGTTGAAAACGTTCCCCGTGATAGAACGGTTCTGCTAATTCCAATGTATAGATGCAAGAATATACAACTTCGATGTTCACAATGGTTCAAGTCTATTAGGGGCAAGGAAATAAGGTGTGCCATCAAGTTCGTGAGAGCTTTACTAACTATTTTTCACATAGCAAAATACTTTTTAATTTGAAAGGTAGATGAAGCTTGAGAATTTGATTGGAATAGCAAAAGCTACTAGGTAGATATGATGGACACAAGTGGCAAAAGTTTTGGGTTCAAAGGATTTTGGAAACATGAGAAGTACGCCTTCTCAAAACAGGTTTTTGGCTAGCAAGGCTGGGTAGCAAGCAAGAGAGTTGAACGAAACAAGCAAACATACAAGTAATAAAGCCAAACATGCAATCTTCCTTGAAGACACAAAGAATCTTAAATAAAGAATACTAAGCTTATGAGCCAACAATAAAGAAAACAAATGATACCAAATACGTGTAAGCTTTTTCTTTCTTTCTTTTTCTTTCAAACTAATGCCACTGACTAGAACTCGGTTTGCCAAAACCAATTTAGATCCACTTGATGATCCCAAAGTGGTGCCAATGCTGATCAACAAGATCCATCATATAATAGAGATTGCAAACTAAAATAAGAAGTGCAAAAAGTAAAAGATGAGACTTCTCATTAATATTCAATAAAGGCACTCACACCAAGGGATACATAGATAATCCTAAAGGAGAGATACTTCCACATGCAAACCAAACTATAAGATAACCTCTCTACCACAGATATGAATCCACTAAAAATGTAAAAGATAAAAGATAATGGTGGTGATATCATGGCACTCCCCCAAGCTTGGAACAAGCCAAGGGGATGCCAAACCTGATGACAAATTACTCCTTCGGTGGTGGTGGTGTTCTTTTGTCATCATAAAACTTCCAAGGCAATGGTTCCCCATCCAAAAAGGATGTCCTTGTCTCTGCAATCCTGAAACTAGCAGCAGAGCTCATGCGATCAAATCTATCCTCATACTCACAATTTTGATTCTGTATGTCATAGAGTTGTGCTTGCAATTGATTGGTGGTCTGACGGAGTGAGAAGATCTCTTCTCGGAGCTCAGCAACTTCTCCCTCGTGCTTGGTGATGAGTTATGAACTTATCTTGTGAATAACATGCACTTCGTGTTCCGCCATCTTCTTGTACCTGAAAACTTCTTGTTCCAACGCTTCCATCCTGTCTTCCAGACTGCCCTCTCCTTTAGGGCCTTGAACTTCTTTCATCTGTACCTTCCCCTCTTTGAGGATCAACTATTTGGGATGAATCCTCAACTCATAGTACGGGTGGAGGACGTCCGCAGAGGAATCCTCCGTGGGTGATCCAGAGGAAGACATTGATGCTCCAAATCTGAGAATTTTCCTGAGAGAAACAGATCGAAACGAAAACACGACGAGAACATGATGCAAGAACCTCGGGGAACCCGGGGGTTATATATTACGAAGTTTCAGTCCATAAGGAAGGTTTTGACACGGAAATGAGGTGGAGTCGGAGCTTGGGGGTGGAACACCCCCCTCAGGCGCGGCCAGGCTGGGCCCGTGCCTGGGGTGGGTTTGTCCACCCCGGGCTCCGTTTCCTCTTCAATTCTGTCTCATAACTTCCCTTATGTATTAAAAACATCAAAAATATAAAAAGATTGGAGTTTCACGAACCATCTGTTTTCACCATTTTTACCTATTCAAAGACGAACTCTGCAGTTTCTGGTGTTTAGCTTCTGATAAATTCTTCTGGAGTTATCATTTGAATAACATCCACATCTTCGTTATAAGAATCTCCTGAAATATAATGTTTTAGTCTTTGACCATTCACCACCTGTGTTGTGTCATCCTTTAGAGAAGAAATTTTGCTGGCACCTGAACAGTACACTTCCTTGATAACAAAAGGTCCTTCCCATTTTGAGAGTAGTTTCCCTGCAAAAAATCTGAGACGAGACCTATACAAAAGAACTTTCTCACCAACATGGAACTCCCTTTTGAGAATTCTCCTATCATGCCATCTTTTCACTTTTTTCCTTAAAGAGCCTAGCATTTTCATAAGCTTCACCTCTCCACTCATCTAGATTACTTAAAGTCGAGCAGTCTTTTGTCACCAGCAAGTCTAAAGTCTCTGTTCAACTCTTTCACTGCCCAATAAGCTTTGTGTTCTAATTCTAAAGGAAAGTGACAAGCTTTCCCATAGACCATTTTTTAAGGAGACATCCCCATAGGATTTTTATAAGCAGTTCTATAAGCCCACAAAGCGTCATTCAAATTTTTAGCCCAATTTTTTCTAGACCTATTGACAGTCTTCTGCAAGATAGATTTAATTTCCCTATTGGGAAGTTCTACTTGCCCACTAGTTTGGGGGTGGTAAGCTGAAGCTATTCTGTGGTTTACATCATACTTAGCAAGAGTTTTTCTAAAACCCCCATGAATAAAATGAGAGCCTCCATCAGTCATGAGATATCTAGGCACACCGAACCTAGGAAAATGACATCTTTAAGCATTTTCAAAGAGGACTTACCATCAGCTCTATTTGTAGGTATGGCTTTTACCCACTTTGTAACATAGTCAACATCAACAAGAATATGAGTATACCCTTTTGAAGGAGGAAAAGGCCCCATAAAGTCAAATCCCCAACATTCAAAAGGTTCAATAACAAGGGAATAATTCATAGGCATTTCATTGCGTCTAGAGATGTTACCCACTCGTTGGCATTCATCACATGATAAGACAAAATTCCTTGCATCTTTAAAAAGGGTAGGCCAATAAAATCCAGATTGTAAAACCTTTTGTGCAGTCCTATCCCCAGCAAGATGTCCTCCATAAGCACTGCCATGACATTTTCTCAATATCTCTTGTTGTTCAAATTCTGGAACACATCTTCGCATAATACCATCTACTCTGTCTTTATATAAGTGTGGGTCATCCCAAAAGTAATGCCTTAGATCATAAAATAAATTCCTTCTTTGCTGAGCTGTAAAGGTTGGAGGCAAGTACTTGGAAACAATAAAGTTAGCATAATCAGCATATCAAGGACTCTCATGCAGACTTACCCTTATTGCAGCTAACTGCTCATTTGGAAAACTATCATTAACAGGCAAAGGGTCAAAAGAAATGTTTTCCAAACGAGATAAATTATCAGCAACAGGATTATCAGCACCTTTCCTATCCACAATATGCAGATCAAACTCTTGCAAAAGCAACACCCACCTTATAAGCCTAAGCTTAGCGTCCTTCTTTGTCATAAGGTACTTAATAGCTGCATGATCAGTATGAATAGTAACCTTAGAATCAACAATATAAGGTCTAAACTTATCGCAAGCAAATATTACAGCTAAGAACTCTTTTTCAGTAGTAGCATAATTCTTTTGATCAGCATCTAGAGTCTTGCTAGCATAATGAATAACATTCAACTTCTTGTCAACACGTTGTCCAAGGACAGCACCCACAACAAAGTCACTAGCATCACACATAATTTCAAAAGGTAAACTCCAATCAGGTGGTTGGACTATAGGAGAAGTTGTCAAAGCTTCCTTACAATCGTCATAAAAAACAAAAGGTACATCTTTTTGAATAAGATTAGTAAGGGGCTTTGAAATTTTGGAGAAATCTTTAATAAACCTCCTATAGAAACCAGCATGACCAAGGGTACTACGAATACCTTTGATATCTCTAGGACAAGGCATCTTCTCAATTGCTTCAATTTTGGCTCTGTCAACTTCAATGCCTCTTTCAGAGATCTTGTGTCCAAGGACAATCCCTTCATTAACCATGAAATGGCATTTCTCCCAATTAAGAACAAGGTTGGTTTCTTCACATCTCTGCAAAACTTTATCAAGGTTGTGCAAACAGTTATCAAAAGAAGTCCCATAGATGGAAAAATCATCCACGAAAACCTCCACGATTTCTTCACAAAAACCATGAAAGATAGCAGACATACATCTCTGAAAGGTAGCAGGAGGATTACATAAACCAAAAGGCATACGCCTATAAGCATAAGTACCATAAGGACAAGTGGAAGTAGTTCTCTTGGTCCTGTGCTTTCACAATAATTTGAGAAAACCCAGAATAACCATCGGGAAAACAAAAGTGAGTCTTTTTGGACAACCTCTCAAGCATTTGATCAATAAAGGGCAAAGGATAGTGATATTTCTTAGTAACTTTATTAATCTTTCTAAAATCAATGCACATTCTATACCCAACCACTACTCTTTGGGGTATAAGCTCATTATCCTCATTAGGCACAACAGTTATCCCCCCTTTCTTAGGAACACAATGAACAGGGCTAACCCATTTACTATCATCAATAGGATAAATAATACCAGCATCAAGGAGTTTTAATACCTCATTTCTTACCACATCCTTCATCTTAGGATTTAGACGACGTTGGTGCTCAACAACTGGTTTTGCATCAGGCTCTATATTAATAGCATGCTGACATATAGTAGGATAAATCTCCTTCAAATCATCAAGAGTATAGCCCATAGCTCAGCGGTGTTTCTTCAATATCTCCAATAACCTCCCTTCTTCCTTTCCTGAAAGTTTAGAACTAATAATAACATGATATACTTTCTTATCATCAAGATAAGCATATTTAAGATCATCAGGTAAAGGTTTTAATTCGAAAACAGGGTCCCCTTTAGGTGGTAATGTGGTACCCAAATCTTCCACATGTAGATTATGCTTAAGCTGTTCCGACTGACGAAGGAACACCTTGTCAATCTCATTTCTTTCCTTCATGAAGACTTCACTTTCACGATCTTTCATAAACTGCTGCAACACATTGTTAGGAGCAAGAGAAATTGCAGAAAGTTGTTCAACCCTGAAATCCTCATCAGGCAGTTCATTTTCATAAGGGGTTTTGGAAAATTTGGAAAAATTAAACTCATAAGATTCTCTAGCAAAATTAGTCAAAACTTTTTCCTTCCTACAATCTATGATAGCCCTAGAAGTATTCAGAAAGTGTCTACCAAATATAATAGGATAGGTTTTACTAACTTCTTTACCAAGTACTAGTAAATATGCAGGATACTTAATCTTACCACAAAGGACCTCCACATCTCTTACAATACCAATGGGGCAAACTTGCTCTCTATTAGCAAGGTGAATAACAACATCAATGTCCTCAAGATCACAAGGACCAATCTCATGCATAATTTCCCTGTAAAGCTCATAAGGAATAACACTAGAACTAGCACCAATATCACATAAACCATAGTAGCTATGACTACCAATTTTAACAGAAAGCACAGGGACACTAGCTTTTCTAACTTTCTTAGGATGAGAAACAATATTAGTAGCATCTTCATAGAAGACAATATGCTCATCCTCTATATTTCTAGTGACAAGATCTTTCACAATAGCTACCACAGGCTTATACCATTCTTCAGCTCTCCCTTTCAAGTATATGGAGAGTAACTTCTTCTTCACCTGTTCAGTTGTGATACCTGCACACTTAAACAATCCGCATAATTCATGGATAAAAAGCAAGTGATCACCAGGATGGACAATTTCATCCCCAAAATAATAATTATCCATAACACGATTAAGAATACTTGTAGGTATCTTAAAATGATCTATCTCAACAGGAGGTGGTTCATCTACTACCCTACCAGTGGTAGTAGTTTTCCCAAACAGAAAACCAAGTGGGTTATCCATATTGGAAACAAAGTAACAAGCGGTAACAAAAGCAATACTCATAGTAAAAGTTTCCCTTACCAGTTCCACTCTTCAATAGAGCTTCACTCCTCGGCAACAGCGCCAGAAAATATTTTTGATGACCCACAAGTATAGGGGGTGTATCTTAGTACTTTTGATAAATAGGAGTGTCAATCCCAACGAGGAGCAGAAGGTGCTAAACAGTGGTATGGCGCAGGAAATCCCTGTGAATACTTACCAAACGGATTTTTAGTGGTTTTCTGACAAAGCAACAAAGCAAGGAGCAAGTAACAAAAGTAACGAACAAACGGAGCAAGTGACCCAATCCTTTCTTAGCAAAGGACAAGCCGGTTGAAATACTTATAAGGACCAAACGTTCTCAAGGACACATGGGAATTCTGTCAAGTGCTTTCGCTTCAAATAGCTGAGTACTCTTCTCTGGTGTTGTAAGTGTTGTTTGGTTGAACCTGTGCTAACATACCTCCCTTCCTAGGACTAATACATACTTGGGATTAAACCCCCTGCAAACATCCGTAACTATAGGAAAGTAATTAAGATATAATTCTAACCACAACCTTAAACTCTGAGACCCTACGCTCCCTTGTGCAAAGGTGTCCTAACGGGGGTTCAGGTTTCTGTCACTCCGGCAACCCCACAATTAGTATCCAAATACACAATGCATTCCCCTAGGCACATAAATGGTGAAGTATCATGTAGTCGACGTTCACATGACACCACTAGAAGAATAGCACCACAACTTAAATACTAAACCATTGAATAATAACTCATCACAAATTCACTACTAACAACATGACTTCTCCAATGTCCTCAAGAACTAAACGAACTACTCACAAGACATCATATGGATCAAGATCAAAGATGATATGGTAATGGATAACAATCTGAACATAAACAATAATCCAATGGTTCCACTCACAAGCATCAACTACAATAGTAATCAACACCGGGAAAGTTTCCCCTAAGAACTAAAGCAATATCCAACACAATTGTTACAGCAGGACGGAGTGGTGATGATGGTGCTGGTGGAGATGATGGTGTGGATGATGATGAAGATGATCCCGATGAAGCCTAGCTTGATGACAGTGTTGATGGCGACTGTCGTGGGAATGACCACGGCATATGCTGCAATCGGCAGTGAGTAGTAGAACGAAGGGCAAGGGCGGCCAGCCATCTGCGGTGCGAGATGAGGGCGGAGACACGGGGTTTTACCCAGGTTCGGCCCCCGGAGGGTAAAGACCTACTCCTGCTAGACTGTATTATGTTGGAGGTACAATGGGCGAGCTCGACGGCTAGGCGGCGAGTCGCTTGGGTGGATGATGGAACATACCTTTACACACCCTGTAGGGAGGTTTATATAGACTCACCCTCCCTAGGGTTTACAAATCTCAACCGAATCTGTTAAGGTTTCGGTACTCGTTTAACCTAATCCGACTAGGCCTATCTACTCTCCTGGGCCTTCAGCTTCCAGTCGCTTGGATCCACGCTAGGTCTTGATCCAGTCGCCGTCTTGCAGGCCCTCTCGCCAGGTCGTGGGCCAGTCGGAAACGTCCTGCTGGGTATACCCCGGTAGGCATATCCCCATCAGTAGTCCCCGAGGCCGTCGTCGATTGGGCGCAGGTGGTTGCTGGCAGTCGGAGCATACGGGTCCGATGCGGACACCCAGTCGAATCGGTGGCGGGCTCCTGAATAAAGGAAAAAAACTAGTCATTCTGGTCACAGCTCCGCGAACGGGTCGGTGAAGTATTTAGTCACTGTTGTAGTGATTGGGTCGGCGAGCCGAGTGGCTGAAGTTGGACCGTCAAGCACATTCAAAACTAGCCGTTGGGGTAATCCAACGGTAACTTTTGGCGTAATCACCGCGTAGTAACGGCGCCCTGATTTGGCGGGTAACAACCGCTATATAAAGGGAATGGTAGGCGATCGGAGAACCATCTCCTCGTCATTTCCTCCGATTGCGCACACCTCCGCTCTCCTCCACATCGCGATCAGCCGATCCAAAATCCTCCAACCCCCACGAACCTTTCCGCCAATGGCCCCATCCACCGAACCATGGGGCAGGTCCAAGTGTACGAGAGCGCTACTGGCATCTTTCGAGGAGGCCGGGATCCTACACGCCGACAGGTGGCGCATCCCCGCGGCCGGAGAGGTGACTCCAGACCCACGCGAGGGAGAATTCATCTGCTTCACCAGCCACCTGGAACGGGTGCTGGGATTCCCCACATCTCTCTTCTTCCGGCGCTTCTGCGCCTACTACGGGATCCAGCCATCAGACCTGGGCCCTCACAGCATCGAGCAGCTCGCCATTTTCGTGGCGTTCTGCGAGTGCTACCTGGGTTGCAGGCCCTACTTCCCCCTGTGGCAAGATCTGTTCCACGGGCAGATCAGTCGCGAAGAAGCGGGCGACCCAATGCTTGCTGCGGGTGGCCTGACGTTTCAGTTGAAGTCGAAGGCCTCCTTTTTTGACCTGATGCTACCCGCCAAGGCGGCGAGTGAGTGGAAGAAGTCTTGGTTTTACGTCACCGAGGCGACTCCAGACGGCGAGGTGGCGATTCCGAGATACTCCGCCGACCGGCCCGAACCGCGCCGACTCCAAGTCGGCAAACTTCCAACGAACCAGCGGATGGTCATGGATGAGATGCTTCAAATCATCCGTGGTCTGAAGAAGAAGGGTCTTCAGACCATCAATTTGTACAACTGCTGGCTCGGGCGGCGACTCGTTCCCCTGACCCGCCGTGACCATTATATGTACGAGTACACGGGCCGGGAGGACTCGACGAAATCCTGCCTCGCCGAGTGGCAACTCGAGGATTACCTCCCGGCGGTGAAGAAGATCACCCAGGCGGCGTACCTGTACGCGAAGGCTGGGGTCACCCCCTACACCGCGAAGCATCCAGCCCCAACGGTAAGTCATTTTTTCTATCATTCGCAGTCGCAGTTAATGCTGTCGCGGTTATACTGATGCTGTCTCATGCCTATTGCAGTTATTTCAAGTGGTGGAAGGGTGGCTTCCGCCCACAGACGACGAGAATTCAAGCTCGTCCGTCCAGGACGGGGGAGAATCGCCTCCTGCGAGGGGCGGCGTTGAGAGCGACAGGAGCAGTGACGACGACGAATCCGAGGAAGAGGTCGCCCCGCTGGTCCGCAAAACTCGTGGACAGCGGCAGCGTGAGCTCGAAGCGAGCAAAAGCCTCGAACGTCATGACGATGACGACGACGAGCTCCCCGAGCACACCTCGCGTCGCGAGGCTACTCCATCAAAGAAGAAGAAGAAGGAGGAGGTGAAGGCCCCTCCAAAGAGGAAGACGAAGCCAGCGAGATAGGCATCTCCGCCTCATTCGCCAAGCAGCTCTGATGCCACCAGCCTGGCCAGGGATGAAGCGCCACAAACGATGGCGGCGCCGGATGTCACCACCGTCCTGAGTGAGGTGCCTCTGGCCTCGCTGCCTCCCCCGTTCGCCCCAGTCTCCGGGTCGGGGGCTGCTTCGGTCGCGGCAGCTTCGCCTCCCAGGGAAGCTCCCGCCGAAAATGTTTCGGAAGCTCCCGTCGCGGCCTCGACGACGAAGAAGCCGTCCGTGTCTTGGGCGCATGATGTCCTGGAGATGGGTCTCAGTCGTAAACTGGGCCCCGAACTGGAGAAGCCAGCTGGCATCCGCACGGGACTGCGGTTCATACCAGTCGCCAAGTGAGTTTTATTCACCTGTCTTGTTTTTCGTTGTACTTGAACCACTTTGCTCATGTAACCAATTTGCAGGACTGGAGTTAAAAAGATAGGCCATCCGTCCGTGGCCAAGGTGCCACCAGTCGTCGCCGAGGAGGACCCCTCTCGGAAGAGGAAGGCTGATGAGGTCGCCGCCCCCTCAGACAGTGCCAAGAAGGCCAAGAGCGACGAGGTCGTCACGGTGTCTGATGACACGACGATGGCTCCGAGTGATCCTGCAGCGGGGGCGGCCTCGGTGATCAAGGAGGGTGCTCCCTCGCCTGGGGTGGCTGAGCCGGCCTCTTTTGGTGCCGGCGCATCCATCGCAACCTTCCCGCGCTTCATGGCCAGAGCGGCTACGGCGAGTGGTACCACACCATCGGGTCGCGCACCTGGGGTCGTCGAGACGGAGGTCGAGCAGCATCGCGGGCATACTCCGGCTCTTCTCGCATCCGTGGACGCACTATAACTTCATGGCATGCTTGGCGCAGCCATCCAGGTATGTCCAGTCCCCGAGGATCGGGCCACTGAATTGCAGTGGTCAGATTCATTTGGTATTTTGCTTTTATTTCTCGCGCCCAGTCCCCGAGTGCGCATTCGCTGAATTTCAGCAGGTGGGCACTTAGAATTTTTGATCTCCAGTCCCCGAGTGTCCAGTCGCTGAATTGCAGCGGGTGGGCACTTAGGATTTTGTGATCTCCAGTCCCCGAGTGTCCAGTCGCTGAATTGCAGCGGGTGGGCACTTAGGATTTTGTGATCTCCAGTCCCCGAGTGTCCAGTCGCTGAATTGCGGCGGGTGGGCACTTAGGATTCCAGTGTTGTTAACTGTTTAACTTTTGTATAGGGTTTGCAGCGTGAGTCAGCCGATCGGCTTGCTGCGAAGTGTCGCGCGGAGAAGGACCTTGTCGCCGTTCAAGAGGCGAACAAAGGACTCCAGGCGATTGCTGCGAAGGCAGAGGAGGTTCGCCAGGGCCTTGTCCCGGCGAGTGAGCTGACGGCGGCTCAGTCTGCATTGAGTTTGGCCAAAGGAGGAGGCGAGCTCGGCGAATGAGCGAGCCAAGGCTGCTGTTACGGCTGCCGCCGAGGAGCGTAGGTCTCTGACGCCCTTGTTGCTGGGCTTCAAGACGACTACTCCTCTCTTCAGAGCTTCATCATGGATCTCTCTCGTCCGTTGATTGGTAAGTGTGCCTGCCTCTGCCTGTAATGCTTTCATTGTGTGATCTTTGATGTACTCACTACTCCCCTCTGTCCACAGGTCGGATCATTGATAGCACGGAAGAAGCGCAGTCGTTCGACGCTCGGCAGTGTGTGGCCACTCTGGTCGACTCGGCCACGCTGTCCGTGACTTGTATTCGGGCGTATCTTCAAGAGATGTCGCCCACGGAAGTGATTCCCAGCGACCTCGTCGAGGTGTGGCCATACTTGGAGAAGGCGCCGTCGGTTGTCGAGTTCATGACGCGATTGGCGTTCTGACGCGGAGCAGCGACGACGCTTAGCCTTGGGCTCGCCCACTTCCCGGAGGACTTCGACCTGGACGACGTGACGAGTGGCTACCCATCGTCGACTGGCTCGGTGGAGATCTCCGAGGTGCTGAAGCTGACGGACCGTGCCGCGGTATACTCCGAGCGCGTCTAGGCGATGGGCGACCTCCTTCCTTATCAGGAGACGATCGTCACACCCAACGACCCCGAGCCGCAGCACCGGGAATTCAAGATCGAGCAGCCCTTCCATGCGGTGATGGCGGGTGAGCTGACGACGTACCCGTCAAACCCGTACACTCCCTTCATTCGCAACCTTAAGGGTGGCGGCGAGTCGTCGGTGAAGCCTGCGGAGTAAAACATTGTGCCCTGGGGCGTTTAGTAGCAGTTCTGCCGTTGGGCATACTTTGTATTTTGTGATAACTATGATCTGATATAATGGAATATCACGTTATTTTTTGAATTGTCGTGTGTTTGAGATTGAGGGTTGAACGAGTCCCCGAGCGTGTCCGCCCTTTTTATGGGGTTCACCTCGTTTGCTTATGTGTTTGTGGTTTTGAACGTTTTGTTATTTGAGGTCGACTCGCCCGAGCTTGGAAATCCAGTCGCAAGGCGACTCCCATGAGTGCTCTGTACTTCACCGTTTTCCCTTGCGCGGACGGGGCCGGGTAGCCGAATCCCCGAGCGTGGTACTTGGTTGTTCTAGGCGCAACTCTAGGGTGGGTGAGGACTGATCGCGTTAGGGTAAGCGCATCGCTCCTGCCTGGCCCGACGGGTCAGTCGCGTGGCGAGTCCTGGGCATGCTCTCATACTTGGCATTTTCCCTAGCCGCTCGCGCTGAACTGGTCGTCAGTCCCCGAGCGTGGTACTTGGCCGTTCGAGTCGCTGTGTCGAGGATGCGGAGGATCATGGTCGCTGTGAGGAGCGAAGGCAGTTGTCTTGGCTCGTTAAGCCAGTCGAGCTTGGCAACTCCAATGGGGCTCCAGGTAGGCGTTTTTCGTGGACGTTACAAGACCTGGGGTAACCTAGTGCCCTTGTAACGCACTACTTGGCCGTGCCGATCGCTGTACCAGAGGTTGACTCCTGCAGTTAGCTTGGTGCTGTTACTACAAGTGCGAGTGGCACAAGACACGGAGAGTAGACGCAATTTGCGGTAACCAATATTTTTATTTCATAGCGACTGGAGGATACATATGTGGAATTCTAGGAGTAGAACTTCCGTAGGAGGTTTACATTCCATGGTCGCTTGACGTCGAGTTTGCCGTCCCCGCGGACGTCGGTGAGGTAGTACGCGTCGTTGCCGAGTACTCGCCCGATGGCGAATGGTCCCTCCCATGGGGGGAGAGCTTGTGCATGCCCTTCTTGTCCTGTATGAGTCGTAGCACCAGGTCGCCTTCCTGGAAGGTGCGGGTTTTCACCCGCCGGCTATGGTAGCGGTGCAGTCCTTGCTGGTAGATGGCTGTGCGAGAGCGAGCTAGGTCGCGTGCCTCGTCGAGTTGATCGACTCCATCCTGGCGTGCGAGTTTGTTCGCAGCCTCCGTGTAGTGGACGACCCTTGGCGAGTCGTGCTCGAGGTCGGTGGGCATGACTGCCTCGGCGCCGTACACCATGAAGAAGGGGGTGAACCCTGTCAACCTATTGACTGAGGTGCGGATACCCCAGATGACGGAGGGCAGCTCCTCGACCCAGCACCCGGCGGTGCGCTCGAGCGGTACTTGGAGCCGTGGCTTCAGGCCGTGGAGGATGCTCTGGTTGGACCGTTCCGCCTAGCCGTTGGACTCCGGGTGGGAGACTGACGCGAGGTCGAGTCGGATGTGATGTTCCTCGCAGAACTCGGCCATGGCTCCTTTGGCGAAGTTGGTGCCGTTGTCCGTGATGATGCTATTTGGAACCCTTAGCGATATATGAGATCGCGTAGGAATTTTGTGGCGGTCTTCCCATCGCATTTCCGGACTGGCTTGGCCTCCACCCACTTGGTGAATTTGTCGACCGCGACCAGGAGGTGGGTGAAGCCGAAGGGGGCCTACCCTGTCCATGCCCCATACGGCGAATGGCCAGGTGATGGGGATGGTCTTGAGCGCTGAGCTCGGCACGTGTGTTTGGTTGGCGTACTTCTGGCACCCGGCGCACCGCTGAACAATGTCGACGGCATCGGCGTGTGCGGTGGGCCAGTAGAAGCCGTGCCGCATAGCCTTTGCGACCAGAGAGCGGGCTCCGGCGTGGTGGCCGCAGTCGCCGGAGTGGATGTCGTGGAGGATCTTGCGTCCTTCGGCGGTTTGGACGCAGCGTTGGAACACGCCGGTCACGCTGCGCTTGTGGAGCTCGCCTTCGATGATGGTGAAGGATTTGCATCGCCGTGCGACCATCTGGGCGTCTGTCTCGTCTGCGGGCAAGGTGCCAGCCTCCAGGTAGGCGATGTACGGCTTGGTCCAGTCGTCTGGCTCGGCGATGAGTGCGACCAGGGCTGCCTCTGGCTGCAGCGGGACTCCGATGTTGATCTCCCGTGGGGGAGAGACTGACGGCTTGGTGACCGTGTCGAGGAAGACACCGGCGGGGGGTGCGAGTCGAGCCGACCCGATGCGAGAGAGTGCGTCGGCCTCCTCGTTCTTCCGCCGGTCGATCCATTCGACGGAGTAGCCTGCGAAGTGTCCGCCCAGCTTGTCCACGGCTTGGCGGTACGCCTCCATGGTGGGGGAGACGGCGTCGCAGGTGCCAGCGACTTGTCCGGCGACGAGGTCGGAGTCTCCGTAGTAGCGTAGGCGGTTGACGTTCATTTCCTTGGCAGCTCGCATGCCGTGGAGTAGTGCCTCGTACTCGGCCATGTTGTTGGTGCAGGGGGTGAAGTCGAGGCAGAGGACGTAGCGGAGCTTGTCGCCCTTCGGGGAAGTCAACACGATCCCTGCTCCTGCGCCGTCCGCGCTCTTGGAGCCGTCGAAGTGCAGGCTCCAGTAGTGGAGGTATGACAGTTTTTCCGGCTGCTGGGCCTCTTCCCAGTCGGCAATGAAGTCCGCGAGAGCCTGCGACTTGATCGCTTTTCGTGGCTCGTACTTGATGTTGTGGACGCCGATTTCGACGGCCCACTTGGCGACTCGCCCGGTCGCCTCACGGTTGCGGATGATGTCCTGCAACGGTGCTGAGGAGACGACCGTGATCGGATGCTCCTGGAAGTAGTGCGGCAGTCGCCGCTGTGCTCTGAAGACTGCGTATACCAGTTTCTGGTATTGCGGGTACCGCTGGCGCGACTCGGTGAGGACCTCGCTGATGTAGTACACCGGTCGCTGTACCGGGCGCTCCTTTCCCTCCTCCGGCCGCTCGACGACCATGACGGCGCTGACGACGCGCTCGGAAGCCGCGACGTAGACCAGCATGGGTTCTTTGTCGACAGGGGCAGCGAGTAGTGGTGCTGCGAGTAGCACCTTCTTGAGGTCGCGGAGTGCGTCGTTCGCCTCCTTGTCCCACTGGAAGGTGGGGTTCTTCCGCATCAGGCGATATAGGGGCATCGCCTTTTCGCCCAATCGGGGGATGAAGCGGCTGAGAGCCGCGACTCGCCCGGCCAGTTTCTGGACGTCGCGCAGGCACTCAGGTTTGCCGAGTCGAGCGATTGTGTCGATTTTGGTGGGGTTCGCCTCGATCCCACGCTTGGAGACGACGTACCCCAGTAGTTGCCCTGCTGGTACACCGAAGGTGCATTTGCCTAGGTTTAGCTTTATCTTGTATTTCCGCAGGTTGGCAAATGTTTCCACCAGGTCAGCGAGTAGATCGCCCTGGCGAGCGGACTTCACTACCACGTCGTCGATGTAGACGTGGATGTTGCGGCCAATTTGGCTCGCAAGGCATTCCTGCATGCACCGCTGGTAGGTCGCCCCGGCATTCTTGAGGCCGAAGGTCATGGCGGTGTAGCAGAAGGCTCCGAATGGCGTGATGAATGCCGTCTTTTCCTCGTCCTCAACGGCCATCTTGATCTGGTTGTACCCAGAGTAGGCGTCGAGGAAACACAGCGACTCTGAGCCCGCGGTGGAGTCTATTATTTGGTCGATTCGCGGGAGGACGAACTGCTCCTTCGGGCAGGCGCTGTTTAAGTTTGTGTAGTCAATACACATCCTCCAGGTCTCATTCTTCTTCTCGACTAGGACTGGGTTTGCCAGCCACTTGGAGTATTTTATTGGCCGAATGAAGCCTGCAGCGAGTAGTCGCTGCACCTCCTCGGTGATGGCTCGGCGGCGCTCTTCATTGAAGGGCCGCAGCGACTGCTTGACAGGTCGCACTTTGGGGTCGGCGTTAAGTTTGTGCTCAGCGAGTTCCCTAGGGACACCAGGCATGTCAGAGGGCTTCCATGCGAAAATTTCCCTGTTCTCACGGAGGAACTCGATGAGCGCGCCTTCCTATGCTGGGCTCATGCCCGTCCCGATCGTCACCATCTGGCTGGAGTCGCCTGGGACCAGCTCGATGGTGCGGGTGTGCGTCGTTGCCTCGAAGGCTGAGGTGTTGGCGCCCTCCGAATTGGGCTTCTTGAGTATGGTGGGGTCGTCGTTGTTGACCCCGCTCGCATATTTGGCGAGCTCGTCGGCGTGGTTGGTCTCTGCCGCGATGACGGCGTCGGCGAGTTCGGCTCCTTTGGCCTCGCACTCAGCGGCCATGTCGGGGTCGCCGTTGACGGTGATGACGCCGCGCGGCCCGGCGATCTTCATCGCGTTGTATGCGTAGTGGGGCGTTGCCATGAACTTGGCGAATGCCTGGCGCCCCAGGACGCAGTGGTAGGGGCTGTCGAAGGGTACCAGCTCGAAGACGATCCGCTCGGTGCGGAAGTTTGCTGGTGTGCCGAAGGTGACTGGCAGCGTGACCTTGCCGATTGGATACGCCTTTCGACCGGGGACGATGCCGTGGAACGTGGTGTAGGTCGTTTCGACCATCGACTGCGGGAGCCACAGTCGCCTGAAGGTGTCCAGGTACAGGATGTTGATGGAGCTGCCGCCGTCTATCAATGTCTTGGGGAGCCAGTAGTCCCCCACCTTGGGCTTGACCACCAGGGCGACTCGTCCTGGGTACTCGATGCGTGGCGAGTGGTCCTGGCGACTCCAGGTGATGGGCTGCTCCGACCAGTTGAGGAACTGGGGAACGTCCACCTGGGCCACCGCGTTGACAGCGACGGCGCGGGCGATGACCTTCTTCTCGCACTTCGTGTTGAAGCCTGTGAAGGTGTGGAGCGAGCCGACCACACTGCCGAATTTTCCGCCGTTTGGCGGGTTGTTGTCGGGGTCCTCCCGTGCTCGGCGTGCCTTCTCAATCTCCTTGAGAGAGTGGTAGTCGATGGTCATGTGCGTGGCGGGCTTCCCTTCCCTGCTGTGAAACGCACAAGGTTGGTTAAGGAGGGCCGCGCGATCGAACCTTGGTTTCGCCTTGTAATTGCCGCCGTCGCGGTGTTGCCCTTCGTCACGGCGGAAGCTCTTGGGCTCGCGCTACGCGTGCCCAGCGTTGGCGACGAAGTCGACTCGCCCGTCACTGCGGAGCTTGCCGGTGAGGCAAGTGTTGCTGTAGCGTAGGTCGGACCGTCGTCCGTCGTCGTTGCCGCTCGTGCGGCGTTGGCCTCCCGACTCGTCGTCGGTTTCCTGGTTTGGGTCTTCCTCCGCGTATCTCTTGGCGATCTCGAGGATATCCGGTATGTTGTCGAGTGTGCGGGAGTGTCGTTTGAGCTTGGCGACCAGGGGCTCGTAGCGGCACGAGGTCTTGAAGCAGTGGATTGCGGTGTCCGGGTGGATGCCGACCGCGTTGTACCATAGTTCTTGCCACCGCTGGACTCAGTTGCGGGTCGACTCGCGGGGTCCCTGGACGCATCGTTCCAGGTCCTCGATGGTGGTGGCGCGCGTGTAGGAGCACTCGAAGTGCCTGACGAAGGCATCTCACTTCTCTTCCCAGGAGTCGATGCTATCCTGGGGGAGGGTGTTGATCCAATGCCTGCATGTTCCCTCCATCATCAGGGGGAGGTAACGGGCGGCTAGCAGGTCGGTGTGGCCAGCGATCCCCATTGCCATGAGGTAGGTGTCCAGCCACACGGAGGGGTCGTATGAGGGGTCGTACTTCTCTATTTCCTTCGGCGCTTTGAAGTTCGCCGGATATTTTTCGCCTCGGATCATCAGTCCGGAGCACCGTGGCCCGAGTCGGCTTAGCGACCCCATTGGCTCGCCGTCGCGGCGATTGGTTAGGGTGTGTCGCAGGTCGTCGGGCTGGCGTGCGCGCCAGCTTTGGTTGTTGATGATGTGGGTGCGGGCGTCGACGGGCTGACCGTTGGCAGCGACAAAGTTGGTCGCTGGCCTGGGGTCGTTGGTGGAGAGTGCCGCGTTCGCGGGTTGGTGTTGGAGCTGCAGCGGTTCGGGTGGCGGGCAATTGAGGGTGTTTGCCGCCAATGGGCGGCCGCTTGAGGCTGCTCTGCTGCCCGAAGAACGCGAGTACACCCGACCCTGCGAGTCGGCGCCTGCGTTTTGTTGCTCGACCGCCTTTGCGAGCAGGGCCCTGACGTACTGGATCTGTAGGGCGCTGTCACCGGTGGCCGTGATGTTGTCGGCCGCTGCTCGACCTGCCACGAGGTTGTCCATCGGGGTGGAGAACAGTGGTAGGCCGTTCGCGTCTCGCTCCCGTGAGGAGACCACTATCCGCGGCTGATCCCTGGGGGGTGTGCGGTTGGGTGGAGGTGGGGCGCCGTTCGCCGTCGACCCTGGTGGGGGCCGGGCGCTTCCTCCTGGTGGCGCGTTCTCGTAGATCACGCGCTCGGCCACTTGGGCCGGGTCGTTCTCGTCGTCGAAGTTCAGGGCGCGCCCCTGGACGGTGGGGTTCAAGCGCGACCTGATTCGTTGCTGGTGGTAGCGCGACAGCTCCTGCGCTGTCACCTGCTCGAGGCGAAATTTTTCGCGCTCGGCTTGCTCCTTGCGAACTGCCTCCGCCAGCTTCAGGCGGAGTTCCTCGACCTCCGTTGCCGTGGCGTTAGGAGGGATCGGGGTAGAGAAGGGATCCTCCGGCGGATCGGTGCCAGTCGCCATGTAGGTCGCGGCGTGGCGACCGGTCCCGTCGCGGAGATCGGCGGAGTTTTCCGACCGGATTCGAAGTCGAAGATCCCAAGGATGGAGGGATCCTCAAAGTCTCCCACATTGGAGACCTGGGTGATGGAGCCTGCGGGCAAAGCCGCGGTGATGGATCCGGCGAGTGACGCTGGGGTCGCCGAGTCGGCGTCGTCGTTGAGGGCTGCGTCTTCCGCGGCCACGGAGTTTTCGTCCACGTTGCTGTGGGCCGAGTTGTACTCGGAGGCGAGGCGATGGATCGTGCGAACCTGGCTCTCGGAGAGCCGGTCGCGTGGCGGCGACTCGCGGATGCGATCCGAGTCCTCCGAGACGATGACGTTGGTGAGGCCGACGAAGAGGCTGATCATGCCAACTGTGCGTGACGGGTCGCGCCGCCGGGACATAGCTGCTCGGCAAGATCTGGAGCATCTCGCCGATCGCTATCATGCGGCCGGTGGCGACCGACTCGTTGATGGGAAGATTGGATCTCGTCGCAGAACACCGGCCAGACCGGCCAGGCCCCACGGTGGGAGCCACTATCGTGGGAATGACCACGGCAGATGCTGCAATCGGCAGCGAGTAGTAGAACGAAGGGCAAGGGCGGCTAGCCATCTGCGGTGCGAGATGAGGGCGGAGACACGGGGTTTTACCCAGGTTCGGCCCCTAGAGGGTAAAGACCTACTCCTGCTAGATTGTATTATGTTGGAGGTACAATGGGCGAGCTCGACGGCTAGGCGGCGAGTCGCTTGGGTGGATGATGGAACGTACCTTTACACGCCTTGTAGGGAGGTTTATATAGACTCACACTCCCTAGGGTTTACAAATCTCAACCGAATCTGTTAAGGTTTCGGTACTCGTTTAACCTAATCCGACTGGGCCTATCTACTCTCCTGGGCCTTCAGCTTCCAGTCGCTTGGATCCATGCCAGGTCTTGATCCAGTCGCCGTCTTGCAGGCCCTCTCGCCAGGTCGTGGGCCAGTTGGAAACGTCCTGCTGGGTATACCCCGGTAGGCATATCCCCATCAACGACGATCTCCCCTCTCTGTAAAGGAATTCCCCCAACAGAAATCTATCTGCCAGAGAGATCTTTCTCTCTCGGTTGTTTCCGCCCCCAGAGGTGACGAAAATCTTTTTGTGGTCGCTCCCTGAGCCTTAGGTTTTTGAAGGGAAGATATAGGCGAAGGGGCGGAGTTGGAGACCAGGCAGGTGGGCCACACCTGCCCTAGGCGCGGGGTCAGGTGGGCCCGTGCCTAGGGGGGTGTGGCCCCCCTGAGGCCCTTCTTCTTCCCTCCTTCTGGCTTCCTTCGTCTTCTGGTAAAATAATATGTTTCCATATTTTTCTGGTATTTTTCTGATCTTTGCGAAATTGCACCGAGACGCCTTCTTTTCCATCAGAATCCAGACTCCGGCAGTCCATCCTCCAAGAATCATCCAACATGCATAAAAAGATGAAAATCCATATAATAATACCTCATAATAAGACAAATATCAATGAATAGAGGTAAATTATGATATAGAATGGTAATGCAAATTGGGCGTATCAGTTTCCTCTCACCATAGTGCATAAGTTGACTAGGGAGGTTTCTGATCATAGTACTTTGATCCTGGACACTATGGAAGGACAGGAAGGTGGCAGTAAGGAGTTCAGGTTTGAGAAAAGTTGGTTGCAGAATGTTGAGTTTTTGCCTAGAGTTGAGAAAGCTTGGAAAAAGCCTGTTAGAGGAAAGAATAGTCTTGATAGTTTGCAGAAAAAATTGAAAAATGTCAGGAATGATCTGAAAGGTTAGGGTGCTCATGTTAGGGGGGTTGAGAAGAAAAGGAAAAAAGATCTAGTGGAAGAATTGCAGGATTTGGATGCTATAGAGGAATTAATTTTACTCAATGCAGAATAGTTAAAAAGGAAAGCTTCAATTCAGAAAGAATTAATGGAGATTTATGAGAATGAAGAGAAATTTTGGCAGCAAAGATCAAGGGACAATTGGTTGTTGAAAGGTGACAATAACACTGAATACTTTCACAAGATTTCTAATGGGGTGAGGAGGAAGAAAATGATTTTTTCTATGAAAGATGGGGGTAGAGAGATTCAGGGGACACCTGATTTTTTGTTGCATGCTACTGCTTATTACAAAAGTCTGTTTGGTTGTAACATCCCTAAAATCATGTTTTCAAAGATTGCATATCATCCATGCATGCATAATCATTTAGGGATCATTTTCAAAGTCATTACAAAAACAAAAGCATTTGGGTGCTTATTATTTTATGTAAACAGGCATTGATCCAATGCTACTCCCTAGTGGGAGATTATTGGTTTCAAAACAAGATTGTTTGTTCATGTGCTGGTTTGGTTGAGTTCCAAAGCTTGGGCAAAAATTTCAAAACAAAATTTGGTTTTAAAAACCATTTTCATATATTTATTAAATCTTGTGCTAAGGCACTGTTTATTTTAAAATTTCAAAGGAACCAAGCAAGTCTAGTGAGACAGCATGGTTTTATACTCAATAATATACAGGTTTCATTTAAAAAAAAATCCAGAACAAGTTTGAAATCAAACACATTTGATTTCATTTGAATTTGTTTCCTGAAATCAATTTAGAAAAAGAAAAAGAAAAAGAATAAGTATAACAGAAATGGGCCGGCGATACCTTTTCAGCCCAGTAACCAAAACAACCCACCCGGGTTTTCCCTCTCTCCCTCTGTTTCTCACCAACCCGCGCACACCCCCTCACTGACAGGCCGACCCCACTTTGCCCCGTCATCATTGTCGTTAATCACGCGCCGGAGGAACTGCTCGACGCTGCCGTTTCCTCCCGAATTCAAATCCTTTGATTGCGCTTGATTAGCGGAGTAATTCCCCCTCCTCGCTCGGCTACTTAATCCCCACCCCTCGACGACCATTTCCCCTTGCTCAACTCACTCGCTCCGCCACCAGGCTGCCCCTAATTGCTCTCACACCGCCGCTGTACCGACGATCTCCGGCGACGAAATTCCGGTGAGCCAGACCACCCCTGCCCTTCTAATTCAAACGAGCGTGTTCCTTACAACGTCCTGATCCACCTCCGCAAGTGACAGAGCCGTTGCTCGACTCCGGCGACACCTCCTGGTAGTTCCCGACCACCCCTTCCTCTCTTCTGGTTATTCACATGTTCGCCAGGCTTGTGCACATCTAATGACATCATTCTTTTGGCTAGGCGCGGTCTGTAACCTCGCCAACGACGACGGACAGCCGTACCTGACGACCGACGCTTCTCCGGCAAGCAATAGACATCGAGTCTATGCGCCCCTGTCTCTCCCTCGACCACCTTGAGCTTCACTGCAGTCCCACAAACACGGTAAGCACCTCCACTCCTCCCCGCGCGACCTAAATCGCCGGCAACCTCTCTGACAGAGCCGCGCCGCCCATCTGTGGTCGTTTGATCTATAGTCGTAGGATCTAGATCCAGCGATTAGAAATAGATCTGTAGCGAAGCGGTACGGGCAGATCAGGACCGTGCGTGTTAAGTTAGATCTAACGGCCCGCGAGTGTGATCCGGTGCGAAACGGTATCAACCAATCAGGACATGACGCGTGTCTAGTTCTTTGTTTTAAAAATCTGAATTAGATCTATTAGTGATTCAAACTTGTAAAATTCATAACTTTTGATCCACACGTTCAAATTTTGTAAATTTTATATCATTGGAATCAGGGGAAAGAATCCTATCTGTTTATGCAATGTGTTTAATGTTTTGCCTCTATAAAAATGGCTATTTTTGCAGAGACATTTGTAGGCTTAATTTGAGTATGGAAATTATTTGAAAAATGTTTTAAAGATCAAATAAGGTTTATTTTGAGTATCTTGGTCTTGTTTATGTTTCAGTACTATACCCTTGTCTTGTTTGGTGTAGAAAAATCATCACATGGCATTTTCATGCATTCATATATTTTTTTTGTATAGTTTGTTATGTGATTTTGGTGCCATTATTTTATGTGTAGATTTTGGTGCTAATAGTGATTGTGGTTGTGAAGATTGTTGCTACTCCCAAACTACCAAGGCAAGTGGTGCTTCATGTTTTTATCCCTAAATTTTCACCTATGCATTAGAAATATTTTGTATAGGACATTGCATGAATATTTTGATAAGTATCTATATGCTATGCTTGGGAAATCCTAGTAGTTGTAGAATTGTTAGAATTTCCTCTAAGTTAAGATGCTTACTATTGCCATGCTTAGCCTAGCTAGTAGCAACCAAGGGTGGATTATATATTCATGCTATGTGAAATATTTCTAAGTCATTGACTTGTGTTTTTGCTTAATAAAAACAACTAAGTGAATGAAACACCTGGGTGGAATGGAGAGAATGGTTTGTGTTGAGTGGTTACACAAGGCCCATTTCTATGGCTTACCTTGTGTATCTCACTTGTGGAAAGCCACCCAGGAACAAAGGGATCTGAGATGCCAAATGTTAAGAAGCTTCTAGTGCAGCCACATGGCAATATGGGCTCTGCCTGGATCATATAAGTTGCAATAACTTAGCCATTTGGACAGTTGGTGGTAGTGGGATGATAGGTTGGATAACGTCCATTTGGTCTAAGGGAAGGCTTCTGAAAGGTCCTGTCTTGGTGAAAATCAAGTCTTGTGGGGAAAGTGCACAACCTCAGATGGAAGAATCTAAGTACTTAGCCATGTCCCTGGTATTGGGCAACTTGAGCATCAAAACATGGAAGCTATCAAGAATCTCCTCATCCCAATTTTCTAAGTTAAAACTTGTGGTTGAACAAGGGTGAAGGTTCACCAATTTATATTGGTGATTCCCTAGGAAAGTTTTGTCAAAGAAAAACTTAGTGTTTTCAACTGATAGGTAAAACTTATTTTGAGCAAAGCAAGCCTAAGCTACACTTAGCCAAATTCATTTAGTGTCTAGATGCTAATATTATACTAAGGTATCACTTGCCAATACTATTCCAATGTATTGACCCACTGTGGCTGTAACTTGTGATGTTGTAGGTTATTCTGATGATGATTAGGGGTTATGAGTCTACACTCAACATGATTGCCTGTGGCACATGAAGATGAAGACTTATTTATATTGTTATGGTTAAACTCTTGTATTAGGCCTATGTCCATGGAGTTGTAAAAGACTATGTTTGTCTCTGGAATGATATGTAATAATGAACTTTGTTTCTGTGTACTTCATCTTAAACTGTGGATGCTAGCATCGATCCAGGGACTAGCATTGCAATCACAGGGATCCTTACCTTTATAAGGGAGGGATCTTACATTGGTACTACTAGAGGTTTTTCTGTCAGACTTGCTGATGACAATTGGAGTGCTAGGGAGAAACCTGATGATGAAGATAGAGAAAGGATGGGGGTGCCTTTTAGTGAGAAAGAGGTTAAGGAAGTTATTAATCAGATGGAAAAAAGTAAAGCAACTGGTCCTGATGAAATTCCTATTGAATTCTATCAACATTGTTGGTCCATTATCAAGAATGATGCTATGGCCGTGTTTTGTGATTTTTATGCACACAAGATTGATTTGAGTAGTATCAATTATGGTATAATTACTTTGTTGCCAAAAGGTGATGATGCTGATTGTATTCATAAATATAGACCTATTTGTTTGCTCTAGGTCTTGTTTAAGATTTTCACAAAAACGTTGATAGTGAGAACTGAACCAGTTATGGGAAGCTGATTGATACTTGTCAAACTATGTTTATAAAAGGAAGATTTATTGCTGATGGAGTTACTTTGTTACATGAAATATTGAAAGAGTCAAAAGTTCAGAAGCAACAGGGTGTGATCTTGAAGATTTATTTTGAAAAGGCCTATGACAAAGTCAACTGGGATTTTTTGTTTTACTGTTGTAAACAGAAAGGTTTCAGTGAGGACTGGCTGATTTGTTTGAAAAGTGCTGTGACTCAAGGTACTCTCAGTGTTAAAGTGATTGGGGAGGTTGGTCCTTATTTTGGTAGCTTTAAGGGGGTTAGACAGGAGGATGGCTGTGGTGTGAGGATCACATGTGTTCATGGAGTGTTAATGCTTTGCTCGGGTGCTCTATTAAAAGGAGCACCTTAATTGCCAATAGTTCCCTAGAGGCCCCGCTGCCACGGGCTGGCTGGACATATTACTATATATGGAGCACATGCCTAGGATTGTATAGTACTTGGATGCTTGTTATTATTTATCTGCAATGCCCTAGATCTTGAAGTTACATGTTTCGACTCTTCCATGCAATGCCCGTCCATCCATCCCTATGCCTACCGCACTCGAATCCCACTGTTTACTGTTACTATTACTATTGCTCCTGTTTTGTTGCGGCTGTTGCTACTACAAACTGTTGCTACTGATAAACTTATGTGAGTAAGAACTATTTTTAGGTGCAGCTGAATTGATAACTCAGTTGTTAAGGCTTGCAAGTATTATTTGGCTCCCCTTGTATCAAATCAATAAATTGGGTAATACTACCCGCGAAGACTGTTGTGATCCCCTATACTTGTGGGTCATCATTCTTATAGGCGAAGAGGGATGCCGAGAGGGTGCCCGAGGCGGCCGCACCCCCTAGGCGCGGGACAAGCCTGGCCGTGCGGCCAGGGGGTGTGGCCCCCTCGAGGCCCTCCTTCGTCATGTCTTCTGGCTCCATGTTGTCCTCGGTGAAATATTGATTTTGGCTTTTGTCCCGTCCAATTTCGATAATATTTTCATTTTCTGAATTTTCTGGAACCAAAAACAACAGAAAACAGGCAACTGGCACTATGGCATCTTTTTAATAGGTTAGTCCCAGAAAATGAATAAAAATACCTCAAAGTGTAGACAAAGCAAAGCAAAGTAGATACAAAACAAGCATGGAACAACAAAAATTATAGATACGTTTACGACGTATCAATAGATAAAACAAGAATATACTTGGAATGGTGTAACACACCATGCATAGGAATTTATAGTGGACACTTTGGAATAACTTGGTTTCTTGGGAGTTGAATGCATGAGTAGAGCTTACTCAATACAAGTGGAGGCTAACAAAAGACTGGGAGCGACCAACTAAGAGATCAATAATGGCCATAATCATGCAGAGCGACAAAACATTACTAATCAAAGCATAAAGTGGTACCACAAGTCAAAAACTAAATGATCTTAGAGGCTAGGGTGACTAATTCATAGTCATAACATGTGTGAGCATGTGCCAAGTCAACCCAAACAAAGCATCAAAGGAGAATACCACAATACTATGCTTTTATATGCTAAAACAACGCATGATTATTTCAAGGCACATTAAGAAATCTCAATTGTTTGGAACAAGCCATGCTACAGCAATAATCACTAAGCATAAGGTCAAAACAACATCTAGCATGACATGATAAAGTCTAAGTCATAGTCAAAGCAAGCTCCCTTTTGTACTACTATACGCAAGAAACTTTCTCCTCCTTTCCAGCACCAATCAACTTATTTTAAACAACACAACAAAAACGGGGGTCCAACTACTTTATTTAAGCGAACTAAGCAAACAAAAATCAAAAACAAAAACTAAGACGCTTCAAGAACAACACAACATTGCATGAAACAATAAAAACGAAGTGTCTAGAAAGACCTGAGATTTTTATTGATAAAGAAGGGGATGCGTTGGGCATCCCCAAGCTTTGACGCTTGTACCTCTTGAATATTTCTTGGGGTGACACGGGGTGGCATCCCCAAGATTGAGCTTTTTCCCATTCTTCATCTCATTACATCATTCTTCCCTTACACCTAAAAATTTTCCTTCATACAAAACTTCACACAATCTTCATTAGCAACATTAGTGCATTCAAAAGTAAATAAACCTTAGGGTTTAGTTTTAAAATAGAAAAACTTTCATTAAAAACACAAGATACTGTAGTAATTACCTTTAAAAAATCTCAATTTACCAAAGAAAACTCAAAAAGAAATCGATAAAGAGGCAAATGCAAATAATGGCAGAAATCTGTCAAAACAGACCAGCAGGTAGAAACCGATTTTTTACAAGACCTTCTATTGCTCTAATAAATAAGTGTTGAACTAACAAAAGTTATCTAACAACCTGGGGGATTTATTCAGAAAATTACAGCTCAATACGACTTACAAAGATATTTCACGAATTTTTACAGTGGAGCACAAAAATCTGTTTCGGGACAACACTTCCCGAAATCTTACTTCTCTCTCATTAGAGGTTATTCTTGGCACAAAAATCAAATAAAAAGGATAAGGAGAGGTTATTACAGATGTAATAACTTCCAAGACTCAAGGAAACTCTTGGGTTATCTCCCAACAAGTACTTTTCTTTAACGCCTTTAAGTTAGGCACAAGAAGCAAGAAATCAAGTATTTTCAAATATGGAAGCATTAACATCAAACCTTGCTTTCAAAGGAGGAGCAAAAAGCAACTTATCTCTCCTCATAGGGAAGTGTTAAATACCTTTCTTGAATGGAAATTGATTCATATATTTTCAGCTCAATCCGACTTACATAGACTCCTCACGAATTTTTATGGTGGGGGACAGAAATCTGTTTTGGGACAGCAACTCCCCAAATCTTACTTCCCTCTCATTAGAGGTCATTCTTGGCACAAAAAGCAAAAAAAGGATAAGGAGAGGTCATTAATGAAGTAATAACTTCCAAGACTCAAGTAAACTATTGGGTTATCTCCCAAGAAGTACTTTTCTTTAACGCCTTGAAGTTAGGCATAAAAAGCAAGAATCAAGTATTGTCAAATGAAGAAGCATTAACATCAAATTTTGCTTTAAAAGGAGGAGCAAAAGGTAACTTATCTCTCCTCATAGGGAAGTGTTCAATAACTTTCTTGAATGGAAATTGATATTTAATGGTGCCTTCTTTCATATCAATGATGGCACCAACAGTTCTAAGAAAAGGTTTTCCCAAAGTAATAGGACAAGAAGCATTGCATTCTACATCCAAAACATAGAAATCAACAGGGACATATGCATTGTTAACCATAATAAGAACATCATTAACACTTCCCATGAGTTTCTTTTTAACATTATCATCTAGTGGAACATCCAAATAGCAATCTTCCAAAGGTGGCAAATCAAGCATTTCATAAATCTTTCTAGGCATAATAGAGACACTAGAACCAATGTCACATGAAGCTTTGAGATCAAAGTCATTCACTTGCATATTAATGATGGGTTCCCAACTATATTATACTTTCCTAGGAATAGAAGCTATGTGTTTCAATTTTTCTTCCTTAATTTTAATGAGAGCATTTGTAATGTGTTTGGTGAAAGCCATATTAATGTCACTAGCATTAGTACTTATAGCAAGCTTTTGTAGGAACATAATCACTTTAGAAATATTGCATCCATTAAGATCAAAATCAAACTTAGCATCACAGGTAGTAGACTTGTTGGGTTTAGGCATTGTTGTAGGAGGAATGGGAACTTCTTGTGGTTTGCTAGCATCCATATTGGTGGTGGTAATAGTACAAACACTATTAGTTCTAGCAATTTCAGCTTCTCTTTCCCACTTAGCATGTAGTTTATCTAACAGGCTAACATTTTCATCAATAGTAACTTGTATGGAATGAGTAGCAGCGAAGGTACTTTCCAAGGTTTCAGGTTTAGTAGCCATTTTATTAATCAAAGAGGACTATGCTTTAGACAAAGATGAAATATTTTTCTCAGCATTCAAAATTTTGGACTATAAACTAGGAATTTCCCTATTCAAATTCTCATGTTGATGACTAATATTTTTCAAGCAGATTGTTCTTCCATAGTTATAGTGAATATTTTGTTCTGCTCAGATTGCATTTGCATAAAGTTTTTAGTGGATCTTTCAAATTGCTCTTGTTGAGCTACCAAAGAGGCTAAAGGAACATTATTTGGATAAATGTGAGATTTTCCATTAACAAGCATAACCATCATAACATCAATTTTATCACTCAAAGAGGAGGTTTCTTCAACAGAATTTACCTTCTTACCATGTGGAGCTCTCTCAGTGTGCCATTCAGAATAATTAACCATCATATTGTCAAGGAGCTTTGTTGCAGCACCCAAAGTAATGGTCATAAAGGTACCTCCAGCAGCAGAATCCAACAGATTTCTTGAAGAGAAGTTTAACCCTGCATAAAAAGTCTGGATAATCATCCAAGCAGTAAGTCCATGAGTGGGACAATTCTTTACCAAAGATTTCATTCTTTCCCAAGATTGAGCAACATGTTCATTATCAAGTTGTTTAAATTTCATTATTTCACTTCTCATAGATATAATCTTAGAAGGAGGATAGTATTTTCCAATAAAAGCATCTTTGCACTTAATCCAAGAATCAATACTATTTCTAGGCAAGGATAGCAACCATTCTTTAGCTTTTCCTCTCAAAGAGAAAGGAAACAATTTGAGCTTAATAATATCCCCATCTACATCTTTATATTTTTGCATCTCACAAAGTTCAACAAAGTTATTGAGGTGGGCAGCAGCAGCATCAGAACTAGCACCAGAAATTACTCTTTCATAACAAGATTCAACAAAGCAGGCTTAATTTCATAAAAGCTAGCATCAGGAGAAGGTGGAGCAATAGGTGTACTTAGGAAACCATTTTTGTTTGTGCTAGTGAAGTCACACAACTTGGTGTTCTCAGCAGAATTCATTTTTTCAAAGGTGGAGCAAGCCAACAACAACAACTAGAGTAGGAACTAATTTTTTGTGTTTTTATAAGAAAAGGCAAACCAAATGAAACTATTTTTTTTGTAATTTTTGATAAAAATAAGCAAGCAAAACAAAGCAAAAGAAACTAAGCAGAACAAAAACAAAGTAAAGAGAAAGGTTGTGAAGGACTCCCCTTGTGAAGCTGTCCTTAACTCCCCGGCAACGGCGCCAGAAAACGTCTTGATGCGGCTCAGATCACTATAGAGCACCAGAAACCCCAAGAGGAAGGTATGATGAGCACAGCAGTAAGTCTTCCCTCAGTATGAAACCAAGGTTATCGAACCAGTAGAAGAAGGAAACGACCCCAAGGTGTTGCTAACAACTTGGAACCTGCACAACACAAACTCAAGACTTTTCCCCAACAAACAGTGAGGTTATCAATCTCACCGGCTTGCTAGAAACAAAGGATTAAACATATGGTGTGGAAGGTAATGATTGCTTGCAGAAAGTAAATAGTAACAGTGGATGATGTATCAATGGTAAAGATTGGACTAGGGTCCATAGTTCACTAGAGGTGTTCTCCTTAAGATAAATAACATAACATGCTGGGTAAACAAATTACATCGGGGCAATTGACACGACTGAGCAAGGCATAACAATGCAATACTAGACATTCATGATCCTATGAGATTTGATTGGGCATTACAACAATATACATAGACCGCCATCCAACTGCATCTATGACTAGTAATCCACCTTCAGGTTATCATTTGAACCCCCTCTAGTATTAAGTTGCAAGCAACGGATAAATGCTTTAAGCAATGTGTGTAAAGTAAACAATACAATTGTTCCATGAACAAGAGATTGTTGTTTTATCCCTAGTAGCAACAGCACATCTACAACCTTAGAGATTTCTGTCACTTCCCCAGATTCAATAGAGGCATGAACCCGCTATCGAGCATAAATACTCCCTCTTGGGGTCACTGGCATCTACTTGGCCAAGATAGCTATTAGAAACGGAGAGCGTGCAAGATCTCAAACAACACAGACATGATAGAATCAATAATCAATCTAACATAGTAATCTCAATATCCATCAGATCCCGCAAACACAACATGCATGATTACAAATAGATGATCTTCATCATGAATGGAGCTCACAAGATCTAAACATGGTAGCACAAAGGAGGAGAGACAACCATCTAGCTACTATATGGACCCATAGTCCAAGGTGGAACTACTCACGCATCATACCGGAGGCTGGCATGATGATGAAGAAGGCCTCCGAGATGATCTCTCCCCTCCGGTAGGGTGCCGAGAAGAGCTTCATATCCCCCCGATCTAGGGACGATGGTGGCGGTGGCTATGAGCTCTTTCGTGGAGATCTGATCGGGTACTTAGGGTTTTGTCATCGGGGGGATTATATAGGCGAAGAGGCGAGGCAGAAGGGCGGCCATGGGGCCCACACCCTGCCCAGGCGCGGCCCAGGTTGGACCCCCACGTGCGGGGGGTGTGGCCACCCTGTGGCTCCCCTCCGGTCACCCTTCGGTCTCTATGTTCGTCCCGGTGAAATATTGACTTTGGCTTTTGTCCCATCCAATTCCAATAGTATTTCCTTACTAGCTTTTCTGAAACCAAAAATAGCAGAAAACAGGCATCTGGCACTGTGGCATCTTGTTAATAGGTTAGTCCTAGAAAATGTATAAAAATACCACAAAGTGTAGACAAATCATAGCAAAGTGGATACTAAACAATCATGGAACATAAAAAATTATAGATACATTTACGACGTATCAACTCCCTCTTGTCCAACAGCACCAGGAGAGGTATCTGATGTCAAGCTATCATGATACATAATGGACTCATTGAAAACAACGTTTCTACTAAGCAAAATCTTTTTAGTTTTAGGATTCCATAGTTTATATGCTTTAACTCCTGAACCATAATCAAGGAATATGCACGTAAAATCCCTAGGCTCTAACTTTCCATTATCAACGTGAGCATATGTAGTGCAGCCAAAAACTCTCAACTATAAATAATCAGCAGGCGAACCTGACCATACCTCAATGGGAGTTTTCTTCTCAAGTGGAATAGAAGGTGACCTGTTGATGAGGTAACACACCGTGTTGGCTGCTTCAGCCTAGAAATTCCTATGCATACCTGCATTAGACAACATACAACGAGCCCTCGAGATGATGGTCCTGTTCATGCGCTCTGCCATGCCATTCTGCTGAGGAGTATAGGGGATGGTGCTGAAGGGAATATGCCCTAAGAGGCAATAATAAATTGGTTATTATGTATATTCCAAGTATATGATAGATGTTTATTTTGCATGCTATAATTGTATTAATACGGAAACGTTAATACATGTGTGTATAATAAACAAACAGAAATTTCCTAGTTATGCCTCTCTCATAAACTAGCTCGTTGATTAACAAGATGATCAAGGTTTCCTGATCATGGACATTGGATGTTGTTAATAATAAGGTCACAACATTATTGGAATGGTGTGATGAACTGTCACATCCCAAGATTTTCCAAATCTTGTTATGTGAAAAATAAATGAATAAAATAAAACTTTGTTGATTTTCAGGGTGGGAAGAAACTTTTGAATCCAATTTGAAACTTTCAAAACCTATTTTGATCAAGATAAATCCTAAAGGGATTTAAAAAGTTAAACATTTAATAAAGGAAAATAAAAATATTTGGTTTTACTATTTTTTTAATCTTTTAATAAAAGATTTGGTTTTCAAAAGAAAAGGTAGATTTATAAATAAAGATTATGTTTAAACCTTGGCCAATATTTTGAAATAAAATGTTTTGCTTTGATTAAAAGAGTAAAAGTTTATTTAAACAAAATAATGAGGATTTATTAATATCCAATTTTATTAAAAATAAAGGCTTTTCCAATTTTAAATAAACACTAAAACTTATTAAATTATTTTAAATAAGTTTTCCAAGTGTTTATTGTTTTCAAATAAAACCTACTGAATGGTTTTGGTACTATTTTTGGATTTCAAATAGAGTTTTGAAAATAAATAAAACAAACCCCATTTGATTTAATAACTAAGGTCCATTTTTATTTAATTATCAATGGACCCTAAAATAAAAATGTTATCTTATTTTAAACAAGTTTTCCAAGTATTTTATATTCTCAAATAAAACATACTGATTTGTTTTTGATATTATTTTAGATTTTCAAATGGAGATTTTATTAAATAAATCAAAACCTATTTGAATTATTAATTAAGGTCTATTTTATTTAATTATTAAATACATCCTAAAAAGATTAAAATTATTATTTTATTTTGGACTTTGGTTTATGTTGTTAAACAGAACCAAAAATCATTACAAGTGTGGTAAATGTTTAAATTGTTTGCATGTTTGAATTGTTGTTTGAAATTCAAAACAGAAAATAGAATTAGAAAAAGAAAAGGCAATCAGGAAGAAAAAAAATAGAAATAGACACAGCCCAGCCGGCCAGCCCAACTAAGCCCAACCTAGCCCACCTCTCCCTCTCAGCGAGCGAATCGTTTTTTCACCGCGAAAGAAACCCGCAAGGACGCTGACTGGTGGACCCCAACTCCCTCTCTCACTCCACTGACGAAACGGCCCCACACCCGAGCCTTCTTCCTCACCCACCGCGACCTCTTCTCCCCCAAACCTCGTCGCTGTTTCTGTCAAATAACTGCACGCTTGATTCCTCATAACCACGCGTTGAATCAGCCCCGTGACCGCGCGCATTTAAGCGTCCCTCTCCCCTCTTTGATCTCCCTCACACGCCAGACCTCCCTTGCCCCCAGGCTGCCACGATTTGAGCTGGCACTCCCTCTGTTCCGACGAGCTTACAACCAAAATTCCGGCAACACCTTACTGCCCCTTGCCTCCCTGAGCACACGACTGTGATTCGCACTCCTAGGCGCATCTGTCTGTGCCCTCCGTTCAACCGCGGGCGCCCCAGAGCGTCGACTTCGACAACTTCTGAGCGCCGCCGCGTCTGCCTCCCACTCCGGCGAACTCCACAGGTAAACTCTGTTCGCCCCAGCACTCCTCGATGATACTCCCACACTCGCCACACTCTCCTGCATCTGACCATGCTCTTGTCTTGCCTTAGGGCGATCTGCAGCGTCGACCCCGACCACGACCAGAGCCGCCCGACGCCGTTGTCACATCCCAAATTTTAGATTTGGTCTTGCATATCATTCATATCATTGCATCATGCTTTCCATGCAAAACCGTCGAGTGAAAAGGTTCGGCGAAACGCCATTTGCAAAACCCTATTCTATTTTGCTACGAGGTTCCTACGGGAAGCTTTAGTAGGACTAGCGTTGACCACCCTTGTAGATTAGTGGTTTCGCTCAAACCTTGACGCTAGATTGTTCCCCTCGACTATACGAACCCGTAGGCGCAAGAATCGCTCGAATCGAAGCTCGTACGGAGGAGTTGTTGCCGTTTTAGTGAATCGCCGGAAAACGGTCCGAATTTCCGGACCGATTTCCGAGTCCGAAACCAACTCTGCGCCGTTTTCGCGTAGGATTCCACGAGAGGGCCCACTTAAAGGGCAGCCCCGCTGCCTTGGACTCCGTGCCCGACCCCCTGCCCCCGATCACCTCCTCCCGCGCGCCGCCTTCCGCCCGAGACCGCCGCCGCCGTCGCCCTCCACTGCGCCGCCGCCAGGCCCTGCCGTCGCCGTCGCCCTCCGCCGTTGCCGCCGCCTCCGCAGGTAAGGCCCCGCCGCCGCGCCGCCTTTCCACCGCCGCCGCCGCCTCGCCGCCCTCCCGCCGCCGGCACCCCGCACCACCGCCGCCGCGCGCCACCCGCGGCCAGCCGCCGCCGAGCCGCCTCCACCCCGCGCCTGCCGCCGCCGACCGCCGCTGCCGCTGCCTCACTTCGCGTGCATGCACACACGCTTGCACGTACGCGCTCGCGCGCCGTTTTGCGTCGCGCCGTTTCGTCCGTACCGTGTCGCACGCGCGCCGTCTTGCGCGCCGTGTTGACGATCTTGGACCGTTCGTTGACCGTCTTCGTCCGTGCAGGAAGAACCCCGACGCCGGAACCGATCGACACCGCCGTCCGAAACTCGCCGCACCGTCCGGAGTCCGTTTCGTCGCTTGTTTCCGGTAAGACAGCAGCCACCGTCAGATCTCAGATCAGCGGCTTAGATCGTTCGTTGACCGGTCAGACTCAGGCGTTGACTAGTCAGACGCCCAGTCAGCGCCCAGTCAGCAGACGCTTTGACCAGTCAACAGACACAATTGACTGGTCAATTTCGTTAATCCTTCTAGTTGACAGATTTTGGTAGAATCTTGTAAATTGCATGAAAATTAAACCGCTTGGCCAAAAATTGCAAATAAAATATGTGTAGATTCAGTGAGTCGTGTAGAATCTCGCTGTACCTTTGGTTCAGGCTTTTGCAGCAAGGTTTAGTACAGTTTAATCAAACTAGTTAGTGACCTTTTTGGAGTAATAAATTCGTAGAAAAAGATCCGTAGCTCCAAAAATCGCGTATGATATGTCCCTGGATTCAGTGGAACGAGGGGAATCTCATAGTGAATTAAAAGGATAGGCTTACAGTAAAAACTTCTGCAGAAACTGTCTAGTGGATTTCTGCAGTGTTTTAATTACTCGGGAAGTTTTATACCTCCTTTTTGAGTAATTCCAGTTGGTACTATTTCTAATCAGCGATGCCTATGCGGTAGAATTTTCCCAAGATTTTTACGAACAGTATACTACCGGTAGTGAATTATTTGAGTTCTAACTCTAGTTTGGAGCATTACTTTTGCTTAATAGTTTTCCTAGCGCTAAAACTATTTTTCATGCATGCAATCAGTACCATTACTGAATAGTATTATTTGGTGTTAATGTAGCATCACCCCACTTGTCATGCATGCATTCATGCATCATCTTTGTTGCATATGCTTGTGGATTGTTTGTTTATGATTGCAATTGTATCGTGTAGATTGTGACGAGTGCAACGCTTGCTCGTGTGTGGATTGTTCTTCCGACCGCTACAACCAAGGCAAGTAGATGCTACTTTGTTCATGATATCGTCCTACTATTTTCAATGCATTGTCGTGTATTTTGTAGTTGCATGTGTAGGATGATACTATCGCTATGCTATGTCCTATTATGTGGTAGGGCCTTCCTTGTAGATGAACCACCATTGGTAGATGTGCTTAGCCATGCTATGTTGAACGAGGGATGGGTTACATCATTGATACTTGTTTTCTCAAAGTATTGGTTTATGAAAACTAAAAAAACAACTTAATCAATGAACCCCTTGGGTGTGATGGTATTGATAATTTTTGGTGGTTTAATTGCGGAAAGGCACCCAGGTAACAAGAGAGAATGATTGGCTTCTTTATTGTGTAGCTTACGTGTACAACCATGTGCCAATAATGGAATGGGCGGTTGGTTGGACTTAGTAGGTCGTGGTAACTCGAACCCGCGTATCCAGAGATGTAGAATTTTGGTAGGTTGGACCGGTGCGCGTCGGGATTGAGGAGCTACTTCCCGAACAGTCTCAACTTGGACTTCTCCCTATCACCACTCAAAATGAGAGTGATGGTACGAGCTGGGCTGGCCAAGTCACATGGGTAAAGTGTACTAACCTCTGTAGAGTGTATAATCTAATCGATTAGCCGTGTCCCCGGTTATGGACAACTGAGTTGCTTGGTATTGATTCCATGACAAGTTTCTCGCTCATTCTAATTTCATAATTGTTTTAACATTGTTGGGTTAACTTAATTGGGATCTTTTCAAAGAAAATCAAAAACTGTTTATGAAAGTAGGACAAATGTATTTGCAAATGCAAGCCAGACACAGCTCCACTTGCCAAATATGCATGTAGATGTTAGTACTATTGTCTCCATTACTAGCTCTACTTGCCATACATTCCATGTATTGACCCTTCGGGGCTGCTACGTTTCATGTTGCAGGTTATTCCGATTCTGACTAATCGATATAGGCCACGGTACTCCACTCGGCACTTGTTCACTTGTGGGCAATTTGAAGAATGGAGGATTTACTTTATTTATGTTGCTACCTGAATAATTTGAGCTAGCTTTGGGCTAAGCTTTTATTGTAATAATGGTACTCTAGATCTTCGTTATTCATGATACACGGATATTTTGCTATGTTATCTATCTTACTCTATTGTGGGCCAATGAACCGATCCAGGGATTGGCATGTCACATAGAGGCCACGGTCTTTTCAGAACCGGGGTGTTACAGGATGGTATCAGAGCCCGTGTGTCGACTGTAGGATCGTGACCTAGTATTGGATTAGGAGGCCATAGATTTATTAAAGCCTATATTAACTTTGTCTTTCATCTTATGCCTTTCACCCTCGTAAATCCTCACCATATGCTATTCTCACACTTTCCTCTTCTACTTGATAGATGGGAGAAGTCAGGACTGAGTATGCCACCATGGAGTCACCAAGGCCCTTTGCAAGGCAGTTAGCTCAGCTCTCGCAGTCATTGGGATTGCCACTACCCATGTTCAAGGGAAGAAGGCTGTACACCTATGGATATGGAGAGGATGCATGGGAGATCACTACCTTCATATTCAGAGATGCCGCCTTGACAAACCCCGTGCACTTGATCTACACCAAGACATACTGCAACTGGGGACTTGGAATCAACTTGGCCATACATGAAGCCCTGTCTCGCCAGTGCCATAATGTCCGACACCTACTACCAGCAGATTCACCCTACCGTGACTATGGAAGGCGTGATGAAGATGGGAACATTGTGGTTACCCCGGGCGACAGGAACAACATGCCGCCCCGTCGGAGGCACATAGAGGACATGGAAAGGGAGAATGGAGCTCTGGCAGAGAAGGTGAGGATGATAAAGGAGATTGCAGATTTTACTAGCAATGGTATGGTGGTCCAAGGACAGGAGATTGACACTTTGCATGAAGCTGTGGGAGTTCTGGAGAATGCCCTGATAGCCAGAGATGCAACCATAGCACATCTTCATGGTACTGTGCAGGAGAACACCCAGAACATACAACAGTTGCAAGGGACCGTCTAGGAAAGGGATCAAACTATTGAAGCTATGACAGCCCAGATTGCCGCTCTCCAAGCACAACTGAATCCACCCTCTGATGATGACAATGGAGATGATGGCAACAATGGGGATGATGATGACAGTGGGGACGAGGATGATGATGATGAGGACGAGGATGATGATGATGGAGACGATGATGGTGGAGGAGATGAAGCTGTTGCAGTTGCAGCTGAAAGTGAAGAAGAAGAGGAGGATCCAGAAGAGGTGGAGTTTGAGGTTTCAAGTGATGATTCTGGAGAGGTGTATACTCCGCCGCCATGGTTGTACCGCGAGCCGAAGCGCCAACGCATGACCGCAAGGACCTACCTCAACCTCTTCAAGAAGTAGATAGAAGTCCACCAATTAGTCCACGTTAGGTAAATTCGTTAGGATTAGTCTCGATCGTTGTGAAGCTTAGTTCGTGTTAGTTTAAGAGTGATTAGTTGCTTATTTGTGTACTCCAATATCCTAGGAACTATTTGTGCGAATTTTAATGAAAGAGTTATGGCAATTTGGTTACTATCTATGTTATTTTCGCTGCAGTTTTTCTGCTGATACAGCAGTACTGCGTGATTTTTCATATTTTTCTGGTAACTCGGAAAAATCCGAAAAAAATGGGCTGATGCGAAACTCTCTGTGCTATATGCACAAAAATCAGCTAAATTTTCTGACGAGTTTAAGTCAGGCGGAAAAATTCGTGAACGCTGCTGGACTGTTCTGGCAGATTGATGTTTTGGTTGTTTAGTTGATCAACTGTTTAATTAACCATTGCCAACTCTTGCAAAACTATTTCAGTAGGTATATACTGCTAGGATAACACATGGGATGTTTCTGGACCGCTTGTTTGTTGATGTGTTGCTTGCTTGTGATTGTCTGCTATTGTTTGTTGTTGTTTGACCATATGCATGGGTAGAATCCTATTGTCGTAGTTGATTCTTTCTAAACTTACCTGTGCTGAACCGCAGATGCCTCCCCGCCGTCAACCCGCTGAGTTGGAGCAGCTCATGGCAGCTCAGGCACAGCTGACCCAAGTGATGACCCAGTTCATGACGAATCAGAACAACAACAATGGAAACAATCAGCCTCAGGGAGATGCTCTCACCAGATTTCTGAGGCTAAGGCCAGCTAAGTTCTCTACTGCAACGGAACCAATGGTTGCTCTCGACTGGTTGCGTTCCGTCAACAAGGATCTAGTAACTGTTGGATGCACTGATGCTGAGAAGGTGAGGTTTGCCGCTCACCTACTGGAGGGACCAGCCGCTTCTTGGTGGGACACTTTTCAGATCACCCACCCGCTGGACACCGTGACTTGGGCAATGTTTGAGGAAGGTTTCAGGACCAACCACGTGTCTTCAGGAGTTCTGAGCCTGAAAAGGAAGGAGTTCCGCAACTTGCGCCAAACCAATCGCTCCGTGGCCGAGTATATTGAGGAGTTCAACAACCTGTCCCGTTATACACCTGAGGATGTTGACACTGATGCAAAAAGGAGGGAGAGATTCCTGGATGGCCTCAGTGATGAGCTTTCAGTACAGCTACTGGTGGTTTATTGCCCCACTTTCCAGGAGCTTATGGACAAGGCTAGGATCTTGGAAGGGAAGCACAAACAGGTGGAAAGCCACAAGAGAAAGAGCAACAATCATCACTCTGGATCACACCACAAGTCTCGCACTTCATATGATGGATACTCCAAGCATGGAGGGAGTGACCATGGGAGCCATGATCGCCACCACCATGGAGGCGATGGACATTGTCATGACAACCATAGGAGCAGTCACCACAGCCACAAGGGAGGACACTCTCACCATTCTGGAGGACACGGTGGACATGACCGCAACCGTGATCGCAGCTTTGTGAAGAAGGATCTGAGTGAGGTGACATGCTTCAAGTGTAAACAGAAGGGACACTATGCTGACAACTGTCCGGAGAGGAAAGGACTGAAGCCAACCAACAGCGAGAAGGCCACAGTGAACCACATGAATGTGGAGGAGATTCCAGATGAGCCTGACCTTGTGATTGGTAAGTTCCCAATCAACACTTACCCCGCACTTATACTTTTCAATACTGGTGCATCGCATTCATTCATATCAAGGGCATTTGTGGATAAGTATAAGTTACCTACTGAGTCTATGAAGAGGTCTTTTAGAGTGAGTTCACCAGGAGGAGATATGATAGCTAGTGCGGGATGCCGCGATTTAACTGTGAGGATTGGAACACACAACTTCATTGCACATTTGGTAGTGTTGGATTCACAGGGATTAGACGTTATTCTGGGTATGGATTGGATGTCTATGCATGGGGGACACATAGATTGTGCACAGCGAGCTGTTTCACTCAAAACCCCGGATGGTAAGAGGATTAGGTTCAAGTCAGCTGCACAACCAGGAAGGTGTAAGTTGAATTCTCTTAAGGGGTTAGCATGGATACTGTGCCAGTGATTAGGGATTACCCTGACGTTGTTCCGGAAGAGCTTCCAGGAATGCCACATGACAGAGAAGTAGAGTTTCTTATCGACCTGATGCCGGGAACAGGACCAATAACAAAGAAACCATATAAGATGGATGTGGATGAGCTGAAGGAATTAAAGAAGCAGCTGAAGGAGCAGTTGGACAAGGGATTCATTCAGCCTAGTTCATCGTCGTGGGGTGCACCTGTTTTGTTTGTGGAGAAGAAAGACAGCACCAAGAGATTAGTGGTGGACTATCGCTTGCTGAATGAAGTAACCATCAAGAACAAGTACCCTCTGCCGAACATAAATGATTTGTTTGATCAACTGGAAGGAGCAAAGGTGTTCAGCAAGATTGATCTGCGATCTGGCTACTTTCAATTGAAGATCCGGAAGGAGGATGTACCAAAAACCGCCTTCACCACTAGGTACGGTTTATATGAGTATACAGTTATGTCTTTTGGACTAACGAATGCCCCGGCATATTTCATGACCATGATGAACAAGGTATTTATGGAGTACTTGGAAAAGTTCGTGGTGGTGTTTATTGATGACATACTGATATATTCCAAGGATGATGCTGAGCATGAGAAACATCTGCGACTGATTATGGAGAAGCTGAGAGAACACCAGCTGTATGCCAAATTCAGCAAGTGTGAATTCTGGCTTAACACCGTTGGGTTTCTTGGGCACGTAGTGTCAGGAGAAGGAGTCGCTGTTGATCCAAGCAAAGTGACTGCAGTAACTGAGTGGGAAGCACCCAAGAATGCGGGAGAGATTCGAAGCTTTTTGGGACTTGCTGGATATTACCGGAGGTTCATTGAAAACTTTTCCAATATTGCTAAGCCGATGACAGAACTTTTGAAGAAGGAGAGGAAGTTTGAATGGTCAGACGTATGTGAAGCCAGCTTTCAGGAACTGAAGCGTCGACTAGTGACCACGCCTGTTCTGTGTTTACCAGATCTTCAGAAGGATTTCCAAGTGTACTGTGATGCCTCTCGACAAGGACTTGGGAGTGTGCTGATGCAAGATGGGAGAGTAGTGTCATATGCCTCGCGACAACTCAAGCACCGTGAGCGGAATTACCCCACACATGACTTGGAGTTAGCGTCAGTGGTTCATGCGCTCAAGGTATGGAGGCATTACTTAATGGGAAAACACTGTGATGTGTACACCGACCACAAGAGCCTGAAGTACATATTCACACAGAAGGAACTGAATATGAGACAAAGAAGATGGTTGGAACTTATCAAGGACTATGATATGAATCTGCAATACCACCCAGGAAAGGCCAATGTAGTGGCAGATGCTCTGAGCCGGAAGGTTTATGCCAATGGATTGACAATTGGTGAATTGCCTGAGGATTTGTGCAAGCAATTCAAGGACCTTAGACTGGAGGTAGTATCTGAAGGATATTTGGCTACAATGGAAGTCCAACCAACGCTACAGGACAGGATCATAAAGGCTCAGGTAGGAGACAAGGAAATAGAGGAGATAAAGGAAAAGATGAAGGAGAATCGGGAAAAGGATATTCGCGAGGATGAGCATGGTACCTTGTGGTATGGAGATCGTTTGTGTGTGCCCAGCGACCCGGAGATAAGGGAGTTGATTCTGCAGGAGGCTCATAACTCGCCATACTCCATACATCCAAGCAACACAAAGATGTATATGGATTTGAAGAGCAGATTTTGGTGGAACAACATGAAGGGAGATATCGCCAAGCATATTGCCCTATGTGACGTGTGCAGCCGAGTGAAGGCAGAACACCAGAAGCCAGCAGGACTGCTACAGCCATTGCCCGTGCCGGTTTGGAAGTGGGATAGAGTGGGAATGGACTTTATCACAGGATTGCCCAGGACCAGGTCAGGATATGACTCTATTTGGGTAGTGGTCGACCATTTGACCAAGGTAGCCCACTTTATTCCGGTAAAGACAACCTACACAAGTGCAAAGTTGGCCAAGATTTACATGGACAGAATTGTGTGCCTACATGGAGTTCCCAAGAGTATCGTATCTGATAGAGGCACCCAATTTACCTCACACTTCTGGCGCCAGTTACACGAGTCACTTGGCACTAGATTGGAGTTTAGCACAGCGTTTCACCCACAGACTGATGGACAGACCAAGAGGGTGAATCAGATTTTGGAGGACATGCTGAGAGCTTGCGCTTTGGCTCATGGCTCTAGTTGGGATGAGAATTTGCCGTATGCTGAGTTTTCCTACAACAACAGCTATCAAACCAGCATCAAGACGTCACCGTTCGATGTGCTGTATGGGAAACGATGTCGTACACCATTGCTATGGGATGGAGTAGGAGAACGCCAGTTGTTTGGACCTGATTTGATCAAGGACGCTGAGGAGAAGGTCGCCTTGATTAGGGACAGACTGAAGGTAGCACAATCAAGACAGAAGAGCTACGATGACGCCAAGCGCAAGGAAGTGGTGTATGAGATAGGTGATAGAGCATACCTCAGAGTATCGCCACTTCGTGGAATCAAGAGATTTGGAATTAAGGGTAAGCTGGCACCTCGATTTATTGGACCGTACCGGGTCTTAGCACGCAAAGGAGAAGTTGCTTATCAGTTGGAGTTGCCAGAAGCTCTGTCCGCTGTTCACAACGTGTTCCACGTGTCCCAGCTAAAGAAGTGTCATCCGGAGATGGTAGATACACCATTGAGAGACACTGTGCCACTAGAGGAGGTTCAGCTTGAGAACGACTTGACCTACGAGGAGAAACCGGTCAAGATTCTGGAGACAGCAGAGAGGACTACCCGTACCAAGACAATCCAGTTTTGCAAGGTACAGTGGATCCACCACACCGAAGAGGAAGCCACTGGGGAGCGTGAGGATGACATCCGAGAGGACTACCCACACCTATTTGCTAGCCGCGCCGAATCTCGAGGACGAGATTCATCTTAAGGGGAGTTAGTATTGTCACATCCCAAATTTTAGATTTGTTCTTGCATATCATTCATATCATTGCATCATGCTTTCCATGCAAAACCGTCGAGTGAAAAGGTTCGGCGAAACGCCATTTGCAAAACCCTATTCTATTTTGCTACGAGGTTCCTGCGGGAAGCTTTAGTAGGACTAGCGTTGACCACCCTTGTAGATTAGTGGTTTCGCTCAAACCTTGACGCTAGATTGTTCCCCTCGACTATACGAACCCATAGTCGCCGTTTTAGTGAATCGCCGGAAAACGGTCCGAATTTCCGGACCGATTTACGAGTCCGAAACCAACTCTGCGCCGTTTTCGCGTAGGATTCCGCGAGAGGGCCCACTTAAAGGGCAGCCCCACTGCCTTGGACTCCGTGCCCGACCCCCTGCCCCCGATCACCTCCTCCCGCGCGCCGCCTTCCACCCGAGACCGCCGCCGCCGCCGTCGCCGCCTTCGGCCCCCGCCGTTGTCGCCCTCCACCGCGCCGCCGCCAGGCCCCGCCGCCGCCATCGCCCTCCGCCGTTGCCGCCGCCTCCGCAGGTAAGGCCCCGCCGCCGCCATCGCCCTCCGCCGTTGCCGCCGCCTCCGCAGGTAAGGCCCCGCCGCCGCCGTCGCCCTCTGCCGTTGCCGCCGCCTCCGCAGGTAAGGCCCCGCCGCCGCGCCGCCTTTCCACCGATGCCGCCGCCTCGCCGGCTCGCCCCGCGGCCGCCGCCTCGCCGCCCTCCCGCCGCCCTCCCGCCGCCGGCACCCCGCACCACCGCCGCCGCGCGCCACCCGCGGCCAGCCGCCACCGAGCCGCCTCCACCCCGCGCATGCCGCCGCCTACCGCCGCAGCCGCGCGCGCCGCTGCTGCTGCCTCGCTTCGCGTGCACGCACGCACGCTTGCACGTACGCGCTCGCGCGCCGTTTTGCGTCGCGCCGTTTCGTCCGTACCGTGTCGCACGCGCGCCGTCTTGCGCGCCGTGTTGACGATCTTGGACCGTTCGTTGACCGTCTCCGTCCGTGCAGGAAGAACCCTGACGCCGGAACCGATCGACACCGCCGTCCGGAACTCGCCGCACCGTCCGGAGTCCGTTTCGTCGCTTGTTTCCGGTAAGACAGCAGCCACCGTCAGATCTCAGATCAGCGGCTTAGATCGTTCGTTGACCGGTCAGACTCAGGCGTTGACTAGTCAGACGCCCAGTCAGCGCCCAGTCAGCAGACGCTTTGACCAGTCAACAGACACAATTGACTGGTCAATTTCGTTAATCCTTCTAGTTGACAGATTTCGGTCGAATCTTGTAAATTGCATGAAAATTAAACCGCTTGGCCAAAAATTGCAAATAAAATATGTGTAGATTCAGTGAGTCGTGTAGAATCTCGCTGTATGTTTGGTTCAGGCTTTTGCAGCAAGGTTTAGTACAGTTTAATCAAACTAGTTAGTGGCCTTTTTGGAGTAATAAATTCGTAGAAAAAGTTCCGTAGCTCCAAAAATCGCGTATGATATGTCCCTGGATTTAGTGGAACGAGGGGAATCTCATCGTGAATTAAAAGGATAGGCTTACAGTAGAAACTTCTGCAGAAACTGTCTAGTGGCTTTCTGCAGTGTTTTAATTACTTGGGAAGTTTTATAACTCCTTTTTGAGTAATTCCAGTTGGTATTGTTTCTAATCAGCGATGCCTATGCGGTAGAATTTTCCCAAGATTTTTACGAACAGTATACTACCGGTAGTGAATTATTTGAGTTCTAACTCTAGTTTAGAGCATTACTTTTGCTTAATAGTTTTCCTAGCGCTAAAACTATTTTCCATGCATGCAATCAGTACCATTACTGAATAGTATTATTTGGTGTTACTGTAGAATCACCCCACTTGTCATGCATGCATTCATGCATCATCTTTGTTGCATATGCTTGTGGATTGTTTGTTTATGATTGCAATTGTATCGTGTAGATTGTGACGAGTGCAACGCTTGCTCGTGTGTGGATTGTTCTTCCGACCGCTACAACCAAGGCAAGTAGATGCTACTTTGTTCATGATATCGTCCTACTATTTTCAATGCATTGTCGTGTATTTTGTAGTTGCATGTGTAGGATGATACTATCGCTATGCTATGTCCTATTATGTGGTAGGGCGTTCCTTGTAGATGAACCACCGTTGGTAGATGTGCTTAGCCATGCTATATTGAACGAGGGCTGGGTTACATCATTGATACTTGTTTTCTCAAAGTATTGGTTTGTGAAAACTAAAAAAACAACTTAATCAATGAACCCCCTGGGTGTGATGGTATTGATAATTTTTGGTGGTTTCATTGCGGAAAGGCACCCAGGTAACAAGAGAGAACGATTGGCTTCTTTATTGTGTAGCTTACGTGTACAACCATGTGCCAATAATGGAATGAGCGGTTGGTTGGACTTAATAGGTCGTGGTAACTCGAACCCGCGTATCCAGAGATGTAGAATTTTGGTAGGTTGGACCGGTGCGCGTCGGGATTGAGGAGCTACTTCCCGAACAGTCTCAACTTGGACTTCTCCCTATCACCACTCAAAATGAGAGTGATGGTACGAGCTGGGCTGGCCAAGTCACATGGGTAAAGTGTACTAACCTCTGCAGAGTGTATAATCTAATCGATTAGCCGTGTCCCCGGTTATGGACAACTGAGTTACTTGGTATTGATTCCATGACAAGTTTCTCGCTCATTCTAATTTCATAATTGTTTTAACATTGTTGGGTTAACTTAATTGGGATCTTTTCAAAGAAAATCAAAAACTGTTTATGAAAGTAGGACAAATGTATTTGCAAATGCAAGCCAGACACAGCTCCACTTGCCAAATATGTATGTAGATGTTAGTACTATTGTCTCCATTACTAGCTCTACTTGCCATACATTCCATGTATTGACCCTTCGGGGCTGCTACGTTTCATGTTGCAGGTTATTTCGATTCTGAGTAATCGATATAGGCCACGGTACTCCACTCGGCACTTGTTCACTTGTGGGCAATTTGAAGAATGGAGGATTTACTTTATTTATGTTGCTACCTGAATAATTTGAGCTAGCTTTGGGCTAAGCTTTTATTGTAATAATGGTACTCTGGATCTTCGTTATTCATGATACACGGATATTTTGCTATGTTATCTATCTTACTCTATTGTGGGCCAATGAACCGATCCAGGGATTGGCATGTCACATAGAGGCCACGGTCTTTTCAGAACCGGGGTGTTACAGCCGTTCCCCACTCCGGCGAGCAATCCCGCTAGAACCAGAGCGCCCCTCGTCGAACCAACAACACCTTGAGCTTCCCCACGACATTGCAATCACGGTGAGCCTTCTCCTCCTCTCCCTTGCGTCCTGTATCACCGGCGACGACCTCGTCTGAGCGCCGCCGCCAGCGCCGCCACTAGTTGGCAAGCGTGCTGCGCGCCGTAGGATCTTGACCTGACGCTCACGATAGATCCTTAGCCGAAGGGGTACGAGTGATCCTGTGCCGCTCGATCTATTTTAATCCAACGCCTCACATCGCTTGATCCGCACGAACCGGTATTGCCCAGTAGAATCACGCCACGTGGCCAGCCTTTGGATTTAAAAACAGAAGCAAATCAATTAGATGTTCCAAATTGTAAATTCCATAACTTTAGTTCCACACGTCCAAAATTTACAAACTTTATATCAATGGAATCAGTGGAACAAGCCCTAGCCAACCATGCCATTTGTTTAGTAAAAAGTTTCTGTTAAATGGTTTGTTTTTCAGAAACATTTGTATGCTTGTTTAGATTATAAAAATTATTCAAAAATGATTTTGGGGATAAAATCTTTGGAAAATGGTGTGATTTGAACCTACTGACCATAGGAAACACCTTGTGGTTTCAAAAATATATTTGGTGATGCAAAAGAATGATTCTTTGATTTAAAACCATTTCTAGACAAATAAAAATATAGTTTATTTACTAAAAATGGTTTTGGAAGAAAACCTTTGGGAAATGTTTTGTTTTAAACTCTCTGACCCCAAACACCAAGTTTTATGATTTGAAAATGTATTTTGTGAACCCTATAGATAAATGCCTTAGTAAAAAAACATTTCTATACCACATAAAATGATACCTTGTTTTGAAAATGGTTTATGAAGTGAAACCTTTTGCAAATGACTTTTCCACTTTATAAAATGACCAATAGGTGTTTTCAAATGTTTATGACCCATTAGGAACCACTTTTTCAAATAAAACAAAGCTTGTCATGCTTGCATGCATTATCTTAGTTCTATGATTTTATGTGTTGTTTTGCTTGATTGGTAGATTGAGTTTGTGCCTTGCTTGATTGAATTGTAGTGACTTGAAGAGTGTGATTGTTTCAAGGACAAGGAGTGAACTTATACCCTCTACCAAAAAGGCAAGTGATGCTTCATACTTTTTGTCCCATTACTTTCACTATGCATTAGTGATATTTTCTAAGTAAAACTTGCATGGAATTTTGCTAAGTATAAACCTTGCTATAGGAAAAACCTAGTAGATGAAACCTTAGTAGAAAATTTCCTAAGTTAAGATTCCTACTACTATCAAGCTTAGCCTAGCTAATAGAAAACAAGGGTGGAATATATATCCATACTATGAAAAATTTCTAAGTCTGAGGACTTGTGTTTTTGTTTAATAAAACAACTAAGTTAATGAATCACCTGGGTGGAATGGGACTTGAATGGTGGTTATTGGTTGAGTGGTTCACAAGGCCCATGTTTATGGTTGACCTTGTGTATCTCACTTGTGGATGGCCACCCAAGAACAAAGAGATTTGAGATGTCAAATGTTGAGAAGCTTCAAGTGCAGCCACTTGGCATTATGGGCTCTTCCTGGATCATATAGGTTGCAAGAACTTAGCCATATGGACAGTTGGTGGTAGAGTTTGATAGGTTGGAGCGCGTCCATTTTGGTCTAAGGGAAGGCTTCTGAAAGATCTTGTCTTGGGAAACCAAGTCTTGTGGGGAAAGTGCACCACCTCTGTAGAGTGTAAAATCTAAGTACTTAGCCATGTCCCTGGTAAAGGACAATTTGAGCATCAAGACATGGAAGCAATCAAGAATCTCATCATCCAAATTTCTAAGTTAAAAACTTGTGGTTGAACAAGGGTTAAAGGATCTTCAATCTTTTGATTGGGAGAAATGATTTTGTCAAGCAAAAACTTAGTGTTTTCAAATGATAAGGAAAAATCTATTTTGAGCAATGCAAGCCTCAACTCCACTTTGCCAAATGCATATAGATGATAGACTCCACTATACTACCATAGTATCACTTGCCAATACAATTCAAATGTATTGACCCTTGTGGCTGTAACTTGTTATGTTGCAGGTTTGATTGATTTAGTGAAGTGTGTTGATTAGGATTACAAAGTCTACAACCAACATGTCTGCCTGTGGCACTTTGAAGATGAAGGACCCCATGCTTATAGATATTCTGCTGCAATGTAATAGCCAAATGAGCTATGTAAGATGTAATAAAATTATGTTATTGCTGGTTATAAAGTTGTATTATGACCTTTGTTTCTTGATATTACATCTTAACTGTGAATGCTAGCTATTGATTTAGGGACTAGCATTGTAAACACAGGGGACTCTACCTTATTAAAGGTTGGGACCCTTACAGATGGTATCAGAGCATTGTGTTGCCTGTAGGATTTGTAAACCTAGGATTGGACAAAACCCTTAGAAGAATAGGAGTATATTTGTACCAAAACTTATTTACAAACAACCTTGTAAACTCTTTCCTCAACCACTTTGGTTTTTGATTCTACATCTCATCTATTTCAACTTGATGGAAAAACCTACCCCATGGCCAAAGACTTCACCATGAGGAAGGACATCTTCAACTCTAATGACTTCAACATCTTCAGCATATTCACCAAGGACTTCAACCTTGGAAATCACTAAGGACAAGTGAGACAAGAAATCTTGCTCAAGGATTTGGAGACTAAGAAAACACAAATTAGAAAAAGCCATCATCACCTTTGAAGTTTTGTGACCAAGAGTTTTCCCAAGAAAACCATGATCTCATGCAAGAAGGATCAACCAAGAAGGATGGAAAGATCACAAGTGAACCATATAGATGGACTACCATATTTTGTTTAAGTCAAACACACCAACTTAAGTGGTGTAAAAAATATTTTTGGTTGCCTAAAAATATGCTTGAAACTTGTTGTTTGAGTGGAATGTTTGTTTGTGATTGCTTGCACATTGCTTGTGTGAATTGTGATGTGTGTGATTAGAATTATTCCCTTAGAAATATTTTGCCTATTCTAATCCCTACTCAACCCAACCAGATGACTTCTCCAAGAGACTCCAACATCAAAGTTGATGACAACAACAACAACCAAGAGAACAATATGAGAGAACTCATAGTAACCCAAACCCAGTTGAGCCAAGAGACAACTCAGCTTTTAGCCAACAACAATGGACTAGACCCAGCCATACAAAGGATTTTGAAACTTCAATCCCAATTGCTGCAAGGATTGGTTACTCAAATGATCAACATGGGAGAAAACTTTTCCCAAAGAGCTAATGACAACAAGGATAACAAAGATTTTATTCTAGAAGGAACCCAAGCCAGCAATACTTGTGGAGACAAGGATCATGCATCCAAGGAGCATGAAGACTAATGCCCCAAGAAGAGAGAAAGATTTCCTACCTATGATAAAACATATGAAGAACATGAACTAGAAGAACTCCTAGCTTTGGAGAGACCCAAGAAGAAGAAGAAATGCCCCAACCCTAACAAGAAGGATATTGCTCAAGTGCAATGTTACAATTGCAAAGAGATGGGACACTATGCCAGTGAATGCCCAGAAAAGAAGAAGAACCAAAGAAACAAACAAGAGGCAATGATATCAAAGGAAAAGAGAGATATCAGCCAAGTGATATGTTTCAAATGCAAGGAACTAGGCCACTATGCAAACTTCTGTCCAGGAAAGTTTCACCAAGATCCCAAGCAAGCCAAGATGTAATTTAGTTGGAAAATATTTTAAGGGTGGTAGTACCGTAGTTGTTTTGAGCCTATTTGTAACCCCTAGCCTCCCCAAATCTCGGGACGAGATTTATTTTAAGGGTGGTAGCATGTCACATCCCAAGATTTTCCAAATCTTGTTATGTGAAAAATAAATGAATAAAATAAAACTTTGTTGATTTTCAGGGTGAGAAGAAACTTTTGAATCCAATTTGAAACTTTCAAAACCTATTTTGATCAAGATAAATCCTAAAGGGATTTAAAAAGTTAAACATTTAATAAAGGAAAGTAAAAATATTTGGTTTTACTATTTCAAAAGAAAAGGTAGATTTATAAATAAAGATTATTTTTAAACCTTGGCCAATATTTTGAAATAAAATGTTTTGCTTTGATTAAAAGAGTAAAATTTTATTTAAACAAAATAATGAGGATTTATTAATATCCAATTTTATTAAAAATAAAGGCTTTTCCCATTTTAAATAAACACTAAAACTTATTAAATTATTTTAAATAAGTTTTCCAAGTGTTTATTGTTTTCAAATAAAACCTACTAAATGGTTTTGGTACTATTTTTGGATTTCAAATAGAGTTTTTAAAATAAATAAAACAAACCCCATTTGATTTAATAACTAAGGTCCATTTTTATTTAATTATCAGTGGACCCTAAAATAAAAATGTTATCTTATTTTAAACAAGTTTTCCAAGTATTTTATATTCTCAAATAAAACCTACTGATTTGTTTTTGATATTATTTTAGATTTTCAAATGGAGATTTTATTAAATAAATCAAAACCTATTTGAATTATTAATTAAGGTCTATTTTATTTAATTATTAAATAGATCCTAAAAAGATTAAAATTATTATTTTATTTTGGACTTTGGTTTATGTTGTTAAACAGAACCAAAACTCATTACAAGTGTGGTGAATGTTTAAATTGTTTGAATGTTTGAATTGTTGTTTGAAATTCAAAACAGAAAATAGATTTAGAAAAAGAAAAGGCAATCAGGAAGAAAAAAAAATAGAAATAGACAAAACCCAGCCGTCCAGCCCAACTAAGCCCAACCTAGCCCACCTCTCCCTCTCAGCGAGCGAATCATTTTTTCACCGCGAAAGAAACCCGCAAGGACGCTGACTGGTGGACCCCAACTCCCTCTCTCACTCCACTGACGAAACGGCCCCACACCCAAGCCTTCTTCCTCACCCGCCGCGACCTCTTCTCCCCCAAACCTCGTCGCCGTTTCTGTCAAATAACTGCACGCTTGATTCCTCATAACCACGCGTTGAATCAGCCCCGTGACCGCGCGCATTTAAGCGTCCCTCTCCCCTCTTTGATCTCCCTCACACGCCAGACCTCCCTTGCCCCCAGGCTGCCACGATTTGAGCTGGCACTCCCTCTGTTTCGACGAGCTTGCAACCAAAATTCCGGCAACCCCTTGCTGCCCCTTGCCTCCCTGAGCACACGACTGTGATTCCCACTCCCAGGCGCATCTGTCTGTGCCCTCCGTTCAACCGCGGGCGCCCCAGAGCGTCGACTTCGACAACTTCTGAGCGTCGCCGCGTCTGCCTTCCACTCCGGCGAACTCCACAGGTAAACTCTGTTCGCCCCAGCACTCCTCGATGATACTCCCACACTCGCCACACTCTCCTGCATCTGACCATGCTCTTGTCTTGCCTTAGGGCGATCTGCAGCATCGACCCCGACCACGACCAGAGCCGCCCGACGCCGTTCCCCACTCCGGCGAGCAATCCCGCTAGAACCAGAGCGCCCCTCGTCGAACCAACAACACCTTGAGCTTCCCCACGACATTGCAATCACGGTGAGCCTTCTCCTCCTCTCCCTTGCGTCCTGTATCACCGGCGACGACCTCGTCTGAGCGCCGCCGCCAGAGCACCGCGGCCACTAGTTGGCAAGCGTGCTGCGCGCCGTAGGATCTTGATCTGACGCTCACGATAGATCCTTAGCCGTAGGGGTACGATTGATCCTGTGCCGCTCGATCTATTTTAATACAATGCCTCAGATCGCTTGATCCGCGCGAACCGGTATTGCCCAGTAGAATCACGCCACGTGGCCAGCCTTTGGATTTAAAAACAGAAGCAAATCAATTAGATGTTCCAAATTGTAAATTCCATAACTTTAGTTCCACACGTCCAAAATTTACAAACTTTATATCAATGGAATCAGTGGAACAAGCCCTAGCCAACCATGCCATTTTTTAGTAAAAAGTTTCTTTTAAATGGTTTGTTTTTGCAGAAACATTTGTATGCTTGTTTAGATTATAAAAATTATTCAAAAATGATTTTGGGGATAAAATCTTTGGCAAATGGTGTGATTTGAACCTACTGACCATAGGAAACACCTTGTGGTTTCAAAAATATATTTGGTGATGCAAAAGAATGATTCTTTGATCTAAAACCATTTCTAGACAAATAAAAATATAGTTTATTTATTAAAAATGGTTTTGGAAGAAAACCTTTGGGAAATGTTTTGTTTTAAACTCCCTGACCCCAAACACCAAGTTTTATGATTTGAAAATGTATTTTGTGAACCCTATATATTAATGCCTTAGTAAAAAAAACATTTCTATACCACATAAAATGATACCTTGTTTTGAAAATGGTTTATGAAGTGAAACCTTTTGCAAATGACTTTGCCACTTTATAAAATGACCAATAGGTGTTTTCAAATGTTTATGACCCATTAGGAACCACTTTTTCAAATAAAACAAAGCTTGGCATGCTTGCATGCATTATCTTAGTTCTATGCAAGGACAAGGAGTGAACTTATACCATCTACCAAAAAGGCAAGTGATGCTTCATACTTTTTGTCCCATTACTTTCACTATGCATTAGTGATTTTTTCTAAGTAAAACTTGCATGGAATTTTGCTAAGTATAAACCTTGCTATAGGAAAAACCTAGTAGATGAAACCTTAGTAGAAATTTTCCTAAGTTAAGATTCCTACTACTATCAAGCTTAGCCTAGCTAATAGAAAACAAGGGTGGAATATATATCCATACTATGAAAAATTTCTAAGTCTGAGGACTTGTGTTTTTGTTTAATAAAACAACTAAGTTAATGAATCACCTGGGTGGAATGGGACTTGAATGGTGGTTTTCGGTTGAGTGGTTCACAAGGCCCATGTTCATGGTTGACCTTGTGTATCTCACTTGTGGATGTCCACCCAGGAACAAAGAGATTTGAGATGTCAAATGTTGAGAAGCTTCAAGTGCAGCCACTTGGCATTATGGGCTCTGCCTGGATCATATAGGTTGCAAGAACTTAGCCATATGGACAGTTGGTGGTAGAGTTTGATAGGTTGGAGCGCATCCATTTTGGTATAAGGGAAGGCTTCTGAAAGATCTTGTCTTGGGAAACCAAGTCTTGTGGGGAAAGTGCACCACCTCTGCAGAGTGTAAAATATAAGTACTTAGCCATGTCCCTGGTAAAGGACAATTTGAGCATCAAGACATGGAAGCAATCAAGAATCTCATCATCCAAATTTCTAAGTTAAAAACTTGTGGTTGAACAAGGGTTAAAGCTTCAATCTTTTGATTGGGAGAAATGATTTTGTCAAGCAAAAACTTAGTGTTTTCAAATGATAAGGAAAAATCTATTTTGAGCAATGCAAGCCTCAACTCCACTTTGCAAAATGCATATAGATGATAGACTCCACTATACTACCATAGTATCACTTGCCAATACAATTCAAATGTATTGACCCTTGTGGCTGTAACTTGTTATGTTGCAGGTTTGATTGATTTAGTGAAGTGTGTTGATTAGGATTACAAAGTCTACAACCAACATGTCTGCATGTGGCACTTTGAAGATGAAGGACCCCATGCTTATAGATATTTTGCTGCAATGTAATAGCCAAATGAGCTATGTAAGATGTAATAAAATTATGTTATTCCTGGTTATAAAGTTGTATTATGACCTTTGTTTCTTGATATTACATCTTAACTGTGGATGCTAGCTATTGATCCAGGGACTAGCATTGTAAACACAGGGGACTCTACCTTATTAAAGGTTGGGACCCTTACATGAACATTCATATGAAGTATAGCATTACGATGAAAGTCATTGAGTTTATATTGCTATAACATCATACGAAGTAATCCTAATCCTTAGACCATGAGATCATGTCAATCACTAACACTGGAAGAGTATCTTGATAACATCAAACGTCACACCGTAACAGGGTGATTATAAAGATGGGTTCAGTGCTACTAAAGTGTTATGTTGAGGCCCATGGATCAAGAGTGGAATTTGTTCATCTCGATGACAAATAGATATACTGTGGGCCCTCTCGGTGATATCACATTGGTTAGCTTGCAAGCAAGTGATTTGATCACTACAATGTTATATCACGGGAACGAGAAAAGAGTACATGTCAGTAACAAGATAAAACTAGGTATGAAGATGCCGATGATTGAATCTTGGACATGTAATATATAGTGAGACAAAGGGATTAAGATTCTAGCGTAAAAGGTTCTCATGATCACAAGAAAGTCATCGTTGAATGTGTGAGAGTCAGTATGGATATCTAGGTCCCGCTTCTGATTATTGATCTGAGAGGGGTCTCGATCATGTCCGCATTATTCGCGAACCATAGGGTGAAACACTTAAGAGACACCAACACCATTTGGAACAAATAGTTTCATGCTGAAAAGATTAAGAAAGCGCAGGAAATTATTTCACTAGACACCGGAATTGTTTCAGGTGAAATTGCTGAAAGTGTTTCTTCATGTGAAATGAAATACTAGCAAGGGGTTATATGTGAATGTTTGTCCATTTATGGTGACAAAATTCTGAATAAATAAAAGGAGTTTTCTTAAAAGAGAGATTGCATTAAATTTGGTGGAAATTTAATGGGAATTTTGAGTGGAGAAATGAAGGGCCATTTTTGTGAGTGGAGCTTCCACCCACATGAATGGAGGGAGGGAAATGGGGCAGCCCCATGCACCGGCCACCCCCTTTGGGCCCCCTCCTCCTATAAAAGGAGCCCCTCTCTCACACTCACACCTCCTCATGAAGGATCTCTCTCCCCCTCTAGTTTATCCCCCATGGTCTCGGACTAGCGAGATACATGTTCCCGATGGATTTTTGGTAATAAAGAGTTGTCGCTTCCACTGCATCGCTGGAGCGAGGAGGTGGAGGTTGCTCGGTGGCTCGGATGTGTGTGCGAGCACGTATGCGCCACTGATTTGCGGCGCTAGGACTTCCTCTCTATCTTGAGATCGGCAAGCGTTCGTCTACATAAACCACGAGTATAACCTTGTAAAGCTTTGTCGCTCTTCAAGGGTACATTCTCTACAGATGTATATCCACCCGTTGCTTGTATCTAGTAGATAGATCTTGGTACATAGTTGTTCCCATCGTAGGAATTTTTTTGTTTTCTATGTTGCGAACCCTACAGTGGTATCAGAGCCGGATCTATGCGTAGATGCTTTGCAAGGGTAGTACACATATGAGTATGTGGGCGATGATGATCATGTTATTGCTTCTTAGTTGCACTTTGGATATTGGTCGCATAGTGGGATGAAGCGGCCCAGACAAACTTTACATGTCCTCGCACATGAGACCTGTTCCACGCTTGACATGCAACTAGTTTTGCATAAGTGGCTAGCGGATGTCTGTCTCTCCAACTATAGTCAATATATAATTTGCAAAGAGTTGTCAATAATTTTCTTATCCTAGTTATGGTTCATGTTCGTAGGTAAGTATGTTTCTATCTTCGAAAGCCCTAAGCCACGTAAAACTTGCAATGGATAAATTAGAAGCGTCTAGTTTAGATTGTTGCTGGGCTAGTGTCATGATATGGTGATGTTGTAAGTAAAAAGTATAATTCGATACTCTTACAACAGACATAGCATGTAAGTTCCATAGACCTTGGCCTTACACATAAAGGAATGATGAAGATCATACCACAATGCACATGATGGAGATCAAGTGCAAGAACCATATCATTTCACTTTTTCACATGTGATGTTTGTTGCGTCTTATATTGCTTGTTTGGTGTTTTATTATCATAATAAGATGATCCCTCATTTATATATCAAGATAAAAATGTGTTCTCCCTTAAGTATGCACCGATTATGTTTCGCCGCTCCAAGACATCACGTGATGATTGGGTGTTCTTCGATCCACGATCATATTTCGGGTGTAAGACATATTACACATGCGAATACTAAGGTTCTTACTTGGCGATCCTATCATGTGTAGACATGGCCTCGGAACACGGACCGAAAGGTTAAGCATGAGTCATATGAAAGATATGATGCCCATATGGATGCTTGCCTTTGAAGCTACACCGACTCACGTGATGATCAGACTTGGCGTAGTGGATTTGGTTCATGTAATCACCAAAAAGGCATGAGGGATGTCATTTTTGAGTGGGAGTTCATTCTTAATTTGGATTAGTTGAACTTGATCTATCATAAAATTAGTCCAAACTTTTCAAATTCTGTTGTAGATGGCACCACCTAATTTTAATTTGAATGTGTTCATGGAGAAAGAGAAACTTGCAATGAACGATAGCAACTTTACCGACTGGGCCATGAATTTGAGGATATGTGCTAGAAGCATCGGTAGGCCCCCCTGTTGGGGATATGCTATATGGGTATCCTTATAGCATGTCTCCTATCCGGATAACCCGGGTGGCCCACAGTTGGTAGCATGGCCTATGGCCTGCTGGGCAGCCCAGTTAGATGGATCCAGAAGGGAGGCCCATGCCAGATAAAGGAAGGCTATGGTTGGAGTCACCGACGTACCCGGAGCCTTGGAGTGCAAGATACACAAGACTAGTAATAGACGGTGTAGGACTCTGTAACCTGTCCGGCTAGGACTTTTCCCTGTAACCCTAGGACCTGGCGACTATATAAGTCGGGCCTATGGGAGACTTTAGGGCACAATCTCAGACGTTCATAGATAACTTCAGACAATCTCGCATAGCGAACCAATCCCTGTAACTCGGCGTATTGCCCTTATAGTGATTTATAGCAGGAGTAGGATTCCGCCACCGTTGTGGGATCTGAACCTGGGTAAGCTGTGTTACCTCGTACCCGTCACCCGTCCGCCTTCCCCCACGTCTCTAAACACGCACTGTGAGGACCCCTCCATGGCGTACTCGTCGGCAATACCACGACAGTTGGCGCCCACCGTGGGGCAAGAGGCGCTTCAGGCTCTTCAGCGGGCGAGGACCAAGATCTTCACGGGAATCGGCGAAACCGTAGCCATCGGTCGCGTTCTCTTCTCCAGCAACGTTCCAATCGTCCCCCCTGACGAGTTCTGGATCCCGGCGAAGATGAACCCTACGCGTGTTCGATCGTTCCTATCGGAGACATCCACCTCTTCATCGGCGAAACTGACTCGGGCACTAGTTCCCTGGGAGTCGGAGGAGCATCAAGGCCCGCACGGACCGCCTACGGGCAGGATATGTTCGCGGAAGGATCGATGTTGGATCTCTCTTTGGAGTTTGCCGGCAAAGATCGGAAAAATTCAAGGCCCACCCAAACCGCCCCTGTGCAGGATATAAAGGTGGAAGATCGCTGCAAGTCCGCGGGCTTCGCCCGTGCGTCTGGACAACAGAGATCCAAGTTCGTCGGCATGGTTACCATCTTCGATCTGGCGCGTTGTGTTCAGAGAGAGGGCGAATACCCCCGCGATTACCTTGCCAAGTGGCTCCGTATACGAGCCGATCTGGCCCACTACCCCGATGATAATGCTATATATCACTTCATGGAAGGACTGGACCGTGGCATGCTTCTCCGGCATTCTCTAAGAAAGCAGCAGGCGTCAGGACGCCTTACCCTCAAAGACATGGTGAGCACCGTCAACAACTACGTGGAGGCTGACGCGGCAGCTCAAACAGCGCTTGCGCTCATTGACGGAGATCCTCCAATTCAGCCACCACCACCTCCGACCTCCATCGTCGCAGCTGCGCCGCCACCTCCAGTCATTGTCGCTACTGTTGCACCTCCACCGCCCGTCATCGAGGAAGTCCTAACACCCTCCGACTGTGTTATTGACGCGCTTTATGCTGACTTCAGTGTAGATTCAGAGGAGATAGATTTTAGTCCAGAAGAGCTAGACTCCGCCATGCAGGAGATGGAGGAGGAGTACACGCGCGACGAGCAAGCCAACAATGCCGTCACATCTCGAGGGGTGTTCGTCACCATTGGGATGGCGATGGATGAAGATCAACCCGGACGAGCTCCGCCTACAGCGCTGGAGAAGGGGAAGGGGCCACTTATTGCTGCTGACGATGATCGCGCAAAGGTCATGCCTCCTCCGCCCAGTGCAGCAGCCGCAGGAACTCGGCACCGGCCCGAGCAACAACAACACTGCAAACTTTACGCCTCCGGCATCTACGTCTACAGCAGCCCAAGTTACTCCAGCTGATAGAGTGATGTCGGCAATCTCCTCGTCGAGCCACTGACCGTTGCTCATATCCGGAACATGACCCAGCTTGACGAGAAGCGCTAGCAGCTGCTGGAGGAAGCGCGGGCCATCGCGGAGCAAGACACTAAGCTAAATCGAGATCTGGTCAACGCGCAGAAGTCCATAGAGAAAGCTGGATCAATGGAGGCCGAGTACAAGACTTTGCTACAACAGCAGAAGGCCAAGAAAGATCTGGCTCACGTCATCAACGATCCTGGTGTATGGAGCAACCTAGGATGGGCAACCTCGAAGCCGGCACAAGCCAAGCCATACATTGACAGTGAAGGCAAGCAGGTGATGCCCACCCCAATCCTTAACCTCGCCATCGCCAAGACCCTTCTGGAGCAAGATAGATCGCCCGAGGCAATGGAACAGGTCTATGACCTAGTAGCCAAGGCGGTGAAGCAGCAGGAAAAGGCCACCTCTCAGAGGCTTGAGTCTGACCCTGCGCTTTGCCAGTCTAGCCACTATAAGCCGCCAAGGGACAGATCTCCTCTTGATGTCGGGTCCTAGACGGGTTCATCAGAATGAAGACGGAGGGATGCGCACAACAGGAAGGATGCTATCCCCATATCCTCCGACCACGGAAAAAAAGCTCGACCTCGTCGCCCATTGCCACCGCCCCGATCCCCCCGACATCGCGAAGATTACAAGGCTCACCATTATACGGATATGCCCCCACCAAAGCAGTGCGACATCGTCATCCGCGACAACGCGGAGCAGACCCGTCATGACGGAGAGCGCAAACAAGGACACAGGAGCAGGTCACACCATGACCCTCCGTGTTCGACAAGCAACCATGGCAGGCGTGAGGTGTCGCATGAGGGTAACAGCAAGAAGGCTAACCCACCACCACCTCCGCCTCCGTCACCGCCAAGCAGTCACCATGGCGGAGGAGGCCCGCGTCGTTCACGCAGCCCATCCACTGTTGACAAGAAGAAGAACCCGGAGCCGTACGATGCACGTTCGTGGATCGATAAGATCCACGAGGCCCGGGAGGACCATATCTGGGACCACGTTGCTTTGGACCTGCAATACGGTCCGCAACTTACCCAAGGTTTATGGATTGACAAGACCATCAAGCCCTATGACGGCACCGCCAAGCCAGCCACATGGTTGCAGGACTACGGCAACGCGGTGGAGATTGCCGGAGGCAACCCCAACGTCGCCGTCAAGTACCTCTCATTAATGTTGGCGGGCACGGCCTGTCAATGGATCGACGACTTGCCGGATAAATCTATCTACAACTGGTTGGACATGCAAGAAGCGTTCACCAAGAACTTTGAGGGTACATACAAGCGTCCCTGCACTGTGGGCGATCTACAGCGGTGCGTGCAAGAGAAAGACGAGACATCTCGTGCCTACCTCTCCCGCTGGCTGGACATGAAGAATTCCTGCGCAGGAGTGCACGCTCAGACCACCATGGCCGCCTTCATCGATGGGTTGGAAAGAGGCACGTTGATCCGAGATAAGCTGAAGCGCTTGCAGGACAATCACCAGCTTGACTTGAATCAGATGATCCAGTTGGTCAGTGACTTCGCAGCTGCCGACGACGATGCTCGCGGCTCCTTGCCGGCAACGGCCGTTCCAACTCAAGCTCGGAGGAACAGCAGTACAAAGCGGAAAACCACTCCATAAGAAAAGCAATCTACCGACATGGTCGCTATGACTTTTGCAGGACGAGGTGATGGCAGACAACGTGGCTGAGGGAGGGGAGCTGGTCGTGGGAAGCGAAACTACCTCGGCGCCGCTCCGCGTTCCCCAAACCTACGAGGAGTACCGCGATATGTTGTGCCTCTTACACCTCGACATCAACGGCAAGGCCACCCATACCAATCGACACTGCAAGTTCGTCAACGACCTCAAGGAAGACCCGGAGTCCGGCTACAAGCAAAGTCGGAAGAACAGACCGCGAGGCAAGGGCAAGGGGAAGAAGAAGGAGGAGGAGTCCAAGGATTCAAGTGACATGGACGAGGACGTTGACCCCAAGCACGCCGCCAAGAGCGACGACAAGGGCAAGAACCCCTTCGCGAAGAAGGCTCCAGTCTACCACACTTTCCTTGGACCCCCACCGTCCGACAACAGAAGACCTCTCTGAGGATCCTGATGGCTACTCTCCCCCCAGTTCCCCAGTACCTGCGCTGGTCGGAGGTTCCAATTACTTGGGACAAGACGGACCACCCAGATCTTATACCTACGGAGAACCGGTACGCCATGGTCATCAACCCCTTGATTGATGGCGTGGAGTTCACCAAGTGTATGGTGGATAGTGGAAGCAGCATCAACATCATGTACCTGGATACACTGCAGAAGATGAACTTGACGGAGGCAAACCTAAGGCGGACCAACACCATCTTCCACGGCGTAGTTCCTGGTCGGGAGGCTCGGTCCCTTGGGTGCATTACACTTCAGGTTGCCTTTGGCGATGTTAACAATTACTTCCAAGAGCGCATGACCTTCGAGGTGGTCCCCTTCAAGAGCGTGTACCACGTCATATTCGGCCGCGACATATTCCACACGTTCATGGCCAAGCCATGCTTCGTCTACAATAAACTCAAGATACCCGAACCAAACGGTGTCATCACCGTATCCGGAAGCTTTACCAAGGCAAGGGACTGTGAGATCAATGAAGCAGCCATTGCAGAAGCTGTCCTCTACAGCGAAGAATTCAAAGAGATCCAGCGCAAGGTCGATGACTCAGAGATGCCCGCATCGAAGAAGCAGATCTCCAACTCCGCTCCTGCGTTCAAGGCCGCCATCGAGACCAAGCCGGTGGAACTTGTGGTAGGCGATGCCTCCAAGGTCACCCCCATTGGGACGAACCTGGATCCCAAATAGGAAAGCGCGCTCGTCGAGTTCCTCCATGAGAATAGGGACATCTTTGCCTGGCAACCTGCCGACATGAAGGGTGTACCTAGGGAACTTGCCGAGCACAGCTTAAACATCGATCCAAAATCCAAACCAGTGAAACAACCTCTACGACGCTTTGGAGATGAGAAGAGACGCGCCATTGGCAAAGACATAGCTAGGTTACTTAAGGCTAGATTTATCCGAGAAGTCCTTCACACCCAATGGGTGGCCAATCCTGTACTTGTCCCCAAAAAGGGAACCAATGAATTAATAATGTGCGTTGGTTACACCGGCTTGAACAAAGCATGTCCCAAAGATCCATTTGCTTTGCCTCGCATTGACCAAGTCATTCACTCGACGGCTGGCTGAGAACTTTTGTGTTTTCTTGATGCATACTCAGGATACCACCAGATCAAGATGAGGAAGTCGGACCAATTGGCCACTTCGTTCACTACCCCATACAACACGTTTTGCTATGTCACGATGCACTTTGGGCTGAAAAACGGAGGTGCTGCGTACCAGCGGACAATGCAACGTTGCCTTCATGACCAAATTGGTCGGAACGTTCACGCCTATGTGGACGATATCGCGGTGATGTCTAAAAAGTCAAATGACTTAATCACCGACTTAAAAGAAACCTTTGATAATTTCCGGAAATACAACATGATGCCTAACCCTAAGAAGTGCGTCTCCGGGGTTCCAGCCGGCATATTGTTGGGTTTCATCGTTTCCCAACGCGGAATCGAGGTCAACGCGGAGAAAATCAAGGCCATCTTGAACATAAACCGTCCGACATGCCTAAAGGACATTCAACGACTAACAGGTTGTGTTACAGCAGTTAGTCGGTTCGTCGGTCGACTTGGAGAGAAGGCTCTGCCGCTATACAAGTTGCTGAAGAAGGCGGACAAATTCACATGAACGGATGAAGCAGATGCAGCATTAAAGCAGCTCAAGGAGGTTCTTTCCTCAGCACCTATCCTTTCAGCACCCGAACCTGGAGATCCCATGTTAATTTACATGGCGGCCACCAACCGGGTAATCAGCATCGTCATCGTGGTAGAGCGGAAGGAACTAGGCTATGAGCACGGAGTTCAACGACCAGTTTACTATGTAAGTGAGGTCTTGACGGAGTCCAAGCAGCGTTACCCGCACTACCAGAAGACTCCACTGTCTGACATTATCAACAATAGCAATGCTACAGGAAGGGTCGCGAAGTGGGGCATTGAACTTGCTGCCTTCGAGATCACTCACAAGAGACGTGACGCTATCAAGTCACAAGCCATGGCAGATTTTGTTGTAGATTGGACGGAGATGCCAGATGCTACTCCGTTGCCGGAACCAGAGTACTGGGTGATGCACTTTGACGGATCAAAGCTGCTCAACGGCTCGGGGGCTGGTGTATTGCTACAGTCACCAACAGGAGACAAGCTACACTACGTTCTGCAGACCCACTTCGAGGCTACAAACAACATGGCGGAGTATGAAGCACTCATCCACGGACTACGTGTAGCCAAGGATATTGGCATCAAGCGCATAGTTTGCTGTGGAGATTCTGACTTGGTTGCCCAGCAGGTGGCTGGCACCTGGAATGCGCGGAACCGTATGATGGCGGCATATCGAGACAAAGTGGACGAGATAGCCAAGAGCTTCTTGGGCTACGAAGTCAAGTATGTGCCTAGGGAGCAAAATGAGGTGTCTGATCTGTTGTCTAAGCTTGGATCAGGGCGCAAGCAAATTCCGCCGGGAATTTTCCTAGAGCACCTGTGCACACCATCTGCGAAGGGAGCCGACATCGACAACCCAGATAGAGATGACTCTTTCGTCAACATGGTGACCAAGGTCCCTCCGGCTTCGACAAAACCGTTCATGGAATATCTCGAACACGAAACTTTGCCCGACGACAAAGTCAAAAGACGGCAAATAGTACGACGAGCAAAGGGTTATACCATAATCAATGGGCAACTCTACAAAAGGAGCACTACTGGTGTATACCTAAAGTGTGTTTCCCAGCTAGAAGGTATGAAAATCCTACACGAAATCCATCTCGGAGATTGCGGGCATCACGCCGCTCCTCGATCCTTGGTCGCGAAAGCCTTTCGGCAAGGATTCTACTGGCTGACCGTGAAGGTGGGCGCCGACAAGCTGGTTGAGACATGCATGGGATGCCAGTATTATGCCCGACAACCACATGTTCCTGCTGAATAATTGCGAACAATACCAATAACTTGGCCGTTTGAAGTCTGGGGGCTAGACATGGTGGGACCGTTACAGACGACACCTTGTGGGTTTATGCATCTGCTTGTAGAAGTTGATAAATTCACTAAATGGATAGAAGCTAAACCCATTAGAATGCTTGATGGGGCAACTGCCCTCATGTTTGTCCGAGATCTAGTGGTGAGATTTGGTCTCCCACATAGCATTATCACCGACAACGGCAGCAATTTGTCACTTGGAGAAGTGGAGGATTATTGTTGGGAGAAAGGCATCTGACTTGGCCTTGCATCAGTGGCACACCCACAATCCAACGGTCAGGTTGAGCGAGCCAATGAATTAATTATGCAGGGAATCAAGCCACGTCTGGAGGCACCGCTACATAGAGCAGCTGGAGCCTGGGCGGAAGAATTTCCATCTGTGCTATGGAGTTTACGAACTACACCCAACAGATCCACTGGCTACACCCCTTACTTCATGGTATATGGAGCAGAAGCCATCCTGCCTTTCGACATACTTCACGATGCACCAAGAGTTGCCACCTACGACGAAGATGACGCTGAAAAATCCAAACGCCTGGATGTGGACCTTCTCGAGGAGGAGCGCGTTTTGGCATGCTAAAGATCCGCCATCTACTAGCAGAAGCTATGTAGCTACCATAGTCGCCGCGTTCGGCATCACTCGTTTAAAGAGGGGGATTTGGTGCTCCGACTTAAGCAGAAGAAGTCACACAATTATCCCCCCATGGGAAGGACCGTTCATCATAAGCAAGGCGCTACTCAATGGGTCTTACTACCTCGTTGACAATCGTGAACTGAAGGATAGACCCAACAAGGGTCATAAGCGTAAGCGACGTGACCCGGATGATGACTACCCGGAGCTTGATCGGCCATGGAACATAGCACAGCTACGTCCTTTTTACACTTAGCATTTTTTATCTAATTGTGTGCCTCTTATATGATCAATGAAATAAAGCTCTCTGGTTCACTCATATTTCTGAGTCTTTTACCTCCTTTAGTGTTCATTTTTGGATCATGTAAAACCTTTTATGCGCAAGCTTTGCGATTGCACTGGTGAAAATTCCGCCTACGGGCGCTTAAGTTTTTTGGTCTACATGTTCTTTGTTGTTTTTATCTGGATTCTGGAGTAGTGACTTTCGACACTTATTGTCAGCGATTTTGTGCTTAGGTTATTGACGGTACCATTGGGCATCATCACCTGAGTGCATGGTTCCGACAACGAGTCTTACGACTCATGAAAAGTCAAGCATAAGAACCAAAGTAATGGATAAGCCATCACTTGCTTAAAACAATATATACATGCTGGAAACTTGTCCTTGAGCAGCAGGAAATAACAACCATTGTTTTCCGCCTTAAGTTACATAAACAAGTTTTTTCCGCATATGCACCAAAGGTGAAACAAATATTACAAAGTTGTTCTTCATTCCTTTGGCGCAGGTGACATGGAAGCAGCGTCATCACCAGCCGGAGAACCACCCTCGAAGTCGGCACTGTGGAGGGACTCAGAGGAAACTTGGTTGCCGCTGTCGATGGTGTTCATTGGCACAAAGATGTTGACGTCTACCAACTCGGAAACTCTGGTGTCATAGCCCGCGAGCAACGACAAGATGGATTCATGGTTAATCTCTTTGCCATCGTCTTCTACGTAGGGAATTCCAGAGGTCACCGTGTCGATGTCGGCATCTTTGTAGTGTGCCTTCACCATTGACAGCACCATCCTTGCGCCAGCCCGTGCACATGAAGCTTTCCAGCTTGTGATACGCTCGGGGGCTCGGCGCAGAATCTCCGAGTACTTCGCCACGGAGTCCGATGCCTTGATGTTTATCTGGAGGGGCTTGGCGATCTCCTAGGCTTGCATGATGGCGGTATTGATGAAGTTGTCGGCAAGAACCATGCATTCCTTGGCTGGAGGAGGCAATCGGGTTAAACCCATAGGAGCTGCAAGTTCCGACAAGGAGCGCATGAGTTCAGAAATTCAGAGTACCCAGACTACAGAAATCCAAGACGGAGAAAAATTACTGAAAATGCTGGCCTCAGCTTGCCAGAGGGTTTCCGCCAAGGATTCTTTCTCTTTTTGGAGGAGCTTATACGCCTCGCTATGGCGTTGATTCTGCTCATCGGCATCTTGCTTCTGATCTTTTAAGATCGCAATCTCCTCCTTCAAGCGATTGATTTCCTCGATGGCGGAGTCCTGCAGGGCCTTCATCGACTCCTCATGCATTTTCAGCATGTCCTTCCTCTCCTGCTTAAGAATTTTGTTCTCGCTATCCAGCTCTTGAATGTGCTTGGATTGCTCGACAATATTCTTGGCCTTGGCGATGGTTTTTGCAAGTCAGAGAAAGCAAAGTACACAATGAGTACTTAGAGAATATGGGCACAAAACCAAGTCGGAATGCGAAAAAGAAAACAGACGCTTGTTCTTGGTGATATGTTCCTTCAAGAAGGCAGGTTTACCCTTTTCAGCTTCCAGTTCTGCGCGCATCTTCTGGTACTTTTCATTGGCCATGCCCCTCCGAGCATTCTCGTTCTGTGGAAAAAATGTCAAAGTTAAAACGTTGTTTGGTCTGCTTGGAGCATCTAGCCATAAATTTTCCACCTAGACGCTCGGGGGCTACAGCGAGAGTTTTTGACTTAGCATTATGCTTAGATTTTCTTTAAGCATCTAGTCGGAACTAATTTAGTTACAACTAGAGGCTTGGGGGCTACAGTATGGAAATTTATAAACACTGCGTATGCTACTCTTAAAGCATCTAGTCGGAATATTTCATTCCACCTATATGCTTGGGGGCTACAGTGAGAGGTTTTCTAACTTAGTCACTCTTAGAGCATATAGATGCAAAAACCTATGGTTTTTCCGTCTACATCCTCGGGGGCTATAGTGGGATACTCATATAAAATGATCTTGAGGTTTGTAGCACTCTCGGCCAGCAGCTTGCCAAAGGATTCGCTGTTTCCTTGCAAGATTTTTGCTTGTCGGCGGAGCTCCTCTAGACCGCACGTCGGAGATGTCGGTGTTGCACCGGGACCAAAGCAGTGCTACCCGGTGTAAGTACCGGATAGACTATCTTTGGATAGGCTATGGTTTTCTTGGGTGCGGGGGCGCCGCCAACGATAGAGGTACCTGCTTCCACCATCGCCTTACCGCCACCGATGGCATCCTTAGCCGGAGCTTTAGCCATTTGGTGGGCAGCACTTTCCTGCGTCGCCTGCTCGCCGACGACAGCAACCTCGGTAGACGCACCTGAGTCCACTTCCATGGCGGAAGGGCCAGATGCCTCCTTAGCTTGTGAGCTTGTCGGGGCATATGAAGTCTTGACGGAGGGAGTGGTAGGGGCGATGGCGGGAGATGTGTCGCGATGCAGCATGTCCTTGATGGTTCTAGAAGCCCCCAATTTGAAGGTCTTCTTGAGGCTAGTCGTGGATTTCTTCCTGAAACGTGCAAAATGCATAAGTACAGGAGCAAGACAGATAAATAGACAATGTCGGAGGAAGAGAAGCTTACACAAGTGGGGGTGCTTTGGCAAAGGGGATCCCGGTAACTTTTCTCTTTTCCGCCTCTAGGGCGGCGGTAGTCTTCTTGGAGGTTCCACCCTCCGTCTTCTTCTTCTTGCCCCCGTCGGCAGCGTCAGAGGTGGAGCTCTTCCTCTTTCTCGCCAACAGAGCATCGTCGTCGGACACGACTGTGACTTACTTCATCTTTGGATCGTACATTTGGACAGCCAGGTTGTCCTCCTCTAGATCGCTAAGCTATTAAGTGAGAAGTCACCGTGTTAGATGAGATGACATCTGCAAGACAGAAGAACTGGATTATATGTCATGCAGGAAAATAAATACCTACCTTTGGGAACTTGCCGTCTATGAACATGTCATAGGTGATGGTGAAGCCACGCTTCTTGTCCTTCACCTTGACGATGTACTTAAGGCGAAGCTTGACGGAGTCGCTTGAGAAGTTGTCCACAGAGATGCGGAGGCTATCCCTTCTATCGCTGGTATACTCGTGCATGAGCTTCATGTGGTGCTGCAGAGGTTGGAGTCGCCTGATGAACCAGCACATGGCTACGTCCAAGCCGGTCAAACCCATCTCTACGAACCATTCTATCCGCCTTATGGCACGGGAAGCATCGAGGTCGGAGGGAAGGGAGGCCTGGGATCTCCATGACGAGGCTTCAGCGGCGGCTCAGTCTACGAAGTCCGGGTACGTTACTTGTCGGCCAGCCAGAGGGACATCTGGGCCGTAGAAGTACGTATGTTGCCAATTTTTGCAGGACTCGTGGCCGACGATGTCGGGGAACCGCCGGCCAGGTCGGATCTTGAAGCTTATGGTGCCGCAGTTCCTAAGTTCTTCCTTACTAGATCCGGCTTCACATTTGACGGAGAAGAAGTACACGAAGAGGTCTAGCCTAGGCTTTATCCCTAAGTAACCCTCGCAGAGCGCCGCGTAGTTGCTAAGCGCTAAGATACTGTTGGGAGAAAGGTTTTGGGGCTGGACTCTGTAGTGGTTTAAGATGGATAGGAAGAAGTTGGAGATGGGAAGGGAGACGCCGCGTACCAGTTGGGCTTTGAGGTACACTTTTTCTCCGGCTTAGGGAGAAGGTGTCACCTCTCCGGTCGGCGCCGCCCGCCAGGCGAGCCCCTCCGTCGCAGAGAGGTAGCCCTCGGCGATCAGCTCTTGGATGTCACGGTCGGTGATATCTGAGCCGCGCCAGTCGCCCTTGTGTTAATCAAGTTCCTCCTCCAACGGCTCTAGTGCCGCCAGATTGTGGTCGCCTCCGGTGGACTCGATCACCGCCGAGGCGGGGATGACCAAGCCCTCTGGGGGCATGATGATAGAGCTCGCCGGCTTCGCCGCGGCTTCGCTTGACGCCGCCATGGAAGGAGAGGTGCTGCTGCTAGCCATGGAGAGAGGTTGGATGTGACTGGTGCGGATTGAGGCTAGGGTTTTTCGCGAGTTTGGCGTGGAGAGCTCGAGGAGGCACGCGCTGAAGGAAGAAGACGACGCATGGAGAGAATGAGGTAAAAGGTAGAAATTCCACCACGGTTACTATATATCATCTCCAGCGTCAAGATTCGTGCAGCTTGATCGGACGGTTGTCGCGTAGACGATGTGTTTGCGAACGTGCACGGAAAATTCACCACGTCTCCAACCATCCCTGCCAACGGTTCGTATCGCTCGCATGGGAAAATTGAACATGATTGCGTTCTTTGCATGTGTGAGTTACGAGGCGTCTCTGACCTAAGCCTACGTCGTCCTAGCTGACATAGGCAGATGAGCCATCACATTAGAAGATTCCGGCATGGACGGATCCAGTCCGGCTACGGAAGAGTACGATGGAAGATTCAGCATTTCTCCGACTTACGTGTTGAGGACGGAGAAAACCTTGCAGGGTTCTTTGGGAGGACTACAAGATATTGCTTGACGATTTGCCGACATCCATTTAGATGGAGCATTCCACATGAAGAGGCAAGACGGCGCAAGATCTCGGAGTTCTCCAGGGGCTACTGTTGGGGATATGCTATATGGGTATCCTTATATCATATCTCCTATCCGGATAACCCGGGTGGCCCACAGTTGGTAGCATGGCCTATGTCCTGCTGGGCGGCCCAGTTAGATGGATCCAGAAGGGAGGCCCATGCCGGATAAAGGAAGGTTACGGTTGGAGTCACCGACGTACCCAGAGCCTTGGAGTGCAAGATACACAAGACTAGTAATAAATGGTGTAGGACTCTGTAACCTGTCCGTCTAGGACTTTTCCCTGTAACCCTAGGACCTGCGACTATATAAGTCGGGCCTATGGGAGCCTTTAGGGAACAATCTCAGACGTTCATAGACAACTTCAGACAATCTCGCACACCGAACCAATCCCTGTAACTCGGCGTATTGCCCTTATAGTGATTTATAGCAGGAGTAGGATTCCGCTACCGTTGTGGGATCTGAACCTGGGTCAGCTGTGTTACCTCATACCCATCAACCGTCCGCCTTCCCCCACGTCTCTAAACACGCACTGTGAGGACCCCTCCATGGCGTACTCGTCGGAAATACCACGACACCCCCACCACTTGATGATGCCCCTGACGAAGAAAAGAATGTCTATTTGACTCATCAGGAGGACCACAACTTAGTTCATTGTGACATATTGTATGGGCTAGAGCCAGAACTTCGAAAGCATTTCGAAAACGGCAATGCCTTTGATACAATGGGAGAGTTGAAAATGATTTCCAACACCCATGATGCTGTAGAGAGTTATAATGCTTTAGAAAAGTTTTTTAGTTGCATGATGGAAGAGAACATCTCCGTTAGTGAGCACGTACTCAAGATGTCGGGGTATGCCAATAAACTTGTGTCCTTGGGAATATCGATCCCCATTGACTTAGGTATACATCGTGTTATCCAATCTCTACCACCTAGCTACAAGAGCTTCGTGATGAAATATAACATGCAGGGCATGAAGAAGTCTCTCCCCGAGCTTCTTTCAATGCTTAAGACTGCAGAGGTGGAAATCAAGATGGAACATCAAGTGTTGATGATCAATAAGACCACCAGTTTCAAAAAAGACAGGAAGGGTAAACATAAGGGAAAGAAGGGCGGGAAACCGGTTGCCGTACTTTAAAAGAAATCCCGAGTTGTCCCTAAGTCAGATACCGAGTGCTATTATTGTAAGGGGACTGGCCACTGGAAGCGCAACTGCCCCAAGTATTTGGCAGACAAGAAGGTCGGCAAGGCAAATAAAGGTATATACGATATACATGTTATTGATGTGTACTTGACTAGTACTCGCAGTAGCACCTAGGTATTTGATACCGAATCGGTTGCTAATATTTGTAATTCGAATCAGGGGATGCAGAACAAGGGGTGAGGTCAAGATGCGTGTCGGCAACGGATCAAGAGTTGATGTGATCGCCGTCGGAACGGTACCTCTCCACTTACCATTGAGATTAGTTATAAACTTGAATAATTATTATATGGTGCCAGCACTGAGCATGAACATTGTATCCGGATCATGTTTGATGTGCAATGGTTATTCATTTAAATCTGAAAACAATGGTTGTTCGATTTATATGAATGAAATCTTTTATGGTCATGCACCAATTATGAATGGTTTATTTCTGTTGGATCTTGATAATAGTGTTACACATATTCATAATGTTGATGCTAAAAAAATTAAACTTAATGATGATATATCCACATATATGTGGCACTGCCGTCTAGATCATATTGGCGTTAAACGCATGAAGAATCCCATTCGGATGGACTTTTGGAATCACTTGATTTTGAATCATTTGATACATGTGAGCCATGCCTTATGGGCAAGATGACTAGAACGCCGTTTTTTGGTTCAATGGAACGGGCGACAGATTTATTAGAAATCATACACTCTGATGTGTGTGGTCAAATGAGTGTGTCAGTGCGAGGTGGATATAGTTATTTTGTTACTTTCACGGATGATTTGAGTAGATACGATTATATCTACTTAATGAAACACAAGTCTGAAACCTTTGAGAAATTCAAGGAATTTCAGAATGAAGTGGAAAATCATCGTAATAGGATGATCAAATTTATACGATATGACCATGGAGGTGAGTATCTAAGTTACGAGTTTATCACACATATGAAAGAGTGTGGAATAGTTTCACAACTCACACCTGCCGGAACACCACTGCGAAATGGTGTGTCGAAACGTCGTAATCGTGCTCTACTAGATATGGTTCAATCTATGATGTCTCTGACGGAACGTCGTGTCTGATTGCTCTAGGCTGCATAGTGGGATCCACATCGCTGCGAGTGTGCTAGCGAACATCAGATTGATGTCGCTGCCGCCGTCCATGAAGACATGGCTTATCTCGAACCCCTCGATTTGCGCCTCGAGCACCAGGGCAGCATGACCTGGGCGAGGGATCTGGCGTGGGTGATCCGAATGATCGAATGTAATGCAGGACTCCAATCCACTGAGGTACTCAGGTATAGCTGATGGAGAGGTCACGGCCAGGCTGACTTGGCGAGTGATCTTCTTCTACACCCTGTTTGTTGGACGCCCGGATCATCAGGGCCCTCTTTGGCGGCGGGTACTCTCCTGCACTGTTATTTGGCGCTGGTGCGACCGGTGGCTGCGATGGTCCGATGTGTGGTGGTGGAGGAGCTCCCTGGGCGATATCACCTGGTGCGGGTGTAGGCCTAAATCCAGGGTTCACGGTCTGGCGCCGCATTTGGGTGAATCCCTCACTGAGCTTCTGGAACTCGTGGTAGTCCTTGAGCATGTGGCTGGCCTTCTTCTTACCATCTTGTTTGTTGATGTAGAAGTGGATGGTGCAGGGACCAGACAGCTTGTCGTATGTCGAAGGCTCGTCGTCGCGACTGCGACGTTGCCACTTTTGCGTGGTTTGCCCGCCATCATGGTAGTTGACTCCACGGTATCCGCTGCTGTAGTTGCCGTCATTGCATCGATCGGCGTATCCAGCCGCGACCATGTCGACTCCATCGTGATCGTCGTAGACACGCGATCTTCTCTTGCTGCGACACTCGTCCCTGCAGCCATAGTCATCTTCGTCATCCAAATGCGCTCGGGTGACGGAATCCTCACCATCTGCCCACCGGTTGGCGATGTCCATGAGGTGGTCGAGCGTCTTGGGCTTGACGCGCCCAAGCTCATCCTTGAAATCTGGGCACCTGGCATCGTCCTTGAAGGCGTCGATTTCCCGTTCTTCGGAGATGTGCGCAGCGGAGTTCTTGATGTGTGCATGCCTGTAGCTCTTCGATTGAAGCTGTCCTTTTGCTGGTGCCTTTGAAGTTGCGGATGAAGCTGTATGACAGCTCTTCCCAGCTTCGGATGGAGCGGAGGATAGGCTGTTGAGCCATAGCCTGGTCGCGCCTGTCATCTGGAGCTAAAGGCATTGTAAGGCGGTGTTCTTGTTTCCGCCATGGAGTTTGACTGATGACAGGTGATCATCGAGCCAAGCCTTTGGCTCCAGTGTTCCGTCGAACTTTGGGTTGTCCCAAGGGAGCTTGAAATTTTTCGGCATCCGCATTCGCCGAACGGATCTGCTGAAGCATCTGGCTCCACACAGCTCTGAGTCGTCCTCCTCTTCGGAATCAGTTGAGCATGCGCGTTTGACACGTGCTTTGTCGATCTTGCGCTGGGTGAGATCGTTGTGAGCGTCTTAGTTGTTGCTACGGCGCCGGGGCAGGTCATGCTCGTCTTCCTTGGATGAGGGTGTAGGGCTCCGGGTGAACTTGACCGCAGCTTTTTTCTTCGGCTCCGTAGGAGCATCATCATGGAGCGCATCTCCGACGAGTCCGAGGCCAACTAGCGTGGACTTGTGTATGGCGCTCTTTGGGTCGCCCTCCGGAGGTGGGTGGGATGCGAGATATGTAGTGGCCGCCATGATCGCAGCCTGTGGCGTTTTCGGCATGATGTTGCCGTGCGAGTCCATCGTCATGAAGGACGTGTTGAGGGCCCTGGTGACCTCACGTCAATCGGTGGGGTCCATGCGCTCCGTGCGGGAGCGGTACTTGTTGGCTTTGTTGCCATGCAAAGTGGAACCATCAGTGGCAGAGAGCGCAGCTCGCCGAGTGCTGGATTCCGCAGCTGCCTTCTTGCGCTTGTCGAGCTCCTCCATCAGCTTCACCTGCCGGCTGTGCTCATCGATGAGGAGGAGGTGGTAGGCCATCAATAGATCTCGTGAAGCATTCACAGGTAGGATTATGTTTCCTACCACGGCCTCGCGTGCTTGGCGCCAGCCTTCCATGTTGAGGTTGATCTGGTTGTAGGCGTGAGCGTCGCCTTCATTGGGCCTGTTAGGCAGGTCTCCCCCATTTCCTCTGTTCCCAGTTTGCAGGTTGGGAGGGGGATTGGGTGTTTGCTGCACAATCGAACCTGGCGGCAGGTCCGTTATGTTGTTGATGATGACGGTGCATAGGTAGCGCCCGCGGATTGGATCGCTGCTGCCGCAGCTTTCTGATTCGGAACCGTAGGTTCCTTCATCTGAGGGAGGGTCGCACAGATCTGAGTTGCAGCTGCTGCTGTCATCCGAGTTGTCTGTCAGTGTCGACACGTGTAACGCGTCGATGAGTGGGGCCCATAAAGTGGGCCTGATGGATGGTGTTGGCACCCCCTTTGGGAGGCGGAGGGTGCCGGTCTACCCCACCTGGAAGTAGAAGTTCCCGAACATTATCTCGAGCCTGTCGCTGACGGACTCAAAATCCCTCAGGGTGGCCGGCGAGTGGGCGGTGAAGACGAATGCGCCGAAGAGGAGGTGACTCTCCATTGCCGATGATTTGTAGATAGCCCGGATGGAACCGTCATGACCGCACGATCAGCGTCCCCGCTTCCCATAGACGACGCCAATTGATGAGGTTCGATCTCGTCAATGCCCATTGTTATGGACTTGGGTTTTGGAGAAGATGGGGATGCTGGAAGTCGCGAAACGGTTAACAGACAAGCAACATAGGGACACAAGGTTTACCCAGGTTCAGGCCCCCGGAGGGAAAACCCTACTCCTGCTTGTCTGCTGTTGATTACGACGGAACTGAAAGTTACAGGGGTGCATAGATGCAATCTGGCGTGAGGTGTGTATGCGGTGGTGGAAGAGATCCTTCTCGCCGTACCCTCCTGGCCTTTATATAGATAGGCAGTTCCCGGGCTTAGGTCGAGTCGGTTACAAATTAGGGTTGGTACCCTTTGAAATTCTATCTAATCTAGACTTGTCCTCCAAGGAGTCAAAAGCGTCATGGGCTTGGGCCACCCGAAGTCTTCATGGGCTGCGTGTCTTGACGTGGGCCTTCCTTGGGTTGGACCAGGTATACCAATGTCGTGTACCCGTGGAGTATATCCATGTCACCTACATGGCAGCAGCATATTTCATCTCTAGTACTTCCTGCAAAATATTATTGGATAAATGAAGTTGAATCAAAGACAAATCCTTACAGTCCTTCCGCTTCTCTTCGGCGGACCAGGTCTTAGCATCCTTTTCGCCGAATCCATCCAGCGCTTCATCCAGATCAGAAGTTTGGGCGAGAATCGCCCGCATCTTCACTTGCCACAAGGAGAATCTTGTGGTGTAATCCAGCTGTGGTAGATCGAACTTCAATGACGACATGTCGCAAACCCTGGATTGGAACCTGGGGCTCTGATACCACTTGTTATAATTGCGACAAGTAAATAACAAAGAACGAAAACAAAATCACAACAAGGGGACACAGATTTAACATGGGAAAACCTCTCCAACAAAGAGAGGAAAAAACTATGGGCGCCAGCCAGTGAAACTTCACTATATCGGCGAGTGTTTACAAACACCGAGGATTTCACAAATGCAACACATCCCAACCGGCGGCTTACAAGGGGTTTATATATCGGTGGAAACCTAGGACTTTGACGATCCGTACCATACCAAGACTCCGGCGACGGGCCTCGCTCCACTCGTCAGAAGTTGGCCTTTGCTTTGTAGAATTTGGATCAACATATAACAGAAACCAATATCGTGCTCCTGATACATCATCCGTTAGTTCTCCTAATGGGTCTATATCACATCTATCAATTAAATTATGCTCCCGTATTTTAATCCTATGGCAGCGCGAGCATGCACAGCTAGCCGGGTGAGTATCCCACTATTTAGCATATACATAGGACTCTTATTATATATATAACATATCAAAGGCGAACACTTGACAAGATTGCAACGGAATAAATCATCTCATAAGACAAAGATCGAACATCGATGATAGATAATAATGACCAAATAAGATAGGGAAACTCTTATGGTTCTAAAACAATGATACAACATAGAGAGTTTCTATCAAGATCACAAAATCATAGCTTGGATGTGGACTACTTCCTATTCATCATGAAGTGGAGAAATTGATGGGTAGGTTGGAGATGCCACCGAGAGAGGCCCCCGCGGTGGTTCCCCTTGCAATATTGCTCTAGTGACGACCTTTTGTCTCTATGTTCTGTGTTCTATCTCGTATTGCTCTCTATTTCATAAAAAATCTGTCACATCCCAAAATTTTCCAAATTTTGAAATGTGAAAAATAAATAAACAAAATAAATAACTGTTGAAATTTAGGGTGAAAAGAAACTTTTTGATTTCAAATGGAAACATCAAAACTCATCTTGAATAAACTTTGAATAAAAAAATCCAACAAAATTCAAATCAAGTGAGATGCATTCATCAATGAATGAATCTGGAAATTCAAAAACTTGGAAAATAAATCAAAACTCTAAAACCCTAATGGAAGAAAATCATTCCAAGATTACTCTAAGACTATGGATTTGTTCCATATAAAATTTGTCAACAAACATTTATAAATGATCAAGAATGATAAACAAAAATATTATAAAACCATAGAAATTGGTTTCACTTAATTTGGAACCATAGATAAAAAAAATCTTATGAATTTAATAAGTTAAAAGGAAATAATTTCCAAAGATAATAAAGCTCCTATCCAAAATCCATACCAAATTGTGAGCAAAGTAATCCTAAAAAGATTTGAAAAGATAAACAAATATCAAATAAAAATATACAAATTGGAATCACCAATTTTGGATCTATAAATAAAAGATATGAATTTTATAAGACAAAGAAATAAATAAATAAATAAGGAATATTTGAAAGCCAAATGGCCAAGTCCATAAACAAATAAAAGGTTATTAAATAATAAAAGTAAATAAAAAGATTATTTGAATAAAACTATATGGGATTCGAACCATATTCAATTTTATTTAAACAAAAACTATTTGCCTAAATAATAAATCCCAAGGAAAATATTTAGAAGACAATTTAAATTAAATCCATAAGCAAATGGAACAAAGATAATCCAAATCCAAATAAAATAAAGGGATAAAGAATATTCAAATAAAAAAATATGGCATTAACCAAATTCAATTCCATTTGAAAGAAGACAAAATCCCTAATAGCAATGATTAAATAAATCATAGGAAAATAATAATTGGAATTTGCTCAAATAGAATAAAATTTATTTAATTAACTTAAACGGAATAAAAGAGTCTTTTGAATAAAATATATATGGAATTAAAACCATATTTGAATTTATTGGAATAAAGACAATTGCCCAATTTAAATGATTAATAAATCATATTGAAATACTTTAAATAATTCAAAGTGAATTATTTAACACCCTATTGAATAAAAAAACCTACTAAAAAAGGTTTGGTGAAAATTAAAATTCAAATAAGAGTTTGAAATAATTTAAATCCTATTTAAATAAAGGCAAGTGCCTATTATAAATAAATAATAAACCATAAATGAATAAAATAATTATTCTAAAATGGACTTTAAATACATGTTTAAAACAGTACAGAAACTTGCTGAAAAGATTTGAAATGAAAGAGGGTTTAAAATCATTTCAATGAATTCAAAACAGAAAATGAAAATAGAAAAAGAAAAGAAACAGAATAAAAAAATGAAAAAGCCAACCCAGCCCAGCTAACCTATCAGGCCCAACTCGCAGCCCAACTAACCCTCCCCCGAACCGTTTTCTCCTACCCAATAACGAACCCGTGCAGTCGATGACGATTGGACCCCACCGTACCCCCTTCCCACTCACTGACGCCGCTGCCCCACTTACCAGTCATCGTCTCCACCCCCGCAGACCAGTTCCTCCCCCTCCTCGGCGTTTCTGCCACAAATTCCGTCGATTAAATTCATCTTAATGGCACAACAATTCCGCCCCGCGATTACTCCCATTTAACCGCCTGCCTCCCCTCTATCTTTCCCCTCGGTCGCCAACTCCTCTCCGCCTTCAGGCTATTTCAAATCAAGCCGAAACCACCACTGCCCCGATAAGGTACTCCGGCCAAATTCCGTCAACTTCGGCCACCCATCCACTCCCAGTACCTAATAGCGTGATCCCCATCATCAGGCGCACCTGCCCATAGCCCCAGCTCGCCCGCGCGTGCCCCAGCGGCTCGGCAACATCGACGTCTGAGCGCCACCGCCTCCTGTTCCAACTCCGGCATCCTTCCCCGGTAAACTCTGAGCGCCCCCTCCTTTCTGGATGACCCGATCTCATTCACCTAACTCACGCATGCCTGAAACACCCCTTGTTTTGGCTTAGCACGATCTGTAGCATCGCCGCTGTCTTCAACAGAGAGTGCCCGCTGCCAGGACCATCTCCGGCGAGCAATTTCCAGCATATGCGAGCGCCCCTTCGTATACAACAAGCACGTAGAGCTTCCCCACGTCACTGCAATCACGGTGAGCCATCTCTCTTCCGTTCTCGCTTCCTAGATCGTCGGCAACTTCACCGTCTGAGCGCGCCGCCGCCAGCCACCGTCGCCGCGCCGCCATCTTTGGTCGTCTAGATCTGAGCCATTAGATGTTGATCGTATGGATAGGATAGATGACTTAACAAACCGGTATGACTAGATCTGTGCCGCACAATCTGCTTTTAATCCAACACACCACACCGCTCGATCCAGACGAATCGGTATGGACCAATAAGAACTCACCACGTGGCCTGTAGTTTGTTTTAAAAACATAAACATATCTATTAGAAGTTTGAATTTGTAAATTCCATAACATTTGATCCACACGTCCAAATTTTGCAAATTTTATATCAATGGAATCAGCAAGAAGAAACATTTCCAACCATGCCCTTTGTTTAATGTTTTACTTCTGTAAAATTAGTTGTTTTTGCAGAAACTTGTGTAGGCATAATTTGAATATAAAAATTATTCTAGAAATGTTTTTAGGGTAAAATCTTTGGTAAATGGATTGTTTTCAATCTACTGACCATAGAAACCAACTTTTGGATTTAAAAATATATTTTGTGACACTTAGGGATTTTTCTTTTGAATTAAAGCATTTCTAGTTAAATAAAAATGTTGAGCATGTTTTAAAAATTCTTTTTGAGTAAAACCTTTTGAAAATGGTTTGAATTAAACTCTCTGACCATAAACACCAAGTTTTGGATTTAAAAAAATATATTAGGTGAACCCTATAGAATTATTACTTTGTTTAAAGGCATTTCCAACAAAATAAAATATTGTTTTTGTATAAAAATGGTTTATACGTAAAACCTTTTGAAAATGGTTTTAATATCAAACACTTGACCTTAAAACACTAACATTGTGTTTAAAAATATATTTGTCAAACACTAGAAATTATTACTTTGATTTAAATCATTTCTAACAAAACAAGAATGACTAAAATGGCCATTTTCACTAACTTGATATCAAATGGTTTTGCCACATTTATAAATGACCAATAGGTGTTTTTAAAATGTTTTATAACATATTAGAAACCACTTTTCCAAATAAAACAATCTTTGACATGCATGCATTGCTTTGTTTTTATTATTTTATGTGTTGAATTGCTTGAATGGTAGATTGAATTTTGTGCCTTGATTGAATTGTAGTGGAAATTGAAAAGTGTGACTATTGCAAGATCAAGTGGTGCTTCATACTTTTGTCCCATTATTTTCACTATGCATTAGTGATATTTTGAGTAGGACTTGCATGGAATTTTTACTAAGTATGCTATGCCATGGGAAATCCTAGTAGATGAAACCTTAGTAAAACTTTTCCTAAGTTAAGATTCCAACTACTATCATGCTTAGCCTAGCTAGTAGAAAACAAGGGTGGATTATATTCATGCTATGAAATATTTCTAAGTCAAGGACTTGTGTTTTGTTTAATAAAACAACTATGTGAATGAATCACCTGGGTGGAATGGGACTTGCATGGATGGATTTTTTTGAGTGGTTACTCAGGGCCCATTTCAATGGACTACCCTGGTGTATCACACTTGTGGAATGCCACCCAGGAACAAAGAGATTTGAGATGTCAAATGTTGAGAAGCTTCAAGTGTAGCCACTTGGCATTATGGGCTCTGCCTGGATCATATAGGTTGCAATAACTTAGCCAAATTGACAGTTGGTGGTAGGGGGTGATAGGTTTGGGAACGCGTCCATTTTGGTCTAAGGGAAGGCTTCTGAAAGATCTTGTCTCGATGCATGTCGAGTCTTGTGGGGAAAGTGCACCACCTTTGCAGAGAGTAAAATCTAAGTACTTAGTTGTGTCCCCGACAATGGACAAATTGAGCATCAAGACATGGAAGCTATCCAGAATCTCCTCATCCCAATTTCTAAGTTAAAAACTTGTGGTTGAACAAGGGTTAAAGGATGACCAATGTCTATTGGTTGATGCCTTGGGTGATTTTGACAAACAAAAACTTAGTGTTTTCAAATGATAAGGAAAATCTATTTTGAGCAAAGCAAGCCTAAGCTCCACTTAGCCAAATGCATATAGATGATAGTTACCACTATACTACCATAGTATCACTTGCCAATACAATTCAAATGTATTGACCCTTGTGGCTGTAACTTATAATGTTGCAGGTTTGTTTGATGTTAGTGAAGTGTGTTGAATAGGATTACAAGTCTACAACTAACATGATTGCCTATGGCACTTTGAAGATGATGGGCTCCATGCTATATAGATATTTCTGCTGCATTGTAATGAGATAGCCAAATGAGATATGTAAGATGTAATGAATTATTTTATTCCTGGTTATAAAGTTGTATTATGACCTTTGTCTCTTGATATTACATCTTAACTGTGGATGCTAGCTATTTATCCAGGGACTAGCATTGCAATCACAGGGATCTCTACCTTATTAAAGGTTGGGACCTCTACAAAATCCCAAGGGGTATTTATATTATTTTTGTTGCAAAACGCGGCCCTTAGCCCAAGGGCCACTGAATTGGATGACCTGACACACATGTGGGGCCCATGGTGCGGCTAAGGGGTAGATGTCTTGGTGGGCCCCATAGTCCCCACTTGTGTCTCTTGGGTAGATCTTGTGTTGGTCCTCTTCGTTTTCGATGAAAACTCATGTAGTATCTTTTCCTGGTCAATTTGTTTTTTTAAAGGAGCATATATTAATATCGTGATGATAACAATTACACCCAACCTCTACAACAACGCATTACCCTATTGGCATTACGGATGGACACTGACAAAAAAAAGAAGAATTACAAAAAAGAAAAGTCCCGCTGCATTGATAAGATCCTTAGTAGAAGCGACACTAACCCCACCAGAACAACACCAGAAGTCCAACATCTACAATAGGGACACCTTCAAGAAGGAAGCAGAGCACAAGCACCATCGTCGCCCGATCAAAGATCATAGGTTTTCACCCTGAAGAAAGTCCCCGCTCACAAAACAATGACTTCAACAAGGTCATTGGCAGGCACAACCAATTAAGGCTAGACCTTGGATTTTCACCCTGCAAGGTAAGACCGTGAACTCCTCCTATGCTGTCGTCCCCACCTTTCGATGCCACTGGTACAATTCATGAATTACCAAGCCAATTCTTCATTGTCATCAGGACTCGACCCACCATAGTTTGTCCACAAATCTTGGCTTCCATGACATTCTCTGCACACTGACTTCACCATGGAACTAAAGACATGTTCCATGATGGAAACCAACTGCATAGCTTCGCCTCGCTCCCTATGAAACCAAACGGTCAGAAAAACCGGTTGCACGTGACCAGATCCCATCCATTATAGCAATATCCATGCATGAATCGCCCATGGGAGTTCGCCGGCGGAGACTTCTAGAACACGACACTGCCACCAGATTAATGAAAACAGGCTGAAGGTAGATCTTCGTCTTGGTGTGAGAGAAACCCTAGGGTTGCACCCCTGGCAGCAGATGCAACCCGTACCACCATCCGCCAAGGGAGAACCTCCATCAAAGCCCGAGGCCGCCGCCCCGGCTTCCAGACCCCACCACCATCAGATCGCCATCGGGGCAACAACCTTCGAGCGCCCAAGGGGCTCCCTATCGGGGAGAGGCCACCACGCGAGGAAGCAGCCCGCTGCCACCATCGGCCGGCCGGACTTTTCCCGCCGGCGTCCTCCGGTGGCAACGGGGGAGAGGTGGGAGGAGGAGTCGGGGAAGAGGGCGGCTGAGGGTTCCGCCCGTGATGCCTCCCCCGAGAGGCAGCACGTGCGTACCTGTTCGTATGTGATCATTTTGGGTTAAACTCTCAAAAGGTTCAATTTGGAAACGTAAAACTAGGAGGATTTCACGCCTTCCAAAAATTAATAATAAAGTAATGAGATTCATTAAAAAATCAAGTAAGTCGATAGAAACATTAAAAAACATAATAATATGGCAGATAACATGAGTATTAATAATATAATAAAGTTCAAAAGGCATAGATACATTTTAGATGTATTAGTGGTCTATTAATTAGTCATTAGTGAATAATTACATGATAATTCTAGTATAAGTAGCGAGAACACCAAGTTTGAACATAGAAAAAGGTGAGTGTAAAATATACTCATGAAACTCCCCAGTCTTAATTCTTGATCATCATCGAGCAAGAAGAACATTTTAGGGAGCTTAAAGTTCAAAATTGAATATTCTAAAGAGATTAGTGTCCACTTACGACTTGGTATGTGTTGGGGATATGCTATATGAGTATCCTCATAGCATGTCTCTTATTCGGATAAACCGGGTAGCCCACAGTTGGTAGCATGGCCCATGTCTTGCTAGGCGGCCCCGTTAGATGGATCCAGAAGGGAGGCCCATGCCGGATAAAGGAAGGCTACGGTGGAGTCACCAGCGTATCCGGAGCCTTGGAGTACAAGACACGCTAGACTAGTAATAGACGGTGTAGGACTCTGTAACCTTTCTGGCTAGGACTTTTCCCTTTAACCCTAGGACCTGGCGACTATATAAGTCGGGCCTATGGGATCCCTTAGGGCACAACCTCAGACAATCGTAGACGATCTAGTATCGACTACGATGCACCTCGCACAGCGAACCTATCTCTGTAACTCGGCGTATTGCCATTATAGTGATTTATAGTAGGAGTAGGATTCCGTCACCGTTGGATCTGAACCTGGGTAAGTTGTGTTACCTCGTACCCGTCAACCGTCCGCCTTCCCCCACGTCTCTAAACACGCACTGTGAGGACCCCTCCATGGCGTACTCGTCGGCAATACCATGACAGTTGGCTCCCACCGTGGGGCAAGAGGCGCTTCAGGCTCTTCAGCGGGCGAGGACCAAGATCTTCACGGGAATCGGCGAAACCATAGCCATCGGTCGTGTTCTCTTCTCCGACAACGTTCCTATCGTCCCTCCCGACAAGTTCTCGATCCCAGCAAAGATGAACCCTACACGGTGTTCGATCATTCCTATCGGAGACATCCACCTCTTCATTGGCGAAACCGACTCGGGCACTAGTTCCCTAGGAGTCGGAGGAGCATCAAGACCCGCACGGACCGCCTACGGGCAGGATACGTTCGTGGAAGGATCGATGTCGGATCTCTGTTCGGAGTTTGCCGGCAAAGATTGGAAAAATTCAAGGCCCACCCAAACCACCCCTATGCAGGATATAACGATGGAAGATCACTGCAGGTCTGTCGGCTTCGTCCGTGCATCTGAACAGTAGAGATCCAAGTTCATCGGCATGGTTACCATCTTCGATCTGGCGCGTTGCATTCAGAGAGAGGGTGAAAACCCCCACGATTACCTTGCCAGGTGGCTCCGTATACGGGCCGACCTAGCACATTACCCCAATGATGATGCCATGTATCACTTTGTGGAAGGACTGGACCATGGCACGCTTCTCCGGCATTCTCTAAGGCGGCAGCAGGCTTCGGGACGTCTTACCTTCGAAAGCATGGTAAACACCGTCAAAACTATGCGGAGGCCGAGGAAGTAGCTCAGACAGCGCTTGCGCTCATTGATGGAGCCCCTCCGATTCAGCCACAGCCACCACCGCCTCCGGTCGCCATCGCTGCAGTTGCACCATCACCTCCAGTCATCGTCACTGCTACTGCACCTCCACCCCCCGTCATCGAGGAAGCCCTGGCACCCTCCGACTCTGTGATTGATGCGCTATACGCCGACTTTAGTGCAGATTCAGAGGAGATAGATTTCAGTCCAGAGGAGCTAGACTCCTCCATGCAGGAGATGGAGGAGTAGTACACACACGATGATCAAGCCAACAACACCGTCACGTCTCGAGAGGTGTTCGTCACCGTTGGGACGGCGATGGATGAAGATCAACCCGGACGAGCTCTGCCTATAGCTCTGGACAAAGGGAAGGGACCACCTATTGCTACCGACAATGATTGCGCAAAGGTCATGCCCCCTCCGCCTAACCCAGTGCAACAGCCGCAGGAACTCTGCACCGGCCCAAGCAACAACAACACCGCAAACTTGCCACCTCCAGCATCTACGTCTGCTGCTGCCCAAGTCACTCCAGCTGATAGAGTGATGTACGGCAACCTCCTCGTCGAGCCGCTGACCGTAGATCATATCTGGAATGTGACCCAGCTTGACAAGAAGCGCCAGCAGCTGCTGGAGGAAGCGCATGCCATCGCGGAGCAAGGCGCAAAACTAGATGGAGATCTGGTCAACGCGTAGAAATCCATAGAGAAAGCTAAAGCAATGGAGGCTGAGTACAAGACTCTGCTGCAGCATCAGAAGGCCAAGAAAGCTCCGGCTCGCGTCATCAACGATCCTGGTGTACAGTGAAACCAAGGATGGGCTCCCCCGAAGCCGGCACAAGCCAAGCCATACATTGACACTGAAGGCAGGCAGGTGATGCCCCCTCCTCTCCTCAACCTCGCTGTCGCCAAGACCCTTCTGGAGCAGGATAGATTGCCTGAGGCGGTGCACCAGGTCTATGACCTAGTGGCCAAGGCGGTAAAACAGCAGGAAAAGGCCACCTCTCAGAGGCTTGAGTCTGACCCAGCACTTTGCCAGTCTAGCCAGTATAAGCCGCCAAGGGACATATCTCCTCTTGATGTCGGGTCTTAGACGGGTTCATCAGAAGAAGACGGAGGGATGCGCACAACAGGAAGGATGCTATCCCCATATCCTCCAACCACGGAGGTAAGGCCCAACCTCTTCGCCCATCGCCACCGCCCCGCTCTCCTCGACATCGCGAAGACCCCAAGGCTCACCGTCGTACAGATATGCCCCCGCCAAGGCAGGGCAGCATCGTCATCCGCGATAACACAGAGTAGACCCATCATGACGAAGAGCGCAGCCAGGGACACAAGAGCAGTTCGCGCCATGACCCTCCGTGTCCGACAAGTAACTGCGACAAGCGTGAGGCGTCGCAGGAGGGTAATAGCAAGAAGGCTAACCCACCACCACCTCTGCCTCCATCGCCCCTAGCAGTCACCATGGCGGAGGGGGCCGCGTCGTTCGCGCAGCTCATCCCCTGTTGACAAGAACAAAAGAAGCCCGGAGCCATACGACGCACGTTCGCGGATAGACAAGATCCACAAGGCCTGGGAAGGACCATACCTGGGACCACGTTGCTTTGGGCCTGTGATACGGTCTGCAACTTACCCCGAAGGTTTCCAGATTGATAAGACCATCAAGACCTATGACGGCACCGCTAATCCAGCTACATGGTTGCAGGATTACGGCAACGCGGTGGAAATCGCCGGGTGTAACCCCAATGTTGCCGTCAAGTACCTCCCATTGATGTTGGCGGGCACACCCCGTCAATGGATTGATGACTTGCCAGAGAAATCCATCTGCAATTGGTTGGACATGCAAGAAGCGTTCACCAAAAACTTCGAGGGTACGTGCAACGTCCCTACACTGTTGGCGATCTACAGCGGTGCGTGCAAGAGAAAGACGAGACATCTCGTGCCTACCTCTCCCGCTGGCTGGATATGAAAAATTCTTGCGCAGGAGTGCACGCTTAGACCGCCATGGCCGCCTTCATCGATGGGTTGGAAAGGGGCACGTTGATCCGACATAAGCTAAAGCGCTTGCAGGACAATCACCAGCTAGACTTGAATCAGATGATTCAGTTGGACAGTGAGTTCGCAGATGCCGACGATGATGCTCGCGGCTCCCTGCCGGGAACGGCCGTTCCAACTCAGGCTTGGAGGAACAGCGGCACAAAGCAGAAAACCACTCTAGAAGAAAAGCAAACTCCCCACATGGTCGCTATGACCTTCACAGGATGAGATGATGGTGGACAACGTGGCCGAGGACGGGGAGCTGGTCGTGGGCCTTAGCGAGGCAGTGAAACTACCTCGGTAGTGCTTCGTGTTCCCCAAACCTACGAAGAGTACCGCGATATGCCATGCCTCGTACACCTCGATGTCAACGGCAAGGCCACCCATACCAATCGACACTACAAGTTCGTCAACGACCTCAAGGAGGACCCGGAGTCTGGCTACAAGCAAAGTCGAAAGAACAGACCGCGAGGCAAGGGCAAGGGGAAGAAGGAGGAGGAGTCCAAGGATTCAAGTGACATGGACGAGGACGTTGACCCCAATCACGCTGCCAAGAGCGACGGCAAAGGCAAGAACCCCTTCGAGAAGAAGGCGACAGTTTTCCACACTTTCATTGGCACCCCCACCGTCTGACAACAGAAGACGTCTATGAGGATACTGATGGCTACTCTACCCCTAGTTCCCTAGTTCCTGCGCTCGTCAGAGATTCCAATTACTTGGTACATGAAGGATCACCCAGACCTCATCCCTATGGAGAACCAATACTCCATGGTCATCAACCCTTTGATTGACGGCAATGAGTTCACCAAATGTATGGTGGATAGTGGAAGCAGCATCAACATCATGTACCTGGATACACTGCAGAAGATGAACTTGACGGAGTCAAACCTAAGGCGGACCAACACCATCTTCCACGGTGTAGTTCCTGGTTAGGAGGCTCGGTCCCTTGGGTGCATCACACTTCAGGTAGCCTTTGGCGATGTTAATAATTACCGCCAAGAACGCATGACCTTTGAGGTGGTCCCCTTCAAGAGCGTGTACCACGTCATATTCGTCCACGACATATTCTACACCTTCATGGCCAAGCCATGCTTCGTCTACAACAAACTCAAGATACCCGGACTAAATGGTGTCATCACCGTATCCGGAAGCTTTGCCAAAGCTAGGGACTGCGAAATTGGAGAAGCAGCCTACGCGGAAGCTGTCCTCTACAGCGAAGAATTCAACGAGATGCAGAGCAAGGTCGATGCCTTGGAGATGCCCGTGTCGAAGAAACAGATTTCCGACTCCGCTCTAGCATTCAAGGCCGCCATCGAGACCAAGCCGGTGGAACTTTTGGTAGGCGATGCCTCCAAGACCACCGCCATTGGGATGAACCTGGATCCCAAATAGGAAAGCGCACTCGTCGAGTTCCTCCATGAGAATAGGGACATCTTCGCCTGGCAACCTGCCAACATGAAAGGTGTACTAGGGAACTTGCCGAGCACAGCTAAAACATTGATCCAAAATGCAAACCAGTGAAGCAACCTCTACGATGCTTTGGAGATGAGAAGAGACGCGCCATAGGAAAAGAGATAGCTAGGTTACTTAAGGCTAGTTTCATCCGAGAAGTCCTTCACACCCAATGGGTGGCCAATCCTGTACTTGTCCCCAAAAATGGAACCAAACAATTAAGAATATGTGTTGATTACACCGGCTTGAACAAAGCATGCCCCAAAGATCCGTTTGCTTTGCCTCGCATTTACCAAGTCATTGACTCGACGGCTGGCTTGGAACTTTTGTGTTTTCTCGATGCATACTCAAGATACCACCAGATCAAGATGAGGAAGTCGGACCAATTGGCCACTTAATTCACTACCCCCTACGTCACGCTTTGCTATGTTACGATGCCCTTTGGGCTGAAAACGCAGGTGCTACGTACCAGCGAATAATGCAACGTTGCCTACACGATCAAATTGGTCGGAACGTTCACGCCTATGTGGATGATATAGCGGTGATGTCTAAAAAGTCAAATGACTTAATCTCCGACTTAAAAGAAACCTTTGATAATATCTAGAAATACAACATGATGCTTAACCCTAAGAAGTGCGTCTTCGGGGTTCCAGCCGGCAAATTGTTGGGCTTCATCGTTTCTCAGCGTGGAATCGAGGTCAACCCAGAGAAAATCAAGGCCATCTTCAACATAAACCGTCCAACATGCATAAAGGACATTCAACGACTAACAGGTTGTGTTGCAGCAGTTAGTCGGTTCGTCAGCCGACTTGGAGAGAAGGCTCTACCGCTATACAAGTTGCTGAAGAAGGCGGACAAATTCACGTGGACGGATGAAGAAGATGCAGCATTAAAGCAGCTCAAGGAGGTTCTTTCCTCAGCGCCTATCCTTGCAGCACCCGAACCTGGAGAGCCCATGTTAATTTACATGGCAGCCACCAACCGGGTAATCAGCATCGTCGTCGTGGTAGAGCGGAAGGAACCAAGCTATGAGCACAGAGTTCAACGACCAGTTTACTATGTAAGCAAGGTCTTGATGGAGTCCAAGCAGCGTTACTCGTACTACCAGAAGATAGCTTATGGAATATTCCTTGCTTCTCGGAAGCTGAGGCATTACTTTCAGGAGCACCCAATCACAGTGGTGAGCAAGACTCCACTGTCCGACATTATCAACAACAGCGATGCTACAGGAAGGGTCACGAAGTGGGGCATCGAACTTGCCGCCTTCGAGATCACCTACAAGAGACGCGACGCTATCAAATCACAAGCCTTGGCGGATTTTATCGCAGATTGGACGGAGATGCCAAATTCTACCCCATTGCCGGAACCAGAATACTGAGTGATGCACTTTGACGGATCAAAGCTGCTCAATGGCTCGGGGGCTGGCGTATTGCTACAATCACCAACTGGGGACAAGCTACACTATGTTCTGCAGATCCACTTCGAGGCTACGAACAACATGGCGGAGTATGAAGCACTCATTCATGGATTACGCGTATCCAAGGATATTGGCATCAAGCGCATAGTTTGCTATGGAGATTCCGACTTGCTTGCCTAGCAGGTGGCTGGCACCTGGAATGCGCGGAACCCTATGATGGCGGCATATCGAGATGAAGTGAACGATATAGCCAAGAGCTTCTTGGGCTACGAGGTCAAGTATGTACCTAGGGAGCAAAACGAGGTGGCTGATCTGCTATCTAAGCTTGGATTAGGGCGCAAGAAAATTCCGCCAAGAGTTTTCCTAGAGCATCTACGGACACCATACATGTAGGGAGCAGACATCGACAACCTGGACAGAGTGGAGTCTTTCGTCCACATGGTGGCAAAGGTCCCTCCGTCTTGGACAAAACCGTTCATAGAATATCTCGAACACGGAACTTTGCCCGACGACAAAGTCGAAAGACGGCAAATAATACGTCGAGCAAAGGGCTATACCATAATCAATGGACAACTCTACAAAAGGAGCACTACTAGTGTATACCTTAAGTGTGTTTCCTAGCAAGAAGGTATTTTAAATCCTACGCGAAATCCATCTCGGAGATTGCGGGCATCACTCTGCTCCTCGATCATTGGTCGCAAAAGCTTTCCGGCAAGGCTTCTACAGGCTGACCGCGAAGGCGGACGCTGACAAGCTGGTTGAAACATGCATGGGATGCCAGTATTATGTCCGACAACCACATGTTCCTGCTGAAGTATTGCGAACAATACCAATAACTAGGCCGTTTGTAGTCTGGGGGCTAGACATGGTGGGACCGTTACAAACGGCACCATGTGGATTTATGCATCTACTAGTAGCAGTTGATAAATTCACTAAATGGATAGAAGCTAAACCCATTAGAAAGCTCGATGGGGCAACTGCCCTTAGATTTGTCTGGGATCTAGTGGTGAGATTTGGTCTCCCACATAGCATTATCATCGACAACGGCAGCAACTTGTCACTCAGAGAAGTGGAGGCTTATTGTTGGGAGAAGGGCATCTGACTTGACCTTGCATCTGTGGCACACCCACAATCCAATGGTCAGGTTGAGCGCACCAATGGATTAATTCTGCAAGGAATCAAGCCACGTCTTGAGGCACCGCTACATAGAGCAGCTGGAGCCTGGGCGGAAGAATTGCCATCTATGCTGTGGAGTTTACGAACTACACCCAACAGATCCACTGGCTACACCGCTTACTTCATGGTATATGGAGCAGAAGCCATCCTACCTTCCGACATACTGCACGATGCACCAAGAGTTGGCGCCTACGACGAAGATGACGCTGAAGAATCCAGACGCTTACGTGTGGACCTTCTCGAGGAGGAGCGCGTTTTGGCATGCCAAAGATCTGCCATCTACCAGCAGAAGCTACACAGCTACCATAGTCGCCGCGTTCGGCATTGCTCATTTAAAGAGAGGGGTCTGGTGCTCCGACTTAAGCAGAAGAAGTCACACAAATTATCCCCGCCATGGGAAGGACCGTTCATCATAAGCAAGGCGCTAATCAATGGGTCTTACTACCTCGTTGACAATCGTAAACTGAAGGATAGACCCAACAAGGATCATAAGCGTAAGCGACGTGACCCGGATGATGACTACCCGGAGCTTGATCGGCCATGGAACATAGCACAGCTACGTCCTTTCTACACTTAACATTTTTTTATCTAATTGTGTACCTCTTATATGATCAATGAAATAAAGCTCTTTGGTTCACTCATATTTCTGAGTCTTTTACCTCCTTTAGTGTTCATTTTTGGATCATATAAAACCTTTATACACAAGCTTTGCGATTACACTTGTGAAAATTCCGCCTACGGGCGTTAGCTTAAGTTTTCTGGTCTACATGTTCTTTGTCGTCTTTATGTGGATTCTGGAGTAGTGACTTTCAGCACTTATTGTCGGCGATTTTGTGCTTAGGTTATTGACGGTGCCATTGGACATCATCGCCTGAGCGCATGGTTCCGTCAATGAGTCTTCCGACTCACGAAAGGTCAAGCATAAAAACCAAAGTAATGGATAAGCCAGCACTTGCTTAAAAATATATACATGCTGGAACTAGTTCTTAAGTAGCAGGACATACATCATTGTTCTCCGCCTTAGGTTACCACATAGTTTTTCCACATAACATTTTATAGAGGAAACAAATATTACAAGTTGTTTTTATTCCTCTAGAGAAGGCGACTTGGAAGCAACATCATCGGCAGCAGGAGATTCACCTCCCTCGAAGTCGGCAGTGTTGAGGGACTCGGAGGAGCTTTGGCCTTTGTCTTCAATGATTTTCATGGGCACAAAGACGTTAACGTCGACCAACTCGGCGACTCTGGTGTCATAACCCGCGAGCGATGCCAAGATAGATTCGTGATTTATCTTTTGGCCTTCGTCGTCTACGTCGGGGATACCGGAGGTTACTGTGTCGATGTTGGCATTCTCGTAGTGTGCCTTCACCATTGACAATGCCATCCTGGCGCTGGCCCGTGCACATGAAGCTTTCCATCTTGAGACACGCTCGGGGGCTCGACGCAGGATCTCCGAGAACTTCGCCACAGAGTCTGATGCCTTGATGTTAATCTGGAGGGACTTGCCAATCTCTTTGGTCTACACGATGGCGGTGTTGATAAAGTTGCCGGCAAGGACCATGCATTCCTTTGGCGGAGGAGGCGACCGGGTTAAACCCATAGGAGCTGCGAATTCCCGACAAAGGAGCGCATGAGTTCAAAAATTCAGAGTATCTAGACTACAGAAATCCAAGACGGAGAATCACTTACTGAAGATGCTGGCCTCATCCTGCCAGAGAGTATCCGCCATGGAGTCTCGTTCTTGTTGGAGGATCTTATACGCTTCATGATGGCGTTGATTTTGCTCATCGTCAGCTTTCTTCTGATCTTTTAAGATCGCGATTTCCTCCTTCAAGCGGTTCATCTCCTTGTTGGCAGAGTCCTGCAGGGCTTTCATCGAGTGTTCTTGCATTTTCAGCATCTCCTCCCTCTCCTTCTTAAGGATCTTGTTTTCGCTATCCAACTGTTGAATATGCTTGGATTGCTCAACAATATCCTTAGCCTTGGAAATGGTTTTTGCAAGTCGGAGAAAGAAAAGTACACAGTGAGTACTCGGAGAATACACAAGATCAAGTCGGAATATGAAAAAGAAAGGAAAAACAAACGCTTGCTCTTGATGATCTGTGCGCATCTTCTGGTACTTATTGTTGTCCATGCCTCTCCGAGCATTCTCATTCTGTGGAAAAAAGAAAGTTAAACGTTGTTTGGTCTACTTGGAGCATCTAGCCGGAAAATTTCCACCTAGACGCTCGGGGGCTATAGCGAGAGTTTTTTAACTTAGCAATATGCTTAGTCTTTCTTTAAGCATCTAGTCGGAACTAATTCAGTTTTCAATTAGAAGCTTGGGGGCTACAGTATAAAGTTTTTAACTTGGACGTATGCTTAGCTTCTCTTTAAGCATCTAGTCAGAACTAATTCAGTTACAACTAGAAGCTTGGACGCAAACTATATGCTTGGGGGCTACAGTGAGAAGTTTTCTAGCTTAGTCACTCTTAGAGCATTTAGACGCAAAGACCTATGGTTTTCCATCTAAATCCTCGGGGGCTACAGTGGGATACTCATATGAAATGCAAAAAGCAAATAAAACTTACAAGTGCAATGATATTGAGGTTAGTAGCACTCTCGGCCAGCAACTTGCCGAAGGATACGCTGTTTCCTTGCAAGATCTCTGCTTGCTGGAGAAGCTCCTCGAGACCGCACGTTGGAGATGTCGGCGCTGCATGAGGAACCAGAGAAGTGCTACCCAGCGTAAGCACTGGATAGACTATCTTCGGGAACTCTATGGTCTTCTTGGGTGCGGGGCCGCCACCTTCGGTAGATGTACCACCTTCCACCACCGCCTTACCGCTATCCATGGCATCCTTAGCTGAAGCTTCAGGCATTTGGTTTCCGGCACTCTCCTGCGCCGCCTGTTCGCCGACAACAACGAGCTCTGTGGAGGCGCCTGAGTCCACTTCCATGGCGGAAGGGCCAGATGCTTCTTTAGCTTGAGATCTTGTCGGAGAAGACAAGGGCTGGACGATGGGAGTGACAGGGGCGATGGCGGGAGATACGTCGCGATGCAGCATATCCTTGATGGTTCTAGAAGCCCCCAAAGTTTTGGAGGTCTTCTTCAAGCTGGTCGTGGCTTTCTTCCTAAAACGTGCAAAATGCATAAGTATGGGAATAAGACAATGGACAACGTCGGAGAGAAAGAAGCTTACACAAGAGGGGTGCTTCGGCAAATGGATCCCTGTAATCTTTATTTTCTCCGCCTCCAGGGCGGCGGTAGTCTTCTTGGAGGCTCCATCCTCCGTTTTCTTCTTTTTGCCTCCGTCGGCAGTGTCAGAGGTGGAGCTCTTCCGCTTTCGCGCTAACGGAGCATCATCGTCGGACACGACGGTGACTTCCTTCATCTTTGGATCATAGATTTGAGGAGCCATGTTGACCTCATCTATGTCGCTGAGCTGTTAAGTGAAGAACCACCGTGTTAGATGAAATGGTAATGGCTAGACGGAATAACTGGAGTATATGGCATACACTGAAAATAAACAGTTACCTTTGGGCACTTGCTCTCTATGAACATGTCGTAGGTGATGGTGAAGCCATCCTTCCCGTCCTTCACCTTGATGATGTCCTTGAGGCGGAGCTTGACAAAGTCGCTCGAGAAGTTGTCCACGGAGATGCGGAGGCTATCCCTTCTATCGTTGGAATACTCATGCATCAGCTTCAAGCGGTGCTGCAGAGGCTGGATCTGCCTGATGAACCAGCACATGGCTAGGTCCAATCCGGTCAAACCCGTCTCTACGAACCACTCTATCCACCTTATAGCACGGGAAGCGTCGGTGTCGGAGGGAAAGGAGGCCTAGGATCTCCATGTCGAGGCTTCGGCAGCTGCTCCATCGACAAAGTTCTGGTACGTTACTTCTCGGCCGGCCAGAGGGATATCTGGGCCGTAGAAGTAAGTACACTGCTAGTTCTTGTAGGACTCGTGGCCAACGATGTCGAGGAAGCGCGGCCAGGCCGGATCTTAAAACTAATGGTTCCACAATTTCTAATCTCGTCCTTGCCGGCTCCGTCTTCGTGCTTGACGGCAAAGAAGTATATGAAGAGATCTAGCCTAGGCCTAATTCCTAAATAACCCTCGCAGAGCGCCGCATAATTTCTAAGTGCTAAGATTCTATTGGGGGAGAGGTTTTGTGGTTGTACTCGGTAATGATTCAGGACAACAAGGAAAAAGTTGGAGATGGGCAGGGAGACGCCACGTACCATCTACGCTTTGAGGTACACCTTTTCTCTGGCTTCGGGAGAAGGTATGACCTCGCTGGTCGGCGCCGCCCGCCAGGCGAGCCCCTCCGTCGCGGGGAGGTAGCCCTCATTGATCAGTTCTTTGATGTCGCAGTCCGTGATATCCAAACCACGCCAGTCACCCTTGTGTGAGTCGTACTCCTCCTCCAGCAGCTCCAGTGCCGCTGGATTATGGTCGCTGCCGATGGCCTCGACCATCGCGGACTTGGGGATGACCAGGCCCTCTAGGGGCATGACGACGGAGCTCGCCGGCTTCGCCCGGCGCCGCCATCGAAGGGGAGGAGCTGTTGTTGGCCATTGGGTGTGTTCTACAGTGACTGGGAAAGATTGGAGAGCTAGGGTTTTTCACACGTTGCACGGAGAGCTCGAGGAGGCGCTCGCTGGAGGAAGAAGACGATGCAGGGGAGAATGAGGTGAAAAAGTAAATTTTCCACCGCAATTACAATTTATGGTCTCCGGCATCAATATTCGTGCATCTTGATCGAATGGTTGCCGCATAGACGATGTGCGCGGAGACGTGCGCGGAAATTTCGCCACGTACCAACCGTCGCCGCCAACGGTTCATATCACTTGCGCGGGAAAAGTGGACGTGATTGCGCTCTCTGCATGTGTGAATTATGAGGCGTTGCTGACCTATGTCTACGTCGCCCTAGATATCATAGGCAGATGAACCATCACATCAGAAGATTCTGGCATGGACGAATCCAGTCCGGCTACAAAAGAGTACGATAGAAGATTCAGCAATTCTCCGTCTTACGAATGAAAGACGGAGAAAACCTTGCAGGGTTCTTTGGCAGGACTACAAGATGTTGCTTGACGATTTGCCGACATCCATCTAGACGGAGCATTCAACCTGAAGAGGCAAGACGGAGCAAGATCTCGGAGTTCTCTAGGGGCTACTGTTGGGGATATGCTATATGGGTATCCTCATAGCATGTCTCTTATCCGGATAACCCGGGTGGCCCACAGTTGGTAGCATGGCCTGTGGCCTGCTGGGCGGCCCAATTAGATGGATGCAGAAGGGAGGCCCATGCCGGATAAAGGAAGGCTATGGTGGAGTCACCAGCATACCCGGAGCCTTGGAGTACAAGACACGCTAGACTAGTAATAGACGGTGTAGGACTTTGTTACCTGTCCGGCTAGGACTTTTCCCTGTAACCCTAGGACCTGGCGACTATATAAGTCAGGCCTATGGGAGACCTTAGGGCACAACCTCGGACAATCGTAGACGATCTAGTATCGACTACGACGCACCTCGCACAGCGAACCTATCTCTGTAACTCGGCGTATTGTCATTATAGTGATTTATAGTAGGAGTAGGATTCCGCCACCATTGTGGGATCTGAACCTGAGTAAGCTGTGTTACCTCGTACCCGTCAACCGTCCACGTTCCCCCACGTCTCTAAACACGCACTGTGAGGACCCCCTCCATGGCGTACTCGTCGGGAATACCACGACAGTATGCAAACTCCCCAAACTTAACCCTTAATTTTCCTCTAGCGAGAAAAACATTCATGAGGAATTGAAAGTTCCATATTGAATATTCAAACGAGGTTAGTGTTTACTTTTTTTAACGAAATTCCACCGATCTATTAATAATCGTTAATAGAAGTACAAAGAGTCCTAAAAATAAAAAAATTACAAATAGGTCACTTGACCACCTAGCGACGACTACAAACACTAGCACGAGCTGAAGACGCACCGCAGTCCTCGCCCTTCCATCACCGCAGCCGAGCAAAGCTTGTCATATTAGAGCTTGTTGTAGTAGACGAACGGAAAGAGCAGCAACCGTCGCCAAAGATGACAATCATAAATCAGAAGAGACTAATCTCAAACTACATCGGCGTATACGAAAAATGACTGGATTCCAAAAGATCCGTCGGACACACGAATCCATGTGCCCTCACTGGCGCTAGACGCACCACCGGAGCAAGAATAGGACAGGAATGACCTCATTCTAACTTCAGGACGTAGCCGCCAAGTCAACATTCTAAAAATACACTCGAAAAATCCTAAATAAAAACGAGAACTCTCTTGCCGGCGAGAGGCCATGGTCTGCTATACCTTAAAGGCTTTAAGGCTTTAAGGCCAATGGAGGAATGAACCATAGACGTCACCGATGGAGGGGTCGAAACCTTAGATGGGTTTAGAAAAGCCGCCTCCTGCCTCCTGATCGCCTTTTTCGTTGCTCAGGTCGGTATCGATTCGTTACTCCCCCGTTTAGCTAATATTTCCTTCTCCACTACTGATTGGGGTTCCGAGGTTAGTTTTTACCGACACTGTCTATGAAACAAACCAATCCAAATTTGGCTTCCTCAATTTTTTGTTGGAAAATTTTAATAAGAAATGCTAATTTAAAGTCTTGTTGGACCAAGTTTGTTAGAATAAAATATTTATAATCAAAGTTAGTTGGAGAGTTAGCACTTACTTCTAACTCTATCAAGTTCACATTCTCTTGTCAGTGATAAGGTTGGTCATAGTGGTTTATACTACTAGTATGAGGCATATGATACTAGTATATGATACTATATTCATAGTGCATGGTATCATATGGTAATATCATACTAGTATTATATTTAATGATTTGTAGAATCTTAATATAAAATTGTGTAAGATTTATTTTTGTGAGGATTTTCTAGTTTTACGTGTTATGATACAGTATCTACCTATGATACCCTAACTATCTCTTTCTTCATTAATTGTTGTGCCACATCAGATTTTTGCCAACATGGCATGCATGATACTAGCTATGATACTCCCACTAGGACCGGCCTAAAAAAAGAGTGTGAGTATTATCGTAATGACAAATAGAGATAGAGAACTTAATACTTCACATAGGCCACAGGTCTTTATAAAAAAATCTGCAAGAGCTAGATCAAGCGGTTAAAATCAGGAAATCATCTCTCAATTAAATGTGATCATGCTTTTGAGAGAGACTTGACAAATTTTACCCAAATGGAACGTGTTTACTGTGACAACTGTTTTTCACACTATGTGAATTGCTCATTGGCCATTGGAGTAATCGGCTCCCTTTTGTGCAACTATTATTTTAGATAACAGGCCAAAGGCATGATGTTAAATTAATATGCCCCGAATGGTGAAAGAATACATTATGCTGAATCCAGTTTACAAGAGCGGACAACACACCCACACTAGATAGAACTATGAAGGGGCAACAGCCGGTGACGAGATTCGATCTCGTCAATGTCCATTGTTATGAACTTGGGTTTTGGAGAAGATGGGGATGCTGGAGATCGCGGAATGGTTAAGAGACAAACAATGCGGGACACGAGGTTTACCCAGATTCAGGCCCCCGGAGGGAAACCCTACTCCTGCTTGTTTGCTCTTGATTACGGCAGAACCGAAGGTTACAGGGGTGCGCAGATGCAATCTGGCTTGAAGGCATGTGTGCGAGGGTGGAAAAGATCCTTCTCGTCGTGCCCTCTTGGCCCTTATATAGATAGGCAGGTCTAGGTCTTAGGTTGAGTCGGTTACAGATTAGGGTTGGTACCTTTTAAATTTCTATCTATTCTAGACTTGTTCTCCAAGGATCCGAAGACATCATGGGCTTGGTGACATGGTTATACCCTACGGGTACCTGACTTCAGCATACCTGGTCCAGCCCAAGGAAGGCCCACAGCAGATATACGCTGGCCCATGAAGATTTTCGGGTGGCCAAGGCCCATGACGTCTTCGGATCCTTGGAGAGCAAGACTAGTGTACATAGGAAATTCAAAGGGGTAAAACCCTAGAACTTGTAACCGACTAGGACTATGCCCGGGACCTGCCTAAGTCTATATAAAGGCCAGGAGGGCATGTCCTAGAGCTCTCGACTCATACTTTCGCACACGCCTCCACGCCAGATCGAATCTGCGCACCCTGTAACCTTCGGTTCCGCCGTAATCAAGAGATAACAAGCAGAGTAGGGTTTTCCTTCCGGGGGCCTGAACCTGGGTAAATCTCGTGTCCCCTGGTTGCTTGTCTGTTAACCGTGCCATGATCTCCAGCATCCCCATCTTCTCCAAAACCCAAGTCCATAACAATGGGCATTGATGAGATTAAACCTCGTCAATTGGCGCCGTCTGTGGGAATCGGGGCTGCTGATTGTGCGATCGTGACGGTTCCGACCCGATCGATCTACAACTCCACAGCGACGGAGAATCACCTCCTCTTCGGCGCTTTCGACTTCACCGCCCACTCGCCGGCCACCATGAAGGATTTTGAGCCCGTAGGCGACGGACTCGAAATTTTGTTCGGGAGCTTCTGCTTCCAGGTGGGACAAACTGGCACACTCCGCCTTCCTGAGCGGGTGCCTGTGCCATCGATCAGGCCCGCCTCGTGGGCTCCACACCCCGTGCTACGCACATCACCATCGACAGACGAGTTCTACAACAGCAGCAGTTGCAACTCCGATCTATGCGATCCGCCTTCGGATGAAGGGACCTACGGTTCCGGATCTGAAAGCTGCGACAGCAGCGAACCGATCTACGAGCGCTACCAATGCGCCGCAGTCATCCAGGAGCAACAAACGCCTAACCCGCCGCCCAACACAAACCCCAACCCGCAGGACAGAAACGGTGAAAACGGCGGGAACAGAAGAAGCCAGTCACCCCCACCCGAAGGGGAAAACAACGGCCACGTCATCCAACTTAGCAAAGAAGGATGGGTCTAGGCACGCCGTGCCGTCGCAGGCGACATAGTCCTTCCTGTGGACTCCCCACGTGATCTACTGATGGCATACCACTACCTCCTCATCGAGGAGCACAAGAATCAAGTCAAGATGCAGGAGACGCTCGACAAACGCAAGCAAGCAGCCTCCGAGTCCAGCGCGCGACGAGCTGTGCTCTCCGCCATAGCGCCTGGCTCTAGCACAAACGGAAACCAGGGAAACAAGCACCGCTCTCGGGTGGAAAACATGGATCCCAAGGAGCGCCGTGACGTAACCCGAACTCTCCACACATCGTTCATGGATATGGATGCCGACGGCAACATCATCCCGAAGACACCGCAAGCTGCGATCATGGCAGCCACTGCGTATCTCGCGGCTCACCCACCTCCGGAGGGAGACCCGAAAAGAGCCATGCATAAGTCCACACTCACCGGACTCGGACTCGTCGGAGCCGCACTCCATGAAGATGCTCCTGCGGAGCTGAAGAAAAAAGCTCCGGCCAGGCGCGACCGGAGCCCCACCCCCTCATCCGAAGAGGAAGAGGAGCACGACCTTCCTCGAAGGAAGAAGAGCTCGCATCGCCACAAACGCGACTACGACGCCAGAGACGCGCTTACACAGCGCAAAATCGACAAAGCACGCGCCAAACGCGCATGCTCGTCTGAATCCGAGATGGATGAAGACGAAGGAGAACTCTGCGAAGCTCGATGCTTCAGCAGATCTGTTCGGCGAACACAGATGCCACGCAATTTCAAGCTTCCTTCGGATACTCCGAAGTTCAACGGCACGCAAGATCCAAAATCCTGGCTCAGTGACCATCTGTCATCCGTCAAGCTTCACGGAGGCAACAAAGAAACCGCCATGCAATGCCTTCAGCTGCAGCTGACAGGCGTGGCACGGGTCTGGCTCAGGAGCCTATCATCAGGATCCATCCGAAGCTAGGAGGAGCTCGCTTACAGCTTCATCCGAAATTTCAAGGGCACCAGCAAGAGGCCCGCCTCAATCGAAGAGTTGCGAGCCTGCACTTAGAGAACGGGGGAATCTATTCGCTCGTACATATTACGCTGGTCTACCACCAAGAACTCCGCAGCACATATCTCCGAGGAGAGGGCCATCGACGCCTTCAGAGACGGCGTCAAACGCCAAGATTTCAAGGAGGAACTTGGGCGTGTCAAGCCCAAGACACTCGACCACCTCATGGAAATTGCCAACAGTTGGGCAGACGGCGAAGATTGCATCCAGCGAGCGCAATCAGATGAAGAGGACGACTACGGCCGAAGACGTGAACGCCGCAGCAAGAGGAGATCGCGCGTCTACGAGGACCGTGACGGACCCGACATGGTCGCGGCCGGCTACGCCGACCGCCGTAACGACAACAGCCGCAACAGCGGAGGATACCGCGGCGGAAACTTCCGCGACAACGGACGACCAACGCAGTCGTGGCAACGCCGCGACCGCGACAACGGACCCTCAGCATTCGACAAACTTTTGGGTCCATGCACCATCCACTTCTACATCGACAAACAGGATGGCAAAAAGAAAGCCAGCCACATGCTCAAGGACTGCCGCGAGTTCCAGAAACTCAGCGAAAGCATGGTGCAGATGAGGCATCAACCCTGCGTTCGGAAACGCACCTGCGCCAGGTGAAATAGCACACGGAGCTCCTCCACCGCCACCTATTGGAGGCCCAAACCAACCAGTCGCACCAGCGCAAAACAACGCCGGGGTCGGATACCCCCCCACCAAAGGGAGCACTAAGTATGATCCAGAAGGGACGCCCCACAAACAGGGTGCAGAAGAAAATCACCCGACAAATCAACTTGGCCGTGGCAACTCTGCCTGCAATCCCTGAGTACCTCAGCGGATCAGAGTCCTGCATCACATTCACTCGCGCGGATCACCCTTGCCAGATCCCTCGCCCAGGTCATGCTGCCCTGGTGCTGGAGGCGCAGATCGGAGGCTTCGAGATGAGTCGCGTCTTCATGGACGGCGGCAGCGGCATCAATCTAATGTTCGCAAGCACTCTAGCAGCTATGCGGATCCCGCAATGCAGCCTAGAACAATCAGACACAACGTTCCACTGCATTGTCCCAGGAAAGGGCATATTCCCCCTGGGCAAAATAGGGCTCGACGTCATCTTCGGGAAGCCAGACAATTTTCGGCAGGAGCGCCTAGAATTTGAAGTGGTGGACTGGCCGTCGCAATACCACGCCATCCTGGGGCGTGTAGCATTCGCAAGGTTCCTGGCCGTCCCACACTACGCATACCTACTACTCAAGATTCCAGGACCAAGGGGCGTCATCACGGTCCACGGGAGCTTCACCCGATCGGACCAATGCGACAGGGATTTCAACAAAATCTCCCAGTCTTTCGGCATGCAAGACGAGCTTGTAAGGCTCCGCGAGGTGACGGACAACGGGGCACCCCCAGTCACAAGGCAAAACGCACCCGACATGTCCTTCGACTCCACCATCAACACCAAGAAAGTGCAGGTCCATCCGACGGATGCCTCCAAGACGGCGCTGATCGCCAACGACCTCAGTGCCGCATAGGAAGGCGCGCTCGTCGAATTCCTTCGTGAGCGCTGGGAAATCTTCGCCTGGTGTCCTGCAGACATGCCAGGAGTTCCCAGGGAATTCGCCGAGCACGCACTCAACGTCTTTCCAGACACCAAGACAGTCAAGCAGTCCATCCGAAGACTGTCGGAGCCACAGGCCGAAGCTATCGGCAAGGAAATCAATAGACTACTCGCTGCAGACTTCATCAGGGAAATCAAAGAAAGCGAGTGGCTTGCAAACACGGTGATGGTCCCAAAGAAGGACACGGACATCCTGCGGATGTGCGTGGACTTCACGTCACTAAACAAGCATTGCCCAAAGGACCACTTCCCTCTTCCACGGATCGACCAGATCATCGATTCGACTGCAGGTTGCGAGAAACTCTCCTTCCTCGACGCCTACTCAGGCTATAACCAGATTCGACTCAAGGTCGAAGATCAAGAGAAAACGGCGTTTATCACACCGTTCGGAGTATTCTGCTACAACACAATGCCCTTCGGGCTAAAGAACGCGGATGCCACGTACCAGCGATGCATGCAGGCCTGCCTCAAAGACCAGATCGGTCGCAATGTCCAAGTCTATGTCGATGACATAGTAATAAAAACTAAGGAGGCAAGAACACTTATCGATGATCTCCGCGAGACGTTCGAAAACCTTGATCGCTACAGGATCAAGCTCAACCCCGAAAAGTGCGCCTTCGGCGTCCCATCAGGTCAGCTGCTTGGGTACTTCATCTCTCAACGAGGGATCGAGGCGAACCCGAAGAAAATTAGAGCCATCATGACGATGGAGAAGCCGAAAAACCTCAAGGGCGTCCGGCAGCTTGCAGGACGAGTAGCGGCACTAAGCAGGTTCATCAGCCGCATGAGCGAGAAGGCCCTACCATTCTACCAGCTGCTGCGCAAGGCAGACAAGTTCGAGTGGACACCAGAAGCCAACGACGCATTCGAAAGCCTCAAGCGGCTCCTCTCCACCTCGCCAGTTTTGGTCACGTCAAAGGAGCGCGAGCCCCTGCTGCTGTACATAGCAGCCACACACCAGGTGGTCAGCACCGTACTCGTGGTCGAACGACCCGAAGAAGGCAAGACCCACGGGGTCCAGTGCCCAATTTACTACCTCAGTGAGGTACTGACACCAACAAAGCAGAGGTACCCTCACTACCAGAAGCTAGCCTACGGCGTGTTCATGAAGGCTCGATGGCTGAGCCACTACTTCCAGGAGCATCAGGTGATGGTCATTAACGAGGCATCCCTGAACAGCATCCTGAATAACCCGGAGGCCACAGGACGGGTGGCCCTGTGGGGCATCGAACTGTCACCCTTGGACATCGTCTACGAGAAGCGACACACAATTAAATCTCAAGTACTTCCGGACTTCCTGGTACATTGGATGGAGCTGCAGCTGCCAGACACCCCAGATATGTCGCAGTCATGGACAATGCACTTCGACGGCTCCAAGCGCGAAGCCGGATCAGGGGCAGGGGTCATACTGACCTCCCCGCAAGGCGACAAGATGAAGTACGTTCTTCGGATGAAATTCAGAGCTCCAACAACGAGGCCGAATACGAAGCCCTCATCCATGGCATGAGAATGGCAAAGATATGCGGCGCAACGCGCCTGGTCATCTATGGTGACTCCAACCTCGTCGTCCAGCAGACGATGAATGAGTGCGATGCACACGCCGAAAACATGATCGCGTACCGCGCGCTCTACAACGCACTCGAAGGAGAATTCGACGGCTGCGAGCTTCGACACGTTGGACGAGAAAGCAACGAGGAAGCCGACAGACTCGCCAACATCGGCTCCACTTGCGCAAAGGTGCCACCAGGTGTGTTCCTTGAACAGATCTGCGTGCCATCCATCAAGCAGAAATTCCCCAAGGGATCACCCGAAGAAGTAGAACACTCGGGAGCTACGCTACCCGAAGGACACGAAGGACCCGAAAAACTGGACACAGAGGTAGCCACGGTCAACCTAATGCAGGTCATGGCAGCCGAAGAAACTTGGACGCGACCATACCTCCAGTTCTTGATAAACGGAGAACTGCCTGACAGCCCGACAGATGCCCGACGCATATCTCGTCGGTCAAAAGCCTTCACCATCATCAATGGTGAGCTGTACAAATGCAGCATCACGGGTGTACTACAACGGTGCGTCACCATCGACGACGGCAAAGCCATACTCCAAGACATCCATGAGGGCATCTGCGGCCACCACGCAGGCAGCCGCTCCCTTGTCGCCAAAGCTCTACGAGCAGGATTCTACTGGCCAACGGCCATGAGCGACGCAAAGGACATCGTCCGAAGATGCAACGGATGTCAACGGTTCGCCGACAAACCGCACACACCCAGGTCCGAGCTCAGACCCATACCCATAGCCTGGCCTTTTGCTCAATGGGGCCTTGACATGATCGGCAAACTGCCAAAATCCTCGAAAGGGGGACACGTCTTCCTCCTGGTCGCAGTCGACAAATTCACCAAGTGGATCGAGGCCATGCCAGTCACCAACCAGAAGGGCAAAACCGCCGTCAAATTCTTCGAGTCCATTGTCTACAGGTTCGGCGTACCGCACAGCATCATCACCGACAATGGATCGAACTTCATCTCCGAAGAATTCCAGGACTTCTGCGAAGGCCTTGGGATCAACATCACGTATGCCGCAGTGGCACACCCACAAACAAACGGGCAAGTGGAAAAGGCCAACGGCCTAATCGGCGCCGGCATCAAGAAGCGCATCATAAGCTCACTCGAGCAAAAAGCTGGAAACTGGACGAAAGAGCTACCATCTGTCCTATGGAGCTTACGGACTACGCCAAATAGCTCCACCGGCTACACACCGTTCTTCATGGTGCACGGAGCTGAGGCCGTGCTACCAGCCGAAGTACGCCACCAGGCCCCACGAGTCGTCGCTTACAGCGAAGCCGAATCCACGGTTGCACTCGAAGATGCCGTCGGCACACTCGACGAAGCATGGGATATAGCAGCAGCTCGACCAGCGGTGTACCAGCAGAGTCTCCGCAACTACCACAGCCGCCGGCTGCGCCCAAGGTCCTTTGTCGAAGGAGACCTCGTCTTGCGACTCAAGCAAAAGCGACCGAATAAATTCGAGTCTCCATGGGAAGGACCTCATCCCAGGTGGCGCATATCGCCTCAAGCACGTGGAGTCTGGAGTCGCATACTCCAACCCATGGAATATCTCGCACCTGCGACGATTCTATCCGCAGCAACCTACCCCCTTTTTACTTTCAATAAGGCTTTCAGCCAGTGCTACTCAGCCGAACAATGTACCTCCTCCATTACGATATAAATGAAGCTAAGTGTCTCGCCCCAAAACTTCAGTTCGCTATTTTCGCAACTTTACTACATGCTACATACGCACTCGGGGGATCCCCCCACCTCACGATTTCGTCGACTGAGGATCAAACGTGTACACCTGAGTAGCTGACAACGTCAGGCAAACGAAAAGGATACGTACTCAACCAAAGCACTGCGTGCTAACAACAAACAAACCTTTACAACAAAGGGCACAACACGCCCAGCCGAAATATACAAATTTTACATCTGTCTATTTATTTTCAGGTCCTACCTATTCTGAAGAATAACCCGAGCACGCTGCTCAAACAAATCTACGACCTGTTCGGCATACTGTTTTACAGCTGCGTAATGCGGGCGCATGTCCCACTCACCGCCGTCCGGCCGAGAAGGTGGCCCAGCTGCCACAGCAGCCAAATCTACGTCAGGACGGTGCACCCTCACAAGAGACAAAGCAGCCTTCACTCCCGCGACGAGCTGCTGCCGCACCAGCTCCTTGACATTGCTTGCACTCCGAAACTTCGACAGAAGACCCGCAAGGGTCGTCGGCACGGCACCAAAAGGAAACATGACGTGCAGCACCGAGGAAAGTGATGTCTGCACTTGGCGGAGCACCCGTGAAACTTGATAAACACGATCCTGCACCGTCGCCAGAGCCATGGCACGATCGCGATCCATCCAGAAGAAGCCGCCGGCCTCCATGTCCTGTTGAGTCAAGCAATTGACCCGAACAGCGACACGCTCTTTTTCTTCCCTCGGAGCAAGATTCGCACCTGCGACAATCGCACAGAACAAGAATAAGGCCAGCAGGCTCATCCGAAGAACTGAGCTACAGCTCGAACCAAATATCAACTTACATTGCAGCTGCTCGGACAGCCGAACCAGCTCCGTCATCAAGTACTCCTCTCTGGATACACCACGATCCGCCTTGGACTTCCAAACATCGGCACGGCCACGTAACCCGAGCAACTCCCTCTCCAGACTATGCACGCGATCCCGAAGGAAAGTGAGATGCGAGGAATCATCCAGCGATGGTCGCAATGGCATTGCGGATGAGGTGTCAACTGGGTCAGCACCCGAAGGAACCTATAGCAGTAGAAAAAGAAAGGAACACAGACATTCAGCCAAGGATAGAGCGCAACTCAAAGGAATTCATTAAATATATAAGGCCACTACGTGGCACAAGGATGGTATTCTTCAAAATATTTACAACAAAAGTAGACTACAAACTACCCTACGTCTACTACGCCTAAGATGCAGGACCCTGAGTCGCCTCGGAGCCAGACTGCCTAGCTTTGTCCCCGCCCTGCTGCCGCAGTGCATACTCAGACAGCAAATCAATGAGCTTGGGCCCATATCGCTTGCAGCGAGCAGAATAGGCAGCAAAGGCTACCTCGGATCCATCCGCAGCCGTCGGCATCCGAGAGGTGATCTGAGGCAGATCCAGCTCAGCTCCAGCCGCCAAGGCCATCGCCAGCCCGACGAACGCGCCGATGCCCTTCTGCTTGCGCTTGTACGCCGCAGGCGCTTCAGCTGACAGAGCCTCCGCCAGAGCATCCACATCATCAAGGGCTGCGCCCTTCGGGACAAGCTCGCTGTAGAAGCGACCAAGGACCTCCTTCACCTTGGCAAGGGAGCTAACGACGGTGCTGCAGCGGTCTTCGACCGCCACAGCGGAATCATCTAGAGCACTCCCGTGATCTAGAGCACTGCGGTCGAACTCAATGCCTGCGGCATCTGAGACAAAAATAAGAAGAAAAGCATGAAGAAAATCAGCACAGAAGAAGACCCGAAGAAAAAGAAACAAGCACAAAACTAGCACTCACCCGAAAGAGCCTTGGCAGCAACCATGAGCTTCGTTGCTACCTCTTTTTCACGAGCAGCCGCAACAGTGGCCAGCTGCTCCTCACGATCCGCGGCCTCCTGCTGCAGACGCTCCTTCGCTTCGGCTGCCTTAGTCAGCTCTAGCTCGAGGCGCTCTTTCGCGCCAATGGCGGCTTTGGCCTTCTGCTCCGACTGACCAAGGCTCTTCTTGAGAGCGTCGACCTTACGGAGAGAATCGTTATGCTCCTCTGCATTCAAGACAAACAAGTGTCAAACAACAGAACCAGGATACATAGGAGAGGCGTTGAAAGACAGATGGATACCTTGAAGCTGTCAAAGGTTCGCCTCTAGCGCCAGGCGCTCTTGCACCAGCCGCTTGGCCTCCTGCACAAAAGGCTGAGGAAAAAGCAATAGCAGTAAGAAAAGGACTTGGGGGCTACGCCCAACACAAAGGAGTAAAAACAAAATTCGCACACGAAGATACTCGGGGGCTCCCCCCGTGACATAAAATAAAGGAACTTACATGCTCTGATGGTGACTCCGAAGGCCCGCCTGCGAAATTCTGAGGCGCAACCACCTGCGCCTCCTGCACAGGAGGATCCGGAGCGGCGCCCCCCGAAGTTGCCACCGTTTGAGGAGGAGACGCAATCTTCGACTCTCCCATCATCTCCCGCGCACCATCACTGGAGGAATCATGGGAGGAATGCCTGCGTACAAATCAATCAGTACAAGCCCAAAAATCATGAAGGAAAAAGGACAATAGTACAACAAGAAAACTTACGAGCCAAGCGAGCTCAGGTCGAAGACAGGAGGAGTCCTTCGGACTCTCTTCTCCTCATTCTTCTCTTCCTTCTTCTCCTCCTTTTTCTCTTCCTTCTTCCGCTTCGCTGGCGGGTGCGGGGCTACAGCCCGCACAGGAATGGCAGGAAGGGGAGAGGACGAACCTCCATGATCATCACTATGACGCTCAAGGCCCAGAGGGTTCCTGTGAGTCGGAGGAATTGAAGCATCCGAAGACTCGCTGGAGCTCCGTGCTCGCTTGCGCGTATGATCCTCACTCGACTCATCGGCATCCTCTGCCGGAGATCGCGCCGACGGCAGCTCGGACACGGACTCAACCACTTCATTATCCGGGGCAGCCAGAAATAATTCGGGCAATGGAGGTACCATGCCCGACACTTTGAAGCTCTGCAAAATCAGAAGGAACTTTGTTAGCAAACAAAGGAAATAAATGCACAGCCTACAAAAAGCACTACGTGCACAAATCTACACCTGCGGTACGGCCAACGTCGAATAAAATTGAGGAGTTAGCGACTTCCCCGGGATTTCTTCTCCGGCCTTGAACTTCAGCAGCGCACGAAGGGCCCTGTCAAGATCCCACTCGGAGATTTTCTCAGCCGAAACCCTCGTTGGATCACGGCGCAGAATAAAGAAACATCGGGTGCGCCCTCGCTTGGAGAGGTTGCACCCGACGCTCAAGAAAAGTCCGGATGATGTCCACGCCGTTCACCTCCTTCTCTGGAATCAGCTGGAGATCCTCCACCCGACGGTAAAGGGCCTCTATCTCCGCCTTCTCACCGTCCAAGATTTGGTTTTTCCAAGACCTTTTCGGCTCAATCATTTGGGAGGGGTCAAAGGGAACAAGACCAAAATCTTGCCCAGGCACTACGGAGTCGCGGATATAAAACCATCGCCTCCGCCAGTACTGGACAGATTCGGACATCGAAAAAGAAAAGAACAAAAGATTGGGACTAAGGGAAATGATGCAACCTCCAATGGGATATACACCATCCGAACCGGATTGCCTCTTCACGGAATGGAGCTTCCGGAAGAGGCCGAAGTGCGGCTCAATGCCAAGCCAGCACTCGCAAAAAGTGACAAAACACGCAATGTGGAGAAGAGAATTGGGAGACAGATGATGAAGCTGAATCCCATAAAAGAAGAGCAGTCCACAGAGGAAATTGTGGACTGGAAAAGAGAACCCACGCATAACGAATGCGAGAAACATAACCCGATACCCAGATGGGGGACGGGGGGTTACCTCATTTCCAGGAAGTTTCACGGCCTCCCTATCTTGCGGGATCAGGCCCCGCTCGCGAAGCTTGCGGAGATCGCTCTCCCGTGTCTCTGACCGCCGCCAGCCACTGTCGGTGACACGGGTAGCGGCGGTGCCTTTCTGTCCTCCGGCGGCGCTGGTCCCAACGGCAGACGAGGACTTCTTCGACTTCCCCATTGCGCTACGGCGGCGCCGGTGGTGAAAACGCAGAAACAACGACGGAAATGTGGAAGGAAATCCCAGCGCGCAGCAAGAATCGATAGAGAACAAGGAAGCAGTGAAAACAAGAACTGGTGCGGTGAAAACAAACCGCTGCTCTCCTCAATGATTATAACAGCGAAGACGACGTACGGCAGCCGTCCATCCAGAAGACCTAACGCCAACGATAGATCCGGCCGTACACGTGTCAGCATCACAACGAACCTTCGTTACCACGCTGTCCACTACGCGCGGAAATCGAGGAGACGCCGTAATTATCTCCACGCCGCGCGTGACCGGTCAATTCAAAGTCAGCAAGTGGGACCCACGCTTCGTCCAGTCAAGTCATCTCTGGCGTAGCAGACACTTGAGGTCATCGATCATCAGCACTGACGTCATCAAAAGCTATACTAGCACCAACTACAATTCTTCGGCTCCACAGCTAAGAGTACTCACTCGAATCTTCGATTCGACTAAATACTCGGGGGCTACTCCTATCAGGAGCGCTGGCCGCGCACTCGGAAGATGAATAAAGATAAAGTATTTCTTCGAGTCCTACGTCGAGTCTATGACTCCACTACGGACTCGGGGGCTACTCCCATAGGGAGGATGAATTTAAGCATCTGAAAATTTTCGTGTCCTACGGACTTAACAACTGAACAATGCTTGATCTAAATTCTCTGCTCGAGTCTACGACTCGAACAGACACTCGGGGGCTACTCCCATAGGGAGCGCTGGTCGCGCACCCTATGAAATCTTCGACTGCGACCCTTCGGATCAGGATACAAAAAACTTTTCGGTAACTCTGCCCCAACAAAATGACCGAGTGAGCGACAATCTCCTAGGCCACCCGAAGCACCTCCGTGGTGATAAATGTTCGGATGCTGCGTCTGCGACGCAAAGATAAGACCTGCAGATATCATCTGATGACCTGGCAACGCACATGACTGCGCTCTGCTAGTATAAATCCATGCCAACAGGCGTGATGAAAAATCCCGACGGACGCGTTGGGTACATCAATTAAAAACACTGGAATTCCACTCCTGTAAGTCCTCCGCGTCCTGAGTCGAATTATGCCAGCATATGTTCCGGGTTCAAGTTAAGGGACTCGAACCTGATGAAGATCGTGTTGTTTCGTCCTAAGACAGTTAACTGGCCCTAATCCATCGGGTGAGTCAGGCACGCGCATCAACAATCCCTACACACAAATATTGTTACTACTTAGTTGCACCCGAAGGATTAAAGAGTCCTCAGCCGAATCTACAATTCGACTGATCACTCGGGGGCTACTGACATGGTTATACCCTACGGGTACCTGACTTCAGCATACCTGGTCCAGCCCAAGGAAGGCCCACAGCAGATATACGCTGGCCCATGAAGATTTTCGGGTGGCCAAGGCCCATGACGTCTTCGGATCCTTGGAGAGCAAGACTAGTGTAGATAGGAAATTCAAAGGGGTAAAACCCTAGAACTTGTAACCGACTAGGACTATGCCCGGGACCTGCCTAAGTCTATATAAAGGCTAGGAGGGCACGTCCTAGAGCTCTCGACTCATACTTTCGCACACGCCTCCACGCCAGATTGAATCTGCGCACCATGTAACCTTCGGTTCCGCCGTAATCAAGATCAGACAAGCAGGAGTAGGGTTTTCCCTCCGGGGGCCTGAACCTGGGTAAATCTCGTGTCCCCTGGTTGCTTGTCTGTTAACCGTGCCACGATCTCCAGCATCCCCATCTTCTCCAAAACCCAAGTCCATAACAATGGGCATTGATGAGATTAAACCTCGTCACTTGGGACATCCAAAATCTCCACAGGCGGCGTGTCTTGACGTGGGCCTTCCTTGGGCTGGACCAGGTATAAAAATGTTGTGTACCCGTGGGGTATAATTATGTCAGTAGCCCCCGAGTGTTCAGTCGAATCGTAGATTCGGCTGAGGACTCTTCAATCTTTCAGGTGCAGTTAAGCCTATTATTTTAAAAAGAAAAATGTTTTAGTTCATAGTGATTGTTGATGTGTGTGCCTGACTCTCCCGACGGATCAGGGCCAGTTAACTGTCATAGGACAAAACAACACGATTTTCATCAAACTCGAGTCCCCGGACTCGAATTCGAAACGATTGCTGGTGTGATTTGACTCAGGCCATTGCGGACTTACAGGAGTAGAATCTCAGTATTTTTCAGGTGATGTACCCAACGCGTCCATCAGGATTTTCATCGTGCCTGTTGACACGGAAGTTTACTGGCAGAGCGCAGTCAAGTGCGTTACCAGGTCATCAGATGATATCTATAGGGCTTATCTTTGCATCGTAGACACAACATCCAAAATTTTATCACCGCGGAGGTGTTTCGGGTGGCCAAGGAGATTGCTTCTCACTTAGCGTTGGTTTAGGAAAAGTTGCCAAAAAAATTGTCGTATTTGATCCATGCGATCGTAGTCGAGGAATTCATAGGATGCGCGGCCAGCGCTCCCTATGGGAGTAGACCCCGAGTGTCTATTCGAGTTATAGACTCGAGCAGAGACTTTAGTTCAGTTGTTTTCAGCTTAGGTCTGAAGGGAAAAAAATTTTGGATGCTCAACCAATCCTCCCTATGGGAGTAGCCCCCGAGTCCATAGTGGAGTCGCAGACTTGACTACAAACTCGAAGATAGTTGCGAGGTGTAGTACCTTAGTCATTTTTAAGGTGCACCGCCAGCGCTCCTGATAGGAGTAGCCCCCGAATAGTTGCTCGAATCGTAGATTCGAGTAAGTACTTTATTGATCAGCCGAAAACTTCCAGTCGTTTCTCGCTTGTCCTTGATGATGTCAGTGCTGACGATTGGTGATCTCAACCGTCTGTGGCGGCAGAGATGATGCGACAGGACGACCGTGGGTCCCACCTCCTTACTTGAAGTTGACTAGTCACACGCAGACGTGGCGAAAATTACGGCATCTTCTCAGTTTCTGTGCGTAGTGGATGGCTTGCTGGCGACGGTTTGTTGATGTGCTGACACGTGTAGGGTTTGATTTGGGGTGAACGCTAGGGCTTCTGGATCAATGGCTCATGTGCGTCGTCTTCCTCCTTTAATACCGTGGGTAAACGGTGATTTTATTTTACCCTTTTCCATTTGCTCATCGCCATTGCCTCTATTTTCACGACCACTGCTTCTCTCCACTGCGCACTAGAAGTTCTTCGTTCCTTTTCTTCCTCTTTTCTCCATGCACACCGCCGCACCCGACGCCGCGCGATGGGCAAGCCGAAGAAGACCACCACCGGAGCTAGCTCGAGCGCCGCCGGCGGCGGCAAGAAGGTCGCCGCTATGGCTCGCATCACTAACGGCGGGTGGAGGCGCATAGAGATGCGTGACGGGGATCTGCGCAAGCTGCGCGATTCTGGGTTGATCCCCCAGAACAAGGAGGACGCCATCCTCCCTGGTGATGAGGTAATCCCCCGCCCAGCCGAAGGGTTTCAGATGATGTTTTTTGCGTTTATCATTCGTGTTCTCTCTCTCCCTTTTCAGGATTTTCTTTGCGGACTCCTCTTCTTTTACGGGATTCAATTGCATTATTTGTCTCCTGATTCTCTTCTTCACATCGCCTGCTTCATAACTCTTTGCGAGTGTTGGCTCGGTATCGAGCCACACTTTGGCCTCTTCCGGAAGTTCTATTCCGTGAAGAGGCAGTCCGGCACCGGTGGAGTCTATCCACTCGAAGGCTGCATCATTTCCATCCACTCCTCCGTCCAATTCTTCTCTTTTTCTATCTGCGAGTCCATCTAGCAATGGCGCCGAAAGTGGTTTTACATCCGCGATCCTAAGCTGGACAGTCAGCAATATGGGCTTGCCCCCTTCGATTCCTCCCAGCAGATCATCCAAAAGAGATCGTGGAAGAACCACATTCTGGAGGGTGAATCCGAAGAGGTGGAGAGGCTTTACTAGCGGGTGGAGGCTCTTCAGCTGGTGCCGGGCAAAGAGGTCAATGGTGTCGACATCATCCGCACCTTCCTCAAGTGCCGGGTGCGGCCACTTCAAGCGAGGGTGCACCCAATGTTCCTCTACGCCGGTTCTAGCGATCTGACGAGGGTTTCATCCGAAGAATTGTCTTTGGGTGACCTGGATAGGGCCCTTCGTCCTCTGCTGAAGGCCAAAGTCGATGAGGACCTCCCGGGGAAATCTTTTACCCCTCATTTTAGCGCCAACAAAGGGGTTTCCCAGGTGATACTTGTTCGTGCGCATAGTGCTTTTTTCACGTGTTCGCTTTTTGTTGTTGTTATTTATCTTGTTTCCCTTTTCCTTTCGCTTGCAGCACCTCAAGGTAACGGGGTCTATGCCTCCTCTGCCTGAGAAGTATACGGAGGCGCCGGAGAATGAGGAGGTGGACTCTAAGTCCGAGCTTCCTCCAGCGCAATCTCTGACCTTGGAAGCCCCCGAGACAAGCGACTGGCGGACCCGAAAGCGTTCCCGAAGTGAGTCTTCGGATGCGTCTACCCCGCCAACTCCAAGGGGTCCGTCCTTCCTCGAACAGCATGGTGAGGATGATGGTGTGTCTTCTACGCCTTTTCCTGCCGTGCCTCTTCAGGCGGTGGCTCTGCAGCCGCCGGCCAAGAAGAAGAAGCAGAAGGCGGCTCCCATCTTCAACTTATCGGACATCGAGTCGTAAGTGACTTCACCTGAGTATTTTTGCTGTCATCTGTCTGAGTAGTGTGAGTTGTTGTTGATCAAATTTTTACTTGTAGCCATTATTTGGAGGAGCCCCTTAACGAGGAATCCCATGAGCTTATAGGGGAGTCGAAGCCGATGGTTCTGTCCCCCAGGTGGTGGCCGACTTTAAGGACTATGACCCTAACTCCTCCAGGCGAGAAGCTCGGGCGGTCATAGCTCAAAAGACAGCACGCAGACCTTCGGAGTCCACGCCTGAACACGTAAGTACTTTATGTTTTACTCCTTGGGGGAGCCCCCGAGCATTTTTGGGTGACCTGTTGGTCGTTTTGCTCTTACGAGGCAGAGCCCCCGAGCCCTTTTTGATGATTTCTTGATCTTTTGTTTCCGTTTCTTCTGTAGCCCTTTGTGCACAGCGCCAACCTCCTTATTCAGCAGCACCTAGCACTGGAGGCTAACCTACAGCAGCTTCAAGGTACATAATTTTGCACCTTGCTTTAGTTCGCCTGTCCCAATGATTTGCTTGTATTGATCAGGTGTTTCTTCATGTCCAAATGAAAACAATGTGGCTCTCTGTAGACTGGATGCTCTCAAGAAGAGCCTTGGTCAAGCAGAGAAGAAGGCCACGGATACTATGGAGGCCAAGTAGCACTTGCAGAAGGAGGCTTCCGATCGCGAGGAGTAGCTCGCTGCTGCATCAGTTGCCCGCGAGAAGAAAATGGCGGATAAGCTTATGGCTGTAGCCAAAGCGTTTTCTGGTGAGTTTTCCCTTGACTTGTTTGGGTCTTGTGTTTTTTCGACTTCGTCTTGTATTTTCTCATTCGAGTGCTTTTCTACTTTGTTTCAGATGCTTCAGGCATCACGTTTGATCGTGGTGCGCTGGAGCATGGCGATGTGTTGGCTGATGCTACCGCGGTGGTCGAAGATCGCTGCACCGCTGCCGCTGGCTCCTTGGCGAAGGCCAAAGAAGTGCTCACGCGCTTCTACAAGGAGGTCGTCCCCAAGAAAGTTGCCCCTGAAGATGTCGACGCCCTTGCGGATGCGCTATCAGAGGAAGCTCCGGCGGCGTATAAGCGCAAGCAGAAGGGCATCAGCGCCTCCATGGGGCTGGCGATGGCGATGGCATCCGGAGGTGATCTTGACCTTCCACACATCACGTCCAAGATGTCGACGACTGCAGATGGCTCGGAGGTAGCTTTCACCCTCTTTGCCTCTCGTTGTAAGCGTTATGGGCCTAAGCTCATCAATCTCCTGGCTGAGTATGCGGAGAAGCAGCAGCATGAGGCCAAGAGCAGGCAGTCGGGCTCCGAGACTGCTCCGGATGCGGGTGCTTAGTCCCATGTGTTGTAGCTAGAATAGCTTATTCTTTTGCTTCCTTTTGTAACATCGTGTTGATGAACAAGTCCAACTATGATACGAGGTGGATTTATCTATGTATATAAGTCTGCCTTTTGAGCCGCTGTCAGAAGTGCTTGTGATGTTTATACTTACTTTATTTGCTTTTAGGGTCCTTCGGGTGAGGTTCCTGTTGTCACTCCGACTGCTCTTGAGCCGCGACCATCCTTGGATAATGCGTCGCAGTTGGCTTTTCTTTGCGGTCGTATCCGTAGCTTGGAAAAGGACATCTGTAGCATTCGAGGCCACGCAGATGTTTGGAAGTCCAAAGTCGAGCGAGCCATAGCCCGAGAGGAGTTCTTAATGGGGGAGTTGCAATAGATGGGCGAGCAACTGCAATGTGAGTCTTCGCGACCTGTTGTTCTTTCGGGTGTAGTTCTATATGTTTGCTCATTGCGCGTGTTCTGTAGGTGTGAATCTCATTCCGAAGGAAGAGAAAGAGCGCGTCACGATTTGGATGAATTGCCTAACGCAGCAGGACCTGGAGACTGGTGGCTTCTTCTGGATGGACCGTGATCGGGCCATCGTCCTTGCGATAGTGCAAGATCGTGTGAACCAGGTTTCTCGGGTGTTGAAGCAGGCGAGGGCTTATCTGGAGGCCATTTGGTCGGTCATGTTCCCCTTGGATGAGGCACCTTCCACCTTTTGGGGCTTTCTTGCGAAATTTAGGAACGTGGGCCACGTGAAAGAGTTAGTTGGGCATCAGCTGATTGCTGGGGTGAAGGCTGCCTTGTCTCTTGTTCGGTTGCATCGCCGTGATGTCAATCTCGCGAAGGTGGCGACTGGGCCGCCCCTTCGGCCTGATGGCACCCTATGGGACATGTGCCCGTATTATGTGGCTGTGGCGCAGCATGCTGAGGAGATCGTAGATCTGTTCGAGCAGCGGGCGAATGTAATGCTCCAGAATAGGTAGATCCTGTAAAGAAAAAACTTAATGTCAAATTTGTATTTATTCGAGTGGGCTCGTAGTGCCCTTTGTAAAGTTTATATGTGCTAGCACGTGGTGCTTCGTTATGTGCATGTCCTTTTCGTTAACCTGACGTGGTCAGCTACTCAGGTTGGATGTGTTCTCAGTTGACGAGGTCGTGAGGTGAGGCGTAGCCCCCGAGTGTATTTATCAAAAAAAATGTAAGGTGAAAAGATTTTTGGGCCAAGGAACTTAGCTTTTATTCATAACGTAACGAGGAGGTACATTGTTCGGCTGAGTAGCCTTATTGAAAGTAAAGGGTAACTAGGGGTAGAAGCGTCGCAGACGTGCGATGTTCCAGGGGTTGGAGTATTCGACTCCTGATGCAATGTCCATGAGGTGGTAGGCGCCACCTGGGATGAATTCTGTGATGATGTAGGGTCCTTCCTAGGGTGACTCGAGCTTCTTCGGCCGTTGTTGCTTGAGTCATTGGACGAGGTCTTCTTCGACGAAGGACCTTGGGCGTAACCGACGACTGTGATAATTGCGGAGGCTTTGCTAATAGACCATTGAGCGAGCTGCTGTGATATCGCGTCCCTCATCGAGTGTGTCGATGGCGTCTTTGAGTGCTGCCGATGATTCGGCCTCGCTGTAGGCGACAACCCGTGGGGCCTTGTGGTGTACCTCGGTAGGTAGCACGGCTTCGGCTCCGTGCACCATGAAGAAGGGCGTGTAGCCGGTTGAGCTGTTTAGCGTTGTATGCAGGCTCCAGAGGAAAGAGGGTAGCTCCTCTGCCCAGGCTCCCCCAAGCCTTTTGAGTGGGCATAGTAGGCTCTTTTTGATACCGTTTCTGAAGGGAATATGCCCTGAGAGGCAATAATTAAGTGTTTATTATGTGTATTCCAAGTATATGATAGATGTTTATTTTGCATGCTATAATTGTATAAATACGGAAACGTTAATACATGTGTGTTTAATAAACAAACAGAAAGTTCCTAGTTATGCATCTCTCATAAACTAGCTCGTTGATTAACAAGATGATCAAGGTTTCCTGATCATAGACATTGGATGTTGTTAATAATGAGGTCACAACATTAGTGTAATGGTGTGATGAACATTCATCCGAAGTATAGAATTACGATCAAATGTCATTGAGTTTATATTGCTATAACAACTTACAAAGTGATCCTAATCCTTAGACCATGAGATCATGTCAATCACTAACACCGGAAGAGTTTCTTGATAACATCAAACATCACACCGTAACTGGGTGATTATAAAGATGAGTTCATAACTACTAAAGTGTTATGTTGAGGCCCATGGATCAAGAGGGGAATTTATTCATCCCAATGACGGATATATATGCTCTGGGCCCTCTTGGTGATATCACATTGGTCAGCTTGCCAGCAAGTGATTTGATCACTAGAATGTTATATCACGGGAACGAGAAAAGAGTGCATGTCAGTAACGAGATTAAACTAGGTATGGAGATACCAATGATCGAATCTCGGACATGTAATATATCGCGAAACAAAAGGATTAAGATACTAGCGTAAAAGGTTCCGACGATCACAAGAAAGTCATCGTTGAATGTGTGGGAGTCAGTATGGGTCTCCAGATCCCGCTTCTGATTATTGATCGGAGAAGGGTCTCGATCATGTCCGCATTATTTGCGAACCGTAGGGTGATACACTTAAGGGACACTGACATCCAATTGGAGCAAAAGTTTCATGCCGGAAAGAATAACAAGCGCAGGAATTTATTTCACTAGATACCGGAACAGGTTTTCGGGTGAAATTGGAGAAAGTGTTTTTGCATGTGAAATGAAATACTAGCAAGGGGTTATATGTGAATGTTTTTCATTAAAGTAATTGACAAAATTCTGAATAAATAAAAGGAGTTTTATTTAATGAGAGTTTGCATTAAATTTGGTGGAAATTTAATGGGAATTTGAGTGGGATTTTGAGTGGAGGGAATTGAAAGGCATTTGAGTGAGTGGAGTGTCCACCCACATGAATGAAGGAGGGGCGGGGGCAGCCCCCATGGCCGGCGGCCACCCCCTTGGGTGCCCCCTCCTCCTATAAAAGGATCCCCGTCTCCTCTCTCTCACTCACACCTCCTCGTGAAGGATCTCTCTCCCCCTCTAGTATTTATCCCCCATGGTCTTGGACTAGCGAGATACATGTTCCTGGTGGCTATTCGGCAAGAAACAGTTGTGCTTCCGCTGCATCGCTGGAGCGAGGAGGCAGAGGTTGCTCGGTGCCTCGAACATGTGTGCGAGCACGGATGCACTGCTAAGTTGCGGTGCTAAGGACTTCCTCTCGATCTTGACATCGGCAAGAGTTTGTTTACATCAACCACGAGTTTGACTCACTAAGCTTTGTTGGTCTTCAACGGTATGTTCTCTACGGATATACATCCGCCCGGTGTTTGTATCTAGTAGATAGATCTTGGTACATAGTTGTTCCCATCGTAGGAAAATTTTTGTTTTATGCTGCGAACCCTACAGTGGTATCAGAGCCGGATCTATGCGTAGATGCTTTACACGGGTAGTACACATATGAGTATGTGGGCGATGATGATCATGTTATTGCTTCTTAGTTGTATTTTGGATATTGGTGGCATAGTGGGATGAAGCGGCCCGGACAAACTTTACATGTCCTCGCACATGAGACCTGTTCCACGCTTGACATGCAACTAGTTTGCATAAGTGGCTAGCGGGTGTCTGTCTCTCCTACTATAGTCAATATCTAATTTGCAACGAGTTGTCAACAATTTGGTTATCCTCGTTGTGGCTCATGTTCATAGGTATGAACGGTTCTATCTTCGAAAGCCCTAAGCCACGTAAAACTTTCAATGGATAAATTAGAGGCGTCTAGTTTAGATTGTTGCCAGGATAGTGTTATGATATGGTGATGTTGTAAGTAGAAGTATGAGATGATACTCTTACAAAACACATAACGTGTAAGTTCCATAGACCTTGGTCTTACACATAGAGGTATGATAGTGATCATACCACGGTGCACATGATGGAGATCATATGCGGGAACCATATCATTTCACTTATAAACATGTGATGTTTGATTGCACCTTATATTGCTTGTTTGGCATTTTATTAGCATAATAAGATGATCCCTCATTTAAATATCAAGATAAGAATGTGTTCTTCCTTAAGTATGCACCAATTATGTTTTGTCGCTCCGAGACATCACGTGATGATCGGGTGTTCTTGGATCCACGACCCTATTTCGGGTGTAAGACAGTTACACATGCGAATACTAAGGTTCTTACTTGGCAAGGCTAGCATGTACAGACATGGCCTCGGAACACGAACTAAAAGGTTAAGCATGAGTCATATGGTAGATATGATGCTCATTTGATGCTCGCCTTTGAAGCTACACCGACTCACGTGATGATCGGACTTGGTGTAGTGGATTTGGTTCATGTAATCACCAAAAAGACACGAGGGATGTCGTTTTTAAGTGGGAGTTCATTCGTAATGTAGATGAGTTGAACTCAATCTATCATAAACTTAGTCTAAACTTTACAAATTATGTTGTAGATGGCACCACCTGCTTTTAATTTCAATGTGTTCATGGATAAAGAGAAACTTGCAATGAACGGTAGCAACTTTATCGAATGGGCCATGAATTTGAGGATTCTACTCTCTGCTGCACAAAAGCAATATGTGCTAGAAGCGTCGCTAGGCCCCCCACCATTCGATGATGCCCCTGACAAGGAGAAGAATGTCTATCAGACTCGTCATGAGGACCACAACTTAGTTCATTGTGGCATATTGTATGGGCTAGAGCCAGAACTTTGAAAGCGTTTTGAAAATGGCTAAGCATTTGATGCAATGGGTGAGTTGAAAATGATTTTCGACACACATGCTGCTGTAGAGAGCTACAATGCTTCAGAAAAGTTTTTTAGCTACATGATGGAAGAGCACAGCTCCGTAAGTGAGCATGTACTCAAGATGTCGTGTTACGCCGATAAGATTGTGTCCTTGGGAATATCGATTCCCATTGACTTAGGAATCCATCGTGTTCTGTAGTCTCTACCACCTAGCTATAAAAGCTTCGTGATGAACTATAATATGCAAGGCATGAAGAAGTCTCTCCCCGAGCTTCTATCAATGCTTAAAACTACAGAAGTGGAGATCAAGAAAGAACATCAAGTGTTGATGATCAATAAGAACACTGGTTTCAAGAAAGACAAGAAGGGAAAACGGAAGGGAAGTAAGGGCGGCAAACCAGTTGTCGTGCCTGAAAAGAAACCCCGAGTTGGAACTAAGTCTGATACCGAGTGCTATTATTGTAAGGGGACTGGCCACTGGAAGCGCAACTGCCCCAAGTATTTGGCAGACAAGAAGGCCGGCAAGGCAAACAAAGGTATATATGATATACATGTTATTGATGTGTACTTGACTAGTACTCGTAGTAGCACCTGGGTATTTGATACCGGTTCAGTTGCTAATATTTGTAACTCGAATCAGGGGATGCGGAACAAGCGACCGCTAGCAAGGGGTGAGGTCAAGATGTGTGTCGGCAATGGATCAAGTGTTGATGTGATAGCCGTCGGAACGCTACCTCTCCACTTACCATCGGGATTAGTAATAAACTTGAATAATTGTTATCTGGTGCCTGCACTAAGCATGAACATTGTATCTGGATCGTGTTTGATGCGAAGTGGTTATTCATTTAAATCCGAGAACAATGGTTGTTTTATTTATATGAATGAAATCTTTTATGGTCATGCACCGATGATGAATGGTTTATTTCTGTTGGATCTCGATAATAGTGTTACACATATTCATAATGTTGATGCTAAAAGGATTAAACTTAATGATGATATATCCACATATATGTGGCACTGCCCTCTAGGTCATATTAGTGTTAAACGCATGAAGAAGCTCCATTAGGATGGACTTTTGGAATCACTTGATTTGAATCATTTGATACATGTGAGCCATGCCTTATGGGCAAGATGACTAGAACGCCATTTTCCGGTTTAATGGAACAGGGGACAGATTTATTGGAAATCATACATTCTGATGTATGTGGTCCAATGAGTGTGTCGGCGCGAGGTGTATATCGTTATTTTGTTACTTCCATAGATGATGTGAGTAGATACGGTTATATCTACTTGATGAAACACAAGTCTGAAACCTTTGAAAAGTTCAAGGAATTTCAGAATGAAGTGGAAAATCATCGTAATAGAAAGATCAAATTTCTACAGTCCGACCGAGGAGGAGAGTATCTAAGTTATGAGTTTAGCACTCATATAAAAGAGTGTGGAATTGTTTCACAACTCACACCTGCCAGAACACCATAGTGAAATGGTGTGTCGGAACGTCGTAATCGTACTTTATTGGATATGGTTCGATCTACGATGTCTCTGACGGACTTGCCATTGTCATTTCGGGGTTGTGCACTATAAACTGTTGCATTCACTATAAATCGGGCACCATCTAAATCTGTTGAAAAGACACCGTATGAATTGTGGTTTGGAAACAAACCTAAGCTATCATTTCTTAAAGTTTGGGGATGCGATGTTTATGTGAAGAAACTTTAACCGGATAAACTCGAACCCAAAGCAGAAAAATGCGTCTTCATAGGATACCCTAAGGAAACAATTGGGTATTCCTTCTATCACAGATCCGAGGGCAAGGTTTTTGTTGCCAAGAATGGATCCTTTCTAGAGAAAGAGTTTCTCGCGAAAGGTGTGAGTAGTCGGAAGGTAGAACTCGAAGAGGTTATTGAACCTTCTCTTCAGAGTATGGCGTGTAGCGTAGCACCGGAAGTCGTTCCGGAGTTGGCTTCACCAGTTGAAGAGGGAACTAATGATAATGATCATGAAACTCCGAAAGAGAGTACTACCGAACCTCGCAGGTCTAGCAGGACGCGTGCAGCTCCCGAGCTGTACGGAAACCCTGTTATGAATTTCATGGTTGATGAAATTGATGATCCTGTGACGTATGAAGAAGCGATTATGAGCCCGGATTCCAACAAATGGTTAGAAGCCATGAAATCCGAGATGGAATCCATGTATGAAAACTAGGTTTGGACCTTGGTGGACTTACCTCACGACCGAAAGGCTGTGGAGAATAAATGAATTCTGGTGGTAATGTAACCGTCTATAAAGCTCGACTTGTCGCAAAGGGGTTTCGAAAAATTCAAGGATTTGACTACGATGAGACATTCTCTCCCGTAGAGATGCTAAAGTCAGTTAGGATTATGTTAGCAATTGCTGCATATTTTGATTATGAGATATGGCAGATGGATGTCAAAAACTGCGTTCCTCAATGGTAATATTGAAGAAGAGTTGTATATGATACAACCAAAGGGTTTTATCGATCCTAAGGATGCTAACAAGGTGTGCAAGCTTCAACGATCCATCTATGGACTGAAGTAAGCATCACGAAGTTGGAATCTCTGCTTTGATGAGGTGATCAAAGAGTTTGGATTTGTCCAAACTTATGGAGAAGCTTGTATTTACAAGAAAGTGAGTGGGATCAATGTGTGATTTATGATATTATATGTGGATGACATATTATTGATCAGAAATGATATAGATCTTTTAAATAGTGTTAAAAGTTATCTAAACAGCAAATTTTCAATGAAGGACCTAGGTGAAGCGTCATACATATTAGGCATAAAGATCTATAGAGATAGATCTAGGCACCTAATAGGGCTATCGCAAAGTACATACCTTGATAAGATTTTAAAGAAGTTTAAAATGGACGAAAGTAAGAAGGGGTTTCTTACCTATGTTGCAAGGCAAGACATTGAGTAAGACTCAAAGTCCGGCTACGGCGGAAGAAAGAGAGATAATGGACAAAGTCCCCTATGCTTCGGGCATGGGCTCTATAATGTACGCCATGCTATGTACAAGACCAAATGTGGCACATGCTATTAGTTTGACTAGTAGGTACCAATCGTATCCAGGTTCGGAACACTAGATAGCGGTCAAGAATATCCTTAAGTACTTGCGAAGAACTAAGGATATGTTTCTTGTGTACGGAGGTGAAGAAGAGCTCATTGCTAAGTGTTATGTCGATGCTAGCTTTGACACCGATCCGGATGACTCTAAGTCTCAATCCGGATACGTATTTCTCATGAATGGCGGAAGCGGTTAGTTGGAGGAGTTCCAAAAAACCCGTGGTGGCGGGATCAACAACGGAGGCCGAATATGTTGCTACTTCAGAAGCGGCTCAGGAAGCGGTTTGGATGAAGGAGTTCATATCCGAACTAGGTGTGGTTGCAATTGGACCCAATGGTGATCTATTGTGACAACAATGGTGCCATTGCCAATGCCAAATAACCAAGGTCTCACAAGTATTCCAAGCATGTTAAGCGCCGGTTTCACTCCATCTGTGAACATGTCAAGGAGGGAGATATAATGATTTGTAAAGTACATGTGAATCTCAATGTAGCAGATCCGTTGACTAAAACTCTCCCTAGAGCAAAACATGATCAACACCAGAACTCCATGGGTGTTAGATTCATCACTATGTAACTAGATTATTATCTCTAGTGCAAGTGAGAGACTAAAGGGAATATGCCCTGAGGGCAATAATAAAGTGTTTATTATGTGTATTCCAAGTATATGATAGATTTTTATTTTGCATTCCATAATTGTATTAATACGGAAACATTAATACATGTGTGTTTAATAAACAAACAGATATGCCTCTCTCATAAACTAGCTCATTGATTAAAAAGATGATAAAGGTTTCCTGATCATAGACATTGGATGTTGTTAATAACGAGGTCACAATATTAGTGTAATGGTGTGATGAACATTCATCTGTAGCATTACAATCAAAAGTCATTGAGTTTATATTGCTATAACAACTTACGAAGTGATCCTAATCCTTAGACCATGAGATCATGTCAATCACTAACACTGAAAGAGTTTCTTGATAACATCAAACGTCACACCGTAACTAGGTGATTATAAAGATGGGTTCAGAACTACTAAAGTGTTATGTTGAGGCCCATGGATCAAGAGTGGAATTTGTTCATCCCAATGACGGATAGATATACTCTGGGCCCTCTCGGTGATATCACATTGGTTAGCTTGCAAGCAAGTGATTTGATCACTAGAATGTTATATCACGGGAACGAGAAAAGAGTGCATGCCAGTAACGATATCAAACTAGGTATGGAGATACCGATGATCGAATCTCAGACATGTAATATATCGTGAAACAAAAGGATTAAGATACTGGCGTAAAAGGTTCCAACGATCACAAGAAAGTCATCGTTGAATGTGTGGGAGTCAGTATGGGTCTCCAGATCCCGCTTCTTATTATAGATCGGAGAAGGGTCTCGATCATGTCCGCATTATTTACGAACCGTAGGGTGGCACACTTAAGATACACCGGCATCCATTTGGAGCTAAAGTTTCATGTCGGAAAGAATAACAAGCGCAGGAATTTATTTCACTAGATACCGAAACAGGTTTTCTAGTTAAATTGCAGAAAGTGTTTTTGCATGTGAAATGAAATACTAGCAAGGGGTTATATGTGAATATTTGTCACTAAAGTAATTGACAAAATTCTGAATAAATAAGAGTTTTATTTAATGAGAGTTTGCATTAAATTTGGTGGAAATTTAATGGGAATTTGAGTGGGATTTTGAGTGGAGGGAATTGAAAGGCATTTGAGTGAGTGGAATGTCCACCCACATGAATGAAGGAGGGGAGGGGGAAGCCCCCATGGCCGGCGGCCACCCCCTTGGGTGCCCCCCTCCTCTTATAAAAGTAGCCCCCTCTCCTCTCTCTCACTCACACCTCCTCGTGAAGGATCTCTCTCCCCTTCTAGTATTTATCCCCCATGGTCTCGGACTAGTGAGATACATGTTCCCGGTGGCTATTCGGCAAGAAAGAGTTGTGCTTCCATTGCATCTCTAGAGCGAGGAGGCGGAGGTTGCTCGGTGCCACGAACGTGTGTGCGAGCACGGATGCACTGCTAAGTTGTGGTGCTAAGTACTTCCTCTTGATGTTGAGATCGGCAAGAGATCGTCTACATCAACCACGAGTTTGACTTGTTAAGCTTTGTCGGTCTTCAAGGGTATGTTCTCTACGGATATACATCCGCTCGTTGTTTGTATCTAGTAGATAGATCTTGGTACATAGTTGTTCCCATCATAGGAATTTTTTTGTTTTCTATGTTGCGAACCCTACAGTTTCCTATGAGGTTGTTGGCCTTTTCGACCTGTCTGTTGGTCTGCGGGTGCGCCACGGAAGCGTATGATATGTTGATGCCGAGGTTGTCGTAGAAGTCTTGGAATTCCTTCGAGATAAAGTTCGAGCCGTTTTTCGTGATGATGCTGTGTGGCACACCGAACCTGTAGACAATGGACTTGAAGAACTTGACTGTAGTTTTGCCACTTTGGTTGGTGATGGTCATGGCCTTGATCCACTTGGTAAACTTATCGACTGCGACCAGGAGGAAGACATGGCCTCCTATCGAGGATTTGGGCAGTTTGCCGATCATGTCGAGGCCCCATTGGGCTAAGGGCCAGGCCAATGGTATGGGCCTTATCTCGGATCCTAGTGCGTGCGGTTTGTTCGCGTATCTCTGATAGGCGTTGCACCTTTGGACAATGTCCTTGGCGTCATTCATGGCTGTTGGCCACTAGAATCCAGCTCGTAGAGCTTTGGGGACTAAGGCGTGGCTGCCTACATGATGGCCGCAGATACCCTAGTGGATGTCTTGGAGGATGGTTTTGTTGTCGCCAATGGTGACACACCTTTGGAGCACACCCAAAATGCTGCGCTTGTACAGCTCGCCATTGTGGATGGTGAAGGCCTTAGACCGGCGATATATGCGCCGGGAATCTGTCGGGTCATCGGGAAGTTCATTGTTTATCAGGTATCGAAGGTACGGCTATGTCCATGTATCTTCAACCGCCAAGACCTGCATCAGACTGACCAGCTCGGCCTCAGTGTCGAGCTTTTCAGGTCCCTCATGTCCTTCGGGTGGCGTAACCCCCGAGTGCTATGCTTCTTCGACTGAGCCCTTTGGGAATTTCCTCTTGATAGAGGGTACGCAGATTTATTCGAGGAACACACCTGGTGGCACCTATGCGCAGGTTGAGACGATGTTGGCGAGCTTGTCAGCTTCTTCATTGCTCTCCCTTCCGACGTGCTGAAGCTCGCAGCCGTTGAAGTCTCCTTCGAGTGAGTTGTAGAGCGTGCGATACGCGTTCATGTTGGCACTGTGAGCGTCGCACTCATTCATCGTCTGCTAGAAGACAAGGTTCGAGTCACCATAGATGACGAGGCGTGTTGCGCCACAGATCTTGGCCATCCTCATGTCGTGGATGAGGGCCTCGTATTCGGCCTCGTTGTTGGAGGCGCGAAACTTCATCCGAAGGACGTATTTCATCTTGTCGCCCTGAGGGGATGTCAGTATGACGCCAGCTTCTGCTCCATCCTCACGCTTGGAGCCATCGAAGTGCATCATCCAGGATTGCGTCATGTCCGAAGTTTCCGGCAGCTGGAGTTCCATGCAGTGGACGAGAAAGTCAGGGACGACCTGAGATTTGATGGCCTTGCGCCGCTCGTAGACTATGTCTAGAGGAGACAGCTCGATGCCCCACAGGGCTACGCGTCCCGCGGCTTCGGGGATGTTCAGGATGTTGGACAGTGGGGCGTCGTTGACGACCATGATCTGATGCTCCTAGAAGTAGTGTCTTAGCTGACGAGCCGTCATGAATATGTTGTAGGCGAGCTTCTGATAGTGAGGGTACCTCTGCTTTGTTGGAGTCAGTACCTCGATGAGGTAGTAGATTGGGCATTGGACCGCATGGGTCTTGCCATCTTTGGGTCATTCGACCACGAGTACGGTGCTTACCACCAGATGCGTAGCTGTGATGTATAGCAGCAAAGGCTCTCGCTCCTTTGGCATGACCAGGACATGTGAGGTGGAGAGCAGCCGCTTGAGGTCTTTGAATGCGTCGTCTGCTTCGGGTGTCCACTCAAACTTGTCCTATTTGCACAGCAGTTGATAAAAAAGGTAAGGCCTTCTCACCCATGCGACTGATGAATCTTCTCAGTGCTACGATCCGCCCAGCTAGCTGCTGGACAACTTTGAGGTTCTTAGGCTTCTCCATGGCCAGTATGGCCCTGATTTTCTTCGGATTCGCATCGATCCCCCATTAGGAGATGAAGTAGCCGAGTAGTTGGCCAGATGATATGCGAAGGCACACTTTTCTGGGTTCAACTTGATCTTGTAGTGATCAAGGTTATCAAACATCTCGTGGAGATCGTCGATCAGCATCTTGGCTTCCTTAGTCTTGATTACTATGTCGTCGACATAGACTTGAATGTTGCGTCTGATATGGTTTTTCAGGCACACCTGCATGCACCTCTAGTATGTGGCACCTACGTTCTTCAGCCTGAAGGGCATAGTGTTATAACAGAGCATGCCGAACAGCATAATAAACGCTGTTTTCTCCTGATCTTTGACCTTCAGTCAAATCTGGTTGTAGCCTGAGTAGGTGTCAAGGAAGGAGAGTTTCTCGCATCCTGCAGTCGAATCGATGATTTGATCGATCCACGGTAAAGGGAAGTGGTCTTTGGGACAGTACTTGTTAAGCGATGTGAAGTCCACGCACATCCGAAGGATGTCCGTGTCTTTTTGGGGGACCAACACGGTGTTTGCCAGCCACTCGCTCTCCATGATTTCTCTGATGAAGTTGGCGTTGAGTAGTCTGTTGACTTCGAATCCAACGACTTCAGCTCTTGGTTCGGACAATCGTTCGATCGACTGTTTAACAGGCTTTGCATCTGGAAATACGTTGAGTGCATGCTCGGCGAATTCCCTAAGAACTCCTAGCATGTCCGCAGGACACCAGGCGGAAATTTCCCAGTGCTCACGGAGGAATTCGACGAGCGCGCTTTCCTATGCGGGGCTGAGGTCGTTGGTGATTAACGCCGTCTTAGAGGCGTCCGTCGGGTGGACCTGCACCTTCTTTGTGTTGACCGTGGAGTCGAATGACATGTCAGGTGCGTTTTGCCTGGTGACTGGAGGTGCCCCGTTGTCTGTCACCTCTCTGATCCTCGTGAGCTCCTCCTGCATGCCGAACGACTGGGAGATTCTATTGAAGTCTCTGTCGCAATGGTCGGATTGGGTGAAGCTTCCCTGGATGGTGATGACGCCCCTAGGTCCTGACATCTTGAGTAGCAGGTACGCTTAGTGCGGTACTGCCAAGAATTTTACGAATGCCATGCGCCTGAGGATGGCGTGGTACTGTGATGGCAAGTCCACCACTTCGAACTCTAGCCACTCGCGCCTGAAGTTTTCGGAATGGCCAAAGATGACGACGAGCCATATCTTCCCCAGGGGATATATGCCATTCCCTAGGACTATGTCGTGGAACATTGTGTCTGACTGCTCCAGGCTGCATAGCGGGATCCGCATTGTTGTGAGTGTGCTGGAGAAAATCAGATTGATGCCGCTACCGCCGTCCATGAAGACGTGGCTCATATCGAACCCCCCGATCTGCGCCTCGAGCACCAGGGCAGCATGACCTGGGCGAGGGATCTGGCGTGGGTGATCCGAATGGTCGAACGTGATGCAAGACTCTGAGCCGCTGAGGTACTCAGGGATGGCTGGTGGGGAGGTCACTGCTAGGCTGACTTGGCGGGTGATTTTCTTCTGCACCCTGTTAGTTGGGCGCCCCTTCTGGATCATTAGGGCCCCTTTCGGTGAGGGGTACCCCCTGCGTTGTTATTTGTTGCTGGTGTGATCGCTGGGTGCGGTGACCCAGCATACCACTGCATGATGTAGTATACTATAGTCGTTGACATAACACCAATGAAACACCGTTCACTAGTATTACTTCCCTCAGAATGGCACAACAGAAACACAGCGGGTCCAATACATGGCTAAAGGTTACAACTCACTCTTTACACAAGATCCAGAGAACACTCTAGGTTAAAGAGAGATAAAGAACTTCTTACGGAGAAGAATCAAAGATAAACAACGCAAGAACTATTATACTATTAAGACTAGTTTTTTTAACTGAGAGATTGGCAGTGCTGCTATTGCAATGCACTACGGAACTAGGTTCTTTGGCTAGATATTATATTCCTATCTAATCCGTAACTTCGTCTTCACTTGAGTTGATGTATATGTTGACTTTCTTGACTTTATTGAAGAGCTTTAGCTTTGGATGATGAGTCCTGGAGCATAACTTGATGTAGATGTTGTTTATACCGACTTCAGAATCTAGCAAGGGTTAAGAAGATACGTTGAGTACGAGCGTACTCAGCAAATTCACTAGAAAATGAGTGTTTGATGCACTATAACTATAGCCACAGACCAAAGGTCGTAGGCAATGCAAGTTTTCATAAACATTTCTTCAAAGGTTGCTTTTATTCTGAAAAGCTATGTCCGTCAGCCTTCACAGGTTTACTAGAACTTTCATGGAGTTCCTTTCCCGCCGCGTTCGCAGCTCCTTCTCGGAACAGGGAGTAACAAGTTACAGTTCTTACACTCTACAGAGGTGCGTTACCTTACCCATGAGAGATCAACTCTTTGTTACACAACCAGGCAACTTATTCCCGTCCACAATTCCATGATGTGGGGCCCATAAGATGATCCAAGCTAATCACTTCCCCCTTCGCGACCTCGCATGCCTCCTTGGTGTACACCATGCCCACATATTGGATTACAGCAATGGTTTGTACAAACCATTAGATGCCAAAACTATCGTGGGACGATCAGGGTTCCCACCCATATGTTGCATACCCTCTACGAATTACCAATTAATATGCATGCTTCGAGGATAACAGCCATGACCTGCACATCCGGCTTCATGCGGGAGGAAGAAGATACAGCTGACTTCTCCATCCCATTCCAAATCTCATGGTCAACGCGTAATATACGGCGCAAGAATCACTGGCAACATTGGTTGTTAAGTCCTAGGTGATATAGTTCTAAACAGTGGTATTCCAACTGTCAGATTTAATAGATTAGCTGATCACCCTGGATCAGTAACCAATAGCTCACATTATTATCGAAAATAGTGTTTTCTGATCTTTTTCAAATGCAGGTGATGACAACACTGGATTTGTAAAATACTTCACAGAAAATAAACAAAGGACATGAGCAAGTGTGAACTTGCCTTTTGTGATTGCAAGATTATGCACTCACGGTCTTCGAGTTAGTATAAGATCCAAAATCTGAAATCAGCATCATTGGTCCGGTAAGGACTAATGTTTAAAAAGGCAGTATGCTTTATGCATAAGTAATGAGATGCACTTTTATAAACGCGAATCTTGGGAATAACGTTGTTTTAGGGTTTGGATTCCGTAAATGGTTACTTAAGAATGTGTTGTCCTTTTAGATAAGTTTCACACTTGTGCTTCTTATTAGGGCTTGTGAGTGTGTGTGAACAGCACATATTTATGCAGCAATAAAAGATATATCTATGAAATGCTATTCAAAATTGTTTATACTTTAATAGTTTATCTCCAAACTTTACTTTATAAGTAGAGTCACTTATAAAGGGCTTAAATGTTATCGATCCTAAGTATACAAGTAAAGTATGAAGTAGTGTGATCTTGATTATTTACTATATATTATCTGAAGTGGCAAAACGAATAACTTTTGAAGAAAAGATTCCTTTTCTAAGGTTTAAACAATCTTTGTGGTTAGTTAGTGGTGGTTGATGTTATTTGTGCTTGCTTCAATAGTTTAGGCTTGAGATGCTTTATAACTTAACTAGTTCAGACCAAAGTTAACTATAAAACATATAACAATGTTTATAGTGTTATATTTAGATTCTTGTATACTAAAGTTAACTTTAAAACAAAGAAAGTTTGAAGTATAATGCTTATAACCTTAATACCTGGTGTACTTGATATTGTTTTCTTAAGGTTACTTAAGAATAGTTATATTTTTCTTTGAGGTGATGGTCTTCTTGATTTTATAATGGAATAAGATTTCTTGTTTCCTTATAAAAGTATGATTAGGGTTTGTGGATAAATAAATAGTACTAGTGACTACTCATGAATTATCTTTGGATTTAGTTCATTATAATGTTGTGTTTGATTGATATATCATTCATGAAGATTTTATAAATATTAAGGATCTTAAAATATAATTTATTCATATAGTAGAAGGATAACTCAATATAATAGTATTTCTAATGTTTTGAATCATTATGACTTATTAGTAATATTCAAGACTAATACTTATTTATTAGACTTAATTGACTAATTTTAGAAATATTAACCAATTTTTATTTATTCTTATACGAATTTTAAACTAAGGGAATAGGTTTAAATTCAAGTTATTAGAGTATCTGCACTTTTTATTTAACTCAATAGTTAAATAATATATTTTTAACATGTAGATATTATTCTTGTGATCATTTTGGTATATTATATTTATTTTTATGATTTAATAATAATAAGATATGATTTTTATAAGATTTAATACTTTAAAAATATTTAATAAATAATAAATATTATAGTAAGTGAAATAATAATGTATGATTATAGTTTTTATTTTTCTAAGATTTTTGGTATTTTATTCATATTCTTAATATTTATCATTATTAAAATATGAATTATCAAGGTTTTATTATTTTTAAACCTTTATTAGATAATATTTATTTAAAAAATCATCATAATAATATTTGATAATAAGTTTAAGATGTAGATTTTATTTTTCTACAAATTTTCATATATTATACACATTTTCTTGAATTATAAATTAAAAGTTATTAATTAAACAAGATTTAATCATTTATTTGATTTCTGGAATATTAATAATTGGGTTTAGAACATTTTATTTATTTCGTAAACAGGAATTAACTTTTTACATTGCACCTATATCTAGCCTTAGTCACTGACCAGTGGGCCAGTGACCACCTCAGCGCACAGGTTAAAGAAAATGCATTTGTTACCGACTTGTTGGCTACCCCTAGTCAATGACATATGGGCCCTAGGCTATGTCACTTGCCACGTGAGACAAGGACCAGGTCAAACAGGGAACTGGGTCCAGGGTGGCGTCGGTGTGACATAGCTATGGCGTCAGCACCACCACCACCGTTAGTGGTTGGTCGCCGGCGACGATCCACGGTGCCCTAACAAGCGAAACTAACCTAGTTCGAATCAGCGCGACGCGCTGAACCCTAAAGTGGCGAAGCCGCTCGGAAATAGTCATCGGAGCCTCAGCTCCGACGAGCTCCGATGGTGACAAAGGTGCGATGGCGTTTAACAACGAGATACAACGATTTGGGAATGTTGGAGTGTTCAGGAACTCACCCTAATGATGATAGAGAGGTTGGCGAGGACCGGCGTGGTCGGAAACGACCTCTCCGATGAGGATTTTGACGAACTGCCGCAAAGAGGAACGGCAAAATTCACCCTCCCCAGTGTTCCCCTTGATGCAAGATTCTACCCGGATGATCTACGGAGCATGGGGATTCTCCATGGCTACTTGGAAGAGAGTGGGGAGATGCGGTTCGACAGCGAGGTGTGGCTCCGGTGAGCTAGGGTTTCGGCCCCATTCGAATCGGAGAGGATAAGGAGGGATTGTGGATAGGGATTGAGGCAGGGCGTCGCGGTGGCCTTCTTATCCCCCTCTAGAACCACGGCGAGCATCTTGATGCACGGCTGACGACGACAACGGCATCGGACGACATCGTGGGGATGACGATGACGTCGCTTTTGCAGAAAACCCCCTGGTGTGTCTTTCTTCTCAACCCGCGATCCTTCCCTGGCCCCACTCGTCAGTCACAGGAGAGAATGAGCTGGGCTGGTTACTAGGCCTTTGTGGGCTGCACCTGGGCGACAGGTAAGCAGGTAGGAGTTGGGCCACGGCCAGGTCTTGTTTTTTATTTGTTTCCTATTTTTTATTTTCTATTTTCCTTTTCAGATTTGTATATAATCTTTAATTTGAACTTTTCTTTGTAGAATTTATTTGTTGGATAATTGTAGTAATACTAAAATATATTTAGTATCATTTGTGAACTTTTATTATATAATCTTTTTATATTTCTTTTATTTTCTCAATATGAACCCCTTTTAATATTTGTAGAAGCTTTTCTTATCATTCCACTTTTAACCATGGATTTATTAAATGATATTTTCTTATTTGTTTATAAAACCTTTCTCTAGTTGGCTCATAGTTTTAATAGAATTTTCTTATATGTATAATGATCCTATATCATTATTTGATGCATGAAATACAAAAGAAATTAGTATGGTTATTACTACTTCCATTGACTTGGAAAATGGCAATGTATATATTCTATTATGATAAACAAAGAAGTTTAGGGTTTGAATTATGAATATTTACCCTAGGGTTTAGGGTTTTTTAATATACTTAGATTCCTTTGTGGATGTGAGTAAAGATTTAATAACTAAGCATATTGTTTTCTGTTTGGGATATTTGATGACATCACCTTTAAGAATAGAAAGTTATATTTAGAATGTTTTGTAGAAAGGAATTGATAAAGATACTCCTAAGCACATATAATTATGATGGTTGGAATTGGCAGAGATGTGCTTATGTGATTTGTTATAGGAAAATATTCCTATAAAGTGATATTAACATAAGATGATTAATCAATAACCTGGAATGGATATTATACTTGGTTTAAGATTTAGAGTTAATTGTTTAACAAGAATGTCTATTTTCCATTCTTCTCCATCCTTGACCTTTAATTAAAGAATTCCTTTCCTAGTATAATACTTCTTCCTATCCATCATCATAGTTAGTATGATGAGCTTTACTTCACTAGAATGTTCTTATTCACCTTTTATTCTTCTAAACTCATGGATGAATCCGATGAGTTTGATACTAAATTATTTCATAGTTTTCTCATATCTTTGCTTGGTTATACCCACTACTCTACTGTTGATAATCATCAATCCAACAAGTAGTTCTTTCAAACTCCACTCATAATCTTCCTTAATCATCCATCACTAATATTTCTTCATTAGATGTATGTATGTATCCAACTACCTTTCTCTAAGGCTTACTATCCTTTAAGATGAATAACACTTCTTCCATAACTCTATGCTAAACTAGCTTTAATTGAATAATATCATCCTACATTTACTTTACTCTAATAAATCACACTCCAACCTTACATTATATTAATGTGGCTTGTAATGACTACTCTAGGATAACTTATCTCTACTAGGGTTTCAATCATGTTCTACCCATCAATATCTTTTATACTAGATATAGGTAGACCATCCTGGTGAGTAAGGCATGATCAATATAATCCTTTAATCATTTATAGTTTAAGTTCTTAGTTGGCTAAGCAAGGCTTTATCAATACTACTTGCCAATTGTATTGAAATTATCTTCTTGGTATCTCATATTGGATTAAGGTTATTCATGGACTATGCCCTCTTTAAAACATTTAAGTAGATGTTATGATAAGATCAAGAAATAGTAGATCAAGGATTGATAATTAAAGAAATTGTGAATCAATGGTGGATTACTCAACATTGATGAACAACAGATATTAAGATAAGTTCCATAAAAATTGATATGGAAAGAAAGATATATAGTGGATGATCTTGACTTAGTCTCTTTCCAACTCAAACTCATTAAAGAGTTAAAGTTAAGTATTACTATGATACTCATAGTAAGAATAGATAAGAATAAGATAAGTCAGGATTAGTCATTACATTCAGATTACTTTAGTTATAATCTTAACTTGGCATTTATGAGTTGTTTTGTTGAATATGATGATAGGATCCCTTAAGGAACATATATTAATCATTTAACAATGTTTTATGAGTAACATTTTATTATATCTGATCTACCCTTAGATCAACTCATGTTTACCCAAATAAGGTTTTAGCAAAGGTTATATTGAAACTTATCACAGTCAACTTGATGATCAACTTCAATTCCATCAAGTTGAGAGAAGCTTCAATCACTTTGACAAGTTTTGTTTAAAAGCATGAAAATTATTCGGATTTTCTATGCATGAATGCAATGCACACATCTGGGCTCAGTTTATTTCTAAGCTCTAATGCTGGGATGTTACACTGGGTTTGACGGTCCAGCAGGTGGTGGTGGAGGAGCTCCATGGGAGATGTCACCTGGTACAGGTGCGGGCCCAAATCCAGGGTTTACGATCTGCCGCCGTATTTGGGTGAGACCCTCGCTGAGCTTCTAGAACTCGCGGCAGTCCTTGAGCATATGGCTGGCCTTCTTGTTGCCATCCTGTTTGTCAATGTAGAAGTGGATGGTGCAAGGGCCAGACAACTTGTCGTATGCCAAAGGTTCATCGTCGCGACTGCGATGTTGCCACGTATGCGTGGGTCGCCCTCCATCGTGGTAGTTTCCTCCGCGGTATCCGCTGCTGGGTTGCCATCATTGCGTCGGTCGGCGTATCCAGCCGCGACCATGTCGACTTCGTTGCAGTCATCATAGACGCGTGATCTTCGTATGCTGCGGCGTTTTCGCCTGCGGCCGTAGTCATCCTTGTCATCCGAATGCATTCGGTGGACGGAATCCTCGCCATCTGCCCATCGGTTGGCGATGTCCATGAGGTGGTCGAGCGTCTTGGGCTCGACGCGCCCAAATTCTTCCTTGAAGTCTGGGCGCTTGACACCATCCTTGAAGGTATCGATTGTCCTTTCTTCGGAGATATGTGCGGCAGAGTTCTTGATATGGGACTAGCGTAATATGTACGAGCGAATGGACTCGCCGGTATGTTGGGTGCAGGCTCGCAGTTCCTCGATCGAGGCTAGCCTCTTACTGGTGCCCTTGAAGTTGCGGATGAAGCTATATGCCAGCTCCTCCCAGCTTCGGATGGAGCCGGAGGACAGGCTGCTGAGCAAGATCCTAGATGCGCCTGTCAGCTGTAGCTGAAGGCATTGTAAGGCGGTGTTCCTGTTTCCGTCGTGCAGCTTGACGGATGAGAGGTGGTCGCTGAGCCAGGCCTTCGGGTCCTACGTACCCTCGAACTTTGGAGTGTCCGAAGGGAGCTTGAAATTTTTCGGCATTCGTGTTCGCCAAATGGATCTGCTAAAGCATCTGGCTCCGCATAGCTCTCTGTTGTCTTCCTCATCGGATTCAGTTGAACACGTGCATTTAGTGTGTGCCTTGTCGATCTTGCGCTGGGTGAGATCGTTGCGAGCGTCGTAGTCGCCGCTACGGCGCCGTGGGATCTTGCGACGTCGGGGCAGATCGTGCTCGTCCTCCTCGGATGAGGGTGTAGGGATGCGGGTGAACTTGAACACAGCTTTTTTCTTTGGCTCCGTAGGAGCCTCATCGTGGAGCGCGGCTCTGACGAGTCCGAGACCGGCTAGCGCGGATTTGTGCATTGCGCTCTTCGGGTCGTCCACCGGAGGTGGATAGGATGCGAGATATGTAGTGGCCGCCATGATCGCAGCCTGCGGTGTCTTTGGCATGACGTTGTCGTTTACGTCCATCGTCATGAAGGACGTATTAAGGGCCCTGGTGACATCGCGACATCGCGGCCCCCTGGTCCATGTGCTCCGTGCAGGAGCGATGCTTGTTGGCGTTGTTGTCATGCGAGATGGATCCGCTAGCGGCGGAGAGCGCAGCTCGCCGCGCGCTAGACTTCGAAGCCGCCTTCTTACGCTTGTCGAGCTCCTCCATCAGCTTCACCTGCCGGTTATGCTCGTTGATGAGGAGGAGGTGGTAGGCCATCAGTAGATCTTGTGAAGCATTCACGGGTAGGATGATGTTGCCTGCCACGGCTTCGCGTGCTTGACACCAGCCTTCTTCATCGAGGTTGATCTTCTGGTAGGCGTTAGCATCGCCTTTGTTGGGCCTGAGCGGCGGGTATCCCCCGTTTCCTCCGTTCCTAGCTTGCGGGTTGAGAGGCGGGTTGGGTGCACTCGAACCTGGTGGCAGCTCCGATTCGTTTTGGATGACCACGGCGCATAGGTAACGTCCGCGGACTGGATCGCTGCTGCCATAGCTTTCGGATCCGGAACCGTAGGTTCCTTCATCTGAGGGAGGGCCTCACAGATCTGAGTTGCAGCAGCTGCTATTATCTGACTCATCTGTAAGCGTCGACGCGTGTAACGCGCCGATAGGTGGGACCCATGGGGCGGGCGTGATGAATGGTGGTAGCACCCGCTCTGGGAGGCGGAGAGTGCCGGTCTGCCCCACCTAGAAGCAGAAGCTCCCAAACAGCATCTCGAGTCTGTCACCAACGGACTCGAAATCCCTCAGGGTGGCCGGAGAGTGGGCGGTGAAGTCGAAGATGCCGAAGAGGAGGTGACTCTCCATCGCTGATGAGTTGTAGATCGCTCCGGATGGGACCGTCACGATCGCACAATCAACGTATCCAGTTCCCACAGACGGCGCCAATTGACGAGGTTCGATCTCGTCAATGCCCATTGTTATGGACTTGGGTTTTGGAGAAGATGGGGATGCTGGAGATCGCGGAACGGTTAACAGACAAGCCACGCGGGACACGAGGTTTATCCAGGTTCAGGCCCCCAGAGGAAAAACCCTACTCCTGCTTGTTTGCTCTTGATTACGGCGGAACCGAAGGTTACAGGGGTGCGCAGATGCAATCTGGCGTGAGGGCGTGTATGCGAGGGTGGAAGAGATCCTTCTCGTCATGCCCTCCTTGCCCTTATATACATAGGCAAGTCTCGGGCTTAGGTCGAGTCGATTACAGATTAGGGTTGGTACCCTTTAAAATTCTATCTACTCTAGACTTGTTCTCCAAGGATCCGAAGACATCATGGGCTTGGGCCACCCGAAATCTCAACAGGTCGTGTGTCTTGACGTGGGCCTTCCTTGGGCTAGACCAGGTATACCAATGTTGTGTACCCGTGGGGTATAACCATGGCAGCCAGGCAACATGTGCAACGGGCACGGCCATTACAAAGACAACGCAGACTTGGAGTAGAAGCTGGTAGCAACAGTGTCAGGCCAGAGCTCGCCCAAAGAGCGAGCCAACGAACACACAACCCGTCGAAGCAACACCATCATTACAGACCACGCCACCAGAGGCCGACCACCACCGGGAACCGGCCCGCGCTGCCCACATCCAAGAAGCGTCCCTAAGGAAGCACTCAACAAGGAACCAGGGAGTATCACGTGAAGCAAGCTTTGCCGAAGATCGACAAACGGAGAGGCAACACCAACCGAAGAAGCAGCCACCTCCGCCACAGCACCAGTGGAGGGCTGCACGGCGTGAGCTCCAAGGAGATGTCTTCAAGAAGAGCACGACATAAGAGCGTCGCCACCGCCCGATCCGAGGATCTAGGGTTTTCACCCGGAGCATGAATAGGGAAGCGAGGAACCGCAACGACGCCTTCAAGAAGGGGACGACGTCCATAGATGCCGACGCCACGGCCTGGGAAGACCCGGGCAAGGGTTTCCCCTCGGTATGACCTCGCCAACACACACTCATGGCGAGGTACGTCGCCAAGACGATGACCACACCGCTACCACGAAGCGCAGCCCGCCAAGCACCATGCCATCCTCATGGCCATGGCCTTGACCAGCACCTGAACCACGGGCGCGCCCGCCAGCCCACATGGTTCCCCCTTCCAGGGCCGCCACCCTGACTTCCCAGCACATCACTTAACGGACCATGGGGAAAGATGGAGAGGCCCTGCCGACGAGCACCCAGGGGCCGGCACGGAGGCATCGAACCTGCAGAGGGGAAGTGCTCACCACCAAGGCTGAAGCTTCAGTAGATTGGGGGGATTTGTGGGCTCGAGCGGCCCAAGGACGAGGCAGCGAGACGAACGAGCCGTCATGGTCGTGCTTCGTCAGATCTGCGCAAGTCCAAAACTCCCGGAGCTCTCCACAGCCCGCCGGCGAACCGTCGCCGGCCAGGCTTGCCGCCGCGACCTTTTGTGCAATTATTAAAAATAGAAAAAAAATTGGGGTGTTTTTGATGATTTAATCTCTCCGCGATCTCTTACAAAAAATTGATATTTCTTTGAATTTTTTAACAATAATAATAGCATCACAAGGTCCCAAAAACTGCATATGAATCTATTTCTTTCCATCTATAAACATTTCAAAAGTACCCGAAAACTCTTCATTATGTTTTCAACTTCCTTCTCGAGATAGTTGTTTCTCTTTTTTTTTTTGCGGGTAAGTCGTTTCTCTTATTCAACATGCGTTCTTCATAATAAAGAAGAGTAGCTTAACCATTCTGCCAGATTCCACATAGTAGCAAACCCGGCACTGTATAGCCCGCTGCTCCTTCCATCGTACGTGTCGTTATTTTGAGAAGGTCTCCTCTGATCAGTCTCTTCATTTTCGATGCGCATGTCGAGTGTTGTCGATTTCTTTTCCTGAGAGTTACTTCTGCTGCGTTTCTTTCACAATATTCCAAAAGCTGTAAATTGTCATCGCATTGAATTCAAGGCTTTGAAGTGACTGCAAATGATAATTGAGTTATGACCAGAGGAGGAAAAGTAACGAAGTTCAGTAACTTCAGTACCAAGCACAGTTGAAAGAAGTGGGTTTTTTTTATGAGAGGTCTTGAGAGCCTTGGGTACAGGTTTGGACCTATCGTTGTTGCTTAACCAGATGTGGCAACGGAACACGTGAGCTACCAGCCGAGATTGATTTTACCAGGCCACGCGCTAAGGTCGGTTGTCAGTCGATCTGCCGTGTTCCGTTACGTACTAAAATACCCAAGTCCTGAATGGGATGTTCCATGCATGGAACTCTGATGGTGATGGAGATATGCTTTCCATTGTGCTGACAATAAATGATAAGCATGCCACGGTACTGTTACGGTGAAAACGGCTCTCTGAAGAACAAGGCACGCAGTTTATCCGGTCAGCTGGTCGGTCAGGGGTACCGATGATGGCCCTGGATCGGCGGAGCCCGTAGCGTTTGTTGCCGCGTCCCGGCCGGCGCCGGACATGGTCAACGGTGGAGAGGACGCCGGTCAGTTGGTCGGTTGGCGTCCGTGCTGTACGCGCGCAAATTGCCCGGAGGCCGGAACCCAGCACGATCCGCGCGCCGGACTAGAGCCACCCTCCCTCCGCATTCCACCACGCCCTGTCGATCGGATCGCCGCACTCTCGGCTTGGCACCAAGCGGAGGAACGGACCGCCGGTTAACCCGCTACGATCGGATCAGCTTCGATCGGGAGTAACTGAACTTACTCATTTCGGGTGGCGCGTGTTCATGTAGTCTGCACGGTTCCTCGACTAATAAGTTTACTCATGTTTGATGCATACTATTAACTGTTTCAATTTTATTTAGATTCATATGTATCTAGTTAAATAAGAAAAGTTAAGAGCAAATTTATCTAGATGTTTACGTATCTAGTAAAATATTTAGACTAAATGCATCAGTATTTCGACAAAGTTGAATACATTAATATGGATAAGAGTTAAACAATTTTATTGAATAAATGAGAACAAAATTCACCAAGATGCATGTCAAATGATGCCAAGGATGAATGCGCCTTTAAATTCTTACGTCTACATATTAAGCAAAGTGTCTACTCCCTCCTCAAATTAAATGATTTATTTTTTTTCAAGGATACGTTCTGGGAGACGTATCGTTTTCATAAAAGGAGGGCAAGAGAGCAAGTTTTACAATGCACCGTGGCACAGACGTCAAAGATGCAACTCCACGCCGTCTTAAGGACAGCAAACACAACCTAATCAACTACTCGCGGCATCTCCACTTATCTACCTGCCCTAGACAGTCACGGAAAAGCCCTGCAGCCCTCCAGGGGTCTGCCTCCGCGGCGATCTTTCGGATGACCTCCCCGGAAGAAGGAGCGGCCCCTTCGAAGACTACGTCGTTTCGGTGGCGCCAAAGCATCCAGCAAAACAGGGAGATCCATGTCCAGAGGTCGTGCTCGCTGCCTTTGCCACCTCGCCTATCTTGGAGCCACAACACGAACTTGGAGTCATGCTCCGGCATCCAGTGCCTCTTGTTCCACCAGCCCAGGCAGGCTACCCAAACCTCGCGGGTTAGGACGCAACCCATCAAAAGATGGTTGATGGTTTCTCCACATTGGTCACAGAAGGGGCAGGCCGCTAGATGTTGAAGACCACGCCGGCTTAGCCTGTCGGCGGTCCAGCATCTGTTTCTCACGGCTAACCAAAACGTTACTTTACAGCTAGCAGGGGATCGGGATCACCAGATCTAAAGAGCCCCGACCATCGAAGTCCGCCCAGCAAAAAGATTCCCATACCAGGATTGGGCTGTGTAGCAGTTGCTTAAGTCCCAGTTCTTTTTGAAAACGTCCTGCGTCCCCTCTGTCAGGGTGATTTCCTCAACTCAATCCGCCACCTCGAGGAGCTCCCTGATGGCTGCTGTGTTGAGGTCTAGGGGACGTCATGCAGCCAGCCCTCTGCTAGACCTTATCGCACAAGATACATAAAGAAGGTTTTCCTTTAAGGGAGGAGACAACGAGACCAATATTATGAGACAGAGGTCCGTGGTATTGAAGGCACTCCATGGTAATTGGGCCCCCGTGCAGGCTCGCCATATTTTGACTTAGCTCGGGCTCACCTGTTGATCATCCGTTATGTTCTCCGGGCTCCTGAACAGTGAACACGAAATGGAGGCTCCACTCTACCGTTATGAGTTTCGAAACTCATGAAACTCATGAACCAATTTCGAAATGTTGCCAACAGAAATGGAGGCCCCATTCTACCGCAAGAATCACGTATTTTCTATTCTCTGCTCAATGCGTGCAGAAAGAGAAACTCCACATTTCTAAAAATATTAAGAGATTCAAAATAAGGTATTGTTCACAAATTCTAGAGAATAAGAGGTCTGAAAGATTTTCATGGTTTAAAAATATTTATGCTTAATACAAAATGAAAACACAAAAAGGAAAATAAAAATAATGATATTTTTAGTAAAAGTAATATTTGTTTTAAAAATAAAATAGAAAGCATAAATGGGAAACGAAAAGGCCGGCTGTACATACACAGCCGGTTCGATCGCTCCCCCGTATGTTCTTTGCCTTCCTTCCAAATGCTGGCGCGGCCCAACGCGTGAAGGCCCGTTAGGAAGGCTGGATCCCGTAGTCTTGCCACGAGGCACAAAACCACCAAGCCCAACAAAGCGATCTCAATTTGGTAGATAAAAATATCGGGGACTGCTATTTTCCGCCCCACGCGGGCACTACGCTTGCTCCGCACGCAGTTTTCTATTCGTGGGCCGCCTTAAAAATAGCCCAAATTAACAAGTATACTGTTTTTAACTTTTTCGAATTTGAACAGTTTTCAAATTTAAACAGTTTTGAAATTTGAACAGTTCTCACAGATATTTGAAATATTCAATTTCTAAAACTGTTCAAATACGAAAATTGTTCGTATTTTAAAAATTCAAAGTTCAAAAGTTGTTCAAATTCGAAAATTGTTCATATTAAAAATTGTTCAAATTCAAATAATTGTTTAAATCTGAAAATTGTTCATATTTTAAAAATGTACAGAAACAGAAAAAAGCAAAAAAGAAGCAGAAAAGAAAAAGAACCAGAAAAAAGAAGAGAAAAGAAACATAGAAAAAAGAAATAAAAATGATGAAAACGTTAAATGGGCCGGCCCAACGCGCGCGCCCGCGTGAGCGGAGCCTATAAACGTATGTGCCGAGCAATAAATAGCATTTGCCAAAATATTTGTGCCTATGTAGCAAAAATCGTTTAGCATATAGCAATTTTTATCGTGTACCTAGCATTTCCGACATCGGCATGTAGCAAAATATTTGCAATATTTTGATCATGCCTATGTAGCAAAAAATACTCCAACTATAACATTTTTTCTGTATGTAGCATTTTTAGAAAAATGCGACATCAACGTGTAGAAAAAACTTATGCAACATTTCTAGCATGTCCATGTAGCAAAAAAACCGCGAACATAACATTATTTCTATGCATGTAGCATTTTCAAAAGTGCGACATCATTTGGAACATGTGTCAAAAACTTACAAAGTGTAGCAAAAACTTTTGCAATATTTTGAGCATGCCCATGTAGCAATAAAACATATCGTATGTAGAAAAAACAACACTTCAAGCATGCTCATGTAGCAAATAAAGTACAATACATAGAAAATCCGAATTTGTTTGAACCGTGATGTAGAAATTGCATGGCAGTCTCTAACATAAACATCCAATGTATCCAACATTATTGTAGCACGCATGTAACATTGGGGGAATCTATGTGTACCATATGCACAAAAATTATTGTAGCACCTCGTTCATACTTACACAACAAAAATAATGCGCACATGTATCACCTTGTGTAACATTGATAAAATTTTCCGAAATTTGCCTTCATTATCTTTCATTGAGACAAAACCATGGCCGATTCAAGTTCACCAGCAAAAAAATAGAGAGGGCGCTAGGTAAAAGAGAAAGAGCTAGCTAGTTAAGAGAGAGCAAGCTATTAGCACCTCATCTCGTGTGCATGCCTGGTTAAGAAAGAGATAGGGTATCAAGTGGGATCCCACTTGACACCTAAATCCAAAATTTACACTACAAAATTCGAAGTGAACTAGAGGGATCCCACTTGACACCCTAGTCATAGAGCTAGCTAGTGCTCCATAGCTATTTGTAACCGAGAGAGACACACGAGAAAAAAAACACAGGTGGGGTGAGTTGGGCCTATGCGGACAGGAAAAGTTGGGCCTACGCAGGACATGATGAGATAGGTTCAGGTGGATCCGGGTGCAACAGCAAGCGATGTATTTTTTTTACAAAATTTCACCGATCTATTAAGCGCGTGACTTCCATGACGAGCCAGTTGTAGCTACAGCCAGCTGAGATGAGGTGTTTTTCAGTCATCGAGTGCCAGTGAGGCAGCTCATTTGTGTGTACATAGAGCGAGTGCTCTCCTCTATATTTTTCAAGGATTGTAATGCCGCTGTTTGATTAATATAAGCTCTGAGTTTGCAAAAAATTAAAAAAGTATATAAAATTTAAAATAAATCTAAAAAGCAAACAAGAAAAACATAGAAACCAGTAACAATGAATGAAAATAGAAAAGCAAAACGCCTCATGGATCAGCCAAACAGATTTTTTTTTAGGGAGGATCAGCCAAACAGATGGGCACAGCCGCACAGATGCGCGATCTGGAAGTCTGCATCCTTGAGCAGGCTGGAAGCCCAGTTCAGATCATTTAACTGACTCACAAACTTTCCTGAGAGGTCGAGAAAAGGCCGGAAGCTTAAAACTGACTCCGAGAAAGTCGCCCTGGCCTAGCCCATACCGATGGCAAGGCCAACCGCCGAACTGAGAGGGCGAGAACCAATCTCCGCCATGCCGTGCCCGGAGTCGAAATCCGGCGTCTCGTCGATCGCTGGCTCCGCCTGTACCCTCGGACGGCGCCGCCACCGATCATCCAGCCCCTCCCGAGGTCGTCTCCTCGGCGGCCATAAAGAGGACGAGGACCAGGGTTTGAAGGGATCAGCCCGCGAATCGGAGGGTTCCAGGAGCGACAGTCGGCACCGGCACCGCCGTAAGGGCAGCGGAGGCAGCAAGGTAAGGCATCGTCATCGCGGCCGATGGCGGCGAACAGACAGCGATCGCGATGACGACTCAGAAACCTCATCCTACGATTCAGAGGACTCGAGAGATAGAAAGGGCAGGAAGCGATCGAGGAGTCGCAAAGCCTCAAGGAGGAAGAAGAGCAAGGGGTCAGATTCCTACGGTTCGGTCAAACCCGATCGCAGCTACCCGGGCAATGCCAAGATCGGCGTGGATGAATCCATCGTGTTAAAGAAGAAGATAATGGACGCGCCGAAGCATTCGCAGGAGCCGCTCGTCGGGCCGCTGCCGCTTCCGCAGCCCTGCGTGGATGTGCAGATCAACTACGGCGGCGCGCTCCGGCCAGGGGAGGGCGACGCCATGGCGCAGTTCGTGCAGCAGGGGAAGCGGATCCCGCGGCGCGGCGAGGTGGGCCTGTCCGCAGAGGAGATCCAGAGGTTCGAGGAGGCCGGGTACGTGATGAGCGGGAGCAGGCACTCGAAGATCAACGTCGTGCGCATCCGGAAGGAGAACCAGGTGTACAGCGCCGAGGAGAAGCGCGCGCTCGCCACCTTCAACTACGAGCAGAGGGCGATGCGGGAGAGCAAGGTAAGGGAAGATCTCAGACGCCTCGTGGACAAGACGCTTGGCAAACTCGCCGAGGCGGAGCACGATCCGTTCGCTGACAAGTAATATGCGGTTTCAATCTCGGTATCTTTTCGACAAGTCCTGCTATGTAGTATGAACACAAATCTGATTGACTTGTTTATCTTTCTTTTGAAGGAATTTTGTTATTGAGTTCGTTTATCCCATCTTGCACGAAATTGTTGACATATGCTGCTGCATGCCTACTATTGCCTCTCTTCTACTTAAGTGCGGGTAGAACTTATCTGTAAATTCCAGAATATATCATCCATGTATGCTTTGCTTAAGTGATGCTTATCAATAGTAGAAGTTTACTATCCGATGGCTTCTGTACGTATCATCAAGCATGGTTCATCTCCTCAATACAGGAAAATTCAGTTTTTATAGTACTCCGTGAGTAAAGAGAGCATGGATCACGGAGGAAAGTGGGCTGCCGTCCTTGCTCGGTACTTGTTGGGTAGAAGTATACAATGTGTGGGATCTTTTTCCTGTGCCTCGGGCTATGCTCTACAATTTGAAGTAGCTTGTCTTTTCGCCTCTAGAACCCTAATTTGGAGATCTGATGCTCCCGGGAAGTACAAGTTTTGTTTCTTGGCTTGCCATCCTTGAAAAATGCGTGCGTCTAACAATCTGCTGAAGTAGTTTAGCTAGCCTCGTGGTCGATTTGGAAAGAGAGAAATCATATGGTTTTCAAGGCCAGTCTTTTTTTCAATTGCCCATGCAGCTTATTGGTGCAATGCCGACAAATCTAAAATCCACCAACTGATCCACAAACCCATGATGAAAAATCTATGAAAAATGGGCTAAACAAACTCAATAAAAAAATTCTTTATAGGGATCTTCCCCTGGGTTTATCGCTGGTCTTCCCTATATCTATGAAAATCTGGGATGATAACATTTTCAACAAAAAAAAAAATCGTCTTAGAATTATCAATGCACTTACACATGTCATGGAATATTATAAATTCTCCTTACAATACAAGAGACCAACTTTAAGAACCATTATTTTATCGTAGTCTACAACTCGTGCCAAACACTATCTAGATTATCGTCAAAAACTCCGGCAGCCAAACAGGAAATTTCCCAAATCCATGCTACTTTCTCCATGCTCCACAAAACAACGTGTAGGGAGTGGAGGGATGGGGTTTCAGATCCGTAAAAAAAAAATCTATACCACCATTTATCACAAGACTGCATATAGAAGGTATTGGAACTTTATAGATCCAGCCTACAAAACTATACGTGTAAGGTGTTGAAACTTTATAGATTTAGGATAATTTAACAAAGAACTTTATAGATCTAGGTTACGAAAAAGTTTAAAATAATTTTACATATATTGAATATTAGACTCTATTTGAAGAGTACATCGCGAGAAAGTCAAATATACAAACAAAATTAAATTTGCATTTTTTGTGTGAAAGTTGTACTAGATTTCAATTATTAGTACATTTGAAGAGAGAAAATTAATAAAGTAGATGACAGGTTGGTGGGCCTCCTGCTCCAGATCCCAACAACAACCAACAGACCGGATAATTCCGTCCAAAAACCGTTCGTAAACAACAATGTTTCTGACCCGGAGATTTATGAACTGTTTCGGGGCCGAACAGTTATCCTAGCCATCCATGTTGTTTGAGATTTGAGTCAATGGGTCCATGTATGTCCCACCTAAAAAAGAACCTGTGCCACCATTTATCACAGGACTGCATATAGAAGGTATTGGAACTTTATAGATCCAGTCTACAGAACTACACGTGTAAGATGTTGAAACTTTACAAATCCAGGATAATTTAACAAAGAACTTTTATAGATCTAGGTCACGAAAAAGTTTAAAATAATTTTACATATATTGAATATTAGACTCTATTTGAAGAGTACATCGCGAGGAAGTCAAATAAGCAAACAAAATTAAATTTGTATTTTGCGTGTGAAAGTGATTTCAATTTATTAGTGCATTTGAAGAGGGGAATCTAATAAAATAGGTGGCAGGTTGGTGGGTCCTCCTGCTCTAGATCCCAATAACAACCAACAGACCGGATAAGTATTCCGCCCCAAAACCGTTCGTAAACAGCAATACCTGTTTTGAGAAGACATACTTCTCATGTTTCCAAAACCTTTTGAACCCAAAAACTTTTACCACTTGTGTCCACCATATCTACCTAGTAGCTTTTGCTATTCCAAGCAAATTCTCAAGTTTCATCTACCTTTCGAATTTAAAAGTATTTTGTTATGTGAAAACTAGTTAGTAAAGCTCTCACGAACTTGATGACACACTTTATTTCTTGCCCCTAATAAACTTGAACCATTGTGGACATCGAAGTTGTATATGCTTGCATCTATACGTTGGAATTAGCAGAACCGTGCTATCATGGGGAACGTTTTCAAGATTGCACATGTACTCTGTACACAGTTGATATCGTGCTCTTTTGTCTATGGATGTCAATGGTGTGAAATAAAGAGGGAACTTGTAAGTCCATGGAGTTTGTATTCTGTGTTAGAGAAACGCATGGGCCGCTAGCCTAAGTCATGCTTAATCATGGTGGAAACTTGCAACATCACCATAATGAGTCATCTATAAAGCATCCTCAATAAAAAACTATAGATATGGTAAATAAAAAGATTGCTGAGATGCTCATTGTCTGCTTGCCTTATCATTTTGGTTATGGGAAAGCTCCTGTACCATGTGAAAGGGGTACCCCATTGGCGGTTCTCAATCATATGCAAATACTTACAATGACAAGAACTTACCTGAACACAAAGTTGAGTATGCATGAGGAGTGGTGTAGCATCCCAATTGTCTAACAATTGTAATGCTACTTGCCTAGTCTATATATTGATACTTCTTAGATATCATTTAATGCATCATCACCATATCTTGCTCATGTCACCATGCCACCTTGCATTTGTGCATCATATAAAAACCCCATATTTGGTTCTTCCTTCATATGCATTTGTATCCTTATTAATTGTATTTGCCTCTTGATATATTGTAGTTGGATCTTGATATATTGTTTGATACCCAAGTTGAGTTGGGGGCATATCTATTGCAATTCCACCACCCACATTGCCATCCTCCCCTTGTTTCCAACCACCTTCCACCATTCCATTTATATATGAGCCATTGTTTGTTTCTTTGGATTTTAATTCTAGCTCATATATATGTGGGAATAGTTCCATCTATTCTATACTTGCTTACATACTTGTACCTCTTGTTTTCACAAGGTGGCTCATGGAATCTTGTATGGCTACCATGCATGGTGGCCCATGCAAAATTGCAACAATTTCCTTCTTCTCTATTTTCTATTTGAATTTAGTTGATTCTTGGAAGGTTTTTGCATTATAACAAATAATCATAAACCACAAAAGTTCTACACCTACCCATGTTTGTGGCACATACAAACATTATACCTAATCCACCTCTCAACCACAAATGCTTAAATAAATCCCTAACTAAGCTAGTTATGCCAAAAACCCTCCCATGCCACACACACCACCACCATGTGAGCTCTTTTCTTAGCCATCAAGATGATATCTACCTCCCTTCCAGCTGGCCCCTTCTTTCCCTTTGAGCAAGAAAGACAAGGAGAAGAGAGACCTAAACCTACCCAGGCACCACCCCTCTCCTCTAATTTTGCAAAAAGTGAAACAAGCCCATGTGCCAGCCCTGCCCCCTCTCCTTATCTACCCCTCCTCCACGCCATGAACAGATTGAGATCAACCAGGAGATCCCATCCCTCCTTCCTCCTTTCCCCAAGCAAAACCATGGCCAGGTCCTAGCTGTCGCTGCCGCCGCCAACCTCGCGTTGGTGCAGCCTGAGCTCGCCTCCGGCTTCTTCTACCTGGAGCGAGGAGGAGACGTGCAGTGGAGACTCCCTGTCGTCGTCCCGATGCCTGCCCCTTGCTGCCACGGGCTCCCTCTCCGTGTCGTCGTTCTCGTCGCTCTTCGGCCGAGAACCTCCGTCTCCGACGCCCCCCTGGTGAGCACCCATGTGCCTGTCCCTCTCTGTTTCACCCTGTCTCCCGCGCGCGTGCACTCACCAGCAGCCGGTCGCTCTCTCGCCGCACGCCGCGCACGCCATGTTCTGCAAACGATAGCAGCAGCAGACCGCGCGCAGCCGTGCTCGCCTCCGTTCCACATCATATATCGACCACCACAGTCCTCCATCGGTGAAACACGAAACGTGAAACTTATAGCCCTTATAACCCCCTACATATTTAGTTTTTGCTGCGTTGAGAAATTCGCAACTGTTTGCTCGCCATCTTCATCCAAACTTTGGATTCAGCTAGCCTGTTTCGCGGATCTGAGTTTCAGTTTCGAATTTCAGTCATCCCGTCAGTTCCAGAAGCTTTTGCAAATAGACCCCAACCTTTTTAAAAACTGAACCCTCACTTCCTCGACCGCCCACGTGTCAGCCCACGGCTGGCTTAGCGCGTGCGTGGACCCATCTTGCCCTAGGCCCACCTGTCAGCCGCTGTGGGTACGTTTGTACCGAGTGAAAAAAAAACCTCTGTGTGTTTCTAAATTCAAAACAAAATACATAATTGTTATATAAATTAAATAATTTACATCTTTTGTATAGTCTGAATTTGAACAAACTTTAATGTGAAATATGAATGTTTTTCGAATCTGAATCCAATCATGTTTTCAAATTTGATCAGATTTGACTCTATCTAGTCAAATCTTTGACTTTGACCCCATTTAAATAATTTTGACTTCAATATAAATTTAAATCCATAATTTCAGATAATACGTATAATATATGTTTTTGAATCAGAAAAATGTGAGAAATCTGTTCATACTATTCATATTATCATTTGAGCAATTTAAAATTTTCGAATTATTAAATGTTAATAAATGTCTATTTCTTAAATATTGCATAACTTTAAATTCATAATTCCGAATTCGACAAATGATATGTCCAAATCTATCAGCGCGACGAGACCTCTCCAACCATGATATCCATGTTATCATTTGTATTGTGTATTAAGAGCAGTTTTAAAATCAGTACTGTTTATGCAAGGAAAACATGATAAATAAAATCAGGAACTAATTGTTTTTATTTAATAATGGCTCACGAATGCTATATCATCAACGTGCTATGTCCCTAATATCTTTTCGACATAGTTTGCATCATTAAATTGCCATGTCATGCATCATAACATGATCATGCCGATTCTTTCGCATTAGTTGTAATTGTTGCATCGCTGTTCTTTTTAGTGTTTTGCTTCTTTTCGGATAGGACGATGAGATGTTGTGAGCTTCGACAAGTTCTTCGGTATGAAACTTCGGCAATGTTTTTCAGGCGAGCATTCTCCCCCTTTCTACCTATTTTACTTTATAGTCTTTATTTCCTCCTTTTGATCTATTGCTATCTGTGTTGCGATGCTCTAGTTTTCATACCCGTGATATCCCTTGCAGTCTTATATTGCCTTGGACACATCCTATTACCTGTTGTTTGGTAGATAGTTGGACTTGCGTGTCGTAGTCGCTTGCTCAGGTGCGGTTGCGTGTCGTTAAGTACCACAGTTGTTGAAGTAATGCCGCATGTTTAATGTTGGAGATGATTATAACTTTAATTACTGTTTAATAACTAAAATTGAAGTAGGTAAATAATGCAGAGGCACAGGTGGGCAATAGATGTTATTTGGTTTTTAACCGTCCACTTGTGTCCTGTAGGACCCCGAGTACTTGATACATGTTCTTTGAATATTCGCACTATCCGCATGTGGGACCATGAATCCCCCTAGCCAGAGCTTGAGTCATATCTTATTTCTTGAGGCCACAAGTAGTTTGGGGATTTATTACTATCATGTACGTATGCCATGCTTTACTGCTTTATTTACGATTGCGCGTGGAGCGCCTGTACTGTTTTGGAACCTCGTGCCACGTTTTCACGGTATCGACAAGTCCAGTCATACTTTTGGGTTCCCAGTTGTTTACAGCCATCCTCACAAACCTCTGGGTCCATCTCGGAGCCGGCCAACTTCGTAGCGGGTAGCTTGGTGGGGTGCCCCCCTGAAATTTATATGAATCTTGCAATTGCTCTGTCGTGATGCCTCGTTGGGTTTCATTTATTTTTTCTCGAGGTTGATCGTGCGTGTGTTGCTATTTGTGCCCCCCTGCAGGGTAAAACTTTCTGAAAGCCGTGTCCGCGGTGATGGACGACTTGGAGCACAGTATCTCGATCATAGACAACTATAACTAAAGTAGTGCTATAAATTTGACTTTATAATGACTAGTAATCAGCTTCACTATAATGGAATGGCTAAATAAAAGTGCCAACAACTGCTGGTTTTGGGTTGTCACCCGTTACCATTGTATCTAACTAGTAAGTATTGCAACTACAACGGAATGACTAAATAAAAGTACCAACAACTGCTGGGTTTTGGGATGCCTCATGCTATATTGTATCTGACTAGTAAGTACTACAACTACAACGAAATGGTTAACTAAAACTGCCCACTGCTTATTATATCAGGATGACTCCTACTATCTATATATGACTAGTAATTGCCGCAACTATAACGGAATGAATAAAACTGCCAACTGTATGAGTTCCTCGGTTGACTTCCTCGTTTGGTCTCGAGGAGGAAATACCAGGATGGGTATGCTTGGTGATAGTTTCAGGTTGGATCCGAATAGGTCTTTCTCATCCCTATCTGATAGCCGCCAGTTGTATTGAGTCTCTATAGGTTGTTTAGTGCATGCTGCGCTGCCGCTTCAGTCCACCATACCTATGTAGGCGAGGACTGCCGAATTCTAGTCTCGCCATGTACTGGCCTCAGTACTGACCGCTCTTTTTTTCCTTTGCCCTTTGTCAGCACCCCTTTTGTTTAATCAGGTTTTGAGATCGACGTCGTTAGCAGGGTTACCCTTCCGTCTTGGCCTAGGCAGGGTTATGGACGCCATTGGTTATTTTTCAGGGCTCTTAGCTCAATTTGCATCTTGTCCGTACTCGGACGTTGTACCGTTTTAAAGGTGATTTGGATCTTTGTATTTTATATCTATATTATTGACTCTTTGAGTCATTGTTGTATATATCTGTTCTGTGGGTTCCATCATGGACTATTGTGTAATGGTATTACTTCGTTTTCCACTCGCACGAAAGTGCCTGGTGGGCACCTTTGAATCGTTTCTATGCGGGTTTGGCAGGAATCGCTCAAACTTGCATAGGGCCGATTCTGAGGGTGTTACAAGTGGCCCTCATATTCAAGGGACATGAGATTTCCAACTTATATTTCATTAAGCATATACTCCATCTTTGTTCACTTTAACCTTAATCATCTCAATATGCTTATGATAGGGGCAATGAGGGCTCAAAGATAGTTAGTACCATAATCTTTTGAAAGCTCTTTATGACTTGTAATCCCTGCTACCCTCTAAGAAGGGACCTTTCTTCCACTTCCAAGTTGAGTTAGTAAACCTACTTCCTCTCTATCTCCAGCAAGCATTTGAGTTGTTGTGTTTCAAGCACTCATATGGTGATTTATTCAATCATGTTCTTCATCTTCCTTGTTTGCACAAAACTCTTATCTATTGAGTATTAACTTTGAAAGCCTTCACTTGTGAAAAAAACCTTTTTGAGTAAAGAGTGTTCCTGTTTTGATACTTCTACAAAAAGCTTTTGTGAAACTGTTTGCCAGGTGTTCTCTGACCGAGAACAAGTTTGCCAATTCCAATTATGATTTATCTTTATGTATATCTATTGTGACTGTTGTACTTGGCCGCAAGCTAAGTTATATAATGGTGAGTTGCTTTCTTCTATGAGTTGTTCTATGGTAAGTGTGATGCTTCTTGTTCATATTCTTTTATCGACACTTCACTCCATAAACCTGTGGACATGTTTACAGAGCTCAGTATTTGCTTGGGTACAAGCGAATTCTAATCTTGGGGGAGTTGATACGCCCAATTTGCATCACCTTTCTATGTCATAATTTACCTCTATTCATTGATATTTGTCTTATTATGTGGTATTACTTATGGCTTTTCATCTGTTTATGCATGTTGGATGATTCCTGGAGGATGGACTGCTGGAGTCTGGATTCTAATGGAAAAGAAGGCGTTTCGGTGCAATTTCGCGAAGATCAGTAAAATACCAGAAAAATATGGAAACATATTATTTTACCAGAAGACGAAGGAAGCCAGAAGGAGGGACAAAGTTGGGCCTTAGGGGGCCCACACCCCCCTAGGCGCGGGCCCACCTGACCCCGCGCCTAGGGCAGGTGTGGCCCACCTGCCTGGCCTCCGACTCCGCCCCTTCGCCTATATCTTCCCTATGGAACCCTAATACCGAGGGAGCGACCACAGATAGATTTCCGCTGCCTCTAGGGGGCGGAAAGCACTAAGAGAGAAAGATCTCTCCGGTAGACAGATTTGTGCCGAGGGAATTCCTTCCTGGAGAGGGGAGACCGTCGCCATCAACACCGTCATCAAGCTAGGCTTCATCGGGATCATCATCATCCACACCATCATCTCCACCAGCGCCATCATCACCACTCCGTCCCGCTGTAACAGTTGTGTTGGATATTGCTTTAGTTCTTAGGGGAAACTTTCCCAATGTTAATTACTATTGTAGTTGATGCTTGTGAGTGGAACCATTGGATTATTGTTTATGTTCAGATTGTTATCCATTATCATATCTTCTTTGATCTTGATCCATATGATGTCTTGTGAGTAGTTCGTTTAGTTCTTGAGGACATGGGAGAAGTCATGTTGTTAGTAGTGAATCTGTGATGAGTTATTATTCAATGGTTTAGTATTTAAGTTGTGGTGCTATTCTTCTAGTGGTGTCATGTGAACGTCGACTACATGATACTTCACCATTTATGGGCCTAGGGGAATGCATTGTGTATTTGGCTACTAATCGTGGGGTTGCCGGAGTGACAGAAACCCTAACCCCCGTTAGGACACCTTTGCACAAGGGAGCGTAGGATCTCAGAGTTTAAGGCTGTGGTTAGATTTATATCTTAATTACTTTCCTGTAGTTACGGATGTTTGCAGGGGGTTTAATCACAAGTATGTATTAGTCCTAGGAAGGGCGGTATGTTAGCACAGGTTCACCCACACAACACTTACGAACACCAGCGAAGAGTACTCAGCTATTTGAAGCGAAAGCACTTGACAGAATTCCCATGTGTCCTCGAGAACGTTTGGTCCTTATAAGTATTTCCACCGGCTTGTCCTTTGCTAAGAAAGGATAGGGCCACTTGCTCTGTTTGTTCATTACTTCTGTTTCTTGCTCTTTGTTTTGTTGCCTTGTTAGAAAACCACTAAAATCCATTTGCTAAGTATTCATAGGGATTTCCTGCTCCATACCACTGTTCAACACCTTCTACTCCTCGTTGGGATCGACACTCCTATTTATCGAAAGTACTACGATACACCCCCTATACTTGTGGGTCATCATCTGGCACCCTGCAGAGATGGGGAAGTGCCCCCGGAGCCATCTCCATCGATCTCCACCACCATCTCCATCATCGTTGCTGATTCCCATGATGAGGAGGGAGTAGTTCTTCCTCGAGGCTAAGGGCTCTACCGGTAGCTATGTGTTCATCTTGTGGTCATGAGCTTTGTAATCAAATAGATCTACCTTGCTACTCAAGTGCTTCATTAGATCTCTGCTCTCCCCATGTGTGTGAAAGTGACAGCGTGCACGCCTTGGTGGCACTTAGGTTTGAGTCTACATAAATACTCTTTGTGCTTTAATAGATCTATGCTTTTCCCCACATGTGTGAAAGTGACAGCAGGCATACCGTGTGTGGCACTTTGGTTAGATTGAATATTTGTTATGAGTTATATTTGGAGTTGGATGTATCTATGAAATTGTGGTGTTTGTTGGAACCATCTAGCGCTCAAGGTGACAGTGTGGGGTTATCTAGATTAGGGAAGGCGGACTTTGAGGTGTGCTGTTATAGCCCTACCCTGGATTAGAGTGTCCAACCGGAGAGTAGTTAAGAGAAGTATCATGAAGAGAGGATATTTATATGAGAGAGAGTTCACTAGTGAAAGTATGATCCCTAGGCCTTGTTTCTAAGCATTGAAACACCGTTTGCTACTAGATCTATTGCATGTTTGCTTGCTTCCATATTTGTTCTGTTTGCCGGGGAGGTTTTGGGCTTTTACCTTTCCTCCACGCCATCAGCTCTTTTCTGGCACCGTTACCCCACATCAACAACAAGTCAGAAGCTATTTTCTGGCACCGTTACCACTTGTATTTCACTATCTCTTCGCCGAACTAGTGCACCTATATTGGGTGTGTTGGGGAGACAAGAGACTTCTTGTATTTTGATTGCGGGGTTGCTTGAGAGGGATACCTTTGACTACTTCCTCCCTGAGTTCGATAAACCTTGGGTAATCTACTTATGGGAAACTTGATGCTGTTCTACAAACCTCTACCCTTGGAGGCCCAACAATTGTCTACAAGAATATAAGTGAGTAGACATCAGTTACCACCAAGATTGGCTCAAGTTCACAAAGTTTTCCATGTGTCACAACTCCGGAAATGTCTTAAGGTTCCTGATGATGCAATCACACATCAAGAAGTGTAATTACAAGAATATTTGACGTATGCTGAGAAACCCTATAAAAGCTTGGAAGAGAACTGGAAAAGGTTGAGAAACAGGGCAATCAAGTACTGCAAGGTACAGTGGGAGCATCACCATGAGAGGGAAGCCACCTAGGAGAAAGAGGATGACTTAAAAGAAGCCTATCCAGAACTATTCAGGTACACTTCGGCAAACTTCGGGACGAAGTTTAATTTAAGGGGGGAAGTCTGTAACATCCTAGCATTTAGGAACCAACAAAGGGTAGAATTAGGATTTTGTGCATATGCATGCATTCATCTGTAAAATGCGGGTAAATTTTTCGCCAAACAAAAGCCTAAAGTGATCAGAGTTTCTTTCACTCTCTATGTGTAGGAATAACTATTGAGAGTGATCGTTATAAATTTTGACATGATCTTTATGAATAAATATGTTTTGGGGGTGAATTTGAATTCAAATTTTAAATCTGAACTTATATTTAAAAGTTAAAATTTGGATATTGAAATGATTTTCAAATGATTTAGTAATATCATTTGTTATAATAATGAGATAATAAATAATAAATATAATTCAATATAAAGTAATTCAAATAAGAAATGACTCTTTATTTCTTATATTTATTCCATACACATTTTTGTTACAATGATGAACTCATTAAACCAAATAGGGGCTCAGTACAGTAAGGGAATTACAACAAATGGAATTCAAATAATAAACTATTACAAAATTGTTACAAAAAGAATAAAATAGAAATTACAATGAGAATATGTCTATCTATCTAATCCTATACTAAATCTTCCATATCCAGATCTTGTACCTGCAACAAAATTCAAAACAAACAAAAACAAAATAAAAGATTATTTGTTAGGATTACTCTTAGTGGAGAGCAGTGAAGTGCACTGCTCATGTTACATCATTGAGTAATTGTTAAAATGGGCAAGTTTCACCAATATGAAAGAATATGTTCTTCCATAATAAATAAACCACAAATCACATATTAACAACAAGTAAAAGGGGCAAGTTTCACCAAGTGAGTGAACTGTAAAAGGTCAAAATGTGAAACACATCATCGAGCTGATCCACAACATGCACCAAACAACCAGGCAGCACAATCACCTAAATGCATGGTGTGTGCTGTCAACACAGCAACAACTACACAAGCAAAAGGGAAGAGCCCAGCCATGGCAAAGCTTTCAGCAAGATCATTCTCACTTTCCAACACCAAACCAGGAACACACCAAGCTTATCAGAGCCAAGCAAACCATCAACCCAACCTTACAACAGATCATCCCAGTACTCACCAGATGGGACATAAGGAAGGGTTGGATCAGGTGGATAGCAAGGACAAGGCCAAGCTTACAGGAACCAGAATGTGAAGGGCAAGATCAAGGCCAAGTTTACAGGAACCAGAAGGTGAAGGACAAGCTCAAGCCAGTAGCACCATCAGCAAGATCTAGCCATCCAAATCAACCAGCCACAACACCAGCAAAACTAACAATTGTGGTGAGTAAGATAAAACCGTCACATGATCTAATCATCTTCTCTAGACTAAGATTCATGTGTTGTTTTATATCTAGATCTCTTATAAATCACCCAAATGGGGTGAATCCATCACAAATGATCTTTTAAATAAAGAGTATGCTTAAATTTTACAAATCAAACCAGGATCTTAGACTAGCATCATAGATCCTGGATATGATAGCCAAATCTTATATTCCAACATGTCCATAGCTTAGCTTATGAATTCTGGGAACATCTCCTAGTGGAGTAGCACCTCAGAATTCATAAATCTTATGAACCCATATAAAATCATGAGCACCCAACCATATTAGCCAAAAGGATTCAAGATCCAGTAACGAATGATAATATCAGAATATTTCTATGGGGGACAACATGAAAGGAATCTAATTCCTAAGCCTCAGACCAACATCATAGGCTATCAGGTTTAAAAATTAAGCTTTCAACTCATCCTTTGCATTAGTCCAATCTTGAGCATCATTAGAATAAATCCAATAGTAGAACCAAGACTTGTGTGCTATTTTAAGATAGTGTCATAAGAATATATTCTAAATCAAGCAGATCCATTACTTAGATTGCATAAATAAACTTGTAAGACATTAATATCTTATTCCTGGAATCAAACCAAGAATCACTACCAAGTCTATATCCATCCACATAATCAGGGTATCACTAGAATCACATTATTACCCTAATTCTGAGTATAATCTCACAAGTGAGAGCTCAACAATTCAGTGGGTAATCACTGACAGTACTACTGTCAGTATTAATATTTTGACAGTGGTGAATTCACAAATCACCAACACCACCAGTAAAACTCCACAGTAGCATTACCATTTTGGCCATGCTCAATTATTAATTGGAATCAATACTATAAGGCCACTAGCATCATATAATCAAATGAAAATAATGATCAATTTAGTGTATTTGATCATAATCCTCACTAGTCATCACCACTAGTTATAGTTCATCATATATAACTAAAACAAAGGGAGGAACCCTAGAACAGGATATGAACCCTAATTAGGGATGCACACCAAAGACACACATAATAGAATAGGAGAGAGGCAAAGGACAACAAACACGAGGGGAAGATCAAGATCAAACTCACTGAAGGTCCTCGCTGTAGTCTAGAAGAGGAAGTGGAGGGGCCGACGAGCGCACGGCGGCACGGGGAGCACCCAAGGGGCGCTGCAACCCGCACCGAGCCGAGGCAGCGGCCACAGCAGCGCTTGAGGACAAGCAGCACCACCACCACAACATACGAACACCCCATGGCACCACTGGAGCGGCGGAGGCGGCACCACCGGCATCACCCCAAACCCTAGGGTTCGTGACGAAGCCAGCCTGGCCGCAGGAGAGCCCAAAATCCAAATCAAAATGGACTAGATGAAGGAGCAGGGTCAACAACCATGCCATGCACCACGGCGGCGGCCAGAGAGGACAACGACGGCGTGAATCGCACGGTGGTGGTGTCGGCAACCACAAGGTCGAGGAAGAAGAGGAGGTGAGAACGAGAGAGATGAGAAAGTTTACTGGGCCGATAGGGCCATTACCACTTTGGGAAGATATTTGACCAGGCCAATTGGGCCAAGAATGGCCCAAAGAGCCCATATAGTAGGCCCAAAAGTTAATAAAATTTTAAGAATTTAAGTAAAAGACCAAAATACCTCTAGAATTAAATAAATCTTAGAAAATAAAATAAAGCCTTAAAATGCAAACAATATATTTTTAGATTCATAATAAGATAACCTATTATATTAAATTAATAAACCTATTTTTAATAAATGAACTTTAGGTTAAAGAATTTATAATATATATTCCTTATGGAATTTTATAAAAATCAAGAAAAACATAAAAATAAATAAAAATAACTTTTATTATATTTAGTTATTATAGTATTTTATAAAAATACTAAATGAATATTTAAAGATACCAAAATAAAATCTCCTTAATTAAAATGCTTATTCTTAAAAGAATTATTAAATAAATAAATATAAGAGTTAAAATTAAATAAAAATTAGTTTTTAACTCTATTAATAATATATTACATTATAAAAATAGTGAATATAATATTTATAAAATATTAATGTTATTCCTTAAAATGAATTTCTTATTACCAAAATAAATTCTAAAAAACTAAAACATTGGGTAAAACACATAAAGAAAATAAATAGCAAATGATGCATTACATTACTATGCATGTTCATTTTTGCTTCTTTAAATATTGTCCTTTGATGCGTGCACCCAATGCTGACGTGGGACACTTCGTTGGAACCCCAAGAGCAAGGTGTGATGAGCACAGCAACAAGTTTCCCTAAGTACAGACCGAGGTTATCGAACCAGAAGGAGGAAGGAAACGTCACACAGGTGTTGCAAACAACATGGAGACCTGCATAACACAAACTCAAGACTTTGTCCCAACGAATCGGTGAGGTTGTCAAGATCACCGGTTTGCTGTAACAAAGGATTAAACGTATGGTGTGGAAGGTAATATTTTGCAGCAAGTAAACAATAACAGTGGAAGATGTATCAATGGTAAAGATTGGACCAGGGTCCATAGTTCACTAGAGGTGCTCTCCTTAGATAAACAATATGGCATGAAGGGTAAACAAATTACAACAGGGCAATTGACAGGAACTGAGCAAGGCATAACAATGCAATACTAGTCAGAAAGATCCTATGAGATTCGATTGGGCAATACAACAAGATACATAGACCGCCATCCAACTGCATCTATGACTAGAAGTCCACCTTTAGGTTATCATTCGAACCCCCTCCATTATTAGTTGCAAGCAATAGACAACTGCTTTAAGTAAAGTGTGTAATGTAAACAATCCACTTCTTCCATGAACAATAGACCTTTGTTTTCTCCCTAGTAGCAACAACACATCTACAACCGAAGAGATTGCTGTCACTTCCCTTGGAAACTAGAGGCATGAACCCAATATTGAGCATAAATACCCCCTCTTGGAGTCACTAGCAACTACTTGGCCAAGATAGCTACTAATAACGGAGAGCATGCAAGATCACAAACAACACAGACATGATAGAATCATAAATACAAAGCCATTAACCAAACTAACATAATAATGTCAATATCCATCGGATCCCTGCAAACACAACATGCTTGATTACAAATAGATTAGATCTTGATCATGAACGGAGCTCACAAGATCTATACATGGACCCATAGTCCAAGGTCGAACTACCCATAGCACAAGGAGGAGATACAACCATCTAGCTACTACATGGACCCATAGTCCAAGGTGGAACTACTCACGCATCATACCGGAGAGAAGGCCTCCGGGATGATCTCCCCTCCGACAGGGTGCCGGGAAGAACTTCACATCCCCCCGATCTAGGGACAATGGTGGCGGAGGATACAGAAGGTTTCGTGGGATATTGATCGGGTGCTTAGGGTTTCTGCATCGGGGGCTTCTTATAGGCGAAGGGGCGAGGCCGGGAGGCGAACAGGGGGGCCACACCCTGCCCAGGAGCGGGCCCATCACTGCCGTGTCTAGGGGGGTTTGGCCGCCCTGGTTCGTGTCTCCGTCTCATCTTCTGGATTCGTGTCCCTCGCGGTAAAATATTAACTCTGGCTTTTGTCCCGTCCAATTCCGAGAATATTGATTTTCTGCCTTTCTGGAACCAAAAACAGAAGAAAACATGCAACTGGCACTGTGGCAACTTGTTAATAGATTAGTTCCAGAAAAGATATAAAACACCTCAAAGTGTAGACAAAGCAAAGCAAAGTAGATACTAAACAAAGCATGGAGCATCAAAAATTATAGATACGTTTCCGACGTATCATCCTTACCGGGCAATAATGATATTTTGTAGACGTAGAAGCTCAAGGTCTAGTGCAAGCATCCGACTTCACTACCTTGCAATCACAAGGCAAGTTCATCACTTTCTCATGTCCTTTGAAGAGTGTTTATCAAAGTATTTATAAATTATGTGTTATCATCTATGTTTCGAGGAAATAAAATATTATTTTCTCAAATAAATAAATTGTTGATATCATCCTAAGTGAAGATATGGATTAGGGGAGCAATAGAAATTAAGTTTCTATTTGCAACAAGGATAATCACCTAGGAATTAACAATCCATGACATCAGTGATTCTAGCGTCGTATATCACACGTTAACCATGAGATTTGGAATGGACGAAGAAGCCAGCTGGATCTTCCTCCTTTCACATGAACAAGATGACCATCTCATGACGTTGATGTTCCCTAAGAGGCTCAGCATGGGTGGGACCCCTTAGTTCCCCGTGATATTGGTGTCTAAACTATCCCTGAGAGACCATCATAGGTATATCCTCATATTGATGGGGCGACCAGGTTCTTGTCTACTCACTAGAGTCCTCAAGGAGTCAACCATAGTTATATCCGCTATGCGGAATAACAGAGGTTGTTCTTCTTGGGGGGTCGTGTTCTATGTGGGGTCGTAAGAAAGGGCAGTGATTGTCTTGGATCACCTACTAGGCCCCACATCATGGAATTGTGGACGGGAAAGTACGTCCGGTTGTGCGATAAGGAGTTGAGCTCTCATGGGTAAAGTAATGCACCTCCGTAGAGTGTAAGAACTGTAACTTGTTACTCCCTGTTCCGGGAAGGAGCTACAAACGCAGCAGGAAAGGAACTCCATGAAAGTTTTGGTTAACCTGTGAAGGCTGATGTGCATACTTTTTAACAATAAAATCAATCTTTGAAGAAAGATTTACGAAAACTGCATAGTGCCAAGGACTAATAGTCTGTGGTGGTAGATAGAGCATCAAACTTCCCACCTTGCATGTAATGAACTTGCTGGGTAACGCGGTTACTCACTCTTTACTTTGATCCCCTGCTTAGACTTTGAGGATCCAGAAGATACCCCAATGTATGCAGCTGAAAGCCAAGAGGAGGTCTTGTACGAGGAGCCAGATCTATCCAGTGCTGTAGAAGGGGGGTGGACTACGATATCATCTATGGAGGAGAGCTGTAACATCCCAAAAATACTAAACTTGGATCATCAAACTCTAATCATCAAACTTAGGGTTAACAAAAACTTTTCTAAATAAATTTATGAATGCATGCATATGTGTATGCATTGATTTTGAAATTCTTTTAAAACCACCTTGTTTGTGTGATCCATTGCTTGTAAAATGTTTCTTAGGTGAAATAAACATCATCTAAAACATTTCCCAAACTTTTCCTAAAGACAAGTAAATCAAAACACATATATGAAATGAATGGTCATTTTGGCCAATTTAACTCCCATGCCTACTTTGGCTGTCTCAAACTTTCAGAACCTAACAGAAACTTTCCTGGATCTTTACACCCCTTGAATGTACTGATAACAAGGTATCAAGGCCCACTTTGTGATCATCCAGAAACTTTCAAATGCATAGTTTAAATGACAATTCAAAATTGAATCTTTATCATATGGGAAGATCCCACTTTTTCAAAAACTACTCAAACAAGCTCAACTTTCAAAACCCAAGCATCTGCAAACTCACCAGCACCAATCTAGCAAACCCACCAAAAATCTTTTCAAAATTCAAAACTTGAGTTCATGCGGCCATTTCATCAAACAGGTTGCAGACACAAATCAAACAAACATCAAACACTATAGTGTGCAGTAAAATTGGCCTAACTTGTTCCCTAGTTAGCTCACACACAGCTCAGTAGATCATCTAGGAAGTTGAACTAAGGACTAGCACCCCTGTGAGCTTGCCATTGCCATCAATGGTGAACAGCCGAGCACCCCCTTGTCACTCCATTGTGGACAGTAGGCTAGAGGAAGAACTATCCGTGCCAACCTTGTCTGGGAGGCAGACCACCGTCCACCGCCACTACCTGTCCCAGCCGCGAGCGTTGCCAAGCCCTGGACCACGCGCACAAGCCGCGCCCAGACCGCCAGCGACCATGCCAAGCATGCGCCAGAGCATCACCCTCGACCATTACCCACAGACCGCGCGCCACCCTTGCCGTGTGCATACACAATGCCCACCGACCCAGGAGACCGCCAGACATCCCCGTTTGCCGCCTCGTGCCGCACAGCCACCGCCCACCGTCGAAGACGCCGCCTCTGCCGCGCAGAGCACTGCCCGTTCCAGACCAAACCACACCGCCCCATGCCTCGAGACCATGTCGTTGAGCATCACCAGGAGACACCGCACCGTCCCCTACCCTTGCCCATGCCATTAGCCACCTATAACCTCGCCCTCGACGAGCTTACCGTGCGCCCCGACGGTCCCCTCGCTCGACTATAAATAGAGGCCACCCCCGCACGATTTCTTCACACCATCTCACTCCCCTCTCCTCACTGATCGTGCCACACCGTTCTCAGAGCAAGGCAAGCACCACCTCGCCGGAATTTCACCGGAGCCCGCCGCCTCTGGAGAAGAAGGGAGCCAGCGATTGGAGCCACCCCAGGAGAAGCCACCGGTACCAGGAGATTCGCCGTCATCGACTTCGTAGTTCTCCCGCCTCGCCGACCCTCGCCAGTACCCCGGTGAGCCCCCAGCAACCCTCACTGGCCGCGTTAGGTTTCGTTCTCGCCGGAGTTGTCTCGTGTCAACGATGACTCCCAGTCGTTGGATTAGAACTAGATCGAACGATCCACGTCGCCTCATACCGCTTCGCCCAGCCCCATGTCACTGACGAGTGGGGACACCCACTTAAGCAGCCCGCGGGAGCACTGCACTTAGCAGGCCGGCCCAGTAACTTTTCCCGCGCAGCCCAGTTATTCAAATTAAACCTTTTTCTATTTCAATTCAAACACACTTCTGTACCAAAGTTCAAAAATAAACCTAGATCGATTCAGTGCACCAAATTGAATGAAACCAATTTTGTTGGAAAGGTCTGTGAATGCTGAATCCAAGCCCGTTGGATTCAAGTCATTTGGATCTATAGATCAGCCATGGTAAAAATAACAAGGCAGAAGATTTTCTGCATTCAAATTTTTTTCAAATTTAAACCATAATAGCTTTTGAGTTGATTCCAACTCTCAAAAATCACATTTAAGCATACCTTTCAGAATATATAAAAAATATATAGGTTTACTTGCAGAAATAATGTTCAAGTAATAAAAGAATGCTACATAAGCATTTCTAGCCACTTTAATTAATTAAAATAAAAGGGTAAAACCTTATTAAATTGTGACACCACTTTAAATCACATTCCCATGGACTAAAATATGTGGTGATGACATGTGTCAACATGATCCCATGTTTGGTTTGGAGAATATATTAAATCTTAAGTAGTTTTTCAATGAGTAGAAATTACTTTTCTAAAAATAAAAGGAATTAAATCAAGCCTTAACCTTGTAATGTTAGAGATGATGCTAGATCATCCATAGGACCCTTGTGTGTGATGATTGCAAGTAGTTAAGTATTGTTTGGTAATTGTGTACCTCGTATTTATTCATAGACGCTAGTACCGATCAAGGATACGAGGAGGAAGGAGGATACTACGAAGAAGAAGCCGAGGAGAACTTCAACCACTGCTCTGCACAAGGCAAGCTTATACTGATATTGATGCAAGCTGATACTATTACCTAGGCAAGCCTTACTAATCAAGTTGATCTATGCAAGCTAACCCTTGCAAGATACCCTACTGATGCAACAAACCCATACTTGTTCTATGACTACTATATGCCTTAAGCATATGTGATCACACCCACTTGATAAACCAATCCTAGTTTTACTTACAAGCTTCTTACTTTTTTTTCTTTATCAAAGCTTATTGAGAGTTTACTTAAGTGACTTTTAGATACTAGAAAGATTTTTGAAGGTTGCATAAAGAGCATAAAATTTGGCCTAAGTTAGAAACCTTGACATCAACCTGAGACATAAGGTTATGCTTAGCTGAAACTCCACTAGTTACCACCCCTCATCAGTACTACCCCCACCTGTAGATGCTAGTGCTAAGCATAAAACTTGATCAACCTTTAGATGGGAATACTTGGTGGAAAATGGTTATGAAAACCTTGGAATGATGGATCATTCTATTGAAATGTTTTGGACATGTGTTTCAAAACACTTGATGATTTTGGTGATGAAATGTTGAGGCATGAGCCTTAGCCCTTTATAAAACTGATGGTTGTCTGGATGCGATACCATTCCAATTTTATCGTACAACCACAATACCCGAATATTGGGTAGGGCTTGACTGGAAACTTATATTCCTTAGTATTAGTTCCCTCACGGCCAAGGTCTGAGCTGAGGCTACCTTGTGAAGATTGTCCACCTATGCAGTACCCAAGATGACAGTTGGTCATGGTTGGGAGGCCAAACTCACAGGAGAGGTGCTTATACTAGGGTTTGTAATTGAAAGGTTAGGATTGATTATCTGCATACTGAGTATGGTGAATTCAGGATTTGTTCCTGATGGATGTATCGAATGTTGTGGTGAAAGTGTACAATCTCTGCAGAGTGTCAAACTATTCGAATAGCCGCGTTCGCGGTTATGGACAGTTGGAGTGGCCATATTGTTCCCCTGTCAGACTTTTCAAAATGACTTGTGAACTGAATTAAGATTTTGACTTGACCACAACAGAGTTGTGATATGAAATACAAGTTCCCATTTAGGAATTATAAAATTGTGACTAGCTTTGGAACCTAGTAGAGATAAATCTGGCTTTTGCAAAACAACCCTAGAACCTAGTGTCCTATTATCTAAAACCCCCCTTTTACCTGTTAGTATTAGTTTGCGAGTACTTAAAGAGTACTCATGGCTTTGTCCCTGGCTATTTCCATGGCCAGACTATGAAGAGGAGTACCTGGAAGATGGACCCCAGGAAGGTTACGACAACTAGGATCATCTCCCATCGTCAGCATTGCCTGTGACCCCGAAGATGGAGCTTCGCCTACGCTACCATTATTATTACGTATTCCACTACTTGATGTTGTATTAAGAACTGGATCATGAGATCCCTATTTGTGTAAGAACTTATGTATCGTTTGTAATGGTTGATGTACTATGGTATCCAATTCTGTTATGTCTCGCAAAAATGGTAATCCTGGGATTGCGATGTATGGCATAACAGGCATCTAGGATTGAAAAATCCGGGTGTTGACAAGTTGGTATCAGAGCCATCCTGATCATAGGAGACCCTAGTTAGACTGGACATTTGAACCAAAAACTTAGTTTCAAAACCAAAGAAAACAAATATTTACAAAAACTTATTCTCATCCTTATCTCTTTGATTCTTTCATAAAAATTCATGATCCTCAAAAACTCTTGCAATATACATAAATTTTTGACACACTTGATCACTCTGCTAATCTACTCATCCTCTATTTTTATAGATGGACGTGAAGTACAGCAAGTTTTACCAACTTGGGAATGGAGGAGACCTTATCTTTGAGAGGGATCTGGATCAGCTTTCGGAACTTCTGGAGCATCCGCACCCCGAGTTCTTCAGAGCTCAGCTCAATGATCAAGGAGGAGAAGATCTGCAGTGGCTAATTGTTGCAAGTCTCCGAGGAAAGATTGAACCTCCCACTGCGGAGGGAATTCAGTTTACCTTGAGGGAAAACAACTGGCTCGATGGACTTGCCAGAGAAATGCAGGAAGCTCTTTCTCGTCTATGTGGGCAGAGCATCAATCAGATCAAGGGTACTCGCTTTGAGTTTTGCCCAACGCGTGATGCAAATGGACAACCACTGGAAGCCCCATACCACCCCGAGCTGAAGACTCAATTGGACCACCTTAGCTTCATGATGTATGATCGTCAGCAGGAGTTGGACAACTTCCGTGACTATTGCAACCACAAGTCGGGCATCATCAAGATGAAGGATCAGACCATAGCCATGCTAGCAAAGGATCGCAAGTCTCGCCGCCGTCAGCTCGACAAGAAGGAGCGCATCATTGCCCGTCTTTTCCACCGCATCTCATCTCTGGAGGAGACCATCCACGAGAGAGACATGCAGTTGGAGGAAAGGGAGAATGCTGGAGAGGATCTTCGTGGAGACCCTTACTCCTATCTCAGCGATGACGATGATTTTCTGGAGGATCAGGCCATGGACTTCTTCACCTATGAGGATGATTTCGCCTTCATCGATGATGATGAAGATGATGAAGCCACAGACTCCGAGGAGTAGTAGCACTGAGCACTAGCGTAGTGAGTAGTAGTCGGTCCCACTGTATCGTAGATTCCGGAATGGTTCTTAAAACCATCTATTTTTCCTTGCTGTGGTGTGCGTTGTATCGAGTGAATGAATGAATGAAAAGGCAAGTTGCTAGAAAAATCTGAGTCAAACATTTAAAACTTTTCAAAGACCCAAAACCTTAGAAATTTCCCTCTTTTCTCATGATCTATATCAATCTTCAGATGCCACGTTGAGGAAGTGGTTCAGCCCCAGACCCGATGTTGCAGATCCTGCAAATGTTGACTTCTGACCGCGAAGCTGAAAGAGCGGAACGTCAAGCTAACCTAGCCACTCTGCAACAGATAGCCCAGCTAGCCCACAACAACCAAGGCCACGGAAATCAGGACAACCATGGATCTAAGCTCAAGAATTTCCAGAATACCAACCCACCCGTTTTCACCAAGTCAGAAGAACCCCTAGACGCCGATGATTGGCAAACCATGGAAAACAACCTAGAAGTCGCCGGAGTGGAAGCCGATGAGAAAGTCCTGTTCGCCACCCATTATCTAGCCGGAGATGCCAGGGCATGGTGGAACAGTGTTCGTGCAATGACCGGAGGCCAGATGATGACCTGGGAAGAATTCAAGGTCAAGTTTAGCAGAACCCATGTGCCACCAGGTTTGATCAAGAGAATGAGAGACGAGTTCAGAGAGCTGAAGCAAGGAAGGATGACTGTAGTGGAATACCGTGACAAATTTTTGTCATTAGCTAGGTATGCCCCGGACGAGATAGACACCGAAGCCAAGAAGAAAGAAAGATTCCTGAATGGTCTGCATGACGAGATGCAGACGGTATTAGTCAATATCCCCTTTGCTGATATTGAAGCCCTTGTCGACTCTGCTATACAGATGGAAGGAAAGATCAACCAAGCCAATGAGAACCGCAAGCGTCGTATGATGCATCAACCAGGAACCCATCAGACCCCAAAGTATCGCCCCAACCCATCTCCAGGATTTTCCCCAAGAACCAACAGACCCCCTATGAACCGTCCGACCTACCCCAACCGTGGAAACCCTAGACCCGGAGGAAATCACAACAACCCTGGCAACTCTAGCAATTTCACCTGTGCCCCACCCAAGTTCAACACCAACAATGCTACCACCAACACCAACACTGCCCCGAGGACTGGAAGCAATGTTGTGCCTGTCGCAGCCAAGGACAAGTCGCAAGTGACCTGTTATGACTGTGGAAATAAAGGCCACTATTCCAACGAGTGCCCCAACAAGAAGAATGCTACAACCCCTAATGCCAATGCCCCATCTCAGCAGCAGCGTCGTGTCCAGCCAGGGAGAAGATTTGCCCCAGGGAATTCACTCCACCGCAATGGCCGTCTTTTTCTCATGCATGCTGAAGAAGCTCAGGAAGCGCCAGACGTCGTGCTGGGTATGTTTTCTGTTAATTCAATACTTGCAAGAGTGTTGTTTGACTCTGGTGCCTCGCATTCATTTGTCACCGAAGAATTTGCCTGCACTAGTAAAATTCAACCAACCAAACTGAAACATGTTATGATTGTGCAAATTCCCGGATCAACCACCAAGGCTAGGCAAATTTGCAAAGCCGTCCCTATCCGAATCCAGGGCATAGATTTTTATGCTAATCTAATAGTACTCGGAACTAAAGGTTTGGAAGTAGTACTAGGAATGGATTGGATGTCCAAACATAAAGGATTGATTGACTGTGCTAAGAAAGCCATCACCATGACCAGTACCGCCGGAATATCAGTCGAGCATATATCTGAAACCTTACCTCGCCAATTCAAGTGTAACAAGAGTCTAGCTCAACCTACCATTGACCAAGTCCGGATAGTCTGTGAATACCCCGATGTATTTCCAGATGTTTTTCCCGGTATGCCCCCAGATCGGGATATCGAGTTTATCATCGAACTAATCCCCGGAACCGGACCCATAGCCTAGAGACCCTATAGTATGAACCCGTCAGAGCTAGCAGAACTGAAGAAGCAACTGGATTCCATGCTAGAAATTGGATTGATTCAACCAAGTGCGTCACCATGGAGATCACCTGTCTTATTTGTGGACAAGAAAGATGGAGGTAAACTTTTGTGTACGGATTATCGGAAGTTAAATGATGTCACCATCAAGAACAAGTACCCCTTGCCCAAGATAGAAGATTTGTTTGATCATTTGACCGGTGCCCAGGTGTTTTCTAAGATGGATCTTAGAACTGGATATCATCAACTCAAAATTCGTGCAGAGGATATTCCAAAAATTGCCTTTACCACCAGATATGGATTGTATGAGTATACAGTCATGTCTTTTGGATTAACCAATGCCCCCTCTTATTTCATGAACCTCATGAATAAGATTTTTATGGACTTCCTGGATAAGTTTGTCGTTGTTTTCATTGATGACATTCTGATTTATTCCAAATCAGAAGAAGAACATGAGCTACACCTAAGGACCATTCTTGGAACCCTTAGAGAGCATCAGCTGTATGCAAAGTTTAGCAAATGTGAATTCTGGTTACAGGAAGTAGGATTCCTCGGTCACATTGTATCAGCCGAAGGAAATGCCGTTGACCCTGCCAAAGTGAAAGATGTAGAAGATTGGCAAGCCCCAACCACTCAAACCCAAGTTCGTGCTTTTCTCGGATTGGCGGGATATTACCGCAAATTTGTAGAAGGATTCTCTAGTATCGCCCGACCCATGACCCAATTGCTGTAGAAGGACAAGAAGTTTGAATGGACCGACAAATGTGAAGCGAGTTTTCAAGAACTCAAGAGGAGATTGATATCAGCCCCAATTTTGATCATGCCGGATATCACGAAGCCCTTCGATGTGTATTGTGACGCATCCAAGATTGGTCTCGGATGTGTGATAATGCAAGAAGGCAAAGTTATATCTTATATATCTCGACAATTGAAGCAACATGAGCAAAACTACCCAACCCATGACCTCGAACTCGCATCAGTAGTTCTAGCCCTGAAGACATGGAGACATTACCTAATGGGAAACCGTTGTGAGATTTATTCGGATCACAAGAGCCTAAAGTATATATTCACTCAGAAGGAGTTGAATATGAGGCAGAGAAGATGGATTGAGCTAATCAAGGATTACGACCTAGACATTCACTATCACCCTGGTAAAGCCAACATGGTAGCCGATGCCCTTAGCAGATTGCCGTGCCGCTTGAACTCCATGATTTTGAAGGAGCAACCAAGTTTGCACAAGGAGATGGAAGATTTTCGAATGGAATTAGTAAGTGAAGGATTTTTGGCTAGCATAGAACTTCAGCCCACTTTGATCAGTCAGATTAAAGAGGCGCAGAAGGAAAATGCCAGTATCGACGGAATTAAGCGTCGTATCGGTACAGGCAAAGTACCCGGATTCACCGAGGACGAAGAAGGAGTTCTGTGGTACAAAGGACGCCTTTGTGTACCAGCAGATTCGGAGTTAAAATAAGTTATCTTGAAGGAGGCTCATGATACTCTTTATTCTATCCATCCCGGAGGAACTGAGATGTATCAAGATTTGAAAGAGCAATTTTGGTGGCATAAGATGAAGAGAGAAATAGGAAGCTATATCGCCAAGTGTGATATATGTCAGCGAGTCAAGGCAGGACATCAAAGACCCGCTGGATTGTTGCAACCTTTGCAAATTACGGAATGGAAATGGGATTCTGTAGGAATGGACTTTATCACTGGACTACCTACTTCTAGTAGGGGAAATGACTCTATTTGGGTCATAGTGGACAGATTGTCCAAAGTCGCCCATTTCTTGCCCATCAAAACCACATATCAGAGTTCGAAGCTAGCGGAGTTGTACATCGCTAGAATCGTCAGTTTGCACGGAGTCCCCAAGAACATAGTATCGGATCGAGGAACTCAGTTTACCTCGAGATTCTGGAAGAAAGTCCAAGAAGGTTTAGGAACCCGCCTAGATTTCAGTACCGCGTATCACCCTCAGACCGATGGACAAACGGAGCGAGTAAATCAAATACTCGAAGATATGCTTAGAGCCTGTGTGCTAGAATATGGATCCAAGTGGGAAGACTGTCTGCCGTTTGCAGATTTTTCATACAACAACAATTATCAAGCCAGTTTGCAAATGGCCCCATTTGAATTCATGTACGGAAGGAAGTGTCGCACCCCTTTGAACTGGTCGGAAGTAGGAGAGAGTCAGATTTTCGGACCCGACATCCTCCGAGAAGCAGAAGAGAAGGTTCACAAGATTCGTGATCACCTAAAGACCGCCCAATCCCGACAGAAGAGTTATGCCAACAAGAGACGTAGAGACCTCGCCTTCAATATAGGAGATTTTGTTTATCTAAAAGTGTCTCCATTGAAGGGAATGCAGCGTTTCCAACTCAAAGGAAAGTTAGCCCCCAGATATATCGGACCTTTCAAGATCCTGAACCATCGAGGAGAAGTATCGTATCAATTGGAGCTACCTGAAGAGATGTCAGCCGTGCACAATGTGTTCCATATCTCGCTACTTCACAAGTGTCTCGAAGTCCCCGAGAAGACCGAAGTGTTCAAGAATATCGATCACCGGACCATAGAGATAAACAATGACCTGACCTATCCCGAAGTACCCATCCGTATTTTGGAAGAAGCTTTTCGAACTACCCGAACCTGAAGCATCAAGTTTCTCAAGATTCAGTGGAGCAACCACACAGAAGAGGAAGCTACCTGGGAGCGCGAAGATCACATCAGGACGGAGTTTCCCGATCTCTTCAAATCCTAGGTAATCTTTTCGTCCTTTTTCAAATCTCGGGACGAGATTTTTTTAAGGGGGGAAGGTTTGTAACATCCCAAAAATAATAAACTTGGATCATCAAACTCTAATCATCAAACTTAGGGTTAACAAAAAAATTTCTAAATAAATTTATGAATGCATGCATATGTGTATGCATTGATTTTGAAATTCTTTTAAAACCACCTTGTTTGTGTGATCCATTGCTTGTAAAATGTTTCTTAGGTGAAATAAACATCATCTAAAACATTTCCCAAACTTTTCCTAAAGACAAGTAAATCAAAACACATATATGAAATGAATGGTCATTTTGGCCAATTTAACTCCCATGCCTACTTTGGCTGTCTCAAACTTTCAGAACCTAACAGAAACTTTCCTGGATCTTTACACCCCTTGAATGTACTGTTAACAAGGTATCAAGGCCCACTTTGTGATCATCCAGAAACTTTCAAATGCATAGTTTAAATGACAATTCAAAATTGAATCTTTATCATATGGGAAGATCCCAATTTTCAAAAACTACTCAAACAAGCTCAACTTTCAAAACCCAAGCATATGCAGACTCACCAGCACCAATCTAGCAAACTCACCAAAAATCTTTTCAAAATTCAAAACTTGAGTTCATGCGGCCATTTCATCAAACAGGTTGCAGACACAAATGAAACAAACATCAAACACTATAGTGTGCAGTAAAATTGGCCTAACTTGTTCCCTAGTTAGCTCACACACAGCTCAGTAGATCATCTAGGAAGTTGAACTAAGGACTAGCACCCCTGTGAGCTTGCCATTGCCATCAATGGTGAACAGCCGAGCACCCCCTTGTCACCCCATTGTGGACAGCAGGCTAGAGGAAGAACTAGCCGTGCCAACCTTGTCTGGGAGGCAGCCCACCATCCACCGCCACTACCTATCCCAGCCGCGAGCTTTGCCAAGCCCTGGACCACGCGCACAAGCCGCGCCCAGACCGCCAGCGACCATGCCAAGCATGCGCCAGAGCATCACCCTCGACCATCACCCACAGACCGCGCGCCGCCCTCGCCGCGTGCATACACAATCCCCACCGACCCAGGAGACCGCCAGACATCCCCATTTGCCGCCCCGTGCCGCACAGCCACCGCCCGCCGTCGAAGACGCCGCCTCTGCCGCGCAGAGCACCGCCCGTTCCACACCAAACCACACCGCCCCATGCCTCGAGACCATGTCGTTGAGCATCGCCAGGAGACACCGCACCGTCCCCTACCCTTGCCCATGCCATTAGCCGCCTGTAACCTCGCCCCCGACGAGCTCACCGTGCGCCCCGACGGTCCCCTCGCTCGACTATAAATAGAGGCCACCCCCGCACGATTTCTTCACACCATCTCACTCCCCTCTCCTCACTGATCGTGCCACACCGTTCTCAGAGCAAGGCAAGCACCACCTCGCCGAAATTTCATCGGAGCCCGCCGCCTCTGGAGAAGAAGGGAGCCAGCGATTGGAGCCGCCCTAGGAGAAGCCACCGGTACCAGGAGATTCGCCGTCATCGACTTCGTCGTTCACCCACCTCGCCGACCCTCGCCAGTACCCCGGTGAGCCCCAGCAACCCTTATTGGCCGCGTTAGGTTTCGTTCTCGCCGGAGTTGTCTCGCCTCGACGATGACTCCCAGCCGTTGGATTAGAACTAGATCGAACGATCCACGTCGCCTCATACCGCTTCGCCCAGCCCCGTGTCACTGACGAGTGGGGACACCCACTTAAGCAGCCCGCGGGAGCACTGCGCTTAGCAGGCCGACCCAGTAACTTTTCCCGCGCAGCCCAGTTATTCAAATTAAACCTTTTTCTATTTCAATTCAAACACACTTCTGTACCCAACTTCAAAAATCAATCCAGATCGATTCACTGCACCAAATTGAATGAAACCAATTTTGTTGGAAAGGTCTGTGAATGCTGAATCCAAGCCCGTTGGATTCAGGTCATTTGGATCTATAGATCAGCCATGGTAAAAATAACAAGGCAGAAGCTTTTCTGCATTCAAACATTTTTCAAATTTAAACCATAATAGCTTTTGAGTTGATTCCAACTCTCAAAAATCACATTTAACCATACCTTTCAGAATATATATAAATATATAGGTTTACTTGCAGAAATAATGTTCAAGTAATAAAAGAATGCTACATAAGCATTTCTAGCCACTTTAATTAATTAAAATAAAAGGGTAAAACCTTATTAAATTGTGACACCACTTTAAATCACATTCCCATGGACTACAATATGTGGTGATGACATGTGTCAACATGATCCCATGTTTGGTTTGGAGAATATTAAAACTTAAGTAGTTTTTCAATGAGTAGAAATTACTTTTCTAAAAATAAAAGGAATTAAATCAAGCCTTAACCTTGTAATGTTAGAGATGATGCTAGATCATCCATAGGACCCTTGTGTGTGATGATTGCAAGTAGTTAAGTATTGTCTGGTGATTGTGTACCTCGTATTTATTCATAGACGCTAGTACCAACCAAGGATACGAGGAGGAAGGAGGATACTACGAAGAAGAAGCCGAGGAGAACTTCAACCACTGCTCTGCACAAGGCAAGCTTATACTGATATTGATGCAAGCTGATACTATACCTAGGCAAGCCTTACTAATCAAGTTGATCTATGCAAGCTAACCCTTGCAAGATACCCTACTGATGCAACAAACCCATACTTGTTCTATGACTACTATATGCCTTAAGCATATGTGATCACACCCACTTGATAAACCAATCCTAGTTTTACTTACAAGCTTCTTACTTTTTTTTTTCTTTATCAAAGCTTACTGAGAGTTTACTTAAGTGACTTTTAGATACTAGAAAGATTTTTGAAGGTTGCATAAAGAGCATAAAATTTGGCCTAAGTTAGAAACCTTGACATCAACCTGAGACATAAGGTTATGCTTAGCTGAAACTCCACTAGTTACCACCCCTCATCAGTACTACCCCCACCTATAGATGCTAGTGCTAAGCAGAAAACTTGATCAACCTTTAGATGGGAATACTTGGTGGAAAATGGTTATGAAAACCTTGGAATGATGGATCATTCTATTGAAATGTTTTGGACATGTGTTTCCAAACACTTGATGATTTTGGTGATGAAATGTTGAGGCATGAGCCTTAGCCCTTTATAAAACTGATGGTTGTCTGGATGCGATACCATTCCAATTTTATCGTACAACCACAATACCCGAATATTGGGTAGGGCTTGACTGGAAACTTATATTCCTTAGTATTAGTTCCCTCACGGCCAAGGTCTGAGCTGAGGCTACCTTGTGAAGATTGTCCACCTATGCAGTACCCAAGATGACAGTTGGTCATGGTTGGGAGGCCAAACTCACAGGAGAGGTGCTTATACTAGGGTTTGTAATTGAAAGGTTAGGATTGATTATCCGCATACTGAGTATGGTGAATTCAGGATTTGTTCTTGACGGATGTATCGAATGTTGTGGCGAAAGTGTACAATCTCTGCAGAGTGTCAAACTATTCGAATAGCCGCGTCTGCGGTTATGGACAGTTGGAGTGGCCATACTGTTCCCCTGTCAGACTTTTCAAAATGACTTGTGAACTGAATTAAGATTTTGACTTGACCACAATAGAGTTGTGATATGAAATACAAGTTCCCACTTAGGAATTATAAAATTGTGACTAGCTTTGGAACCTAGTAGAGATAAATCTGGCTTTTGCAAAACAACCCTAGAGCCTAGTGTCCTATTATCTAAAAACTCCCTTTTACCTGTTAGTATTAGTTTGCGAGTACTTAAAGAGTACTCATGGCTTTGTCCCTGGCTATTCCCATGGCCAGACTATGAAGAGGAGTACCTGGAAGATGGACCCCAGGAAGGTTACGACAACTAGGATCATCTCCCATCGTCAGCATTGCCTGTGACCCCGAAGATGGAGCTTCGCCTATGCTACCGTTATTATTACGTATTCCGCTGCTTGATGTTGTATTAAGAACTGGATCATGAGATCCCTATTTGTGTAAGAACTTATGTATCGTTTGTAATGGATGATGTACTATGGTATCCAATTATGTTATGTCTCGCAAAAATGGTAATCCTGGGATTGCGATGTATGGCATAACAGGCATCTAGGATTGAAAAATCCGGGTGTTGACAAGAGCACAATGAGTCAGAATAACTGCCTTAGTATTAGTAACCAATTGAGCCGAGCAACATGAATAATATATAATAATAGGTTGCTGATCTCAATTCGGAGTTGAAGTTTTCACTTTAAACTTCCGTTGAAACCGTTGAGGGATGTGATATATACGGAACGATATTTCGTGGATGTCATGTCAAAGACTATAGTGTACTACACATGCAGTGGTATGATGGGTCACCGCATGCGACCCCTTTCCATCCCTGCTACTCGTTGTTCTCGTGGAACACAAGACGTGACATTCAACACAAAAGTGATAGCTAGGCAGCATAGAGATTTGAGTCTCATAGCTATCTAAGTGTCATCTTGATCACACCCAATTGCCCTCCTACTTGACAACTCCAACTTCACCATGGACAAACCACCAACACACAAACCATCAAGAAAGCTTCAAGCCTATGCAAATCGATGCATCACAAGCGACCGATCCAACGGTGAAGATGCAACTCCGATTTCGGTGACTTGCCTCATTGAAGAGCTAAGTACTATTGTACATTTGCACCAACTTTTACCTCAACTTGTGTCAACGTCGCCGCAAGTGTTGTCCTCTATCAACATCAGCTCCGACTTCATTGGGTCTTGGTGAACTGATGACCCAACTTGTTTCGCACTCTACTCATCATCAGTCGCTCATCTCTAGTTGTTTTCAAAATGCTCTCTACTTTGTGGTGTACCAGAGTCAAATGTCGAACCAGATTAGGGGAGTGGTCATATACATTGTTGTACAGATAGTATTTGGCTTCTTGGAAGTTTAACATGTCGTGTCCATGGAGTTTGGCATCTAATACTTCCCGCTGCATGTATGTTTGTAAGTGGAGTTTATACAGTAGTAATATTGTCAACCATGTACCACGAACATCTGCTGAATATGAACGATGAATCATTGTCTGCTAACTAGAGCCCTGGAGAGATCTTGGCAAGCTGAAGACAATGTGAGAATTTTGTGCCGGCCACAAACCTCGCCAATCCCATTGGCAAGCCGAAGACAACGTTATGGGTATGTTTGGGTTGTGATCAAAGTGGACCCTACTAATATTTCTGTCATGACTAAAAAGTTGACTCTTGTTTAGATAGTAGCCAAAAAAATATTTTGGAAGCAAGGAAAAAGCTTTTCCTTTTCACTAATTAATAAAATAATTGGTTGTCTGGTTCATTCACGAAAACCTAGCAAACATCGACACAAGAAGCACCCCACAACCCATGGCACCTCCCTCCTGTAGTCACAACGGCACAAACTTGGCGCCCACAACTAAGATTTGAGTCTTATACTTATCTAAGTGGCATCCTCATCCAGATGCGGCTCTAGGGAGGGGCGAGGGGTAGCTAGGCCCCCCTATGGTTCGGCCCCTCTCAAGGATATGCAACGGGGCCTAGGACTAATTTTGGTGCTAAACTGCTAACTACAATACATTGTCCATTAGCCTAGTGATACGTCGGAAACGTACCTATAATTTTGATGCTCCATGCTTGTTTAGTATCTATTTTGCTTTGCTTTGTCTACACTTTGAGGTGTTTCTATATATTTTCTGGAACTAACCTATTAACAAGTTGCTATAGTGCCAGTTGCCTGTTTTCTTCTGTTTTTGGTTCCAGAAAGGCAGAAAATCAATATTCTCGGAATTGGACGGGACAAAAGCCAAAGTCAATATTTTACCGTGGGAGACACGAAGCCAGAAGACGAGACGGAGGAGGGCCTCGAGGGGGCCACACCCCCTGACCGCATGGGTGGGCCCACCCCGCGCCTGGGGGGTGCAGCCGCCTCGAGCACCCCCTCGGCCTCCCTCTTCGCCTATAAGAAGCCCTCGATGTAGAAACCCTAGGCAGCCGACAAAATTCCACGAAACCTTCTGTAGACGCCGCCACCATCGTCCCTAGATTGGGGGGATCTGAAGTTCTTCCCGACACCCTGCTGGAGGGGAGATCATCCCGGAGGCCTTCTTCTCCGGTATGAAGCGTGAGTAGTTCCACCTTGGACTACGGGTCCATGTAGTAGCTAGATGGTTGTATGTCCTCCTTTGTGCTTTCATGTATAGATCTTGTGAGCTCCGTTCATGATCAAGATCTAATCTATTTGTAATCATGCATGTTGTGTTTGCGGGGATCCGATGGATATTGAGATTGTAGGCTTTCGTAGCATGGAAAACAAAAATTTTCTATCGCATACAAACAAACAAACAAGCCAAGATCTATCTACTAGATTGTAGCAACGAGTCGATGGAATAACTCACCCTCGAAGATTCCAAAGTGTTTAACGAGAGAGGATTCTCGTGGGTGATGTAGTCGTACTCTTTCCGATCTGAAGATCGCGTAGACGATCCTTCCGGCGCTGTGTTCCGGCAGCGCTTCCGTAGTCGGTCACACGTTCGGTACTCGACGAAGACCTTCCTCTCCCTTGTTCCAGCAGGCAGTGGAGGTTGTAGCACTCTCCTCGCGATTCCGGCAGCACAACAGCGTGGTACCGGAAGTAGAGGGGAGATCTCGCAGGGCTTCGCCTTAAGCCAGAGCGAGTATGGTGGACTATGAGAGAGAGCCTCGGCGATCTAGGGTTTAGACGCACCAAGAAGGATCAAGGCTGGCGGCTAGGGTTTGCCTAGGCGGCGGCTTGCCCTAGGCGGCGGCAGCAGGAGGTGGCGGCGCCGGCGGCTAGGAGCTAGGGTTTTGGGTGGAGGTGTTGTGTACTTGAAGGGGCAGCCCTGCCCCTCCTTATATAGCTGGAGGGGGCGCGCCAAGGGAGGGGAGTCCCTCCCCAACTCGGATCCCAAGTGGGTCGGCGGTGGAGGGAGGGAACTCCTCCCCAAGTAGGTTTCCTACTTCCCCTCCACCTCACAAAATAGCCATTTGACTTTTCAAATTGGCGTTTGACTTTTCAAACTAGGATTTGGTTAAACCCTTTATTTTGTTCAGCGATGACACCTAGTACATGATGCAATCATTCCAACTTGTTATGACACATTCATGTACCCTTCCCCTCCGGAGTGCCGGACATTCCGGAACCTTCTAGAACATTCCCGATGAAAACACCGAAACCATTCTCCAACCCCGAAACAGGACTTTCCTTATATGAATCTTATTCTCCGAACCATTCCGGATCTCCTCGTGATATCCCGGATCCCATCCGAGACTCCGAACAACATTCAGTCTCTTACTCATCATTCCATAACTACTCAAACAACGTCGAATCCTTAAGTGTGTCTCCCTACGGTTCGTGAATTATGCGGACATGATTGAGACACTTCTCTGAACAATAACCAATAGAGGAATCTGGAAATTCATATGGCTCCCACATATTTCTACGATTACTTTGCGATCGAATGAACCACTTACATATGATACTAATTTCCCTTTATCTCACGATAGTTTTACTTATCCGAGGTTATGATCGTCGGTATCTCTGCATACCTAGTTCAACCTCGTTACTGATAAGTACTATTTTCTCGTTCCCGTGATATGTGATCCCTTGTGAGCTAGTCACATGCTTGCAAGATAATTGGATGACATTTCACCGAGAGGGCCCAGAGTATATCTATCCGTCATATGGATGGGCAAATCCCACTCTTGATCCATGTGTCTCAACCAATACTTTCCGAACACTCAATGCCACCTTTATAGCCACCCAGTTACGGTGTGGTGTTTGATGTCATCAAAGCATCCTTCCAGTGAAGGTGATATGCATGATCTCATGGTCGAAGGAATTAGGTTACTATGTATCAGAAAGCATATAGCAATTGAACTATTAAAATGACTTGATCTTTATGCTACGCTTATCTATAGGAGTATATTCACCATATCATTCTCCTAACGATATGATCTTGTTGTTAATAACATCTCAATGTTCATGATAGGGAAACCACAATCATTTATTAACCAACAAGCTAGTATTATAAAGAGGCTTTACTAGGGACTCTATTTTAGTTTACAAATCACACAAGTATTAATGTTTCCTTGTTAATACTATTATATCATGAATGTAAACATTTATCATAAACACAAAGATATAATAATAACTACATTTATTATTGCCTCTAGGGCATATCTCCAACAGTCTCCCACTTGCACTAGAGTCATCTAATCTAGATTACAAGGTAATATACCGAACACCCATGGCAGTTTGGTGCTGGTCATGTTTTGCCCTCGGGAGAGGTTTAGTCAACGGATCCGCCACATTTAGATCTGTGTGTACTTTGCAAATCTTTATGTCCCCATCTTGGACATGTTCTCAAATAGCGTGAAAACGTAGCTTGATGTGCTTCAGCTTCTTGTGTGACCTTGGTTCTTGCGCATTGGCTATGGCGCCCATGTTATCACAGTAGATTGACATTGGGTCCAGCGCACTAGGAACCACACCCAGCTCTGTAATGAACTCTTTCATCCATATTGCTTCTTGTGAAGCCTCCGAAGCAGCCATGTATTCCGATTCAGTTGAAGATCTCACCACAACGCTTTGCTTTGCACTCCTCCAGCTAACTGTTGCACCATTCAAAGTAAATACGTATCCAAATTGTGATTTAGAATCATCCGGATCGGTGTTCCAACTAGCATCGGTGTAACCATTAACAACGAGTTGTTCATCACCTCCATAAGAAAGAACCATATCCTTAGTTCTTCTCAAGTACTTAAGGATGTTTTTGACCGCTGTCCAATGATCCACTCCTGGATCACTTTGATATCTGCTAGTTAAACTAACAACATATGCATTGTCTGGTCTAGTACATAACATGGCATACATCAGAGATCCTATGGCTGAGGCATAGGGAGTCTTACTCATCCTTTCTCTATCTTCTGCCATTACTGGACTTTGAGTTTTACTCAATGTCGTATTCGGCAACATGGGCAAGAACCCTTTCTTGCTATCTTCCATTCCAAACCTCTTTAGAACTTTGTCCAAATATGTACTTTGTGACAATGATATTAGGCGTCTTGATCTATCTCTATAAATCTTTATGCCTAATATATAAGCTGCTTCGCCAAGATCCTTCATTGAAAAACTATTATTCAAATATTCCTTGACACTATTAAGAAGGTCTACATCATTCCCAATCAACAATATGTCATCTACATATAGTATTAAGAATGCTACAGAGCTCCCACTCACTTTCTTGTAAATACAAGCTTCTCCGTAAGTTTGTATAAAACCAAAACTTTTGATTACCTTATCAAAACGTTGATTCCAACTTCGGGATGCTTGCTTCAATCCATAGATGGACCGTTGAAGTTTGCATACCTTGTTAGCATCTTTAGGATCGACAAAACCTTTGGGTTGCATCATATACAACTCTTCATCAATGTCTCCATTGAGGAACGCTGTTTTGACATCCATCTGCCATATCTCATAATCATAATATGCAGCGATTGCTAACATAATCCTCACAGACTTTAGCTTCGCTACCGGTGAGAAAGTCTCATTGTAGTCAACTCCTTGAATTTGTCGAAACCCTTTTGTGACAAGTCGAGCTTTATAGACAGTAACATTACCATCAGCATCTGTTTTCTTCTTGAAAATCCATTTGTTCTCGACAGCCTTCCGGCCATCCGATAAGTCCACCAAAGTCCATACTTGGTTTTCGTACATGGATCCAATCTCGGATTTCATGGCTTCTTGCCATTTATTGGAATCTGGGCTCATCATCGCTTCCTCATATGTCGCAGGGTCATCGGTGTTGTCCACCAACATGACACTCATAACGGGATCATACCAATCAGGAGTGGTACGAGTTCTCGTTGACCTGCGAGGCTCTGTAGCAACTACAACTGAAGTTTCATGATCATCATCATTAGATTCCTCTCTTATTGGTGCAGGCACCATAGGAACTTCTTCCGGTGCTACGCTACTCGCAAGTTCAAGAGAAGGTTCGACAACCTCGTCGAGTTCTACTTTCCTTCCAGTCACTTCTTTCGAGAGAAATTCCTTCTCTAGAAAGGATTCATTCTTGGCAACGAAGATTTTGCCTTCGGATCTATGATAGAAGGTATACCCAATAGTTTCCTTCGGGTATCCTATGAAGACGCATTTTTCCGCTTTGGGTTCAAGCTTGCCCGGCTGTAACTTCTTTACATAGGCTTCGCAACCCCAAACTTTAAGGAACGGCAATTTAGGTTTCTTCCCAAACCATAATTCATACGGTGCCGTTTCAACGGATTTAGATGGTGCCCTATTTAAAGTGAATGCGGCTGTTTCTAATGCATAACCCCAAAATGATAGCGGTAAATCTGTAAGTGACATCATAGAACGAACCATATCTAAGAGAGTTTGATTACGACGTTCGGACACACCATTACGCTGTGGTGTTCCCGGCGGTGTCAATTGTGAAAGTATTCCGCATTTCTTCAAATGCTCGCCAAACTCGTAACTTAGATATTCACCTCCACGATCAGAACGTAGAAATTTAATCTTCTTGTTACGTTGATTCTCTACCTCACTTTGAAATTCCTTAAACTTCTCGAAAGTTTCGGACTTATGTTTCATGAAATAGATATACCCATATCTACTCAAGTCATCCGTGAAGGTAAGAACATAACGATAACCACTCATTGGACCACATACATCGGTAAGATTTCCAATAAGTCTGTAGCTCGCTCCATCATACCAGAAAATGAAGTCTTAGTCATTTTACCCATCAGACATGCTTCGCATCTATCAAGTGATTCGAAATCAAGTGATTCAAGAAGTCCATCGGAATGGAGTTTCTTCATACGCTTCACTCCAATGTGACCAAGACGACAGTGCCACATATAGGTCGAGTTATCGCTTGATTTCAAACGTTTAGCCTCAATGTTATTAATATCTGTATTTCCACTATCGAGATTCAATAAGAATAGACCATCTATCAAAGGTGCATGTGCATAAAACATATTACTCATATAAATCGAACAACCATTATTCTCGGACTTAAACAAGTAACCGTCTCGCAATAAACAAGATCCCGATATAATGTTCATGCTTAACGCAGGCACCAAATAACAATTATTTAAGTATAAAACTAATCCCGATGGTAGATGAAGAGGTAGCGTGCCGACCGCGATCACATCAACCTTTGATCCGTTTCCCACGCGCATCGTCACCTCGTTCTTCGCTAGCTTCCGTTTATTCTGCAGCACCTGTTTCGAGTTACAAATATGAGCAACCAAACCAGTATCAAATACCCAGGCACTACTACGAGTACTAGTGAGATACACATCAATAACATGTATATCGGATATACCTTTCTTCTTGATGTTGCCGTTCTTCAAATCCGCCAAGTACTTTGGGCAATTCCTCTTCCAGTGACCTTCTCCCTTGCAGTAAAAGCACTCAGTATCAGGCTTAGGTCCAGCCTTGGTCTTCTTCATCGGTGCGGTAACTTTCTTACCACCCTTCTTGAAGTGTCCCTTTTGCTTAGACTTGCCTTTCTTGAATTTGGTGGTCTTATTGACCATCAACACTTGGTGCTCTTTCTTGATCTCCACTTCTGCAGATTTTAACATGGCAAAGAGTTCTGGCAACTGCTTGTTCATGTTTTGCATATTTAGTTCATCACAAAGTTCTTGTAACTTGGTGGTAGTGATTGGAGGACACGATAAATCCCCAAAGCATTAGGAATCACTATACCCAAGCTTTGAAGTCTGTTTGCGTGCCTAGACATCTTAAGCACATGCTCACTGACGGAGCTGCCCTCTTCCATCTTGCAGTTAAAGAACTTTTCAGAAGCCTCATAGCTCTCAATTGCCGCATGAGTCTCAAAGATCAATTTGAGATCACGGACAATATCATGTGGGTCTGAATTCTCAAACCTTTTCTGAAGCTCCGATTCTAAACCATACAAGATAGCACACTGAACTGTGGAGAACTGAGTCTTCCGAGCGAGGTAAACATTCTTTACTTCATCAGTAGCAGTAGTTGCAGGTGGGTCACCCAGCGGTGCATCCAGCACATAGGTCAAATTACCAGCTGTGAGGACAATCCTCAAATTGCGGAACCAATCCGCGAAGTTGCTTCCATTGTTTTTCAACTTTTCTTTCTCTAAGAACGCATTAAAATTGATGGTAGGGGCCGCCATTGATCTACAACATATTTGCAATAGTTTAGACTAAGTTTATGACAAATTGAGTTCTAATTAATAGTTAAATTAATCTAGGTGAACTCCCACTCAAAACAACATCCCTCACATTGTTTTAGTGATCACACGAACCAAATCCACCACATCAACACCGATCATCACGAGAGTTGATGCAGCTTCAATGGCGAACAATCGACATGTTCATCATATCTACTATATGATTCATGCTTTACCTTTCGGTGATCCGTGTTCCGAGACCATGTATGTACATGCTAGGCTCGTCAAGATCAAACCTTAGCTTCTGCATGAGCAAATCTGGCTTGCTCACGTTGTATACACTTGCAGAATCTAACACACCCGATCATCACGTGGTGCTTCAAAACAACAAGCTTTAGCAACGGTCCTTACTAAGGATGAACACTTTAGAACTTGAAATTCATGTGCATGAGGGATCATCTTATAATGCTACCGTCGTTAACTAAGCAATACAAGATGCATAAAGGATTAACATCACATGCAATTCATAATATGTGATACGATATGGCCTTTCTTCTTTGTGCTTCCGATCTCCATCTTCAAGCACGAACATGATCTCCATCATCACCGGCATTGCATCAAGGTCAATGACGCTGCTCCATGGTTGTCGTCCACCGGCTTCAACTATTACAACTACTTTGAATAGACACGCGGGTCTTAACAGAATTTAAAGACAACCATATGGCTCCTGCCGGTTGCCAACTTACAATAAGGAACATTGCATACATTAAATATAATCACAATCATGGCCATATCACATCATAGCACACCCCTGCAAAACAAAGTTAGACGCCTCTACTTTCTTTGCATGTTTTACGTGGTATGGGGCTTTCAATAAGTGTCGTTCTAACTTACGAACAAAAACCACAACATTGATACTAGTATTGTCAATCACCCGTTGTAAATTGAATCTTAACTATGTTGGGAGAAATAGGCACCTGCAAAGCCACTTATGCAATACAAGTTGCATGTCAAGCGTGGAGCAAGTCTCATGAACGATGTCATGTAAGGTTAGCCCGGGCCGCTTCATCCCACCATACCACAAGATGCAAAGTACACAAGAAGAAATCGACAACAAAAGCATCAACGCCCACAACGACCATTGTGTTCTACTCGTGCAACAGATCTACATATAGACACGGATCTGATACCACTGTAGGGTTTCGTAGGATGGAAAACAAAAAAATTCTATTGCATACAAACAAACAAGCCAAGATCTATCTAGTAGATTGTAGCAACAAGTCAATGGAATAACTCACCCTCGAAGATTCCAAAGTGTTTAACGAGAGCGGATTCTCGTGGGTGATGTAGTCGTACTCTTTCCGATCTCAAGATCGCGTAGACGATCCTTCCGGCGCTGCGTTCCGGCAGTGCTTCTGCAGTCGGTCACACGTTCGGTACTCGACGAAGACCTTCCTCTCCCTTGTTCTAGCAGGCAGCGGAGGTTGTAGCACTCTCCTCGCGATTCCGGCAGCACAACGGCGTGGTACCGGAAGTAGAGGGGAGATCTCGCAGGGCTTCGCCTTAAGCCGGAGCGAGTATGGTGGACTATGAGAGAGAGCCTCGGCGATCTAGGGTTTAGACGCACCAAGGAGGAGCAAGGCCGGCGGCTATGGTTTGCCTAGGCGGCGGCGGCTTGCCCTAGGCGGCGACAGCAGGAGGTGGCGGCGCCAGCGGCTAGGAGCTAGGGTTTTGGGTGGAGGTGTTGTGTACTTGGAGGGGCAGCCCTGCCCCTCCTTATATAGGTGGAGGGGCGCGCCAGGGGAGGGGAGTCCCTCCCCAACTCGGATCCCAAGTGGGCCGGCGGTGGAGGGAGGGAACTCCTCCCCAAGTCGGTTTCCTACTTCCCCTCCACCTCACAAAATAGCCGTTTGACTTTTCAAATTGGCGTTTGACTTTTCAAACTAGGATTTGATTAAACCCTTTATTTTGTTCAGCGATGACACCTAGTACATGATGCAATCATTACAACTTGTTATGACACATTCATGTACCCTTCCCCTCCAGAGTGCCGGACATTTCGGAACCTTCTAGAACATTCCCGATGAAAACACCGAAACCATTCTCCAACCCCGAAACAGGACTTTCCTTATATGAATCTTATTCTCCAGACCATTCCGGATCTCCTCGTGATATCCCGGATCCCATCCGAGACTCCGAACAACATTAAGTCTCTTACTCATCATTCCATAACTACTCAAACAACGTCGAATCCTTAAGTGTGTCTCCCTACGGTTCGTGAATTATGCGGACATGATCGAGACACTTCTCCGAACAATAACCAATAGATGAATCTGGAAATTCATATGGCTCCCACATATTTCTACGATTACTTTGCGATCGAATGAACCACTTACATACGATACCAATTTCCCTTTGTCTCACGATAGTTTTACTTATCCGAGGTTATGATCGTCGGTATCTCTGCATACCTAGTTCAACCTCGTTACTGATAAGTACTCTTTTCTCGTTCCCATGATATGTGATCCATTGTGAGCCAGTCACATGCTTGCAAGCTAATTGGATGACATTTCACCGAGAGGGCCCAAAGTATATCTATCCGTCATATGGATGGACAAATCCCACTCTTGATCCATGTGTCTCAACCAATACTTTTCGAACACTCAATGCCACCTTTATAGCCACCCAGTTACGGTGTGGTGTTTGATGTCATCAAAGCATCCTTCCAGTGAAGGTCATATGCATGATCTCATGGTCGAAGGAATTAGGTTACTATGTATCAGAAAGCATATAGCGATTGAACTATTAAAATGACTTGATCTTTATGCTACGCTTATCTATAGGAGTATGTCTACCATATCATTCTCCTAACGATATGATCTTGTTGTTAATAACATCTCAACGTTCATGATAGGGAAACCACAATCATTTATTAACCAACAAGCTAGTATTATAAAGAGGCTTTACTAGGGACTCTATTTTAGTTTACAAATCACACAAGTATTAATGTTTCCTTGTTAATACTATTATAGCATGAATGTAAACATTTATCATAAACACAAAGATATAATAATAACTACATTTATTATTGCCTCTAGGGCATATCTCCAACAGAGATTACTATGTCAGTTTCATTATTGCTTTTGTCTATTTGATACTATCATGTCTGTGTTGTTTGTGATCTTGCATGATCTCCGTTGTTAGTAGCTATCTTGGCCAAGTAGTTGCTAGTGACTCCAAGAGGGGGTATTTATGCTCGATAGTGGGTTCATGCCTCTAGTTTCCAAGGGAAGTGATAGAAATATCTTCGGTTGTAGATGTGTTGTTGTCACTAGGGAGAAAACAACGGTCTCTTGTTCATGGAACAAGTGGATTGTTTACATTACACACTTTGCTTAAAGCAGTTGTCTGTTGCTTGCAACTTAATACTGGAGGGGGTTCAGATGATAACCTGAAGGTGGACTTCTAGTCATAGATGCAGTTGAATGGCGGTCTATGTATATTGTTGTATTGCCCAATCGAATCTCATAGGATCTTTTTGTCTAGTATTGCATTGTTATGCCTTGCTCAGTTCGTGTCAATTTCCCTGCTGTAATTTGTTTACCCTTCATGCCATGTTGTTTATCTAAGGAGAGCACATCTAGTGAACTATGGACCCCGGTCCAATATTTACCATTGGTACATCTTCCATTGTTACTGTTTACTTGCTGCAAACCACTCATCACCTTCCACACCATATAGTTAATCCTTCGTTACAGTAACCGGTGAGATTGACAACCTCACTGTTCGTTGGGGCAAATTTTGAGTTTGTGTTGTGCAGATTTCCACGTTGCTTGCAACACTTGTGTGACGTTTCCTTCCGCCTACTGGTTCCATAACCTCGGTTTCTTACTGAGGGAAGACTTGCTATCGTGCTGCATCACACCTTGCTCTTGGGGTTTCCCGACGAAGTGCTCCACGTTGACGCAGCGCCATCAAGCTTTTCTGGCGCTGTTGCCGGGGAGGCTAAGGACGTCTTCACAAGGGAAGTCCTCCTCAACCTTTATCTTTAATTTGTTTTTGATTTGCTTAGTTTCTTTTGCTTGGTTTTGTTTGCCTCTTTTTATCAAAAACTCCAAAAAAATTAGTTTAGTTTGGTTTGCTTTCTTTATTCAAAAACACACAAAAAATTAGTTCCTGCTCTAGTTGTTGGTCTGTTATTGCCTTGCTTGGTCATGCTTTCTATCAATGGATGGTTTCTTTGAAACTAGCTCTTATTGGCAAGGTGGGTTCATAGAAGAACAAAATTATTTTTATAAGGAACACCGTTTGTCACAAAAAGGGAAACACTTATGGGAACAAATTCATAAGTTGAATACTATTGCTAGAGAGGTGTGCTCTACTTATAATATTACTTATTGCTTTGATAAAGCTTGTTGTTGTAGGAGGTATAAACACCTCCCTTTTCAATGTGAGTATAATGATAATGTTACCATATCTTCTTATGTTAAAGAAAATTATGAATTTTATGATGTGGAACAAATTGAAGAATTTATTGCTTTCAAGGGTGCATTTGAACTTGCCAGTTTGCTTGAAAATACTGATGATGCACCTTATGAATACGAGGTTTTATGAGATAATTAAATTTTGCTTTGATAATTACAAGGAAGAAAATGGCTATATTTTTGAATATTTTAATAGATGCTTTACAAAAAATGGAAGAGACTAATGCCTTGCAGGAGCCCATGGAAGAAGAAATTGTTGAAACTTGAAGCTCATTAGATGAAAAAGAGGAGGAGAGTGATGAACAAAAGAAGGAAGAATGGATCTACCCATGCCTACCTTCTAATTAGAGTAACTCTTTACCTCTTATATTATTTGATTGTCCCCCATGCTTACCAAAGGAGTATGAATGTTATGTTCCTGTGGATCCTTTTGAAATATCTACTTTGGGTAAAACCTGTGAAGGTTTTAATCCCACTATTTTTGAGCTTGATAGAAATTATGTGTTTGTAGATCATGAAAAGCATGCTTTATGTAATAGCTATATTGTTGAGTTTATTCATGATGCTACTAAAAAATATTATGAGAGAGGAAAGTATGGTTGTAGAAGTTTTGATGGTGCTGAAACACCTCTCTATGTGCTAAAAGTTTTGAAGTTTGTAACATCCCAAAAATACTAAACTTGGGTCATCAAACTCTAATCATCAAAATTAGGGTTAACAAAAAATAACTTTTCTAAAATAAAAATATGAAAGCATGCATGGTATATGCATTTCATTTGGAATTCTTTTGAACCACCTTGTTTATGTGTTCCTTTGCTTGTAAATGGATTCTTAGGTGAAATAAACATCATCTAAACAATTCCCAAACTTTTCTCAAAGACAAGTAAATCAAAACAAATAAAATAAGGGAATGGTCATTTTGACCAATTTAACTCCCACGCCTACTTTGGCTGTCCCAAACTTTCAGAACTTAACAGAAAATTTTCTGGATCTTTGCACCCCTTGATTGTACTCATAACAAGGTATCAAGGACCACTTTGTGATCATCCAGAGACTTTCAAATGCATAGTTTAAATGACAGTTCAAAATTGAATCTTTATCATATGGGAAGATCCCACTTTTTCAAAAACCACTCAAACAAGCTCAACTTTCAAAACCCAAGCATCTGCAGACTCACCAGCACCAACCTAGCACACCCACCAAAAATCTTTTCACAATTCAAAACTTGAATTCTTGCGGCCATTTCATCAAACACTTTGCAGACACAAATCATCAAAATCTTAAACACTATTGTGAGCAGTGATTGAAGCCTAACTTGTCCCTTCTCTAGCTCACAACCATCTCAGTAGATCATCTAGCAAGTTAAACCAAGCACTAGCCTCACTGTAAGCTGGGCAATGACATCAATGGTGAACAGCCGAAGCTCACCATGCCACCCCATTGGAGACATCAAGCTAGAAGGAGATTTAGGGGGTGTTTGTTTGGGATTTTGGTGGCTTTCCAGTGGAAAAAGCTAGAAAAACGAGCCAAACGGCACAGCTGTGCGTTGGGCTTCGGCAGAAGTGGTCGGGCGAAATAGACAAACCGGGAAGCACGTCCGCAGGTGCTTCCCGTGGCTTCCCGCATAGGAACGAATCGTTTTCAGCCGAAATTACAATTGATATGCCACCCAGCTCCCGGAGCCCAGTGTCCACCCGAGAAAAACTTTTGTTGGGCCCCAAAAGAAAAAAACAAGCCAAGGACCGAAATACACCCCGTCCCCAACCCCTGACCCTCTCCTAGGGTTCGAGCTCCCCGCCGCCAGAGGTGACCCCGCCGCCCGACCTCCCCCCCGCAGGCAGAGCTTCCCCGCCGCCGAGGCTCTCCCTCCCGGCCCTTGCAGCTTCCCTCGCCGCCCGACCTCCTTCCCCGCAGGCAGAGCTTCCCCGCCGCCCTTGCTCTCCCTCCCAGCCCTTGCAGCTTCCCCGCCGCCCGACCTCCTCCCCCGCAGGCAGAGCTTCCCCGCCGCCCTTGGAGCTTCCCCCGTCGTCGAGCATCTCCCTCCCGGCCACAGAGTTCCTTCTCCCTGCCCGGCAGAGCTTCCCCAATAGAGCTTGCCCGGCAGAGCTTGCACAGACGCTCGCCCGGCAGAGCTTGCCCATCCGCCGAGCTCCTCCTCCCTGCCGCCGAGCCTCTCTCTCCTGACACCAGAGGTTCCTCTGCCCTCCACGACAGACCTCGTCAAAGGTATGTTAGGCCACTGTTTGAAATTTTGGTCAGTGGTATGTGCAAGTAGTTGTCGTTGTCGTTTCGTACCTAGTTATAGGCTACTGGTCGACAGGCTACCCATTTGATCAATAACTGTCATTATAGATGTACCATACACAGAAATTCAACTAGTACAGTACTATTATAGATGTATATATAACTGGCATTTAAAAAGTGTGCTGCTTCTTGTTATTAAGTTACAGTCATGATTGCAAATATAGCCAGCCACTCGTAATAAAAAAATCAGAATAGAAGCTAAAATCACCCATCCCTGACGTGTTGATGTGTTGATGTTCACATGATACTGGTCAGGCTTGACGTGTTGATGTGCTAGAAATTATGTGGCTTGCTATGGTATTGCTTGTATTGCTATGTTGTTTGGTGGAAATAAAAAGCTATCTTTCGTAAATTTTTCTGTTATAGCTTGAGATTCATTTGCAAGTATATTCCTTCTTACGGTCTGGTTACTCAGAAAAGAATTATTCTGGCTTGCATAGCGCTTCACAATTTCATTAGAGACTCCAACTTACGCGACAAGCAATTTGATCGTTGTGATGCAGATGAGGACTACCTTCCTAAGGTCCAAAGGCAATCAGTAACATCTTCCGATGATACTGCTCCGAGTGGACTACACACAGTAGACATGAACTCAACGCGTGATCGCATCGCTACTGCATTATACAATGCTAGAAGAAGATGATCAGTTTGTTCGGTGTGAATGTTTCTATGTTTATTATGCGACTATCTTTATTTGTTTAATGGTTGGATATGTATTTTGGAAAAACAAATATGTGAAATATGGTATGTAATAATAACATATGTGTTTATGCACTTCAATAGTAAAGTTTACGTGTTATATTAATTACAGGGACATTACAGACAATTCCTTAGCATACAGCTAGACAACCAGCCAAGTTGCCAAACAGTCAAACTCAGAGAAGTAGCTTTTCCTGGAAAGCAGCTTTCCCTGCACAGCTGCACAGCCAGCCACAGCCACCCAGCCACAGCCCAAACAAACAGGCCCTTAGCCGTGCCAACCTTGTCTGGGAGGCAGCCCACCGTCCATCGCCACTCCCTGTCCTAGCCGCGAGCATTGCCAAACCCTGGACCACACGCACGGACCACGCCCAGCTCGCCAGCAACCATGCCGAGCATGCGCCAGAGCGCCACGCTCAACCGACGCCCACAGACCGCGTGCCGCCCTCACCGCATGCATACATGATCGCCACCAACCCAGGAGACCGCCAGACATCCCTGTTTGCTGCCCCATGCCGCACAGCCACCGCTCACCGTCGAAGACGCCGCCTCTGCCGCGCAGAGCATCGCGCGTTCCAGACCAAACCGCACCGCCCCTACGCGTGCATTAAAGCCGTAGAGCGTCGTCAGGAGACCACCAAGCGATCGCCATCGCTGGCCATGCCTCTAGCTGCCCGTAGCCGTGTCGCCACTATCGTCTGCCCATCCCGTTCGGTCTCGTCGTCGCGACTATAAATAGAGGCCACCCCCAGCCGAATTGAGCACACCATCTCACTCCCCTCTCCTCACTGATCGTGCCACCCTGTTCCCGGAGCAAGGCGAACAGCACTTCGCCGGAATTTCGCCGGAGCCTGCCGCTGCTGGAGAAGAAGGGGGCCAGCGATTGGAGCTGCCCCAGGAGAAGCTGCCGGTGCCAGGAGGTTCGCCGTCATCAACTTCGTCGTTCGCCCACCTCGCCAACCCTCGCCTGAGCCCTGGTGAGCCCCCAACGACCCTTACCCGCCGCGCTAGGTTTCTGTCTCGCCGGCGTTGCCCAACATCGACGATGATCCTTAGCCGTTGGATTAGAACCAGATCGAACGCACCACATCGCCCCATACCGCTTCGCACCCCCTGCCTCACTGACGCGTGGGGACAACGACTTAACCAGCCCGCGTAAGCGCTGTGCTTAGCAGGCCGGCCCAGTATCGCTTCCCGCCCAGCCAGGTTATTTGAATTTAACCTTTTCCATTTTATTTCAAACACACTTCTTTTACCCAGTTTCAAAAATCAACCCAGGTCGATTCAGTGAACCAAATTGAATGAAACCAATTTTGTTAGAAAGGTCTGGGAATGCTGAATCCAAGCCCGTTGGATTCAAGTCATTTGGATCTGTAGATCACCCATGGTAAAAATAACAAGGCAGAAGCATTTCTGCATTCAAACATTTTTCAAATTTAAACCATAATAGCTTTTGAGTTAATTCGAACTCTAAAAAATCACATTTAACCATACCTTTCAGAATATATAAAAATATATAGGTTTACTTACAGAAATAATGACCAAGTAATAAAAGAATGCCACATAGGCATTTCTAGTCACTTTATTTATTTAATTAAAATAAAGGGTTAAACCTTATTAAATTGTGACACCACTTTAAATCACATTCCCATGTACTGAAATATGTGGTGATGACATGTGTCAATATGATCCCATGTTTGGTTTGGAGAATATTAAATCTTAAGTAGTTTTTCAATGAGTAGAAATTACTTTTCTAAAAATAAAAGGAATTAAACCAAGCTTTAATCTTGTAATATTAGTGATGATGCTAGATCATCTATAGGACCCTTGTGTGTGATGATTGCAAGTAGTTAAGTATTGTTTGGTGATTGTGTACCTCGTATTTATTGATAGACGCTAGTACCGACCAAGGATACGAGGAAGAAGGAGGATACTACGAAGAAGAAGCCGAGGAGAGCTTCAACCACTGCTCTGCACAAGGCAATCTAACACTTGCAATATACTCTACTTTAGCAAGCTTTACTGATCAAGTTGACCTATGCAAGCCAATACTTGCAAGCTAATATTTGCTTGCCACCATGCCAACTTTATGCCTTAAGCATATGTGATCCTACCCACTTGATAAACCAATCCTAGTTTTACTTACAAGCTTTATACTTTATTTCTTTATCAAAGCTAGTACTTAGAGCTTACTTAAGTGAATTGTAGATAGTAGAAAGATAATTGAAGGTTGCATAAAGAGCATAAAATTTGGCCTAAGCTAGATAATCTTTGTCACCCTAAGGCATGAGATTGAACTTGGTTAAAAGTCCACTTAGTTACCACCCCTCATTAGTGCTTACCCCCACTTGTAGATGCTAGTGCTAAGCATAAAACTTGATCAACATTAGATGAGAATACTTGGTGAAAATGGTTATGAAAACCTTAGAATGATGGATCATTCTATTGAAATGTTTTGGACATGTGTTTCCAAACACCTGATGATTTTGGTGATGAAAATGTTGAGGCATGAGCCTTAGCCCTTTATAAAACTGATGGTTGTCTGGATGCAATACCATTCCAATTTTATCGTACAACCACAATACCCGAAGATTGGGTAGGGCTTGACTGGAAACTTATATACCTTAGTATTAGTTCCCTCACGGCCAAGGTCTGAGCTGAGGCTACCTTGTGAAGATTGTCCACCTGTGCAGTACCCAAGATGACAGTTGGTCATGGTTGGGAGGCCAAACTCACAGGAGAGGTGCTTATACTAGGGCGTGAAATTGAAAGGTTAGGATTGATTATCCGCATACTGAGTATGGTGAATTCAGGATTTGTTCCTGATGGATGTATCGAATGTTGTGGTGAAAGTGTATAATATCTATAGAGTGTCAAACTATTCGAATAGCCGCGTCCGCGGTTATGGACAGTTGGAGTGGCCATACTGTTCCTCCGTCAGGTGTTTTCAAAAGACTTGTGAATTGAATTGAGACTTTGACTTGACCATAACAGGGTTGTGATATGAAATACAAGTTCCTACTTAGGAGTTATAAAATTGTGACTAGCTTCTCTTGCTTATCAGCTTAGTAGAGATAAAGCTGGCTTTTGCAAAACAACCCTAGAGCCTAGTGTCCTATTATCAAAAACCCCTTTCACTTGTTAGTATTAGTTTGCGAGTACTTAAAAAGTACTCATGGCTTTGTCCCTGGCTATTCCCCTGGCCAGACTATGAAGAGGAGTACCTGGAGGATGGACCCCAGGAAGGTTACAACAACTAGGATCATCTCCCATCGTCAGCATTGCCTGTGACCCCGAAGATGGAGCTTCGCCTATGCTACCATTATTATTACGTATTCCGCTGCTTGAAGTTGTATTAAGAACTGGATCATGAGATCCCTATTTTTGTAAGACCTTATGTATGTTTTGTAATGGATGATGTATTGTGGTATCCAATTCTGTTATGTCTCGCAAAAATGGTAATCCTGGGATTGCGATGTATGGCATAACTGGCATCTGGGATTAAAAATCCGGGTGTTGACAAAGTTGCTCTTGTTTTATCTACCCATTCTTGTTACTTTGTGCTTTTTTGATTTATTTTCTTACAAGATTCCTATGCATAGGAAGTGGTTTAGAATTAAATGTGTTTTGAATTTTCTTCTTGATGCTCTCTTTTACTTCAATTCATATTTCTTATGAGAGCATCTTCTTAAACTATCAAGCCTAACTTAAAGGCGTTAAAGAAAAGTACTTGTTGGGAGATAACCCAAAAGTTTCCTTGAGTCTTGGAAGCTATTACTTCAGTAGTTACCTATCCTTATCCTTTTTGTGTCAATAATGACCTCTAATGAGAGGGAAGTAAGATTTGGGGAGTTGTTGTCCCGAAATAGATTTATGTCCACCACCATAAAAATTCGTGAGGAGTCTCTGTAAGTAGGATTGAGCTGAAAATTTACGAATAAATCCCCCAGTATGTTAGCTAACTTTAGTTATTTCAACACTTTTTGATTTGAGCAACAGAAGATTTTCGAAAAAATCGGTTTCTACCTGCTGATCTGTTTTGATAGATTTCTGTCATTATTGCATTTGCTTCTTATTGATTCCTTTTTGAATTCTCTTTTGGGGAATTGAGCTTTTTGAAAGAGTTGATACAGTAGCTTGTGTTTTTAGTGAAAAGTTTTGCTGTTCCATAGCTAAACCCAAAGGTCTATTATCTTTTTAATACACTAATGTTGCTAATGAAGATTGTGTGAAGTTTTGTATGAAGGAAAATTTTCAGGTGTAGAGAGAGAATGATGTAATGAGATGAAGAATAGACAAAAGCTCAAGCTTGTGAATGCCACCCCGGTGTCACCCCAAGAAATATTCAAGATATACAAGTATCAAAGCTTGGTTATGCCCAAGGCATCCCCTTCTTCATCAATAAAAAGCTTAGGTCTATCTAGACACTTTGTTTTTATTGTTTCGTGCACTATTGTGTTGTTCTTGGAGCGTCTTAGTATTCGTTTGCTTTGCTTAGTTTTTTTTAGTTTTCTTGAATAAAGTAGTTTGGACTCCCGGTCTCGCTGTGTTGTTTCAAATAAGTTGATTGTTGTTGGAAAGGAGTATAAAGTTCTTGCTTGGAAGTGCAAGAGGAGCTTGCATTGACTGTGGCTTAGACTTTAGCATGACATGCTAGGTGTTATTTTGACTTTATGCTTAGTGATTATTGCTGTAGCATGTCTTGTTCCAAACAATTAGGATTGCTTAGTGTGCCTTGAAAGAATTATGCGTTGTTTTAGCATACAAAAGCATAGTATTGTGGTATTATCCTTTGATGCTTTGTTTGGGTTGACTTGGCACATGCTCACACCATGTTATGACTATGAACAAGTCACCATAGCCTCTATGATCATTTAGTACTTGACATGTAGTACCACTCTATGCTTTGATTAGTATTGTTTTGTCACTCTGCATGATTATGGTCATTATTGCTCTCTTAGTTGGTTGCTCTCAGTCTTTTGCTAGCCTCCACTTGTATGAGTAAGCTCTACTCATGCTTCCAACTCCCAACAAACCAAGTTATTCCAAAGTGTCCACTATAAACTCCTATGCATGGTGTGTTACACCATTCCAAGTATATTCTTGTTTTCAGCTATCTTCTAATTAAAAAGTATTTTGTTATGTGAAAACTTAGTGATTAAAGCCCTCACAAACTTGATGGCACACTTCATATTATTTGCCCCTAATAAACTTGAACCATTATGTCGTCTATGTTGTATATGCTTGTACTTATACGTTGGAATTAGCATAACCATGCTGTCATGGGGAATGTTTTCAACATTGCACTTGTACTTTGTACATAGTTGATATCATGCTCTTTTGTCTATGGATGTCACCGGTGTGAAATAAAGAGGGATCTTGTAAGTCCATGGAGTTATGTATTTTGTGTTAGAGAAACGCCTAGGCCGCTAGCCTAAGCCATGCCTAATCATGGTGGAAACTTGCAGCATCACCATAATGAGCTATCTATGAAGCATTCTCAATAAAAAGCTATGCACATAGTAAATAAAAAGATCGCTGAGATGCTCATTGTCTTCTTGCCTTGTCATTTTGGTCATGGGATAACTGTTGTACCATGTGCAAGGGGTACCCCGTTGGCGGTTCTCTATGATACACATGTACTTACTATGACAAGAACTTACATGTGACTGAAGTTGAGTAGCATGAGGTGTGGCCCTCGTATTCAAGGGACATGAGATTGCCAACTTATACTTTGTCAAGCATATACTCCACAGTTTGTTCACTTTAACCTTAATCACTTCAAGATGCTTATGATAGGGGCAATGAGGGCTGAAACCTAACAAGTACCATAATTTTTGGAAGCTCTTTTTGAGACTTGAAATCCCTACTTCCCTTTATGAAGGGCCTTTCTTCCAATTTTATATTGAGTCTCCACCGTCTACCTTTAGGCACCATTAAGAGAGCATAGTTGCCATTTTTAGTTCTATGTGCAGTGTCCCAAAACTTATTGATTGATGCATATTATGATATTACTTGTTCTTGTGCTATTTGTATCTAGTCACTCTTATGAACTTTGAAGGTGTCCTATGCATCTATTTGCTACTCTATGAGGGACAAGATGATTGCCACTATGCCATGTTTTCTATATGTGAAACAAACAAACATTTTTCAATGCATGTTATTCATGATCTTTGTTTATAGACTTTCATGTTGCATGCATAGTTACTTTGTCTTATTGTTAGAACTCCATCTTTCATGTACATGTTTAGAGTTCTTTGATCCCAACTTTCAATGCTTGAAAATGGTTTGATCTTGGTTTTGATGGTGCATGTCACCTCAAAAATTATTCTTTTTATCACTTACCTACTCGAGGACGAGCAGGAGTTAAGCTTGGGGATGCTTGATTCGTTGGAAACGTATCTATAATTTTTATGCTCCATGCTTGTTTAGTATCTACTTTTCTTTGCTTTGTCTACACTTATAGGTTTTTTTATATCTTTTCTGTAACTAACCTATTAACAAGTTGCCACAGTGCCAGTCGCATGTTTTCTTATGTTTTTGGTTCCAGAAAGGCAGAAAATCAATATTCTCGGAATTGGACGGGACAAAAGCCAAAGTCAATATTTTACCGTGGGCGACACGAAGCTAGAAGACGAGATGGAGGAGGGCCTCGAGGGGGCCACACCCCCTGGCCGCACGGGTGGGCCCACCCCGCGACTTGGGGTGCAACCGCCTCGGTCACCCCCTCGGCCTCCCTCTTCTCCTATAAGAATCCCCCGACGCAGAAACCCTAGGCACCCGATCAAAACTCCACGAAACCTTCTGTAGCCGCCGCCACCATCTTCCCTAGATCGGGGGGGATCTGAAGTTCTTCCCGACACCCTGCCGGAGGGGGGATCTGAAGTTCTTCCCGGCACCCTGCCGGAGGGAAGATCATCCCAGAGGCCTTCTTCTCCGGTATGAAGCGTGAGTAGTTCCACCTTGGACTACGGGTCCATGTAGTAGCTAGATGGTTGTATCTTCTCCTTTGTGCTTTCATGTATAGATCTTGTGAGCTTCGTTCATGATCTAGATCTAATCTATTTGGAATCATGCATGTTGTGTTTGCGGGGATCCGATAGATATTGAGATTACTATGTCAGTTTGATTAATGGTTTTGTCTATTTGATACTATCATGTCTGTGTTGTTTGTGATCTTTCATGCTCTCCGTTGTTAGTAGATATCTTGGCCAAGTAGTTGCTAGTGACTCCAAGATGGGGTATTTATGCTCGATAGTGGGTTCATGCCTCTAGTTTCCAAGGGAAGTGGCAGAAATCTCTTCGGTTGTAGATGTGATGTTGCCACTAGGGAGAAAACAACGGTCTCTTGTTCATGGAACAATTGGATTGTTTACCTTACACACTTTGCTTAAAGCAGTTGTCTGTTGCTTGCAACTTAATACTAGAGGGGGTTCAGACGATAACCTGAAGGTGGACTTCTAGTCATAGATGCAGTTGGATGGCGGTCTATGTATATTATTGTATTGCCCAATCGAATCTCATAGGATCTTTTTGTCTAGTATTGAATTGTTATGCCTTGCTCAGTTCCTGTCAATTGCCCTGCTATAATTTGTTTACCCTTCATGCCATGTTGATTATCTAAGGAGAGCACCTCTAGTGAGCTATGGACCCCGGTCCAATCTTTACCATTGATACATCTTCCATTGTTACTGTTTACTTGCTGCAAACCACTCATCACCTTCCACACCATACATTTAATCCTTTCTTACAACAACCGGTGAGATTGACAACCTCACTGTTCGTTGGGGCAAATTTTGAGTTTGTGTTGTGCAGATTTCCACGTTGCTTGCAACACTTGTGTGACGTTTCCTTCCTCCTACTGGTTCGATAACCTCGGTTTCTTATTGAGGGAAGACTTGCTGCTGTGCTGCATCACACCTTGCTCTTGGGGTTTCCCGATGAAGCGCTCCATGTTGACACAGCGCCATCACCTAGACCAATGTTTGATATATGCTGATTGCTGAAGCTTTATGGGCCAAGACCAAAAAATTAACCATCAAGGGATAATATATACCTATTTAAGCATCGGTAAGACCACAGATCAATGAAATGATCCATGGGACACATCTGAATTTCCGCTCTACTTGGTTTTCCTCGATGATCTAATCGACATATTTCTTCCTTCTCTGCCTCCGTCATGGTGGCGCCTACCTAAGGTCAGGATCTTGTTGGTTGAGCGTCGTTGCTAGGATCAGGATTTTGTATCTATGCATCGTTGTGTCCGTGATTACCGGTTAGTAAAGGCACAAATCACAACTTACATGCGTCTCGAAACTATCAAATACGGCATGCCGCCGCCACACGTCATGCCCAATTCATGAATTGACCGCCCTAATATATAATCCCATATATATTGTATATTGGCTACTAGAATTGCTAGTTTGATTACGCCATCTAATATTAATTGTTTTCTTGGATCAATTGTGGATTATATACACTAGCATTTTTTATAAATTATTTAGTGATTAATTTATTATTGAGTTAGTTATTTATTGTATAGGCCTGGGCATAGACCTACTCTCAAACAAGTAGAATGTAGCTTGCTAATTTTATTACAAAACATACAATGTTACGGTTTGGTATCCATAGTATACACTAGAAAACTTGATATATTTTCATGTTAATTTCTTCTTTGTCCCACATGCTCATATGTTAGATCAAATAAAATAAAGCTTCAATTATAGAACATGTCGTTCAGATAACATGACAACATATATTTAAGATTCGATATAGTGTTGTTGTATGCCTATTTTATCGTTATTATCATCTCGGCCACCCCTATGGTCAAATCCTGGATCTGCCCTTGTCCTCATCACACCATTACCCTCCTACTCGACGACTCCAACTTCACCACGGAAAAACCAATGACACACAAACCAACGCAAACAAAGCTTCAAGCCTATGCACATCGATGCATCACAAATGACCGCTCCAACAGTGAAGACGCAACTCCCATTTTTGGTGATTTTCCTTATTGAAGAGCTAAGTACTACGGTACATTTGCACCGACCATCACCGCGACTTGTTTCATCTTCGCCGCAAGTGTTGTCATCTATAAACATCAGCTCTGACTTTATTGTATCTTGGTGAACTGATGACCCAACTCCAGTTGTTGTCGCCCCACAAATTCCATTCTACTATGGACACATCACTATTAGGACCCTCTATTGACTAGTGGAGGTTTCTTGGTTTAGTTCCACCTATCCTACGGGAGGAGGCCACACCCAACTTATAAGGGAGAGATTTCTTCCTCCTTTAAGTCTGGGCTTTTGGGATGGAGTGTTCTCTCTTCTTATTGTTGGGCTGTGAGCGCATGAATGTCTAGAACGTAAGATGAATGACTAGTGGACGCTAACAATCACCAACGGCCTCGTGTTGGCCTCATGTGACCATGCCATTGACCACACTGCAGCTTCAGGAGCTCATTGGACCTCAAATGTCAGCTAACCTTACTGCCAGCCGTCCAAGAACACAAATCGCAGGCCACTCTGCAGCTCATCATCATAGAGCGTTGCCTCCACGCCACTTTCTACAGCCTACTCCCCACTGACATCACAACATTCACATTGCCACGGATTGCGGATCTTGACCTTTGGGCTAGAACTTCACGCGCACGACGCATCGCTCTCCACCAACCATGTCGGACAACGACTCATGCACGACCAGTCGAATCGACTTAGTTGGGTAGTCAAATCGACTTAGTTGGGTAGTCAAATATAGTCCAAATGGACCAGATACACCTTCCTTTGTTGACTCTGGTCGCCGCCCCGCTTGCTAGGCGCCACAGCATGCGAGAGTTCCTCCACCTAGCACCCACACCACACAGCACAACCGGCCCATGCAACCATGTCAGCCAACACCACTGGGCCATCACCCTCTTGTTGGAGATATGCCCTAGAGGCAATAATAAAAGTAGTTATTATTATATATTCGTGTTTATGATAAATGTTTACATTCATGCTATAATAGTATTAACCAGAAACATTAATACTTATGTGATTTGTAACCTAATTAGAGTCCCTGGTAAAGCCTCTTTATAATACTAGCTTGTTGGTTAATAGATGATCATGGTTTCTGGATCATGAACATTGAGATGTTATTAACAACAAGATCATATCATTAGGAGAATGGTGTGATGGACATACTCTTATAGATAAGCGTAGCATAAAGATCAAGTCATTTCAATAGTTCGTTTGCTATGAGCTTTCTGATACATAGTAACCTAATTCCTTCGACCATGAGATCATGCTAATCACCATCACTGGATGGATACTTTGATGACATCAAACACCACACCGTAACTGGGTGGCTATAAAGGTGACATTGAGTGTTCGGAAAGTATGTGTTGAGGCACATAGATCAAGAGTGGGATTTCTCCATCCATATGATGGATAGATATACTCTGGGCCCTCTCGGTGGAATGTCATCCAATTAGCTTGCAACCATGTGACTGGCTCACAAGGGATCACATATCACAGGAACGAGAAAAGAGTAATTATCGGTAACGAGGTTGAACTAGGTATGCAGAGATACCGACAATCAGAGCTCGGATAAGTAAAATACCCCGAGACAAAGGGAAATTGGTATCGTATGTAAATGGTTCATTCGATCGCAAAGTAATCGTAGAAATATGTGGGAGCCATATGAATTTCCAGATTCCTCTATTGGTTATTGATCTGAGAAGAGTCTCGGTCATGTCTGCATAATTCACGAACCGTAGGGAGACACACTTAAGGATTTGATGTTGTTTAGTAGATATGGAATGTAAGTAGGGAGACCAAATGTTGTTCGGAGTCTCGGATGGGATCCAGGATATCATGAGGAGATCCAGAATGGTCCATAGAATAATATTAATATAAGGAAAGTCCAATTCCGGAGTTCAGGAATAATTCCGGTGTTTTTACTAGAATGATCTAGAAGGGTCTAGAAGGTTCACCGGACCGAAAGGGGAAGGGTGCATGAATGTGTCATGACTAAGTGGAATGTTTGCATTATGTCCTAGGTCAAAGGGCTGTGCAAATAAAGAGTGAAATCAAACTCCAAAATTGAGAGTCTAAAGGCAAGTTTGAAAAGTCAAACTGGGACAATGTTTCCTGGTGGAGGAAGAAGAGAATCCTTCTCTCCCTCCACCACAAGCCTAGAAGGAGAGGGAGTTGGGGTAGGATTCAAACTACCCTCTCCCTAGTTGTCCCTCCCTCTCATAAATATAGGGGAGAGGCTACCCCTCCCGACACCACCACCACCCAAGCCCGCATCGCCGCGCTGTTGCCGGCCCCACCTCCTCCTCTCCGAATTCTAAACCCTAGACATCGGGATACCCTAATACTCCACCATCACCCGCTCCGGCTTAGACGAAGCCCTGCGGGTGTCACATCCCAAAATTTTCCAACTTTTGAAATGTGAAAAATAAATAAACAAAAGAATTAATTGTTGAAATTTAGGGTGAAAAGAAACTTTTTGATTCCAAATGGAAACATCAAAACCCTTCTTGAACAAATTTGAATAAAATGGAATCAAACAAAATTTCAATCAAGTGAAATGCATCCAGCAATTAATGGATCTTGAAATTTAAACACTTGGAAAAACAAACCAAAACCCTCAAACCCTAATAGAAGAAAATCATTTCCAAGATCTCTCTAAGACTATGGATTTTATCCATATAAAAATTTAGCAACAAACATTTATAAATGATCAAAAATGACAAATAAAAATATTATAAAACCATAGAAACTGGTTTCACTTAATTTGGAACCATGGATAAAAATTTATGAATATAATAAGTTAAAAGGAAATAATTTCCAAAGCTAATAAAGCTCCTATCTAAAATTCATACCAAATTGTGAACAAAATAATCCTAAAGATATTTAAAAGGATAAACAAATATTAAATAAAATTATACAAATTGGAATCACCAAATTTGGATCTTTAAATAAAAAGATATCGATTTTATAAGATAAAGAAATAAATAAATAAATAAATAAATAAATAAGGAATATTTAAAAGCCAAATTAAATCTTGGCCAAATCCTTAAACAAATGAAGATTATTAAATAATAAAAATAAATAAAATATTATTTAAATAAAACTATATGGGCTTTGAAACATATTCAATTTTATTTAAATAAGGACAAATTGCCTAAATAATAAATCCCAAGAAAATTATTTGGAAGACAAATTGGAACTTGAATTAAATCCATAAGTAAATGGAATAAATATAATCCAAATCCAAATAAAATAAAGGGATAAATAATATTCAACTAAAAGTATATGAGACTAAACCATCTTCAAATTATTTAAATGAAGACAAAATCCCTAATAGAAATGATTAATTAAATCATGAGAAAATAATAATTTGTAATTTGCCCAAGTGGAATAAAAGTTACTTAATTAACTTAAATGGAATCAAAGAATTATTTGAATAAAATTTATAAGGGTTTAAAACCATATTTGATTTCATTTGAATAAAGACAAATGCCCAATTTAGATGAACATTAAATCATATTAAAATATTTTAAATAATAATTCAAAGTGAATTATTTGCACTAGTGAATAAATAAAACCTACTGAAAAATGGTTGGTGAAAATTAGAATTCAAATAAGAGTTTGAAAATATAATTAAAATCTTATTTGAATAAAGGCAAGTGCCTATTATAAATAAATAATAAACCATAAATGAATAAAAGAATTATTCCAAAATGGTCTTTAAAATACATTAATAAATAGTATTAAAACTTACTGAAAGTTTGGAAAAGTTTTGAAATAAAATATGTGTTTGAAACATTTGAATAAATTCAAAACAGAATAAAAGAAACAGAAAAAGAAAAAGAAACAGGAAAAAAAAATAAAAAACAAACCCCAGCCCAATCCAGCCCAGCAGCAGCCCACTCCCTTCCCTCTATGCAAATCATTTTTCACTCAAACCTGCACCCACTCAGCCACTGACGACCAGACCCCACGTGCACCCTCTCTCTCTCGCTGACGACGCTGTCCCACCTGCCAGCTCACTGTCTTCAACCTCGCGCTGACCCCGCCCCTCTTCTCTCCTGGCCGTTTCTGCCGCGATGAATACTCGTCAATTCGCATCAAATGGCTGATTAATTCCTCCCAGTGATCACGCCATCTTAATCGCCCAGTCCCCCTCTCTCTTTCCCCTCACTTTCCTCTCCCTTCTGCCTCCAGGCCATTCTAATGCGAGCCAAAACCACCACTGCCCTGACGTCCTTCCTCGGCCGATTCCAGCGACGTCGACCCTCCCCACTGCCTCTAACCTCCACGATCATGATCCCGTTGTCCCACGCACCTGCCCATAGCCACAGTTCGCCCGCGCAAGCCCCACAGCATCGGCAACGTCAACGTCTGAGCGCCACCGACGATGAGCTCGACTCCGGTGAGCCATAGCCGACGACCTCGTGCGCCCCTTGCTCACTGGTGAGTGTTCCCGCGTTCCTTGAACCCGTGTGCATCTTCCTGATGCGTTACTTTGCTCACTTGCGCTCCAAATACTTACCTCCGATGAAGTCGTGCGTGACCCGATGACTGTGACATCTCCGACAAGCAATACACGGCGATACCATACGCCCCTGCCCAACGGCGAGCACCTTGAGCACTACTGTGCCTCTGCGATCTCAGCAAGCATCTCCCCCCACCCCCTTACCCTCTAGAGTCACCGTAACGCCCCTGCCATAGCGCGCCGCCGCCGTCCACTGCCGCAGCGCCGCCCACCTATGGTCAAGATGATTTGGGCTGTTAGATCTGGATCGAATGTGTGAGATTAGAATTAAACCTAAGAGGTATCATGTGATGTGTGTCGTACGATGCACTTTAGATCCAACGCGCTAAGTTAGCCGATCCATACGAATCGGTATGGGCCAGTTAGATTAAGACGCGTGGCAGGCATGTCTATTAAAATTTCCAGAAAATGAATTAGATTGATTAAACTTGTAAAATTCATAACTTTAAATCTACATGTCCAAATTTTACAAATTTTATATCATTGGAATCAGGAAAAAAATACTTTTCAACCATGCCCTTTGTTTAGTGATTCGCTTCTGTAAAATTGGTTGTTTTTTGCAAAAACATGTGTAGGATTATTTTGTGTATAAAATTTATTCTAAAATTGTTTTTAGGGTAAAATATTTTGTAAATGGTTTGATTTGAACCTACTGACCATAAAAACCAACTTTTAGATTTAAAAGTATATTTTGTGACAATAAGGAATTATTCCTTGAACAAAAGCATTTCTAATAGAATAAAATTATTGATTATGTTTTAAAAATAGTTTTTGAGTAAAACCTTTTGCAAATGGGTTGAATTAAACTCTATGACCCTAAACACTAAGTTTTGGATTCAAAAATTTATTTGATTAACCATAGAAAAATTATTACTTTGTTTAAAGGCATTTCTAGCAAAATAAAAGTGTTGCTTTGATTTAAAAATGGATTTGGGTGAAACCTTTTGCAAATGGATTAGTCTTAAAACACTTTGACCTTAAAACACTAACATTTGTGTTCAAAAATATATTTGTCAAACACTAGGAATTATTACTTTGATTTAAATCATTTATAGCAAAACAAAAATGATTTAAATGGCCTATTTTCACTAACTTGTTTCTAAATGGTTTTTCCACTTTTATAAATGACCAATGTGTGTTTCAAATGTTTATAACCTATTAGAAACCACCTTTACAAATAAAACAATCTTTTGCATGCTTGCATGCATTGTTTTGTTTTCTTTATTTTATGTGATGAATTGTTTGAATGCTAGATTGAATTTGTGCCTTGATTGAATTGTAGTGAACTTTGAAGAGTGTGACATTTGCAAGATCAAGGAGTGAACATATATTCTCTACTAAAAAGGCAAGTGGTGCTTCATACTTTTGTCCCATTATTCTCACTATGCATTAGTGATGTTTTGAGTAGGACTTGCATGGAATTTTTACTAAGTATGCTATGCCATGGGAAATCCTAGTACATGATGCCTTAGTAAAATTTTCCCTAAGTTAAGATCCCTACTACTATCATGCTTAGCTTAGCTAGTAGAAAACAAGGGTGGATTATATTCATGCTATGAAATATTTCTAAGTCAACGACTTGTGTTTTGTTTAATAAAACAACTATGTGAATGAATCACCTAGGTGGAATGGGACTTAAAAGGATTATGTTGAGTGGTTACACAGGGCCCCATATTTATGGCCTACCCTAGTGTATCTCACTTGTGGAATGCCACCCAGGAACAAAGAGATTTGATATGTCAAATGTTGAGAAGCTTCAAGTGTAGCCACATGGCAATATGGGCTCTGCCTGGATCATATAGGTTGCAATAACTTAGCCAGATGGACAGTTGGTGGTAGGGGTGATAGGTTTGGGAACACGTCCATTTTGGTCTAAGGGAAGGCTTCTGAAAGATCTTGTTTTGATGCATGTCGAGTCTTGTGGGGAAAGTGCACCACCTCTCGAGAGAGTAAAATCTAAGTACTTAGCCGTGTCCTCGGCAATGGACAATTTGAGCATCAATACATGGAAGCTATCAAGGATCTCCTTATCCCAATTTCTAAGTTAAAAACTTGTGGTTGAACAATGGTTAAAGGATCTTCAATATTTGATTGGTAGATGCCTTGGGTGATTTTTGTCAAACAAAAACTTAGTGTTTTCAACTTATAAGGAAAACCTTATTTTTTAGCAAAGCAAGCCTAAGCTCCACTTAGCCAAATGCATATAGATGATAGATACCACTATTCTACCATAGTATCACTTGCCAATACAATTCAAATGTATTGACCCTTGTGGCTGTAACTTATTATGTTGCAGGTTTGTTTGATGTTAGTGAAGTATGTTGAATAGGATTACAAGTCTACAACCAACATGATTGCCCGTGTCACTTTGAAGATGAAGGACTCCATGCTATATAGTTATTTCTGCTGCATTGTAATGAGATAGCCAAATGAGCTATGTAAGATGTAATGAATTATTTTATTCCTGGTTATAAAGTTGTACTATGACCTTTGTTTCTTGATATTACATCTTAAACTGTGGATGCTAGCTATTGATCCAGGGACTAGCATTGTAAACAAAGGGATCTCTACCTTATCAGGTTGGGACCTCTACAGCGGGATCTTCCCTCTACTTCCGACACCACGCCGTCATGCTGCCAGAATCGCGAGGAGAGAACTACAACCTCCACTGCCTGCTGGAATAAGGGAGAGGAAGGTCTTCATCGAGTACCAAACGTGTGACCGACAGCGGAAGCACTGCCGGAACGCAGCGCCGGAAGGATCGTCTACGCGATCTTGAGATTGGCAAGTGTACGACTATATCACCCACGAGAATCTGCTCTTATCAACCGCTTTGGAATCTTCGAGGGTGAGTACTCTAATCGACTCGTTGCTACAATCTAGTAGATAGATCTTGGCTTGTGCGTGTTCATGCAGTAGAATTTTTTTGCTTTCCATGCTACGAATCCCTACAGTGGTGTAACATCCCAGTAATTAGGACCTAACGAAGCGTAGATTTAGGAATATGAATTGTTGCATGCATTCATTTGTGAAAATGTGGGTAAAATTTTCGCCAAATAAAATAACCTAAGTGATCAATGTTTCTTTCATACTTTGAGATTAGGTTTAGTCTTAAAGGGATTGTTATAAACTTTGAGATAATCTTAAGGAGATATGTGTTTAAAATGAATTTGAATTTTAAACTTGAGTATTTGAATTATAATTCAAAAGATTTAGGTATAAGATTTGAATCTTAAATTAATTAAGAAATAAGTATTATAACTTAAATCTTATCCAATAACAATATTGAATATGAAATTTATTTCATATGATTAACATATAAACAAGTTACAAAGAATGAAACCTACTGAAGTCATTCCAAACTTCACAATATACAAAAGAGTAAAGAATAAGAATATTCTTTATTAATAATAATATAATCTTTATTACAATTGAATAAAATAAAGATTAAAAGTATAATAAAAGAAATTTACAAAAGAATAAAAAAATACATTTGAATATCTAATAACTATCCTATATCTAAATCTACACTAAATCTTCATCTTTGTACCTGCAAAACAAAGACAAAATGGAAACAAAATAAGAGTAGTGTTAGTATATTTCTCTCAGATATGTCAGTGAAATGCACTTGACAAATTCATCATTGAGAAATGTTATAAAGGGGCAAGTTTCACCAATCTAAAAGGTTTCATCTTTCATCAATTCAAAGCCAGAAGTCAAATGACAGCTAAAAAGGGGCCAATTCACCAGCCAGGTAAATGTAATCTAGTAATAGTAAGTTCAAAATTTCTGAACCTATCCACATGTGCATAGCAGACACACAAGCTGGACACACACTAGCATGCATGTGGTGTGTTGTCAAGCTCACAAGCATAGTCAATATCACAAAACCACAGCATAGCCGTGGAGGAGAACATCAGTGCATCTCTCCACTACACATCACACAAGAACAACCAGGGTAGACAGCAAGAACAATAGCCAAACCAGACCAACCCAGATCAACCAAACATCACCAGGATGGTGACATAAGGAGGGGGATGAATCTGGTGGACAGCAAGGTCAAGCCCAGAAGCTAGGAGGAGCATGCAAGATCAAGGGCAAGCTCAGGAGCCCAGCAAAAGCAGATCAAGATCAAGATCAACATCTAGATCATCATCAATCTACTACACCAACACCAGATTCTGTGGTGAGTTTCATAAAACCTTCACATAATCTAATCATCTTATTCAGAGAAAGCATGTGTTGCTTTATAAAACAAACCCTCAGAAAGCACCCAAGTGGGGTGAATCCATCATAGGGGTTTCTTTAAAGCTCTAAAGCCAAACAACAAAGTACCAAGATCCAACCAGAGCTCAGGGCAACATCCTTGCTCTGGTTGTCAAACTATATTTTACCATTCAATCATGCATATACCTATGATCTATTTCTAGGAACATCCCTAAAGGAAGGGTAGCACCTTAGGAACAAATCCATAGGATCCATAACATGATCAAGCTCACTATCATTTTTCCAAGCTTTGATTCAATAAAGAATAGCTGGTACCACTACCAGGACTATCTAGATAAGGTTTGAATCCCTAAGCCTTAGACCAACATCATTGGTCTTAGGGAGTTCAAATAAGAGCATCTATATTTATCTTTCAAAGCCAAGATTGTTTTAAGCATAAACTAACCAAATCCATGGTTTAGAATGAAACTTGTGTGCCATACATGATGGTGTCACAAGAACAATCCAATATGAATCAGGAAAGACAGTAAATCATCATAGATTCAGAAAATCAACTAACTAATCATTTTACTATTAAAACAGGAATCATAACTAGGATATTCCTATGATACACTTCACTGTTTGAGATCATGACCACATATTAATTTCCAAGCTAACAGCACTAAGACAATAGCTGTATCTTATCATAATCATGACCATGAATCAAATAAACAGTGGAAAGCTATCAGATCATTAGCTTAACCAAGCATGTTTCCCAAACAACAATATCATCTTAATCAGATGTAGTCTAAACATCAAATCATCTAGTAAGCCATCAGGAACATCATCTATTTTTTTTAAGCAACAAGCTTCAGGACAATAAACATTTAGCATGTGTACAAACCATCCAAACATGAATCAATTCATCCAGTACATGAACAAGCACATAGCAGGAACCCTAAATGGATGATCATCTTAATCTGAATCAGACAGTAGCAAGAGAGGACACAGCCAACATCTAGCATCGAATCAGTAAGCACAGAAAGCACCAGGGGGAAGGAACCAAACTCACCGTAGGTCCTCGTTGAAGAAATTGAAGAGGAAGCAGACTGGCCAACGAAACCGCGGCGGCACAGGGAGCACCCAGGGGGCGCTGCAACCTGCACCAGCCACGGCGGCGGCCACAGCAGCACACGAGCCCAGCACACCACCGCAGGCGGGACCGCGGCAACACCTTTTCCTAACCCTAGGGTTCAGGAACAGGGTGGACCTGACCACGGGGAAGCCCCGGAGTCAAATCCAATTGGATAGAACGAACGAGCGTCGTCGACAACCCCAAATCACACCACGGCGACGACCAGAACGGCCGACGGCGGCGGGAATCGACGGAGGAGAGAATAAGGTCGAGGGAGAGAGGGAGGCAGAGAGAATGGGCTGGGTGGGACAAAACCCTTCGGGCTGGTATTTTGACCCTACCTATTGGGCCACCCTGGCCCAATAAGCCCAAGGGGCCAGCCCAAGTTGACTAATAAACTATTTTGATCAATTATAAAAGACCAAAATGCCCGTGACCTCAATAAAATTCTATAAAATAAAATAAAAGTCCAAAATTATAAATAAAATATTTTTGGATTCACAATAATCCACTCTGTTCAAATAAAATAAAATATAAAATTTTGGACACTTAAACTTTTATAAGAATTTTGTAATTTATATTCCTTATGGAATTTTACAAAATTATTGAAAAGTGATAAAAATAAATAACAATCACTTTCATTATTTATTAATATTATAGTATTTTTGAAAAATACTAAATAAATATTTTGTAATAAATTTAATGTATAATTAATAATTCCTAAAAGAATTGTTAAATCAATAAAATCAAAAGGAAAGTAAAAATAATATAATATATTCAATATATATATAATAATAATAATAATAATATATGTAAATACTTTATTAAAAGGCACCTTATATAGGAAAAATGCATATAGAATTAAATAATGCATTACATTACTTGCATAATCATTTTTGCTTCTTTAAATATTGTAAATGATGTTTTTGTATAACTAGAAGCTCAAGGTTCAGTGCAAGCATCAGACTTCACTACCTTGCCATCACAAGGCAAGTTCATCACTTTGTCATGTCCTTTGAAGAGTCTTTATCAAAGTATTTGCAAATTGTGTGTTATCATATATGCTATAAAAGAAAGAAAATAATATTTTCATAAATAAAGAAATCATAGATATCATCCTAAGTGATGATATAATGGAGAAATAGAACTTAGGGTTCTATTTGCAACAATGATGATCAAATAGGGACTTAATAAACCCTGACATCAGTGATTCTAGCACCGTATATTACGCGTTAGCCATGAGATTTGGAATGGGACAGAGAAGTCAGATGTATCTTCTTCCTCTCACATGAAGCCGGATGTGCAGGTCGTGGCTGTTATCCTCGTAGCGTGCATATTAATTGGTAATTCGTAGAGGATATGCAGCATATGGGTGGAACCCTCATCATCCCACGATAGTTCTGGCATCTAACGGTTTGTACAAACCATTGCCGTAATTCATTATGTGGGCATGGTGTACACCAAGGAGGCATGCAGGGTCGCGAAGGGGGCAGTGATTGGCTTGGACGAACTACTGGGCCCCACATCATGGAATTGTGGATGGGAAAGTATGCCCGGTTGTGCAACAAGGAGTTAATCTCTCATGGGTAAAGTAACGCACCTCTGCAGAGTGTAAAAACTGTAACTTGTTACTCCCTGTTCCGGGAAGGAGCTGCGAACGTGGCAGGAAAGGAACTCCATGAAAGTTCTGGTCAACCTGTGAAGGCTGGTTGTCATAGTTTTTCGAAATAAAATCAATCTTTGAAGAAAGATTTACAAAAAATTGCATAGTACCAAGGATTTATAATCCGAGGTGGTAGTTAGAGCATCAAACTTCCCACCTTGCATATAATGAACTTGTTGGGTAACGATGTTACTCATCTTTTCCTTTGATCCCTTGCTTAGACTCTGAGGATCCCGAAGACGTGCCAATGTATGCAGTCGAATGCCAAGAAGACGTGTTCTACGAGGAAGCTGATCTGTCCGGAGGAGTTGAAGGCGTGGATTACGAGATCTGCTACGGTGTCGATGAGAACGAGTTCCACTAAGTACCTAGTTAGTAGTAACTAACGGAGCCGAGCCCCATGAACTCTATAGAATAAGCTGTTGAGCTCAAGTCCTAGTCGGAGTTACTACTTTTAAATTCCGCTGAAACACTTTATATTTTGGTTTGTAAGTTGGATCTTTTGGAAGTCTTGAACTTTTGGTATTGTAATAATAATAATGTGTGTACTTTTGTAATATGGACCCGCAATGTTTCTGTTGTACCACTCTGAGGGATGTGATATTTACGGAACAGTGTTCTGTGGGTGTCATGTCAACGACTATAATGTACTACACATGCAGTGGTATGCTGGGTCACCACAGTTGGTATCAGAGCAAATTGCTTTGACCTTAGGTTGTAAACCTAGTAAAGGGTATTACCTGTAGGAAAGCTAGCAACAATAAAGAATTATCTAAAAATAATATAATATGTATTCAAATGAGAATATTCTGTTATATATTTTAGTGCGATGATTCTTTGTTATGATGCAATATGTCATTAGATACTAATCAAAATTATTTTTCTAATATACAGAGATATGGCACCAAAGTTTCCAAAACAGACTTTGGTAAGGAAAGAGGAGACTCTTGATGATTATCAAGGATCATTTACAGACCAACTTCGTCAACTTTTAAAGCTCTTTAATTGTCCCACTAGAATTCCAGTGAACACTATCACTTACCTAGATGGCCGGATGTTATCCAAGTATCGTGTGAGTATCCAACTTCCAGAGAGTCTTGGATTATATCATGATCTACCAATAGGAGAAGGTAGGAGTCATTTAGCAGCCTATCATGTTGCTGTTGTGGAGGCAATAGCTAATATCCGGGAGCAGAAAACCAAGGAGCTAGAAGGTAGCACATTCTCTGTGATACCTCATGATTCTATAGACTCGAAGCCTATACCGGATCATCTTACTTTGGTTAAGAAGCATCCTAAGTTAGCTTCCAAGTTTATGGATAAATACCGAACACTCGTTGCATCTTTTTATAAGACCCATCAGGTGATTGTTGAAGATAAAAATGACATGTTAGAGGATCTAACTGATCCAGTAAGGAGGAAGCAGTTAGCATTCCAGTTAGAGAAAGAAGCAATTAGTAGTGCAACACCTATCTTTAGGATATACCTATAGATCCTGAATCTTTTATACCATATCCTTATTCACCAAGACCTGAACCTACACATGATCCTACTATAGATATGCGGTATGCAGTACCACAGGGCTCAGAGGATGGTTCTGACTCAGAACTTCCTATTGAGAATTCCAATGGTTGGAGAATGGGATCATATAATTGATCTCATGAACACCAGATGTCCACAGATGCTTCTGACATAAATGTTGGACAATCTAGTTGGATGGGTGCAAGAATGAACCCTAATAATAATGGTAGGAATACCATGTCAATAGATGATCAGGATGAAGAAGAAGATCCTGAGGAGAGAGTGTTTGAATCATCAACATCTTCTCAAAACCCAGGGAATATACACTACCCAGTATTCAATTATGTTGCCCACTAGAGCACCTGGGAAGCAGCAGGATCTTTGTATCCTGTTGACAACTCAAGGAATCTAGCTCAGGAGATGCAGGCTGGAGATAATGTTGAATATGCTTCTGAAGACTTTTCAGCTGAGCTGGAGGGAGTCAATGCGCTCAGGTTGAGCAATGACTCAAGCCTGACACTTCAGATACAGAGTATGTTCCTTCTGGAAGGCCATTTGTTCCACAAACTGTGCGACGGACAACACGTCATCACGGTTGGACATCAGGCATGTATGATGAGCGTAGTTACTACTAGAAGGAGGCAACTAGTTAGTGATATCAAGTATCATGTTCTGTACTCCAAGTAATAGGGTAGTGAGATGAATAAGGTAGTTTTATAATTATACCAATATGGTATATGTTGTAATGACTTTGTATTATTATGATGTTATGTATAATATGTGAAATGCATATTTGGATTTTCTTTGGATCTTCATTGTGTGACTAGTTCTGTGCGTAAATTCGAGCTCATAACACATGTGCATGATGTAATTATGAGTATTCGCTTTATGACGCAGGACTAGGGGGTCATGGATACGGGTGTAGAAATGGAGACTGAGCAGCAACGGATGGAGCGTGAGGCCAAGGAAAAGGCCGATGCTGATGTAGCAAATCAAGAAGCATTACCACCACCACCAATGAGGCTGCTAATGGAGCAGAACTTTATGCAATGCATGCAAATGATGCAAGAGACCCAGAACAAGTTCATGGAAGAGCTACTGGGGCGAGCAAATCAGAGGGCACCTGAAGGAGGAGGAGTGAGTCTATCTGATTTCCAGAATGCAAGACCATTACCTTTTGCATCAGCTCCTGAACCAATGGATGCAGAAGACTGGCTAGCAGACATAGAGAGGAAGCTGAAAACTGTGGGTTGCAATGATGAGGAAAAATTGAGGTAGGCAACTCATCTGCTAACCGGACCTGCAGCATCTTGGTGGGAAAATTAGTTAGCCATGCAACAACCAGGAAGGGAGTTTACCTAGGAGGAGTTCAAGCAGAGATTCCGTGAATATCATGTTCCAGAAAGTGTCATGGAGTTGAAGCGGAGAGAATTTGAGGAGCTTCAGCAAGGATATACTAGTGTCATGAAGTACATCCGGGAGTTTAGCCAACTGTCTCGTTATGTTGAGGAGGATGTTAACACTGAAGAGAAGCGGAAGAAGCGTTTCCTATGTGGATTAAATCCGTTTGTGAGGATGCATCTAAGGTTAGCCAATAAACAAACTTATCAGCAGTTGTTGGATGCAGCCATTACTTTTGAAGATGACTACAAGAATGTCCAAGAGGATCGGAGGAAGAGAGCCAAGAAGGAAACCAGAAGGATTCAGGCAAGCAAACCTAAACCTAACCTGGAGTTCAAACCTCGGAATAGGAATTTTGGTAACAACAACAGTAACAATAACAATAACAAGGGCAGTGGTGGAAATCAATATAATCCGAGAAGGAATGTTATCTGTAACAATTGTGGAATTCCAGGGCATTTCCAGAGGGAATGCAAAAAGCCTATAGTGATCTGTTACGGTTGTGGCCAGAAGGGGCATATCAAGCCAGATTGTCCGAGCAAACCACCAGGAGGATGGCCTACCAAGGGAGGAGGACAAGCCAGTGGAGGAAATGGACAACCCAATAAAGGGGGAAACAACGGCAAGAACAACAATGGCAAGAGAAACCGACCTATCGGAAAACTGAACTGTGCAACCCTCGAGGAGGTGGATAATTTGGAGCATGCAGTGATAGGTACGCTCAATATCCTTACCAATCCCGGCAAAGTTCTATTTAATACTGGTGCAACTACTTCATTCATTTCTGAAGAATTTTGTGATAAGTTCGGGATTAGAAGGGCAACGTTAGAAATTCCTATGACCATAGTTACGGCAGAAGGGAATGTGATTGTACGCCACATAAAACAAGATCAGGTTATCTCGATCTGTGGTTCTACATATTTCACAGACCTTTATGTGATTCCTTTGAAGGGAATTGCAGTAGTGATGGGGATGGATTGGATGATGGAACATGGAGCTCAGATAAATTGTGAGGAGAAAACTGTCTCAATCAAAACTCCAAGTGGAGCAAGGATAGTTTACCAAGCAGATAAACACAGTCATATCATGGTAGATCTGCAGTTGAATTCAATGAAAGAAGTTAAATTAGAAGAGATTCCTATAGTTAAGGAATTCCAAGATGTTTTTCCAACGGAATTACCGGGAATGCCACCAGACCAGGGGATAGAATTCACCATTGAACTAATACCTGGTACAACACCAATAGCTCAAGCACCATATAAAATGGGACCCAAAGAGTTGAAAGAACTCAAAGAGCAAATTGATGAGTTAGCGGGAAAATGATTTATATAGGAAAGTGTATCTCCATGGGGAACACTAGTAATCTTTGTGGATAAGAGAGATGGTGGAAGACGGATGTGTGGGGATTATAGAAATCTGAACAACGTGACGATCAAGAATAAGTATCCTTTACCAAGAATTCAAGATTTGTTTGATCAAGTGAAAGGAGCTAGAGTATTTTCAAAGATCGATTTAAGATCTGGATACCATCAAATAAAAATCAAGTCGGAAGATGTTCCAAAAACAGCATTTGTCTCAAGATATGGACACCATGAGTATCTGGTGGTACCATTTGGTTTGACCAATGCACCGGCAATATTCATGAATCTGATGAACAAGATTTTCATGCCATATTTGGACAAGTTTGTCATCGTCTTTATTGATGATATTCTGATATATTCCAAGTATAAGGAAGAGCATGCTGACCATTTGAGAATAGCATTGCAGACTTTAAGAGAACATAAGCTTTATGCTAAGTTGAGTAAGTGTGAGTTCTGGTTAGATGAGGTAGAATTCCTCGGTCGTGTGATCAGTAGGGATGGGATTACTGTAAATCCATCCAAAGTTCGGTCGGTACTAGAGTGGACTGCACCGACCAATGTGAAACAAATTCGAGGTTTCTTAGGAATGGCTGGTTATTATTGGAGATTCATTGAAGGTTTCTCCAAAATAGCTGGACCAATGACCAAATTATTAAGTAAAAATATACCATTCAAGTGGAATGATAAATGTGAATCAAGTTTGAGTTGAAGACTAGATTAACCACAGCTCCAATCTTAGCAGTTCCTGAAACAGGGAAGGAATTCACCATATATTGTGATGCGTCGAAAGAAGGTTTGGGATGTGTGTTAATGCAAGATCGGAAAGTGATTGCTTATGGTTCAAGACAATTGAAACCACATGAAGTCAACTATCCAACTCATGATTTAGAGTTAGCAGCAGTAGTCTTTGCGCTGAAAGGATGGAGACATTTTCTTTATGGAGCCAGATGTGAGTTATACACTGACCATAAAAGTCTCAAATATTTCTTCACTCAAAAGGAATTGAACATGAGACATAAGCGTTGGTTGGAATTAATCAAGGATTATGATTTAACAATAAATTACACCCTAGGGAAAGCAAATGTTGTAGCAGATGCTTTAAGCAGAAAGAGTGCAGAGATTCAGCCTAGTAATAGGGAGCCACCAAAAGAGTTACAAATGGACTTGGAAAGATTAGAACTTCAATTCATCAGAACAGAGGTTCTTGGAGGATTAGCTACTATGCAGGTAGTTGCAGAGCAGGATAGTGATCTTAAGCAAGAAATTTTTAGACATCAAGAAAAAGATCCTTTCATTGCTGAGGAAATTCGGAGGATATCTCAAGGGCAAAAATCAGTTTTTCGCCTTGGAGAGTATGGGTCTTTATGGTTCCAAGATCGTCTATGTGTTCCAGATGTGACTAAGATCAGAAATGTCATACACAAAGAAGCACATGATACACCATATTCTATACATCCAGGGAGTACTAAGATGTATATGGATTTGAAAGAACTATTCTGGTGGAATAACATGAAAAGAGATATTGCTAAATATGTATTTGAATGCCATACTTGTCAAAGGGTGAAAGCTGAACATCAAAGTCCAGCAGGACCATTACAACCCTTAGAAATTCCTGAATGGAAATGGGAGGCAATAGGTATGGACTTCATCACAGGATTACCTATGACACCAAAAAGGAAAGATATGATATGGGTAATTGTGGAAAGACTCACTAAGAGTGCACATTTTATTCCAGTGAACCAAAAGGATAATGCTGAGAAGTTAGTTGAAGTATATGTCAAAGAGATAGTAAGTAAGCATGGAGTACCCAAAAATATCGTAACTGATAGGGGATCAGTTTTTACTTTAGCATTTTGGAAGCAATTGCATGAAGCACTTGGTTCAAAATTAGATTTCAGCACGACATATCATCCTGAAACAGGAGGTCAAACTGAAACAACAGATCAAATACTAGAAGACATGTTGAGAGCCTGTGCACTAGATTTTGGAGTAACATGGGAAGATCACCTACCATTGGCAGAATTTTCTTATAATAATAGCTACCAGAGTAGTCTAAAGGCAGCTCCATATGAGGTTTTGTATGGAAGGAAGTGTAGATCACCTATATGTTGGTATGAACCTGGAAGCAGCAAAGAATTTGCACCAGATTATATCAAGGAAAGACAAGACATCATTGATAAGATCAGGGATAGACTGAAAATAGCCCAGAGCAGGCAGAAAATTTATGCGGATCAAAGTCGAAGATCATGGCATCCAGAAGTGGGAGATATGGTCTATTTGAAAGTAAGTCCAATGAAAGGAGTAAAAAGATTCAGAGTTAAAGGGAAATTGAGTCCAAGATATATTGGACCATTTAAGATACTGAGTCAAAACAGAACTATAGCTTATGCTTTAGAGTTACCATCAAGATTGGCTCAAGTGCATAATGTTTTCCATGTGTCACAACTTCGCAAATGTTTGAAAGTTCCAGATGATGCAATAACACATCAAGAGATAGAACTATAAACAGACCTGACTTATATTAAAAAGCCCTGTAAGATTTTGGAGGAAAACTGGAAAAGATTGAGGAACAGAGCAATCAAATATTGCAAGGTACAATGGGAACATCACCCTGAGAGAGAAGCCACATGGGAGAAGGAAGAGGATTTAAGAAAAACTTACCTAGAACTATTCAGGTACATCTCCACAAACTTCGGGACGAAGTTTAATTTAAGGGGGGAAGTCTGTAACATCCCAGTATTTATGACCTAAAGAAGGGTAGATTTAGGAATATGAATTGTTGCATGCATTAATTTGTGAAAATGTGGGTAAAATTTTCGCCAAATAAAATAACCTAAGTCATCAATGTTTCTTTCATACTTTGAGATTAGGTTTAGTCTTAAAGGATGATTGTTATAAACTTTGAGATGATCTTAAGGAGATATGTGTTTAAAAAAAATTTGAATTTTAAACTTGAGTATTTGAATTATAATTCAAATGATTTAGGTATAAGATTTGAATCTTAAATTAATTAAGAAATAAGTATTATAACTTAAATCTTATCCAGTAACAATATTGAATATGAAATTTATTTCATATGATTAACATATAAACAAGTTACAAAATGAAACCTACTGAAGTCATTCCAAACTTCACAATATACAAAAGAGTAAAGAATAAGAATATTCTTTATTAATAATAATATAATCTTTATTACAATTGAATAAAATAAAGATTACAAGTATAATAAAAGAAAATTTACAAAAGAATAAAAAAATACATTTGAATATCTAATAACTATCCTATATCTAAATCTACACTAAATCTTCATCTTTGTACCTGCAAAACAAAGACAAAATGGAAACAAAATAAGAGTAGTGTTAGTATATTTCTCTCAGATATGTCAGTGAAATGCACTTGACAAATTCATCATTGAGAAATGTTATAAAGGGGCAAGTTTCACCAATCTGAAAGGTTTCATCTTTCATCAATTCAAAGCCAGAAGTCAAATGACAGCTAAAAAGGGGCCAATTCCCTAGCCAGGTAAATGTAATCTGGTAATAGTAAGTTCAAAATTTCTGAACCTATCCACATGTGCATAGCAGACACACAAGCTGGACACACACCAGCATGCATGTGGTGTGTTGTCAAGCTCACAAGCATAGTCAATATCACAAAACCACATCACAGCCGTGGAGGAGCACATCAGTGCATCTCTCCACTACACATCATACAAGAACAACCAGGGTAGACAACAAGAACAGTAGCCAAACCAGACCAACCCAGATCAACCAAACATCACCAGGATGGTGACATAAGGAGGGGGATGAATCTGGTGGACAGCAAGGTCAAGCCCAGAAGCTAGGAGGAGCATGCAAGATCAAGGGCAAGCTCAGGAGCCCAGCAAAAGCAGATCAAGATCAAGATCAATATCTAGATCATCATCAGTCTACTACACCAACACCAGATTCTGTGGTGAGTTTCATAAAACCTTCACATAATCTAATCATCTTATTCAGAGAAAGCATGTGTTGTTTTATAAAACAAACCCTCAGAAAGCACCCAAGTGGGGTGAATCCATCATAGGGGTTTCTTTAAAGCTCTAAAGGCAAACAACAAAGTACCAAGATCCAACCAGAGCTCAGGGTAACATCCTTGCTCTGGTTGTCAAACTATAATTTACCATTCAATCATGCATATACCTATGATCTATTTCTAGGCACATCCCTAAAGGAAGGGTAGCACCTTAGCAACAAATCCATAGGATCCATAACATGATCAAGCTCACTATCATTTTTCCAAGCTTTGATTCAATAAAGAATAGCTGGTACCACTACCAGGACTATCTAGATAATGTTTGAATCCCTAAGCCTCAGACCAACATCATTGGTCTTAGGGAATTCAAATAAGAGCATCTATATTTATCTTTCAAAGCCAAGATTGTCTTAAGCATAAACTAACCAAATCCATGGTTTAGAATCAAACTTGTGTGCCATGCATGATGGTGTCACAAGAACAATCCACTATGAATCAGGAAAGGCAGTAAATCATCATAGATTCAGAAAATCAACTAACTAATCATTTTCCTGTTAAAACAGGAATCATAACTAGGATATTCCTATGATACACTTCACTGTTTGAGATCATGACCACATATTAATTTCTAATCTAACAGCACTAAGACAGTAGCTGTATCTTATCATAATCATGACCATGAATCAAATAAACAATGGAAAGCTATCAGATCATTAGCTTAACCAAGCATGTTTCCCAAACAACAATATCATCTTAATCAGATGCAATCTAAACATCAAATCATCTAGTAAGCCATCAGGAACATCATCTATTTTTTTAAAGCAACAAGCTTCAGGCCAATAAACATTTAGCATGTGTACAGACCATCCAAACATGAATCAATTCATCCAGTACATGAACAAGCACATAGCAGGAACACTAAATGGATGATCATCTTAATCTGAATTAGACAGTAGCAAGAGAGGACACAACCAACATCTAGCATCGAATAAGCAAGCACAGAAAGCACCAGGGGGAAGGAACCAAACTCACCGTAGGTCCTCGCTGAAGAAATTGAAGAGGAAGCAGACTGGCCGATGAAACTGCGGCGGCGCAGGGAGCACCCAGGGGGCGCTGCAACCTGCACCAGCCACGGCGGCGGCCACAACAACACACGAGCCCAGCACACCACCGCAGGCGGGACCGCGGTGGTGGCGGCAGCACCTTTTCCTAACCCTAGGGTTAGGGAACTGGGTGGGCCTAACCACGGGGAAGCCCCGGAGTCAAATCCAATTGGATAGAACGAATGAGCATCGTCGACAACCCCAAATCACACCACAGCGGCGGCCAGAACGGCCGACGACGGCGGGAATCGACGGAGGCAGCATTGCCGGCCGCAGAGTCGGGTTAGTGGAGGAGAGGATAAGGTCGAGGGAGAGAGGGAGGCAGAGAGAATGGGCTAGGTGGGCCAAAACCCTTCGGGGTGGTATTTTGACCCGGCCCTATTGGGACACTAATCCCAAGGGGCCAGCCCAAGTTTTCTAATAAACTATTTTGATCAATTAGAAAAGACCAAAATGCCCCTAACCTCAATAAAATTCTAGAAAATAAAATAAAAATCCAAAAATTATAAATAAAATATTTTTGGATTCACAATAATCCACTCTGTTCAAATAAAATAAAATATAAAATTTTGGACACTTAAACTTTTATAAGAATTTTGTAATTTATATTCCTTATGGAATTTTACAAAATTATTGAAAAGTTATAAAATAAATAAAAATCACTTTCATTATTTATTAATATTATAGTATTTTTGAAAAATACTAACTAAATATTTAGTAATAAATTTAATGTATAATTAATAATTCCTAAAAGAATTGTTAAATCAATAAAAATCAAAAGGAAAGTAAAAATAAAATAATATATTCAATATATATATATAATAATAATAATCTACCTACTAATTTTGCTTACAGTAGGTTCGTCACATAGGATTTTCCGTCCGAATTTTTTTGGACGCTTGTGCCCCTCGCAGTTTGGCCATATTACGGCACTGCCACCGCCAAGTCAAACATCCCCCAAAAAACAACGAGCTGACCGAACCGGTCATCTCCATCCAGGAACTGTTGCATCGCCGTACCACCTCGCCGAGGGAGCTGCCCCCGACGATCTGCGACGCTTGTGGGCGAGCTCCGACGGGAGAGATGAGCGGGGCAGCGAGGCTCCCGATCCATCACGGTCGCTTTCCGTGGTGCCGGTCAAAGCCACACCACTTCTAGCCGGATACAGAAGCTGTTGCTCTATGGTCTCTGTTTCCAAGCTCATGGAAGGGGAAGGGCGGATGGGGGTGGCAGGTTAGCTGGGGCAGGGTGCAAGGGGTTGGGGTGGGGTTGAACTGGATGTCGCCAGCCTGTGGAGGGGCGTAAGGGGCGAAGCTTCTCTTTCCCAAAATCCAGCTCGAGATCCACCTCTAGCGACAGTTCTTGGCCAGAATCCGGCCAACTCCGGACCAGGCCAACTCCTTCCTCTCAACATTAGTTTGTTGATCTCGATTCAGATTTCGTCGCCGCTGGCCGTGGTCAGTCAAACCTACATGGCGAGGGATACAAACAAATGAGATCTTCCTAGCAACAAGATCAACATGGGCTGATTGACAACAAGCTTGAAGGCGTCAGTTTTGACGCCCTTCTTAAGCTCAATGTAATCCTCACCTCCCGAGGTGGTTCAGAAATTGAAATTAACCATAGTTTACTTGAAGTGAGTCGATTAGATGTGCACCTATGGGAGAATATGCAGCCCGTAGCAAGATGAGCAAGGAAATCCGATTATGGACCGATTTCATCAATCTCCAACATCTAAATGTACGGGATGGATTTTAGAGACAAAAAGAATTTGCTCACTACTGGGGGCAAGACAACAGCGGCATGCGGATGATGGTGCAGGAATTACATAGCTTCGACTCCAGACGCACATAAATTTATGCACTCTAACTTGGGTGCAAAAATTAGCGCTCCCTCCGTCTCAGAATAAATGTCACAAGTTTATTAAAATTTGAATAAATCTATATACTAAATAGTGTTTAGATTCATTCAAGTTTTGAAAAATCTTTGACATCTATTTTAAGAGCCAATCTGACTAATCCTACGTTAATTTTTTTGTTATTATATGGACATATAACTGCAGATATGTGATAGGTGAGAGTTATCTGCATCCCAAACGGTAAATATGTCAGATTACTATTTTTTAGATCAATATGTTAGATTACCTATTTCACATAAAAATTATGTTAGATTATCTAATAGCTTATAGTAGTTCATTTATAGCCAAATTAGTATTACCACAGTGCACTGGTTAACTGAATAATGGACCTAATAATCCTAATATCCACCCGCAAGGCTGTAACTATGCTATAACTTCTATTTTCATTTTGCATTTTACTCTCAAACATATCCATTTTGCCAAGATGATATGCTACGAGTTCCACATGTTGCATTTTCAGGATGCCAAAAGGGCCTCGCATATGTTACAATTGCGACAAGAAGATAACGAAGAACGAAAATAAAATCACAGCAAGGGGACACATATTTAACGTGGAAAAACCTCTCCAACAATGAGAGAAAAAAAACCACGGGCGCCAGCCAGCGAAACATCACTATATCGAGGAGTGTTTACAAACGTCGGGGATTTCACAGATGCAACTCTTTCCAACCAGCGGCTTACAAGGAGTTTATATACACTCGGCCAAGCCTCCGGCGACGGGCCTCGCTCCACTCATCAGAAGTTGGCCTATATTTTGTAAAATTTGGATCAACATATAATATCTTCTGCCATATTTTTAGACTCACATCACACCAATTTTTGTTAGACATTGAGACACAATTGTCGGGGTTGAGGTCAACGCAACGGGACACCATGCAACATGCCGACAGCCACTGTTCCAGGCCGCTCCAGAGGAGGTGGTAACTAGCCTCACGTCTCCAGGGCCTACGAGGACCGTCACCTCGACCTTTGCTACAACGGCCATAACTGATGGAATACGGGGCTCGATTTGGTGATCGGATTACCCTTTCTTAAGTTAAATTAATAAGTACAAGGATGCTTATTTAGATTACAACTATTTGATGCATGGAAAAGAGCTCCAACTAGATCCAGGGGGATCTTTTAGCGCATTGGATTGAAGGAGATGGATGGGGGATAGGACCTATTTCTTTCAATGCCTCCAATTTTGAGACACAATTTTTTCTCACTCCTTGCAACATGTGTTTGTTTCAAAATTCTCAGATGACGACTTGTAATTTTTTGTTTGTTGTATTTTTTTGTCCCCGTAGCAACGCACGGGCATTTAGCTAGTAATATTTGTAAATACTTTATTAAAAGGCACCTTATATAGGAAAAATGCATATAGAATTAAATAATGCATTACATTACTTGCATAATCATTTTTTATTCTTTAAATATTGTCCTTATCGGGCAATAATGATGTTCTTGTAGAACTAGAAGCTCAAGGTCCAGTGCAAGCATCGGACTTCACTACCTTGCCATCACAAGGCAAGTTCATCACTTGCTCATGTCCTTTGAAGAGTCTTTATCAAAGTATTTGCAAATTGTATGTTATCATATATGATATAAAAGAAAGAAAATAATATTTTCATAAATAAATAGATCATAGATATCATCCTAAGTGATGATATAATGGAGAAATAGAACTTAGGGTTCTATTTGCAACAATGATGATCAAATAGGGACTTAATAAACCCTGACATCAGTGATTCTAGCACCGTATATTACGCGTTAGCCATGAGATTTGGAATGGGACAGAGAAGTCAGATGTATCTTCTTCCTCTCACATGAAGCCGGATGTGCAGGTCGTGGCTGTTATCCTCGTAGCGTGCATATTAATTGGTAATTCGTAGAGGATATGCAGCATATGGGTGGGAACCCTCATCATCACACGATAGTTCTGGCATCTAACGGTTTGTACAAACCATTGCCGTAATTCATTATGTGGGCATGGTGTACACCAAGGATGCATGCGGGGTCGCGAAGGGGGCAGTGATTGGCTTGGACCAACTACTGAGCCCCACATCATGGAATTGTGGACGGGAAAGTACGCCCGGTTGTGCAACAAGGAGTTGATCTCTCATGGGTAAAGTAACGCACCTCTGCAGAGTGTAAAAACTGTAACTTGTTACTCCCTGTTCCGGGAAGGAGCTGTGAACTTGTTACTCCCTGTTCCGGGAAGTGATGATATAATGGAGCAATAGAACTTAGGGTTATATTTGCAACAATGATGATCAAATAGGGACTTAATAAACCCTGACATTAATGATTCTAGCGCCATATATTACGCGTTAGCCATGAGATTTGGAATGGGACAGAGAAGTCAGTTGTATCTTCTTCCTCTCGCATGAAGCCGGATGTGCAGGTCGTGGCTGTTATCCTCGTAGCGTGCATATTAATTGGTAATTCGTAGAGGATATGCAGCATATGGGTGGGAACCCTCATCGTCCCACGATAGTTCTGGCATCTAACGGTTTGTACAAACCATTGTCGTAATTCATTATGTGGGCATGGTGTACACCAAGGAGGCATGCGGGGTCGCGAAGGGGGTAGTGATTGGCTTGGACCAACTACTGGGCCCCACATCATGGAATTGTTTACAGGAAAGTACGCCCGGTTGTGCAACAAGGAGTTGATCTCTCATGGGTAAAGTAATGCACCTCTACAGAGTGTAAAAACTGTAACTTGTTACTCCCTGTTCCGGGAAGGAGATACGAACGCGGCAGGAAAGGAACTCCATGAAAGTTCTGGTCAACCTGTGAAGGCTGATTGTCATAGTTTTTCGGAATAAAATCAATCTTTGAAGAAATATTTACAAAAAATTGCATAGTACCAAGGATTTATAATCCGAGGTGGTAGTTAGAGCATCAAACTTCCCACCTTGCATATATGAACTTTTTGGGTAACACTGTTACTCATCTTTTCCTTTGATCCCTTGCTTAGACTCTGAGGATCCCGAAGACGTGCCAATGTATGCAGCCGAATGCCAAGAAGACGTGTTCTATGAGGAACCTGATCTGTCCGGAGGAGTTGAAGGCGTGGATTATGAGATCCGCTACGGTGTCGATGAGAACGAGTTTCACTAAGTACCTAGTTAGTAGTAACTAACAGAGCCGAGCAGCATGAACTCTATAGAATAAGCTGTTGAGATCAACTCCTAGTCGGAGTTACTACTTTTAAATTCCGCTGAAACACTTTATATTTTGGTTTTTAAGTTGGATCTTTTGGAAGTCTTGAACTTCTGGTATTGTAATAATAATAATGTGTGTACTTTTGTAATATGGACCCGCAATGTTTCTGTTGTACCACTCTGAGGGATATGATATTTACGGAACGGTGTTCTGTGGGTGTCATGTTAACGACTATAGTGTACTGCACATGCAGTGGTATGCTGGGTCACCGCAAGTGGTATCAGAGCCATGTCTATATGTAGATCTGTTGCACGAGTAGTACACAATGGTCATTATGGGCGGTGGTGCTTTTGTTATAAATTGCCTTTTGTGTACTTTGCATCTTGCGGTATGGTGGGATGAAGCAGCCCGGGCTAACCTTACATGACATCATTCATGAGACTTGCTCCACGCTCAACATGCAACTTGTATTGCATAAGTGTCTTTGTGGGTGTCTATCTCTCCCATCATAGTAAAGATTCAATTTACAACGGGCACTTGATAGTTCAAGCATCAACGTTGGGGTTCATGTTCGTAAGTTAGAACGGTACTTATTGAAAGCCCCAATCCACGTAAAATATGCAAAGAAAATTAGAGGCATCTAACTTTGTTTTGCAGGGGTGTGTTGTGATGTGATATGGCCATGATTGTGATTATATATGATGTATGCCATGTTCCTTATTGTAAGTCGGTAACCGGCAGGAGCATTATGGTTATCTTTTAATTTCGTTAAGACCTACGTGTCTGTTATTCAAAGTAGTTGTAATAGTTGATGCTGGTGGACGACAACCATGGAGCGGTGCCATTGAACTTGATGCCACGCCGGTGATGATGGAGATCATGTTCGTCCTTGAAGATGTAAATCGAAGGCACAAGAAGAAAGGCCATGTCATATCACATATTTTGAATTGCATGTGATGTTAATCCTTTTTATGCATATTGTATTTCTTAGTTCACGGTGTAGCATTATAAGATGATCCCTCTCACAAAAATATCAAGTTATAAAGTGTTCATCCTTAGTAGGCACCGTTTCTAAGACTCGTTGTTTTGAAGCACCACATGATAATCGGGTGTGTTAGATTCTGCGAGTGTATACAACGGGAGCAAGCCAAATTTGCTCATGTTGAAGCTAAGGTTTGATCTTGACGGGCCTAGTATGTATAGACATGGTCTCGGAACACGGATCAACGAAAGGTAAAGCATGAGTCATATAGTAGATATGATGAACATGTTGATTGTTCTCCTTTGAAGCTACATCATCTCTCATGATGATCGGTTTTGATGTGGTGGATTTGGTTCGTGTGATCACTAAAACAATGTGAAGGATGTTGTTTTGAGTGGGAGTTCACCTACATTAATTTAACTATTAATTAGAACTCAATTTTTCATAAACTTAGTCTAAACTATTGCAAATATGTTGTAGATCAATGGCGGCCCTACCATCAATTTTAATGCGTTCCTAGAGAAAGAAAAGTTGAAAAACAATGGAAGCAACTTCGCGGATTGGTTCCGCAATTTGAGAATTGTCCTCAATGCTGATCAGTTGACATATGTGTTGGATGCACCGCTGGGTGACCCACCTGCAAAAGATGCTACCGATGACAAGGAAAATGTTTATCATACTCGAAAGAATCAGCACTCCATGGTTCAGTGTGCTATCTTGTATGGTTTGGAATCAGATCTTCAAAAAAGGTTTGAGAACTTTGAACCACATGATATTATCCGTGAACTCAAAATGATATTTGAGGCTCACGCGGCCATTGAGAGTTATGAAGCTTCTGAAAAGTTCTTTAACTGCAAGATGGAGGAGGGAAGCTCCATCAGTGAGCATGTGCTTAAGATGTCTGGGCACGCAAATAAGCTCTAGAGCTTGGGAATAATAATTCCTAATGCGTTATGGATTCATCGTGTCCTCCAATCACTACCACCAAGTTACAAGAACTTTGTGATGAACTACAACATGCAGCACATGGATAAGATGTTGATACGTCGTAAACGTATCTATAATTTTTTATGTTCCATGCTTGTTTAGTATCTACTTTGATTTGCTTTGTCTACACTTTGAGGTATTTTTATATGTTTTCTGGGACTAACCTCTTAACAAGATGCCACAGTGCCAGTTGCCTGTTTTCTATTGTTTTTGGTTCTAGAAAAGTCAAAAAATGAATATTCTCGGAATTGGACGGTACAAAAGCCAAAGTCAATATTTTACCGTGGGGAACATGAAGCCAGAAGACGAGACGGATAAGGGCCTCGAGGGGTCCATACCCCCTAGCCGCGCGGCCTGGCCCACGCCTAGGGGGTGTGGCTGCCTCGGGCACCCTCTCGGCCTCCCTCTTCGCCTATAAGAAGCCCTCGATACCTAAACCCTAAGTACCCGATCAATCTTCCACGAAACAATCCTTAGCCGCTGCCACCATCGTCCCTAGATCGAGGGGATCTGAAACTCTTCCCAGCAACCTGCCGGAGGGGAGAGATCATCCCGGAGGCCTTCTTCATCACCATGCTAGCCTCCGGTATGATGCATGAGTAGTTCCACCTTGGACTACGGGTCCATGTAGTAGCTAGATGGTTGTTTCTCCTCCTTTGTGCTACCATGTTTAGATCTTGTGAGCTACGTTCATGATCAAGATCATCTATTTGTAATCATGCCTGTTGTGTTTGCGGGGATCCGATGGATATTGAGATTACTATGTCAGATTGGTTAATGATTCTATCTTATTGATTCTATCATGTTGACATGGTTATACCCTACGGGTACGTGATCTCAGCATACCTGGTCCAGCCCAAGGAAGGCCCACGGCATATGTACGCCGGCCCATGAAGATTTTCGGGTGGCCAAGGCCCATGACGCCTTCAGATCCTTGGAGAGCAAGACTAGCGTAGATAGGAAATTCAAAGGGGTAAAACCCTAGAACTTGTAACCGACTAGGTCTATGCCCGGGACCTGCCTGAGTCTATATAAAGGCTAGGAGGGCATGACCTAGATCTCTCTCTCTCATACTTTTGCATACACACCTCCACGCCAGATTGCATCTACACACCCCTGTAACCTTCGGTTTCGTCGTAATCAAGAGCAGATAAGCAGGAGTAGGGTTTTCCCTCCGGGGGCCTGAACCTGGGTAAACCTTGTGTCCCTGTGTTGCTTGTTTGCTAACCGTTCCATGATCTCCAGCATCCCCATCTTCTCCAAAACCCAAGTCCATAACAATGGGCATTGATGAGATCAAACCTCGTCACATGTATGTGTTGTTTGAGATATTGCATGCTCTCCGTTTCTAGTAGCTATCTTGGCCAAGTAGATGCTAGTGACTCCAAGAGGGAGTATTTATGCTCGATAGTGGGTTCATGCCTCTATTTAATCTAGGGAAGTGACAGAAATCTCTAAGGTTGTACATGTGCTATTGATACTAGGGAGAAAACAACAATCTCTTGTTCATGGAACAATTGTATTGTTTACTTTACACACCTTTCTTAAAGCAGTTATCTGTTGCTTGCAACTTAATACTGGAGGGGGCTCGGATGATAAACTGAAGGTGGATTACTAGTCATAGATGCAGTTGGATGGCGGTCTATGTATATTGTTGTAATGCCCAATCAAATCTCATAGGATCATGAATGTCTAGTATTGCATTCTTATGCCTTGCTCTATCATGTCAATTGCCCCGCTGTAATTTGTTTACCCAGCATGTTATGTTGTTTATCTTAAGGAGAACACCTCTAGTGAACTATGGACCCCGGTCCAATCTTTACCATTGATACATTTTCCATTGTTACTGTTTACTTTCTGCAAGCCACCATTACCTTCCACACCATACAGTTAATCCTTTGTTTCCAGCAAACCGGTGAGATTAAAAACCTCACTGTTCATTGGGGCAAAGTCTTGATTTCGTGTTGTGCAGGTTTCCAAGTTGCTAGTAACACCTTTGAGTTGTTTCCTTCCTCCTACTATTTGATAACCTTGGTTTCTTTCTGAGGGAAAACTTGCTGTTGTGCTCATCATACCTTCCTCTTAGGGTTTCCCAACGAAGCTCTAAAGTGATCTGAGCTGCATCAAGCTGTTTTCTGGCACCGTTGTCGGGGAGGCTAAGGACGGCTTCACAAGGGGAGTCCTTCACAACCTTTCTCTTTACTTGGTTTTTGTTTTTCTTAGTTTCTTTTGCCTTGTTTTGCTTGCTTATTTTTATCAAAAACTCCAAAAAAAAATAGTTTCGTTTGGTTTGCTTTCTCTTATAAAAAACACACAAAAAATAGTTCCTACTCTAAGTTGTTGCTGCTGTTGGTTTGCTCCACTTTTGCAAAAATGAACTATGCCGAGAACACCAAGTTGTGTGACTTCACTAGCACAAACAACAATGATTTCCTGAGTACACCTATTGCTCCACCTTCTCCTGATGCTACCTTTTATGAAATTAAGCCTGCTTTCTTGAATCTTGTGATGAAAGAGCAATTTTCTAATGCTAGTTCTGATGATGTTGCCCACCTCAATAACTTTGTTGAACTTTGTGAGATGCAAAAATATAAGGATGCCGATGGAGATATTATTAAGCTCAAGTTGTTTCCTTTGTCCTTGAGAGATAAAGCTAAAGAATGGTTGCTATCCTTGCCTAGAAATAGTATTGATTCATGGATTAAGTGCAAAGATGCTTTTATTGGAAAATACTATCCTCCTGCTAAGATTATATCTATGAGAAGTGAAATAATGAAATTTAAACAACTTGATAATGAACATGTTGCTCAAGCTTGGGAAAGAATGAAATCTTTGGTAAAGAATTGTCCCACTCATGGACTGGCTGCTTGGATGATTATCCAGACTTTTTATGCAGGGTTAAATTTCTCTTCAAGAAATCTGTTGGATTCAGCTGCTGGAGGTACCTTTATGACCATTACTTTTGGTGCTGCAACATCTCCTTGATAATATGATGGTTAATTATTCTGAATGGCACACTGAGAGAGCTCCACATGGTAAGAAGGTAAATTTTGTTGAAGAAACCTCCTCTTTGAGTGATAAGATTGATGTTATCATGGCTATGCTTGTTAATGGAAAAACTCATATTGATCCAAATAATGTTCCCTTAGCCTATTTGGTTGCTCAAGAAGAGAAAGTTGATGTGAACTTCATTAGAAACAACAATTTCAACAACAATGCCTATAGGAATAATTTTGGTAGTAACAATAATTATAGGCCTTATCCTCCTAATAATGGCAATACCTATGGAAACTCCTACAACAATACTAGAAGTTCTCCTTCTGAACTTGAAGTCATTCTCAAAGACTTTATTAGTAAACAAACCACTTTCAACAAGATTGTGGAGGAAAAGCTTTTGAATGTTGAGAAAACTATTTCCTCTTTATCTGAAGCACAGTCTTGTTTGATTAATAAAATGGCTGCTAAACCTGCAACCTAGGAAAGTACCTTTGGTTTTACTCATTCCATACAAGTTACTATTGATGAAAATGTTAGAATATTAGCTAAACTATATGCTAAGTGGGAAAGAGAAGCTGAAATTGCTAGAAACAATAGTGTGTACTGTTACCACCACCAATATGGATGCCACCAAACCACAAGAAGTCCCTACTCCTCCTACCACAATGCCTAAACCCAATGAGTCTACTAATAGTGATGCTAAGTTTGATTTTGATCTTGATGGTTGCAATATTTCTAAAGTGATTATGTTCCCACAAAAGCTTGCTAGAAGTCCTAATGCTAGTGATATGAATGTGGCTTTCTCCAAACGCATTACAGATGCTCTTATTAAAATCAAGGAAGAAAATTTGAAACACAAAGCCTCTATTCCTAGGAAAGTAGAAGATAGTTGGGAACCCATCATTAATATGCAAGTGAATGACTTTGATCTCAAAGCTTCATGTGACCTTGGTTCTAGTGTCTCTATTATGCCTAGAATGATTTATGAAATGCTTGATTTGCCACCTTTGGAAGATTGCTATTTGGATGTCCCACTTGATGATAATGCTAAAAAGGAACTCATGGTAAGTGTTAATGATGTTATTATTATGGTTAATAATGCTTATGTCTCTGTTCATTTCTATGTTTTGGATGTTGAATACAATGCTTCTTGTCCTATTACTTTGGGAAGACCTTTTCTTAGAACTGTTGGTGCCATCATTGATATGAAAGAAGGCACCATTATATATCAATTTCCATTCAAGAAAGGTATTGGACACTTCCCTATGAGGAGAGAGAAGTTGCCTTATGCTCCTCCTTTGAAAGAAAGGTTTGATGTTAATGCTTCTTCATTTGAAAATACTTGATTCTTGCTTCTTGTGCCTAACTTAAAGGCGTTAAAGAAAAGTACTTCTTGGGAGATAACCCAATAGTTTTCCTGAGTATTTGAAGTTATTACTTCTGTAATAACCTCTCCTTATCCTTTTTGTTTGATTTTTGTGCCAAGAATAACCTCTAATGAGAGGGAAGTAAGATTTGGGGAGTTGCTGTCCCAAAACAGATTTTTGTGCTCCACTGTAAACATTCGTGTAAAATCTCTGTAAGTCGGATTGAGATGTAATTTTATGAATAAATCCCCCAGGTTCTTAGACAACTTTCGTTAGTTCAACACTTTTTTATTTGAGTAACAGAAGGTGTTCGAAAAAATCGGTTTTTATCTGCTGGTCTGTTTTCACAGATTTCTACCATTATTTGCATTTGCTTCTTATTGATTCCTTTTTGGGTTCTTTTTGGGAAATTGAGCTTTTTGAGGGAATTTCTACAGTAGCTTATGTCTTTAATGAATTTTTTGCTGTTTTGAAACTAAACCCAAAGGTCTATTATCTTTTGAATGCACTAATGTTGCTAATGAAGATTGTGTGAAGTTTTGTATGAAGGAAAATTTTCAGGTGTAAGGGAAGAATAATGTAATGAGATGAAAAATGGACAAAAGATCAAGCTTAGGGATGCCACCCCATGTCACCCCAAGAAATATTCAAGAGGTACAAGCGTCAAAGCTTGGTGATGCCCAAGGCATCCCCTTCTTCATCAATAAAAATCTCAGGTCTTTCTAGACAGTTAGTTTTTATTGTTTCATGCACTGTTGTGTTGTTCTTGGAGCGTCTTAGTTTTATTTTTTGGTTTTGGTTTGTTTAGTTTTCTTAAATAAAGTAGTTGGACCCCCGTTCTCGCTGTGTTGCTTCAAATAAGTTGATTGGTGTTGGAAAGGAGTAGGAAGTTCTTTCTTTAGTAGTACAAGAGGAGCTTGCTTTGACTATGACTTAGACTTTATCATGTCATGCTAGATTTTGTTTTGACCTTATACTTAGTGATTATTGCTGTAGCATGACTTGTTCCAAATAATTAGGATTGCTTAATGTGCCTTGAAAGAATTATGCGTTGTTTTAGCATACAAAAGCATAGTATTGTGGTATTCTCATTCGATGCTTTGTTTGGGTTGACTTGGCACATGCTCACACCATGTTATGACTATGAACCAGTCACCATAGCCTCTATAATAATTTAGTTTTTGACTTGTAGTACCACTTTATGCTTTGATTAGTAATTTGTTTTGTCGCTCTGCATGATTATGGCCATTATTGCTCTCTTAGTTGGTCGCTCCCAGTCTTTTGCTAGCATCCACTTGTATGAGTAAACTATACTCATGCATCCAACTCCCAAGAAACCAAGTTATTCCAAAGTGTCCACTATAAATTCCTATGCATGGTGTGTTACACCATTCCAAGTATATTCTTGTTTTATCTATCTTCCAAATTAAACTTGTTATGTGAAACTTAGTGATTAAAACTCTCACAAACTTGATGGCACACTTTATTTTTCTAGCCCCTAAATAAACTTGAACCAGTGTGTCATCTATGTTGTATATGCTTGTACTTATACGTTGGAATTAGCAAAACCATTCTTTCATGGGGAACACTTTCAGTATTGCACTTGTACATTGTACACAGCTGATATCATGCTCTTTTATTTATGGATGTCGTCGGTGTGAAATAAAAGGGAGCTTATAAGTCCATGGAGTTATGTATGTGTGTTAGAGAAACTCCTGGGTCACTAGCCTAAGCCATGCCTAATCATGGTGGAAACTTGCAGCATCACCATAGTGAGCAATCTATGAAGCTGCCTTCTTATATAAAAAGGGAGAGACATACTGAAAAGAGGAAAGAGAGAAAAAAGCACCATTTTCCCTTGGTAAATAAGAAGATTGCTGAGATGCTCATTATCTGATTGCCTTGTCATTTTTATATGGGATAGCTCATGTGTCATGTGCAAGGGGTACCCTGTTGATGGTTCTCTATGATACACATGTACTTACTATGACAAGAACTTACAGGTAACTAAAGTTGAGTAGCATGAGGAGCGGCCCTCGTACTCAAGGGACATGAGATTGCCAACTTACACTTTGTCAAGCATATACTCCATAGTTTGTCCACTTTAACCTTAATCACTTCAAGATGCTTATGATAGGGCAATGAGAGCTAAAAGCTAACAAGTACTATAATTTTTGGAATCTCTTTATGAGACTTGAAATCCCTGCTTCCCTTTATGAAGGGCCTTTCTTCCACTATTATATTTACTCTCCACCTTCTATCCTTAGGCACCAATTAAGAGAGCATAGTTGCCATTCTTAGTTCTATGTGCATTGTCCCAAAACTTATTGATTGATTCATATTGTTGATATTGCTTGTTCTTGAACTATTTTTATCTAGTCACCCTTATGAACGTTGAAGGTGTCCTATGCATTTATGTTTTTCTACTCCATGAGGGACAAGCTGAATGCCATTATGCTATGTTTTCTATATGTGGAACAACCAAACGTCTTTCAATGCATTGTTATTCATGATCTTTGTTTGTACCCTTTCATGTTGCAACATAGTTGCTTTGTCTTATTGTTAGAACTTCTTCTTTCATGCTCATGTTTAGATTACTTTGATCTGAGCTTTGAATGCTTGCAAATGGTTTCATCTTGATTTTGATGGTGCATGTCACCTCAAAAATTATTCTTTTTATCACTTACCTACTTGAGGACGAGCAGGAGTTAAGCTTGGGGATGCTTGATACATCGTAAACGTATCTATAATTTTTGATGTTCCATGCTTGTTTAGTATCTACTTTGCTTTGCTTTGTCTACACTTTGAGCTTTTTTATATGTTTTCTCGGACTAACCTATTAACAAGATGCCACAGTGCTAGTTGCTTGTTTTCTGTTGTTTTTGGTTCCAGAAAAGTTAGAAAATGAATATTCTCGGAATTGGACGGGACAAAAGCCGAAGTTAATATTTTACCATGGGGAACACGGAGCCAGAAGACGAGACGAAGAAGGGCCTCGAGGGGGCCACACCCCCTGGCCGCGTGGCCTGGCCTGGCCCGCGCCTGGGGGGTGCGGCCGCCTCGGGCACCCCCTTGGCCTCCCTCTTCGCCTATAAGAAGCCCCTGATACCTAAACGCTAGGTACCTAATCAATCTTCCACGAAACAGTCCATAACTGCCGCCACCATCGTCCCTAGATCGGGGGGATCTGAAGCTCTTCCGGGCACCCTGATAGAGGGGAGAGATCATCCCGGAGGCCTTCTTCGTCACCATTCCAGCCTCCGGTATGATGTTTCAGTAGTTCCACCTTGGACTACAGGTCCATGTAGTAGCTAGATGGTTGTTTCTCCTCCTTTGTGCTACCATGTTTAGATCTTGTGAGTTGCGTTCATGATCAAGATCATCTATTTGTAATCATGCATGTTGTGTTTGCGGAGATCCGATAGATATTGAGATTACTATGTTAGATTGGTTAATGATTCTATCATGTCTGTGTTGTTTGAGATCTTGCATGCTCTCCATTTCTAGTAGTTATCTTGGCCAAGTAGATGCTAGTGACTCCAAGAGGGAGTATTTATGCTCGATAGTGGGTTCATGCCTCTATTTAATCTGGGGAAGTGACAGAAATATCTAAGGTTGTAGATGTGCTGTTGCTACTAGGGAGAAAACAACAATCTCTTGTTCATGGAACAATTGTATTGTTTACTTTACACACCTTGCTTAAAGCAGTTATCCGTTGCTTGCAACTTAATACTGGAGGGGGTTCGGATGATAACCTAAAGGTGGATTACTAGTCATAGATGCAGTTGGATGGAGGTCTATGTATATCGTTGTAATGCCCAATCAAATCTCTTAGGATCATGAATGTATAGTATTGCATTGTTATGCCTTGCTCTGTCCTGTCAATTGCCCCACTGTAATTTGTTTACCCAACATGTTTTGTTGTTTATCTTAAGGAGAACACCTCTAGTGAACTATGGACCCTGGTCCAATCTTTACCATTGATACATTTTCCATTGTTACTGTTTACTTTCTGCAAACCACCATTACCTTCCACACCATACAATTAATCCTTTGTTTTTATCAAACCGGTGAGATTGACAACCTCACTGTTCGTTGGGGCAAAGTCTTGAGTTTGTGTTGTGCAGGTTTCAAAGTTGCTAGCAGCACCTTTGAGTCATTTCCTTCCTCCTACTGGTTCGATAACCTTGGTTTCTTTCTTAGGGAAAACTTGTTGATGTCTTCATCATACCTTCCTCTTGGGGTTTCCCAACGAAGCTCTATAGTGATATGAGCTGCATCAGATGTTGCCAGAACTCTTCTCTATATTGAAGTATGCGGAAGTGGAGATCAAGAAAGAGCACCAAGTGTTGATGGTCAATAAGACCACCAGTTTCAAGAAGCAAGGCAAGCCTAAGAAGAAGGGAAACTTCAATAAGGGCGATAAGAAAGCTACCGCATCGGCAAAGAAGACCAAGGTTGGGCCTAAGCCTGATACTGAGTGCTTTTACTGCAAGAGAGAAGGTCACTGGAAGCAGAATTTCCCTAAGTACTTGGTGGACCTGAAGGACAACAACATCAAGAAGAAAGGTATATCTGATATACATGTTATTGATGTGTATCTTACTAGTAGTCGTAGTAGTTCCTGGGTATTTGATACTGGTTTGGTTTCTCATATTTATAACTCAAAACAGGTGTTGCAGAATAAACGAAAACTAGCGAAGAACGAGGTGACGACGCGTGATGGAAATGGATCAAAGGTTGATGTGATCGCGGTCGCCATGCTACCTTTTCATCTATCTTCAGGATTAGTTTATACTTAAATAATTGTTATTTGGTGCCTGCATTGAGCATGAACATTATATCCGAATCATGTTTATTGCGAGACGGTTACTTGTTTAAGTCCGAGAATAATGGTTGTTCGATTTATATGAGTAATATGTTTTATGCACATGCACCTTTGATAAATGGTCTATTCTTGTTGAATCTCGATTGTAGTAATACACATGTTAATAACATTGAAGCTAAATGTTTGGAATTAAGCGATAACTCAACCTATATGTGCCACTGTCGTCTTGGTCACATTGGAGTGAAGCATATGAAGAAACTCCATTCCATGGACTTCTTGAATCACTTGATTTCGAATCACTTGAAAGATGCAAAGCATGTATGATGGGTAAAATGACTAAGATTCCATTTTTTGGTATGATGGAGCGAGCTACGGGCTTATTGGAAATCATATAAACCGATGTATGTGGACCAATGAGTGTAGCATCACGCGGTGGTTATCGTTATGTTCTTACTTTCACGGATGACTTGATTAGATATGGGTATATCTATTTCATGAAACATAAGTCTGAAACTTTCAAGAAGTTTAAGGAATTTCAAAGTGAAGTAGATAATCAATGTAACAAGAAGATTAAATTTCTACGATCTGATTGTGGAGGTGAATATCTAAGTTACGAGTTTGGCAAGAATTTCAAGAAATGTAAAATACTTTCACAATTGACACCGCCAGGAACACCACAACGTAATGGTCTGTCCAAACGTCGTAATCAAACTCTCTTAGATATGGTTCATTCTATGATGTCACTTACAGATTTACCGCTATCATTTTGGGGTTATGCATTAGAAATAGTCGCATTCACTTTAAATAGGGCACCATCTAAATCCGTTGAAACGACACCGTATGAATTATGGTTTGGGAAGAAACCTAAATTGTCGTTTCTCAAAGTTTGGGTCTACGAAGCTTATGTAAAGAAGTTACAGCCCGACAAGCTTGAACCCAAAGCGAAAAAATGCGTCTTCATAGGATACCCGAAGGAAACTATTGGGTATACCTTCTATCATAGATCCGAGGGAAAAATCTTCGTTGCTAAGAATGGATCCTTTCTAGAGAAGGAGTTTCTCTCGAAAGAAGTGACTGGAAGGAAAGTAGAACTCGACGAGGTTGTTGAACCTTCTCTCGGATTTGAGAGTAGCACAGCACCGGAAGAAGTTCATGTGGCGCCTAAACCAATAAGATAGGAAGCTAATGATGTTGATCATGAAACTTCGGTTGAAATTACTACGGAACCTCGCAGGTCAACGAGAACTCATACCACTCTCGATTGGTATGATCCCGTTATGAGTGTCATGCTGGTGGACAACACCGACGACCCTGCGACATATGAGGAAGCAATGATGAGCCCAGATTCAAATAAATGACAAGAAGCCATGAAATCCGAGATTGGATCCATGTATGAAAACCAAGTATGGACTTTTTTGGACTTACCGGATGGCGAAAGGTTGTCGAGAACAAATGGATTTTCAAGAAAAAATAGATGCTGATGGTAATATTACTGTCTATAAAGATCGACTTGTCGCAAAAGGGTTTCGACAAATTCAAGGAGTTGACTACGATGAGACTTTCTCACCGGTAGCGAAGCTAAAGTCTGTGAGGATTTTGTTAGCAATCACTACGTATTATGATTATGAGATATGGCAAATGGATGTCAAAACGGCGTTCCTCAATGAAGACATTGATGAAGAGTTGTATATGGTACAACCCAAAGGTTTTGTCGATCCTAAGGATGCTAACAAGGTATGCAAACTTCAACGGTCCATTTATGGATTGAAGCAAGCATCCCGAAGTTGGAATCAACGTTTTGATAACGTAATCAAAAGTTTTGGTTTTATACAAACTTATAGAGAAGCTTGTATTTACAAGAAAGTGAGTGGGAGCTCTGTAGCATTCCTAGTACTATATGTGGACAACATATTGTTGATTGGGAATGATGTAGACCTTCCTAATAGTGTCAAAGATTATTTGAATAATAGTTTTTCAATGAAGGATCTTGGTGAAGCTGCTTACATATTAGGCATAAAGATTTATAGAGATAGATCGAGACACCTAATATCATTGTCATAGAGTACATATTTGGACAAAGTTCTAAAGAGGTTTGGAATGGAAGATAACAAGAAAGGGTTCTTGCCCATGTTGCCCAATACGACCTTGAAGAAAACTTAAAGTCCATCTACGGCAGAAGATAGAGAAAGGATGAGTAAGACTCCCTATGCCTCAGCCATAGGATCTATCATGTATGCCATGCTATGTACTAGACCCGACATTGCATATGTTGTTAGTTTAACTAGCAGATATCAAAGTGATCTAGGAGTGGATCATTGGACAGCGGTCAAAAACATCCTTAAGTACTTGAGAAGAACTAAGTATGGTTCTTTCTTATGGAGGTGATGAACAGCTCGTTGTTAATGGTTACACCGATGCTAGTTGGAACCCCCGGATGATTCTAAATCTCAATCTGGATATGTATTTACTTTGAATGGTGCAGCAGTGAGCTGGAGGAGTGCAAAGCAAAGCGTTGTGGCGAGATCTTCAACTGAATCGGAATACATAGCTGCTTCAGAGGCTTCACAAGAGGCGATATGGATGAATGAGTTCATTACAGAGCTCGGTGTGGTTCCCAGTGCACTGGACATAATGTCTATCTACTACGATAACATGGGCGCCATAGCCAATGCGCAAGAACCAAGGTGACACAAGAAGCTGAAGCATATCAAGCTGTGTTTCACGCTATTCGAGAGCATGTCCAAGATGGTGACATAAAGATTTGCAAAGTACACACAGATCTGAATGTGGCGAATCCGTTGACTAAACCTCTCCCGAGGGCAAAACATGACCAGCACCAAACCGCCATGGGTGTTCAGTTACCATGTAATCTAGATTAGTTGACTCTAGTGCAAGTGGGAGACTATTGGAGATATGCCCTAGAGGCAATAATAAAAGTAGTTATTATTATATCTTTGTGTTTATGATAAATGTTTCCATTCATGATATAATAGTATTAACCGGAAACATTAATACTTGTGTGATTTGTAGACTAATTAGAGTCCCTAGTAAAGCCTCTTTATAATACTAGCTTGTTAGTTAATAGATGATCATGGTTTCTAGATCATGAACATTGAGATGTTATTAACAACAAGATAATATCATTAGGAGAATGGTGTGATGGACATACTCCTATAGATAAGCGTAGCATAAAGATCAAGTTATTTCAATAGTTCGTTTTCTATAAGCTTTTTGATACATAGTAACCTAATTCCTTCGACCATGAGATCATGCTAATCACCATCGCCGTATGGATACTTTGATGACATCAAACACCACACCGTAACTGGGTGGCTATAAAGGTGGCATTGAGTGTTTGGAAAGTATGTGTTGAGTCACATGGATCAAGAGTGAGATTTGTCCATCCATATGATGGATAGATATACTCTAGGACATCTCGGTGGAATGTCATCCAATTATCTTGCAAGCATGTGACTGGCTCACAAGGGATCACATATCATGGGAACGATAAAAGAGTACTTATCGGTAACGAGGTTGAACTAGGTATGCAGAGATACCGACGATCAGACCTCGGATAAGTAAAATATCGTGAGACAAAGGGAAATTGGTATCGTATGTAAATGGTTCATTCGATCGCGAAGTGTAACATCCCAAAAATCATGAATTGTAAAAGCATGCATTGCATTCATATTGTCAAAGTATTTAGAGCTACCACAAAAAAATTCAAAGTTTGAATTCAAACAAAACCATTTGTATGCCCATTTTATCAATCATATGAGGCATGGTTTTGTTTTATTTTTCAAAAGGACCAAAGTGTTTCTAAGTGAATTTGTGTGTTTAACACACTCTTGGACACTAGAATGATCTCACAAAATTTTGGTGGAAATTTGACTGGATTTGGAGTTGATTTGAGTTTTCAAAACTCATTTAGAAAATCAAATCAGAAAAAGAAAAAGAAAAGAACAAAAAAATGGAAGCAGACCAGCCAACTGGCTTAGCCCACCCCACGGCCCAACTCGCGGCCCAGAACAGCCCACCCGGGAACCCCCCCTCTCCCCTCGTTTCCTACCCCGCACACGCGCACCCACTCGCTGACGACAGGACCCCGCAGCCATGTCACCCCCTTCGTCCTCAATCAACACCGACGACCACCTCGCCGCTGCCGTTTCGCCACTGATGCCGCGCTTAATTGCATTGATTCAGCGAGTAATTTCCTCCCTAGATCCCATCTACTTAACCCCCTCCCCCTTTTGCTCTTTCCCCTCACGCCACACCCACAGAGAGCCCCCAGGCTGCCCGCACACGAGCTCACACCGCCGCGGTACCGAGCCTCTCCGGCGATCGATTCCGGTGAGAACTGGCCGCCCCTCGCCCCCTAGTTTTTGCTATCGTATTCGCCACTCTTTCGCGCATCTAACACTGCTTGCGGTCTTCTTTCTGGTGGCTTGTAGCATCGTCTTCGTTGACACCCGCACGTGCCTGACGACAAGCTCTACTCCGGCGAACAAATACGGTAAACCTAGCCTTCCCCTCCTCTCTGGTTGACGCTCGTACACTCACGGTCCCCGTGCGCATCTAACGCCGCCTCTTTCTTGTCTTCCCATTCCCTGTAGCGCCGCCAGTGACGACGCCCGAGCACAACTAAAGCCGACCTCACCTCCGACGAGGAATTCCTGACGGTCCCGTACGCCCGCGCCTCCACTTCGTCGACCATCGTCATCACCTCGTCTCCGTGCTTCGGTAACGACCTTTGATTTCCCCACTCACCCCCTAGCACCGCCAGTTCACCGCCGGCAGGAGCGTCGCCGCCGCTCTGGCCATTCGTGCTACCACACTATGGTCAAGCGACAAGCATCGTTAGATCTAGATCTAGTGGATCTGATTAGATCACTTAACGAAGAGGTATCAGTAGATCTGGTCCATGCGATTTCATTTAAATCCTGCAGACCTCGTTTATGTAGTCTTGGTATAATTTTCTCTAAGTTAAGATACTTGATATGTTATCATGCTTAGCCTAGCTAGTAGCAAACAAGGGTGGATTATATTACATGCTATGGAAAAGTTTGCTAAGTCTTTGACTTGTGTTTTTGCTTAATAAAACAACTAAGTGAATGAATCACCTGGGTGGAATGGTATGATGGTTTGTGTTGAGTGGTTACACAAGGCCCATGTATATGGCATACCTTGTGTATCACTCTTGTGGAAAGCCACCCAGGAACAAAGGGATTTGAGATACTTAGTGTTTAGAAGCTTCTAGTGCAACCACATGGCATATGGGATCTGCCTTGATCCTATAGTTGCAATAACTTAGCTAGATGGACAGATGGTGGTAGGGTGATAGGTTGGAACGCATCCATGGTGGTCTAAGGGAAGGATTCCGAAGGATCTCGTCTCGATGCATGTCGAGTCTTGTGGGGAAAGTGCACCACCTCTCGAGAGGGTAAAACCTAAGTACTTAGCCGTGTCCCCGGCAACGGACAATTTGAGCATCAAGACATTGAAGCTATCAAGGATCTCCTCATCCCAATTTCTAAGTTAAAAACTTGTGGTTGAACAAGGGTTAAAGGTTCACCAATTTCTATTGGTGGTTCCTTGGGAGATTTGAAAAACAAAAACCTACAGTTTTTCAATTGATAAGGAAAACCTATTTTGAGCAAAGAAAGCCTAAGCTGCACTTAGCCAAATTCATATAGATGATAGAAACCACTATTCTACTATGGTGTCACTTGCCAATACTATTCCCAATGTATTGACCCACTGTGGCTGTAACTTATGATGTTGTAGGTTACTCTGATGGAGATTTGGGTTGTGAGTCTACACTCAACATGCTTGCCTGTGGCACATGAAGATGAAGACTTATAGTTATTTACTTTGTGTTATGAACTCTTGTACTAGCCTTTGGCTATTGAGTTATAAAAGACTATGTTTATCTCTAGAATGACGATGTAATAAAGACCTTTGTTTCTGTGTACTTCATCTTAAACTGTGGATGCTAGCATTTGATCCAGGGACTAGCATTGTAATCACAGGGACCTTTACCTTATAAAGGTGGGGTCCTACATATGGTATCAGAGCACTGTGTTGCCTGTAGGATTATGACCCTAAGTTGGATTTAGACTAAGAAAACCACTAAGGAAAAATGCAACTCTTGCAAATTCCACACTTGTCTTTTTCTTCTCGTAAAACTCTTCTAATCTTGTTTCTCATCTCAATTTCTAGATGGCCACCATCAACGAAGCCGTCAAGAAGGGACCACTCATGACCATGACTTCAGAATGTGAGACGGAGTTTCCCAAAGCACTCAAAAACCTTACGGTTAGCTTGGGGATACATGGTGAGGCTGTGTACAAGGGATTTCCAGTTATGGATGAAGGAGAATAATATTGGTGGGTGCAACTTCACTTGTACAAAAACAAGGGAGACAACCACAAAGAGTCGGGATTCTACATGGGCACCAACTCAGAAATGTATACCACATTCTTTGATTCTACAAGAAATGCAGCTTGGAATGCTATCAAGGAGTGGTGAAAGACTCAAGTGTAGAATGCTTAACACTAAAAATGACCTTGAGGAAGAGAAGAAGTATACCCAAGACTTAGAGACTGCCATAAAACGTCTAAGGGAAGATATCATATACTTAGCATATGAGTGAGAATTGTAACGTACTCCACTAGTTGGACCACCACACTTGTCGTTTTCTCGCGAAAATTTGTCTAAGTTATGTTTGAACCTTAGTGCTTGTGGTAGAATTTTGTATGCCATGACTTGTATGTTTTATGGATGAGTGTATGCTTTTTAATTTCATTTTACTATCTTGTTGTCTTTCTCTTACTTGTGTTGTTCTAATATTTCTCTATCTTATACATTAGATACCTAGCATTGTGATCAGCACTGCCGAGGAGTTCAATGGAACTCGTTTTGGTTCACGTATCGTACAGTTCACTAGTGTGATCAACCTCCCACTTCCTAGTATCAAGGCACTCTAGCTTACCAAGTTCAAGAGGAAGGATATTTGGGGATTTAGAGTCACATAGCCTAGACGCCAGACGGAGCCACTCACGGAGGAGATTTCTTTCAAGATGATGCACGATGACAAAGAGAAAGGTCTAGATGTAGTCATGCAGGAGCTACTCAGACGCCTTTGCGGACGCCACTCCACCGAGCTTAGGGGCCTTTACTTCCACCCATTCAAGATACATGACAAGGAGGGAGAGGCATTGGTGTATGAGGGCGCTTCTAGAGAGATGATAGATCCAGTTCGTTTATACCTCTAGGACCTAGAGGGTCTTATTAGACACCTCGACATAGATAGGACCAACGTCATGCTTAGCAATGACGAGCTCCACGTTCAGTTGAGGGAGAAGGACAAGCTCTTCGCGGAGCAAGACGAGATCGTCAAGGAGATGGAGGCCAGATTCGAGAGCCATGACAAGAAGTTCAAGAATCAGGAGAAAAGAGTCCAAGACAAAAACAAGAAGATCAAGGACATGAAGGCCGAGATAGAGGACAAGGACTTTGAGCTAGAGACTCAGTAGGGAGTGATAGAGAGGCTGCGCTCACAGAAGAGAGCTCTCCGTGCGAAGGTCGAGGCCTTGACCAATAGTGTCGAGGAGTACAAGACAGCCATGGAGTCAGCCGGACTTACTCTTGTGGACATGGAGGTCGACATGGAGGAGGAGTTGATTACTCGACTACTTATTTATTTATCATCCGTTGATTTATCGAGTCGCAATGATCATCCAACATGTGGATGTCTTGCTTATGTGTTTACTTTTTCCAAAACTTGTTGTTTACATTGTTCAAACTCTATGTTTTATCTTGTGATTGTTTATTGTGTTTGTTGCTATATGATGTATTGTGCATTGCATCTATGGGCTATATCTTGTTACTTATCCTCATTGAAACCACATATGCCTCCCCGTCGTGCCAATCCCAACCAAAACAACAACAATAACGTCAATCCCGAGATGCAGCAGCTGATGACAGCTCAAGCACAGTTGATGCAGATGATGACCCAGTTCATGGCAAATCAGAATCAAAATAATAATAACAACAACAACAATTAGAACAACCTGCCTGCATTTGACATGCTCACCAGGTTTCTGAGATTGAGGCCTGCAAAGTTCTCGGGAACCACGAATCCAATGGTATCCAATGACTGGTTACATTCCGTGAACAAGGACTTAGTCATTGTGGGCTGCACTGATGAGGAAAAGGTCAGGTTTGCAGCACATCTGCTTAAAGGACCAGCAACAACATGGTGGGACAACTTTCAGATCACCACCCCCCTTGAGGATGTGACTTGGGCTATTTTTGAGGATGGATTCCGTACAGCTCACATCTCATCAGGAGTGATGAACTTGAAGAAGGAGTCCCACAATCTGAAACAACATCACCGCAGTGTGGATGAATACATTGAGGATTTCAACAATCTGGCGCGCTATGCACCGGATGAGGTTGATACTGATGCCAAGAGGAAGGAGAAGTTCCTTGAGGGACATAATGATGAGATGAACCTATAGCTATCTATTGCCTACGTCCCAACATATCAATCACTTTGTGACAAGGCCACCATCTTGGAAAGCAAGATGAAGCAAGTTGAAAGCAGGAAGGGAAAGCATAACTTTGATAAGCACAACTCGGGATCGTCTCACAAGCGTTTCCATGGTGATGATAGTGGAGGTTCTGGATCCCACAAGCATGGGAAGTATAACAACCACCACAACAATATCCGTCACCATGACAATAAGCACCACCGCATCCATGACAATGATAAGTATAAAAACCACAAGATTGGACACAAGAGCCACCATAGTGGTAGTGGCAATGGAAGTCAGCCTGCTAAAAGAGATATCAGTCAGGTTGAGTTCTTCAAATGCAAGAAAACTGGGCACTATGCAAATGAATTCCCAGAAAAGAATGTTGAAGGAGCCAACAAGCCCAACCCTTTCCAGAAGGGACAAGTGAACCACATCAATGTGGAAGAAATATATGAAGAGTCTAATGCTGTGGCTGGTAAGTTCAAGCTTAATTCTTTTCCAGCACTTGTTCTTTTTGATACTGGCGCATCGCATTCATTCATATCAAGAGCATTTGTTGATAAAAATGGACTTCCAACTGAAACAATTGGGTGCCCTATAAAAGTAAGCTCTCTCAGTGGAGAGATGATAGTGAACTTTGGATGTCATGATCTAGTAATAGAGTTTGGAAAGTATAAGTTTCCAGTTAGTTTGATAATCCTAGATTCCCAAGGATTGGATGTTATTCTGGGCATGGATTGGATGACTAAGTTTGAAGGAGTACTAGATTGTGTCAATCGTACTGTCACACTTACAACCCCAGATAAGAAACGGATTAGGTTCAAGTCTATCTTTGAATCTAAAGGAAGTAAGTTAAATTATCTTAAGGGGGTTAGCATAGACAATGTGCTAATTGTGAAGGAGTATCCGGATGTGTTTCCGAAAGAATTTCCTGGAATGCCACTAGATAGATATGTAGAGTTTCTAATTGACTTGCTGCCAGGATCTGGACCAATAGCAAAGAGACCCTACAAAATGTCAGTTGATGAGTTGAAAGAACTCAAGAAACAACTTGGAGAATAGTTGCAGAAAGGATTTGTTCAACCAAGTTCTTTATCTTGGGGTGCACCAGTTTTGTTTGTGGATAAGAAGGATAGAAGTCAAAGGTTGTGCATAGACGACTGTTCACTCAATGAGGTGACTATCAAGAACACGTACCCTTTGCCTAGAATCAACGATCAATTTGATCAGCTAGAAGGAGCCCGTGTGTTCTCAAAGATTGATCTCCGATCAGGCTATTTTTAGCTAAAGATTAGAGAGCAAGACATACCTAAGACAGCTTTCACCACTAGGTATGGATTGTATGAGTACACCGTGATGTCATTTGGATTGACAAATGCACCAGCATATTTCATGAACATGATGAATAAGGTATTCATGGAGTTTCTTGACAAGTTTGTTGTCGTATTCATCAACGACATTTTGATTTATTCCAAGAGCAAAGAGGAACATGAAGAGCATTTGTGCTTGATACTTGAGAAACTCAGGGAGCACAAGCTGTATGCAAAGTTCAGCAAGTGTGAATTCTGGTTGAATAAAGTTGGATTTCCCGGACATATTGTATAAGGAGATGGTATAGCTGTCGATCCCGCAAAGGTGTCAGCTGTAACTGAGTGGGAATCTGCCAAGTCAGTTAAAGAAGTACGTAGTTTCCTTGGTTTGGCAGGATACTATAGAAGATTCATTGAGAATTTCTCAAAGGTAGATAAGCCAATGACGGAGTTACTCAAGAAAGAAAAGAAGTTTGACTGGACTGAAGGATGTGAACTCAGTTTCCAAGAATTGAAGAAGAGACTAGTGACAGCACCAGTCTTATGTCTGCCAGATTTGGAGAAGGATTTCCAAGTTTATTGTGATGCATCTCACCAAGGATTGGGTGGAGTTTTGATGCAAGAAGGGAAAGTTGTGGCTTATGCCTCGATACAACTCAAAACTCATGAAGTGAATTATCCTACTCATGATTTGGAGTTAGCCTCTATTGTCCATGCACTCGAAACATGGAGACATTATATTTTGGGAAAATGTTGTGAGGTGTTCACGGTTCACAAGAGTTTGAAGTATATCTTCACTCAGAAGGAAATCAATATGAGACAAAGAATATGGCTAGAGCTCATCAAGGACTATGACTTGAGTTTGCAATACCATCCCGGTAAAGCAAATGTTGTAGCGGATGCTTTAGGCCATAAGGTTTATGTGAATGGCCTTACTAAGAGAGAATTGCCAGATGATCTGTGTACCCAATTCAAAGATCTCAGATTGGAAATAGTACCTGAAGGACATCTAATGTCATTGGATGTTCAACCCACATTGTTGGACATGATCAAATAAGCCCAAAAGATGGACAAGGAAATTGAAGAGATCAAAGGTAAAATTAATAAAGGGAAAGCTAAAGGATTCCATGAAGACGAACAAAGTACTTTATGGTATGGAAAACGTATCTGCATTTCGCAAGATCCGGAGCTTCGAAAACAGATTCTGCAAGAAGCACACAACTCACCATATTCCATTCATCCGGGTAACACCAAAATGTACATGGATGTGAAGGAAAGATTTTGGTGGAATAATCTCAAGAAGGACATCACAGAACATATTGCCTTGTGTGATGTGTGTAGTCGAGTGAAAGCGGAACATCAGAAACCGACAGGGTTATTGCAACCACTACCTATTCCTGATTGGAAGTGGGACAAGATTGGTATGGATTTCATCACCGGACTGCCAAGGACTAGATCTGGATATGATTCCATTTGGGTTGTGGTAGATTGCTGTAACATCCCAGCATTAGAGCTTAGAAATAAGCTGAACACAGATGTGTGCATTGCATTCATGCATAGAAAATCCAAAGAATTTTCGCGCTTTTAAATAAAAACTTGTCAAAAGGATTGAAGCTTCTCTTAACCTGATGGAATTGAAGTAAATCATCAAGTTGACCACGATAAGTTTCAATATGACCTTTGCTAAAACCTTATTTTGGGTAAACATGATTTGATCTAAGGTTAGATCAAATGTAATAAAATTCAAACCTAATACATTACTTAATGATTTATATTTGATCCTTAGGTGATCATATCATAGTATTCATTATAATCACTCATGAATACCAAATTATGAATATAACACAAATAATAAAAATTTAACAACTATATCTTAATCTCATCTACTTATACCATGTGTATCATGGAAATACCTAACTTTAACTCTCTAGTGAGATTGAGTAGGAAGGAAACCAAAGTTAAGATCATTCACGATATATCTTTCTTTCCATATCAATCTTTATCATCTCTATTGAATCCTATCCTTATATTTGTTGTTCATCAATATTGAGTAATCAACTATTGATTCACCAATTCTTAATCTATCAATTCTTGACCTATCAACTCTTGTACTTATTATAGCATTCACTTAAGACCTGTAAAGAAATAAGTAAGAAGGGGTAAATAATAATGCTAGAATTGAATAACATCTATAGGATGGACGAGTTTGGAGAGAATGAAATCATTATGATAATTGATGGAGTTAACTCACTCCTAAATGGATAGAAGAGTTATCTAGAAGACATAATTAGATGTGGTAACAAAGAAGATTATAAGGATGAATTTTGAAGATAGTTACCAAGGAGTAATCCTATTGGATCAAGTAGGTATAGTTAATGAGTAATATCTCATAGTTATATAGAGATACTAAGAAGATAAATATAATACAACTATAATGTTGTATTGATGAGGCCTTGATTAGCCAACTAGAAACCTCAATCATAAAGGATCAAAGGATTATGATCATGCCTTATTCACCTATATTGAATGCTTATACCATGTATAAGTGACATTGGTGGATAAAACATGATTGAACCATAGTATAGATAAATTATCCTAGATTAACCATTACAGGTCACATTAATACAATGTGAGGCTAGAGTATTTGTTATTAGAGTTAAGTAGAGACAAGATAGTATAATTAAAATGATGTTAGAGCAACATTGGATTAAAGAAGTAGTATTTTCCTCTTTGGAAATACTAAGCACTTGAGGTGAAGTAGGATTTGATGTATACATCTATTGAAGTGATATTAGTGAAGGATGATTAAGGAAGAGTATGATTGGAGTTAGAAGTAACCACTTGTTGGATTGGGGATTATCAACAGTAGAGTAGTTGATATATCCAAATATAGATATGAAAACGTTAAGAAAGGCTTTAATGATAAGCTCATTGGAATTACAAGAGGTGTTAGAAGAATAAAAGGTGGATAAGAATATTCTTGTGAGGTAAAGCTCATCATGTTAACACATGATGATGGATAGGAAGAAGTAGTATATCTAGGAAAGGAATTCCTTAATCAGAAGTCCAGAATTGTAAATTATGGAAGATAGGAAATTCTTGGTAAACACTAACACCTAATTCTATAACCAAACCTATTATCCATTTCATCTAATTGATCTATCATCTTGTTTCCACAATGCTTTATAGGAATATTTTCCTATATCAAATCACCTGAGCACATATTTGTCATTTTCAACCATCATTATCATAGGTGCTTAGGAACCATCTTCATCAATTATTTCTCATAAAATAGCCTAGAAAACAATCCCACTATTTTACTTCAAAGGGTGATAACATTAAAAATTATAAACATTAAGACAATATGATTAACCATTAATCTTTATTCACGTCAATAAAATAAATTTGAGAATATTAAACCTTCTAAGAATTTATGGTAAGCATTTTCAATTTAAACTTTAACTCTTTTGTTAGTAATAATAAAAATATATATACATTGCCATTTCCTAAATTATGAGAATAATATTAACCCTATTAAGTACTCAAAACTTTATGTATCAAATAATAATGAAGAATCAATGAATATAAAAGTTTCCTTAATATTATGTACTAATAAGAATAAAATCTTATTAGTTAGTAGTAATACATTCTATAATAAGTTTATGAATTTATGCCCAATTAAATTCATATTAAGGGCCCTCACAAATAATAATAGAAAAGGTATATATATAAAGAAAATAAAGAAACCCTAAACAATATATAATAAAAGTTCACCAATTGATTCTTAATAACTTCAATATTACTGCAATTACTCAGAAAATAAATTCCATAAAGAAATTTTAATCAAATGTGTAATATTCAAACCTGAAAACAAAACTGATAAAAGAAAAGATATAGTGAGGAAAAAAAACTGCAACCAGGACGCAGCCCAACTTCCCTCTCTCTTAACCGTCGCCCACGAGCAATCATAGCAACCCAATAGTGGCCCAAGCACAGCCCAATACCAGCCCAACTTACCTTTCTCTCTGGTTGACAAGTGGGACCGAGGAAGGACCGCAGAGCAAATCAGAAAAATTGCTAGGGGGTTTTCCGCGAAAGGTACTTCGTCGTCTTCCTCCCCGACGTCACAAGCAGCTGGCTGTCAGCATCGCCGTCGTCCGCCGCCGCGCTATGACGTCCGGCCGTGCCAAGATCCGCGCCACCGCTCATGGTCGTCTACAAGTAGCCTAGACGCCGCCGGAGAACCCTAATTCTCTTCTTCCTCTTTGATTTCTCCTAGTAGCCAAAAACCTAGCTCGCCGGTGTTCATCGTTCCGGCCACGTCCGACCACCTCTTGACTCGCCGAGATGTCTAGGAACTCTGCCTAGTTCATCTCCGTCCATTGCCCCGAAGCGTGCATGCGCGCGAGGTCTCCACTGACGCAATCGAACCCTCGTTCCTCGTCTCTGGCCGTCGCGCTCGCCATCAATTCTGGCCACGAGTCACCTCGCCGAGCTCTTCTTCACGCTCCTGGTGAGCTACTGATCACGCTATTCCTCTCCGTTGATTCGGTTGCTTCCTGAATCGAGCCACCATCGTGTGTCACCGTGCACAGCCGCCAAACATCGTCGTGATCCACTCGCGGGTGACCATTTCTTGGCGGCGCCACCACAGTTAGACTCCTTGTGTTGTCCTCGTTCCAACCAACACAACCGCAGCCGCTCGCGCGTTCGGGATTGCTCGATCGATCATCGATCTGAGAGGGATCCGGCGGGTCAGCTCGTTTGACCGATCGTTGCCCATGTGGCGTGTGACGTGGTCCCTGGCCCACCTGTCATTGGCTGTGGGTAGATATTGGGCCAGTAACAAATGAATTCACCAATCTGAGGGATGATGTGGCCGATGGCCCACTAGTCAGTGACTTAGTCTAGGTTACCTCAGGTGTAAAAAGTATTTTTTGTTTAGAAAATAATTAAAACAATATGAATTCAAATTTCAAATATTCCAGAAATAAAATAAAATGATTAAATCTTGTAAATTTAATATCTTTTATTTTATAAGTCAGAAAATACATATAATATATGAAAATGTTTAGAAAAATAAAATCTACAACTTAAAAAACTATTATTAAAAATTACTATGATGATTATTTAAATAAATATTATTTAATAAAGGTTTTATAAGTAATAAAACTTTGATAATTAATATTTTAATAATGGTAAAATGTTAAAAATATAAATAAAATACTACAAAACTTAGAAAAATAAGAATTATACTTTAAAATTATAATTATACATTATTATTTCACTTAATTAAATATTTGTTAATTATTAAGTATTTATAAAGTAATAAACCTTGTTAAAATCATATCTTATTATTTATACATCACAAAAATAAATGTAGTATATCAAAATGATCACAAAAATAATACCTACATGTTAAAAATGTGATATTCCACTTTTGAGTTAAATAAAAAGTTAAACAACTTTAATAATTTAAATATAAAGTTATTCCCTTAATAGATAATTTATATAAGGTAAATAATTTTTTTTAATATTCCTAAAATTGCCAATTTAGATTTAATAAGTAATACCAGTCTTCAATGTTGATAAATATGAAGTCAAAAGGGTTCAACACACTTTAAATGCAATTTGTTTAAATTATCCTTCAACCATAAGTGCAGAATATTTTATAAAAGAATCCTTATCCAATCTAAAATCTCCAAGAATAAATGTAATAAGCTAAAACCATTCTTTTATTTCAACTACAAGTTATGAACAAATAAAAACACTATAAGTGAGTTCATAAGTAATAAATAATATTGTTTACTTATTCACAAACATTAACCACACCCTTATAGGGAGATAAATTCCTTTATACCATTATAATGTAAAAGAAATCACTAATCTAATAGAAGTAATGCCATTCTTAAGTAACTCTAAGAAAAGAATATAAAATGAACAAGATACAAGTATCATAAGTAATACACCCTAAGTCTATCTGAAGGGTTCGCAGCATAGAAAACAAAAAATTTCCTACGATGGGAACTATGTACCAAGATCTATCTACTAGATACAAACAACGGGCGGATGTATATCCGTAGAGAACATACCCTTGAAGACCGACAAAGCTTAACGAGTTTAACTTGTGGTTGATGTAGACGATCTCTTGCCGATCTCAAGATCGAGAGGAAGTCCTAGCGCCGCAAATCAGTAGCGCATCCGTGCTCGCACACACGTTCGAGGCACCGAGCAACCTCCGCCTCCTCGCTCCAGCGATGCAGCGGAAGCACAACTCTTTCTTGCCGAATAGCCACCGGGAACATGTATCTCGCTAGTCCGAGACCATGGGGGATAAATTCTAGAGGGGGAGAGAGATCCTTCACGAGGAGGTGTGAGAGACAAGTGAGGAGGGGGGCTCCTTTTATAGGAGGAGGGGGAACCCCAAGGGGGTGGCCGGCGCGTGGGTATGCCCCCTTGCCCTCCCCTCTTCATGTGGGTGGACACTCCACTCACAAATCTCCTTTAAATTCCCTCCACTCAAAAGTCCACTCAAATTCCCATTAAATTTCCACCAAATTTAATGCAAACTCTCATTAAATAAAACTCTTTTATTTTATTCAGAATTTTGTCAATTACTTTAATGACAAACATTCACAAATAACCCCTTGCTAGAATTCCATTTCACATGCATAACCACTTTATGCAATTTCACCCGAAAACCTGTTTCGGTATCTAGTGAAATAAATTCCTGCGCTTGTTCATTCTTTCGGCATGAAACATTTGGTCCAATTGGATGTCGGTGTCTCTTAAGTGTGTCACCCTACGGTTCGTGAATAATGCGGACATGATCGAGACCCCTCTCGGATCAATAATCAGAAGCGGGATCTGGAAACCCATACTGACTCCCACACATTCAACGATGACTTTCTTGTGATCGTCGGAACCTTTTACGCTAGTATCTTAATCCCTTTGTTTCACGATATATTACATGTCCGAGATTCGATCATCGGTATCTCCATACCTAGTTTGATCTCGTTACCGACATGCACTCTTTTCTCGTTCCTGTGATATAACATTCTAGTGATCAAATCACTTGCTTGCAAGCTAATCAATGTGATATCACCGAGAGGGCCCAGAGTATATCTATCCGTCATCGGGATGAACAAATTCCACTCTCGATCCATGAGCCTCAACATAACACTTTATTAGTTCTGAATCCATCTTTATAATCACCCTGTTACGGTGTGACATTTGATGTTATCAAGAAACTCTTCCGGTGTTAGTGATTGACATGATCTCATGGTCTAAGGATTAGGATCACTTCGTAAGTTGTTATAGCAATATAAACTCAATGACTTTGATCGTAATGCTATACTTCGGATGAATGTTCATCACACCATTACACTAATGTTGTGATCCCGTTATTAACAACATCCAATGTCCATGATCAGGAAACCTTGATCATCTTGTTAATCAACGAGCTAGTTTATGAGAGAGGCATAACTAGGAACTTTCTGTTTGTTTATTAAACACACATGTATTAACGTTTCCATATTAATACAATTATAGCATGCAAAATAAACATCTATCATATACTTGGAATACACATAATAAACACTTTATTATTGCCTCTCAGGGCATATTCCCTTCACTATCTACATCCTTAAAGTTACCTTTAGTTTGCAAAGCTTTAAGTATAATGCTAAAGACTTTATTATATGCTTTATAGTTAACTTTGGTCTGTTGTAATTAAGTTATAAAGCATCTTAATACCAAATCAACCCAGTTAACAACCAAGATAGATAAGTCTCAAATACTACTAATATCATGAATTCCAGTAAAGGCAATTCTTTCTGACTTAAAGACTATAACTAGGAAGAACACCACATATGATTAACTTAAAAGCTTAAATGCTTCTGCTTAGTCGAGTAAGATTTTCTTCAAATGTTATTCGTTTTGCCACTTCAATCAACATATGACAATTAATAGTAAACACCTTACTTTATACTTTACTTGTATAATAAGATTGTTAATACTTAAATTCTTTATGAGTGACATTACTTGTAAAGTAAAACTTGAAGATAAACAATTAAGATGTAAGCAACCTTGAGTAGCATTCCATACTGTGTATTTTTTTGTTGTATAAATACATGTTGTTTTCCACACACTCACAAGCCTTAAAAAGAAGCACATGTATGAAACTTAATTTAAAAGGGCAACACATTCCAAGGAAAAACCCTTTCCAATATCCAAACCCTAGAACAACGCTATTCTCGAGATTCGCGTTTATCAACTTGCATTACATTACTTATGCATAAAAGCATCTTGCTTCTTTAAACATTAGTCCTTACCGGACCAATAATGCAGATTTCAACTATTGGATCTTATATTGTCTTGAAGACCGTGAGTGCATACTCTTGCAATCACAAAAGGCAAGTTCACACTTGCTCATGTCCTTTGATTATTTTATGTAAAGTATTTTACAAATCCAGTGTTGTCATCACCTGCATTTGAAAAAGGACAGAAAACACCATTTTCATTATAATGTGATTATAGGTTATTTACCATGAGGTAATAACCTACTATAAGAGTTCCGGTGGTAAAGGAACATATTACCTAGGACTTAACAACCAATGTCGCCAGTGATTCTTGCGCCGTATATCACGCGCTGACCATGAGATTTGGAATGGGACAGAGAAGTCAGCTGTATCTTTTCCCTCTCGCATGGAGCTGGATGTGCGGGTCGTGGCTGTTATCACTCGTAGCATGCATATCATTTATGGTAATTCATAGAGGATATGCAGCATATGGGTGGGAGCCCTCAACGTCCCACGATAGTTTTGGCATCTGAATGGTATGTACTGCCATTGCCGTAATTCAATAGGTGGGTTGGCGTACACCAAAGAGACATGCGGGGTCACGGAGAAGGTAGTGATTGGCTTGGATCTTAGTCTGGGCCTCACACCAAGGAAGTGTGAACGAACCTGCAATTCGGATGTGCAACAAAGCTAATATCTCTCATGGGTAAAGTGACGCACCTCTGCAGAGTGTAAAAACTGTAACTTGTTACTCCCTGTTTCGGGAAGGAGCTGCGAACGCGGCAGGAAAGGAACTACATGAAAGTTCTGGTAAACCCGTGAAGGCTGACGGACATAGCTTTTCAGAATAAAAGCAACCTTTGAAGAAATGTTTACGAAAACCTGCATTGCCTATGACCTATGGTCTGTGGCTGTAGATATAGTGCATCAAACACTCCTTTTCTAGTGAACTTGCTGAGTACGCTCGTACTCAAAGTATCTTCTTAACCCTTGCTAGGTTCTAAAGCCAGTACAAACTACGTATACATCAAGTTATGCTCCAGGAATCATCATCAAAAGCTAACGCTCTTCAATGAAGTCAAGAAAGTCAACATATACATCAACTCAAGTGAAGACGAAGTTGCTGATTAGATAAGAATAGAATTTCTAACCCTAGAACCTACTTCTGTAGAGTATTGCAATAGCAGCAATGCAAGCCAGTAGTTCAGTTACTAGTTTTATAAGTATGGTAGCTATGAGTTATTTATTCCTGATTCTTCTTTGTAAGAAGTTTCTTTCTCTCTCTTAAACCTAGAGTGTTCTCTGGATCTTGTGTAAAGAGTTGAGTTGTAACCTATAGTCATGTCTTGGACCTACTATGTTTCTGTTGTACTACTCTGAGGGATGTAATACTAGTGAACGATGTTTCATTGGTGTTATGTCAACGACTATAGTGTACTACATCATGCAGTGGTATGATGGGTCACCGCAATCGCCTAACTAAAGTGGCTCATTTCATACCCGTGAAGACAACCTACACAAGTGCTAAGTTAGCCAAGATATATATGAACATGATTGTATGCCTACATGGAGTACCTAAGAGTATTGTGTCTGATAGAGGAACTCAATTCACTTCGCATTTTTGGCGACAACTACATGAATCATTGGGAACAAGATTAGAATTCAGCACAGCTTTTCACCCCCAGACTGATGGACAGACATAAAGGACCAATCAGATTCTTGAGGATATGTTGAGTGCATGTGCCCTAGACTATGGTGCTAGTTGGGATGAAAGTCTGCCTTACGCAGAGTTCTCTTATAATAACAGCTATGAAGCCAGCATTGAGATGGCACCATTTGAATTATTTATGGAAGAAAGTGTACTACGCCATTGCTATGGAGTGGTGTTGGAGAAAGAAATTTGTTAGGACCATAATTGATCAAGGAAGCTGAAGATAAAGTCAAATTGGTAAAGGACAGATTGAAGGTAGCCCAGTCCCGACAGAAGAGCTACGCAGATCCAAAGCGTAGAGAAGTCACCTATGAGGTAGGTGATAGAGCTTATCTTAGAGTCTCACCACTTTGTGGTGTGAAGAGATTTGGAGTCAAAGGAAAATTGGCACCAAGATATGTTGGACCATTCAAGATTTTGAGTCGCAAAGGAGAAGTGGCTTATGAGATTGAATTTCCCAATTCTCTGTCTATTGTTCACAATGTGTTTCATGTGAGTCAGTTGAAGAAGTGTCATCCGGAGAAGGAAGAAACTTCATTGAAGGATATTATACCCTTAGAAGAGGTTCAGTTGGAGAGTGATCTCACCTATGAGGAGAAACCTATCAAAATCCTCGAGACTGCAGAAAGAGTTACTTGTACCAAGACTATCAAATTCTGAAAAGTTTAGTGGAACCATCATTCCGAAGAGGAAGCAACTTGGAAAAGAGAAGATGACCTTCAGAAAGATCACCCTCACCTATTTGCTAGCCAATCCGGATCTCGAGGGCGAGATTCATCTTAAGGGTGTTAGATTTGTAACATCCCAAAAATCATGAATTGTAAAAGCATGCATTGCATTCATATTTTCAAAGCATTTAGAGCTAGCACAAAAAATTTCAAAGTTTGAATTCAAACAAAACCATTTGTATGCCTATTTTATCAATCATATGAGGCATGGTTTTGTTTTATTTTTCAAAAGGGCCAAAGTGTTTCTGAGTGAATTTGTGTGTTTAACACACTCTTGGACACTAGAATGATCTCACAAAATTTTGGTGGAAATTTGACTGGATTTGGAGTTGATTTGAGCTTTCAAAACTCATTTAGAAAATCAAATCAGAAAAAGAAAAACAAAAGAACAAAAAATGGAAGCAGACCAACCAACTGGATCAGCCCCCACCCCCCCCCCCACGGCCCAACTCGCGGCCCAGCACAGCCCACCCGGGAAACCCCCCTCTCCCTCGTTTCCTACCCTGCACACGCGCACCCACTCGCTGACGACTGGACCCTGCAGCCACGTCACCCCCTTCGTCCTCAATCAACACCGACGACCACCTCGCCACTGCTGTTTTCCCCACTGATGTCGCGCTTAATTGCATTAATTCCGCGAGTAATTTCCTCCCCCGATCCCCTCTACTTAACCCCCTCCCCCTTCCGCTCTTTTCCCCTCACGCCATACCCATAGAGAGCCCCCAGGCTGTCCGCACACGAGCTCACACCACCGCGGTACCGAGCCTCTCCGGCGATAGATTCCGGTGAGAACTGGCTACCCCTCGCCCCCTAGTTCTTGCTATCGTATTCTCCACTCTTCCATGCATCTAACACTGCTTGCGGTCTTCTTTTTGGTGGCTTGTAGCGTCGTCTTCGTTGACACTCGCGCGTGCCCGACGACAAGCTCTACTCCGGCGAACAAATACGGTAAACCTAGCCTCCCCCTCCTCTCTGGTTGACGCTCGTACACTCATCGTCCCCATGCGCGTCTAACGCCGCCTCTTGCTTGTTTTTCCATGCCCTGTATTGCCGCCAGTGACGACGCCCGAGCACAACCGAAGCCGACCTCACCTCCGGCGAGTAATTCCCGACGGTCCCGTACGCCCGCGCCTCCACTTCGTCGACCATCGTCATCACCTCGTCTCCGCACTTCGGTAACGACCCGTGCCTTCCCCACTCACCCCCTAGCGCCGCCAGTTCACCGCCGGCAGGAGCGTCGCCGCCGCTCTGGCCATTCGTGCCGCCACACTATGGTCAAGCGACCAACACCGTTAGATCTAGATCTAGTGGATCTGATTAGATCACTTAACGAAGAGGTATCAGTAGATCTGGTCCATGCGATTTCATTTAAATCATGTGGCCCTTGTTGATCGATCCAGCCAAATCGGTATGGGCCAATCAGACACAGCCACGTGTCTGTGTTCTGTTTAAATAAAATTCAGAAAAGGTTTTTGAATGTTTAAACTTATAAAATTCATATCTTTAGTTCTGTTTGGCCAAATTTTGCAAATAATATATCAATGGATTCAGAAAAATAAATTCTACACTACTATGAGCTTGAATTTTTATTTTCCTTCTGTAAAATTAGATTTATTTGCATAATCAAATATAGGCTTATTTGGGCTATATAAATTATTTGGAAAATGATTTTTAAAGCAAATTTAAGTTTATTTGGACTATAAATAGATGGTTTTGTATTCAGTATTGTTTGGTTTGAATAGTTTAGTGTAGAAATTCATTCCATTGCATTTGCATGCATTCATATATATTTATGCTTGAATTATTTGAATGTGATTTTGTTGTTATTATTTTATGTGTAGATTTTGGTGCTAGTGGTGATTGTGAGTGTGAGGATTGTTGCTACTCTCCCAACTACTACCAAGGCAAGTGGTGCTTCATGTATTTTGTCCTATTATTTTTGACTATGCATTAGTGATATTTTGAATAGGACTTGCATGGAATTTTGCTAAATATAAATATATGCTATGCCATGGGAAATCCTAGTAGTTGTAGTCTTGGTAGAATTTTTTCTAAGTTAAGATACTTGATATGTTATCATGCTTAGCCTAGCTAGTAGCAAACAAGTGTGGATTATATTACATTCTATGGAAAATTTTGCTTAGTCTTTGACTTGTGTTTTTGCTTAATAAAACAACTAAGTGAATGAATCACCTGAGTGAAATGGTATGATGGTTTGTGTTGAGTTGTTACAAAAGGCCCATGTATATGGCCTATCTTGTGTATCACACTTGTTGAAAGCCACCCAGGAACAAAGGGATTTGAGATACTTAGTGTTTAGAAGCTTCTAGTGCAACCACATGGCATATGGGCTCTGCCTTAATCCTATAGGTTGCAATAACTTATCCAGATGGACAAATGGTGGTAGGGTGATAGGTTGGAATGCGTCCATGGTGGTCTAAGGGAAGACTTCTGAAGGATCTCGTATCGATGCATGTCGAGTCTTGTGAGGAAAGTGCACCACCTCTCGAGAGGGTAAAACCTAAGTACTTAGCCGTGTCCCAGGCAACGGACAATTTGAGCATCAAGACATTGAAGCTATCAAGGATCTCCTCATCCCAATTTCCAAGTTAAAAACTTGTGGTTGAACAAGGGTTAAAGGTTCACCAATGTCTATTGGTGGTTCCTTGGGAGATTTGACAAACAAAAACTTAGAGTTTTTCAACTGATAAGGAAAACCTTTTTTGAGCAAAGGAAGCCTAAGCTACACTTAGCCAAATTCATATAGATGATAGAAACCACTATTCTACTATGGTGTCACTTGCCACTACTATTCCAAATGTATTGACCCACTATGGTTGTAACTTATGATGTTGCAGGTTACTCTGAAGGAGATTAGGGTTGTGAGTCTACACTCAACATGCTTGTCTGTGGCACATGAAGATGAAGACTTATAGTTATTTACTTTGTGTTATGAACTCTTGTACTAGCCTTGGCTATTGAGTTGTAAAATACTATGTTTATCTCTAGAATGACGATGTAATAAAGACCTTTGTTTCTGTGTACTTCATCTTAAATTGTGGATGCTAGCATTTGATCCAGGGACTAGCATTGCAATCACAGGGACCTTTACCTTATAAAGGTGGGGTCCTACACAAAGTAATCGTAGAAATATGTGTTAGAATTAATGGGCTGAATCATTAGACCATGTGTGATTTCAGATTTTCCCTAAAATCTCAAAGCCCATGTATATGAAAGCCCATATGTGATTTGGCCCAAGTTGGTGGCAGCTCACATGTGTGTGGCAAGAGCTGTGGGAGCTAAAGTTTAGTCCCACATGGAAAGTTGAAGGAGATTTGCACCACCTTATAAGATGGAGTGTTGCACCACTTTGTAAGTGAGTAACAATAAGAGAGCTACACGCGCGCTCCTCCGACGACGACGTCGCTGCTCACACGCACGCTCGCCTCGTCTCGTCACGATGCGCGCGCGCCGCGCGTTGCGGGAATCTCGCCGAGCCGAGCTTTATTTTGCTGCTCAGGAAAATGTGTGCAGTTAGACAGACGTGTCAACAGTTAGCGGATTCGGGTCGCTCCCGGATTGAGGGCTATCTGTAACCGACTTCGTGTCCTGTACGGGATTTCTGAGCCTCTCTATATAAACGCCTGTGCGGCTTTCACAACGTACGACACCAAACCAATCTAGGGTTTTGCCATCCTCTCTGCTTGCGCCGCCATCATAGTCTACTCCATCCCGCTTGCCAGCGTGCACCGGCGATCGGGAGAGCAGGTCCCCGGAAGCACTCGCCTTTGTGATCCTGTACGGAAGAGGGTGAATAAGGTTTTTGAGAAGTGCTCCGCGCGACTGCTCAAGTTCGTTATCATGGTGCGTCTTCTCGGTCGTCAAGCCGGATCTCGTGCCCGTCGTCTTCAACGCCGACTTCTTCGACAGGATACTGCACCAACGACGACTACATCGACAACCGATCAGTATGTATACCATCATCAGATCTGTTGTTTTACTATGGCTGTTAGTGCGTATAATCTGCTATTGTTCATGTTGATCAATACATCTAGTATGTTAGAGGTTCACGTGATTGTAGCTGCTGTTGTCATGATTTATATCCTGGAATTAATCGTGGAAATTATGCCTAATATTCCAACAATATGTGGGAGTCATTTGAATTTCCAGATTTCTCTATTGGTTATTGATCGGAGAAGAGTCTCGGTCATGTCTGCATAATTTACGAACCGTAGGGAGACACACTTAAAGGTTCGATGTTGTTTAGTAGATATGAAATGTAAGTAGGGAGATCGAATGTTGTTCAGAGTCTCGGATGGGATCCAAGATATCATGAGGATATCCGGAATGGTTCAGAGAATAAGATTTATATAAGAAAAGTCCAATTCCAGAGTTAGGAAATAATTCCGGTGTTTTCACTGAAATGATCTAGAAGGGTCTAAAAGGTTCATCGGAACGGAAGGGGAATGGTGTATGAATGTGTCATGACTAAGTGGAATGGTTGCATTATGTCCTAGATCAAAGGGCTGTGCAAATAAAGAGTAAAATCAAACTCTAAAATTAAAAATCAAAAAACAAGTTTGAAAAGTTACAAGCACATGGAGAGCTTGCACCAAGGAGAAGTTACCTAGACGTCCTTATCCCTGACAGGTCGTAAACGACGCAGAGCTTGCATTCGTTGGCCCCCGATCTGGCGTAAGTAGTACTACTACTAGCACATGGTGGATTTACGGTCCCCGCGCGCGCATACCTTCGTTTTGACATCCTCCGGTTCCAAGTTAAGTCGTCACTTTGGTCCATAGCCAACTTGGTCCACTACTACGCTCACCGTTCAATGCATGTGTCAGTACTAGCACTGTCACCGATTTGTTTTTGGTCGTGACGAAATTATATGTTGGCGGGACATCTATCTGTAGGATCTGCAACTCTGCAAGAGACGTCAGCCTCCCCATCCCATCGCAGCGATATGGAGATGGAGGTCGTAACTGGTAGGGCCCGACCGACCGACCGGCAGGCACACCACCACTACCAGCAGCACGGCACACAGCAGCAGGTTATAAATGATGAGCATTGACACGGTCACACGAACGGACGACGACGACGACGAGACGGGCCAGTGCGAACGAAGACTACCCGCCGCGAAGGGCGTGAACAACCACCGTGGGGCTGGCTGCGGCTGGGTCTGGGAGGACGGCTCGGCACGGGCTCTCCGCCGCCGCGTGAGCGTGACCTCGCCTTGCCGCGTTGCGACGCGACAGCTACAGCTACTCCACTACTTACTGAGCCGCGCCCGTACACGCGCACGAGGCGGGTGGCCGATCCGTGTCGATCGGGAAGGGGAATCAGGCAGGCGAGAAGTGAGGCTATGTGGCGCTAACAAGGACTTAGAGCATCTTCACTCGCCTACCAAGAGACCGATCCGGACGTCGAAATTACGTCCGGACACCGAAAATCGGACCGGTCGCGTACACAGAGATCTCTTTTCGGTCGGATTTGAGTCAACTTTGGTCCGGAATACGTCTTGGGGACGCCGGACGAAGCGAATTCGGCGAGTGGACCAGCCTGTCAGCGACAGAAGCCGACTCGCCGCCATCCTTCCCGCCGTTTTACTTTTTCCGTCCTCGCCGCTACACCATTCCCGCCATTCTTCCGGCCTATAAAAGCCGTATATCTCGCCGTCTCTCTTCACAGTTTCTCACACCACCACAACTCCGGCGAACTTCGGACGTTCACACCTTTCTTCCTCCTCAACTCCGGCGAACTATGGCCGCGGGCCGACGCATGCTGTCGCCGTGGGAAGCCCGGCTGCTCCGGGAGGCGAACTATACGGCCCTGCCAGACACTCGTCTCCCCCTAGGCTGGAAACTCAGCGCCGGCGGGATCCCTGTTCCACCGGTGCCGGACGGAGAGGACCTCGTCAGAGAGATCCAGGCGGCTATTGCCGCCATGCAAGACCCAGAACTCGCCGGAGAGATCCAGGCCGCTATCGCCGCCATGCAAGACCCAGATCTCGCCAAGGATCAGGGCAACCTGGTCTTCTGGAGGCAGTTTTTTGCCGACAGGCGCCTTGAGGAACTCGCCCGACACGACGAACCGCCGGGCTCGCCGCCGCCGCGTAACAACATGGCTTACCGCCGCCGCTGGTGGAGCGTTCCAGGGCGGACTCCGGCCGGAGTCATGGCGTACATCGAGGCCGGCAACAACCCCCGCCTCGGCCTGTAGTTGCGGCGTCCGGCGTCGATCACGACGGCTGCCTTTTCTAGTTATAAATTTCGATGTACTATGTGCCCCTTGCCTGCTTTAATGAAATTCCGCCTATATTCGCTCATATTTCGTCGAGTTTAAGTGAATTTAGCTGAACTTGGAAACTCGGTCTGGATATGCGAGTGGGAAACTGGATGTACCCTGGCCGAAAACACGATTCGTCCGGCCGAAAATTAGTCCGGTTTTCGGCCTAGATACGCCCAACAAATGGAGATGCTCTTAGCATCGGCCAACATCTGGGGCTGCTGAGGAGGAGCAACGGCCGCTGCCTCCGGGTCCGTACACCCTGGTGCAGGTTAGCTGCCACCTCGACCTCAACCTCAATGCCCGTTGGTCCTGTCCGTCACGTACGAAAGCAAGCCTCCACCCGACCGCCAACGTACGAGCGTGCCGCGGCAGCTCAACAGTTCAATCTGGCTGGCAGTGGCAGGCCAGACGGCACACCAAAGCCGAGCAACCGACCGGTGGCAACGATCGGTGGATGATCCTCATCATCCGATCCGACTAAACAGTGCAGTGCAGTGCAGCGCAGCGGTGGCGCGGGTCAGCGTGTAGTAGTAACTTTTGAGCGTCGCAGTAACTGAACCCACGTTCGCCGCCTCCGTCTCCTCGAGATGCCCGTACGGATCAGGCAGGCAAGCAGTGTGCCCTGTGACTGACTGAGTGACTGCGCTGTGGTGTGGTCACCACCGCGATTCATTTCATTTCCGCCACCGCTGCTTCGTCCGCGGGTATTAAACGCGCCTCCCTCCCTCCCTCCCTCCACGACGCCCCCACGCCGCGCCATCTCCCGCACGGCCACGGCACCCGCCATTTTTAATACCGCACCGCTCCAGCCTCCAGCAAGCGCACGCTTGTCGCCTCGACTCGCGCTCTCGTACGTCCATCACCACTCGCTGCTGCTGCTGCTGCTGCTACCGCTGGGTAGCGGCGGAGGTAGAGGAGGAGCTGCCGAGATGCCGGTTGGTGGTGGGGTGGGGCTAGCGTCACGCGGCGGCGGCGGAGGTGGATGCTCGACGTCTCGCTGCGGCCCGGTTAGTGACTGATCCCTGCATTGCCCAGATTCGTTTCAGCTTGAGGAGTATATTAATTCATGGGAATATAGTGTCAAACCACCGAGTCCTATTGGATTGGAATTGGATTGGAGCTGCGTCGTCGTAGAAATAAGAAAGTTTGGGTGACTTCACTTCAGCAAAGGGAGTGGTGAAATGTAGGTGGTAGTGATTAGTCTGTTGTTCTAGGATAAATTTGCAACCTGAAAATCATAGCTGTAGCTGCTAAACCACTGTGACTGTGAGACGAGACAACCTAATGGCGGCTCTGCCTTGGGGATATAGCACCAAAAGTGGACCGTACTTCCTCGATAACGAAATGGGCATTCTGCTACCTACGATATTCTTTCCACCATGATGTCCATTTGCTTCTTTGCAACTTGCGGCTTCACGGACCAGGCTGTTTTTGCTTTATTATCTACAGTAATTAACACCATCGTTAGCGCAGGCTATGCCAAGCTTCACGCGATTAGGTGGTGGGCCGGGGACAGATCTGGAGCCTCATGGCTTACCTACCTCCTCCTCATCCTCCTCCTCCGATGGTGAGCGCACTGTGTCTGTCCGCGCACAGCTCACTGCTTGTCTTCTTGCCTCTGGATTCTCCGGTTCACCTCTAACTTTACACCCCCTTTAACACTGAAGAAGCGCTTTCGTTTTCTCAAGATTCTGCAGCTTCCACAGTGTCACGCGAGGAGGAGGACGACGACCACGGCGACGGGGCACTGGAAGGGCTGAAGGGAGACCACCGCTGGGTACAACGCCCGAGGCCGACCAAGAACCCAGTCCTCCCTTCTGCCGGAGGTGATAACATTCTTCAACTTGCATTACCGGTGATTGCTGGTCTCTATTGCTCCTGCACAATCATGAGTCCTAACTCTTGTTATGCTTGCACCCTGTTTGATAGAATGCCAAGACCAGCGCCATCCATTGGGGGCTCTTCTTTTCCATGGTAGGAAGGACCGGAAGCAGCGCCCAGCCTCGCTCGATTTAGGTTGTCCAGGTGGTGTTGATAGATCATCATCCACGCATTCCCCTGCTTTCTTTGTCAGTGGTCTGGGGGTGATGAGCAAGGGGTTAGGTGTGTCGCCACAGAGTAGATCAGGGCTGTTAACTAACCCAGGAACACCGAGCTACAGCCAGCGTGGCACGGCGGTTGCCGGGTACCAGCAGGGCTGGAGTTCTGAGAGGGTGTCCCTGCCTTCAAACGGTCACGTAAGGCATCCGGGCGGCAGCATAATGGCATTGCCTTACAATAATGGGAGAGTGTTGCCCTCCAAATGGGAGGACGCAGAGAGGTGGATCTTCAGTCCGAATCCCCTCGACGCACTTGGGAGGAATTCGGTGAAGCAGCGTCGGCGACCAAAGTCCAAAAGTGGACCGCTTGGACCTCCTGGTAGGTTTGGTGCACCATACTCATCTGTTTCGCCGTCAACTTCGTTGCTCGGCAGTTCAGGAGTTGGAGATCAAGCAGTGCACTCACCTTTCCTGTCGGGAGTCTTGCTACCAGAGCATGTTTGCGGGGGTAGTAGCAACGATATAAGAGGAGCATCTGGCGAGGATAGCAGCAATGACCGCGGTGGCAGGTCTGGTCTGGCGAGTGCTGCGCATCCTGCTGTGTGGTCTATGAGAGATCGCCATCTATTTGATAGTTCACTTCACTCCCGGTCATTGTCTACTTCCCAAGAATATACTCAAGGTATTGATGCCTTATCCTCTTAAGCCCCGTGTTTATCATTACTTTTAAGTTTAATGGCTGTAGTAGCTTTGACAAGTGTAAACTGTCAAAAGAGAAACATTTTTTGAGTATGTTTTATTTTTGCTAAACAAAGTGCACATACTGGAGTAAGGTGAAGTATACAAAAGATTTGGATGATTGAACTGACTTGTTTAGAGTGCAGAGTGCTTGTAGCCAGCGCGCTTAGAGTGTTATTCATCAGAACACAGTGGCTTGTTTCAGTCTTATGGATCATGCCAACATTGCTCAAATTTATTGATATTGTTTTGTTTAGGTTGCTCACCACATATGCCATGTGGTAACATTGCTCAAATTTCACGAGGAGCTAGAAACTATTCTCCTAAAACTTTTTATGTTGCTCCTTGCGCAGATAAACAGGTTGAAATTACAAAAGACTTGGCAACTAGCAATACCCCTTTAATTTTGAGGAAGGATGTGGCAACACAAACTAGCCCTGACCTTAGCAGGTCCTCTTCTCCCAACACAAGATCTTCATTTTCTCGTTCCCTGTCAATACAACAAGTCAAAGAAATGGGGAGCTGTTTCTCTGAGCTTGAAATCAAGGATGTGCAGATGGATGATCGGGTCACACTGACAAGATGGTCCAAGAAGCATGTATCACGAGGCTCTGACAAGAACTCAACAAATATTATAGAGTGGAAGAGAAAGACAATGGAATCTAAATCCTCCACCTGGGAAGTAACAGAAACTGCAAAGTGTATATCAAAGTAAGGAAATGCCATTTATATTAGTCCTCCAGGATAAAGTTGTCGTTAGGCTGTCCTTTTTCCAGTAATAACATTGCTCAATGCACTGGTTTTGGTAGAAGGCTATCTGAGTAGATATTTCTTCCTAGAATCATGTTTGTACTTTGGTTCTCTTCTAATATGCTATGCACCTAGTGTTCCTTAAACCTATTTTTGTTTGATATTACAAAGATGCATTGTCTTAGAAGAACTTGCTTGTGTAAGCAAAAGAATGAGGGGAAGTACTCTCATCGCTAATTCAATGGCGCCTTAAATTTCTTATCTAGCCATAACAAAGTGCTGCTGAAGTCGGAGAGTAAAGAGATCTGAACTGTTTTTAGCAACAGGAAGGCCAACAGGTTCTTACAAGCAAAATGAAAGAGAAGAAGAGAATAACCAGCAACATGAGACTGGGAGAGAGTGTAAAAGAGAGCAGAAGTTACAGGGATATTCCTTTTTAACGGGTACAGGGATAATCTCACTACATAGTTTCTAGAGCTAGGGTGCCCATTTTATGCATTGTCAACTGTTGGGTTTCTGGTTGCATAGATATCTAAGATCATCTAGTTTGAAGTTAAATATGAAGTCTTGTTGCAATCGTCTAGCTAGGTATCCACTTATAGATCTGTCACTATTAACTTGGAACAGGTTTTTGTCTAGGTCAGTCTCTAATACAAGCAATAAGTTTACCATGTTTTATTAAAAAACTGATTGGTGTAAACATTGCATTTTGTAGGATTGATGCAGCGGAAGCAAAAATGACAGCATGGGAGAGTATGCAAAAAGAAAAGGCAGAGGCAGCAATACAAAAGCTTGTGGTATGCTTGTTTCGTGCTTCTGGCTTCCTTAATCAGTTTTTATCATTCGCTGCCATAGTAAATGGAGCTATGTTTGGGATTTATAGTTTGCATGCTTAGTTCTTGTTGAAGTTTAATATCTATCGAATCATTTTTTTCAGATCAAGCTTGAAAAGAAGAGATCATACTCACTGGAGAGAATTTTCAACACCCTCAGATCAGCTCATAAGAAAACACAGGTGGTACGCAGTACAGCAGCCTCAAATCATGATCAGCAGATCTCCAGGACTGTCAAAAGGACAACACACCTAAGCAAGAATGGCCAGATGAGTTCTCTGAGTGGATGCTTCACTTGCCAAGCTTTCTAGTCTGATAGTTAAAAGATCAAGTAAGATGGGTTCAATTCTTTGCTATTACTAAATAGTATGGCCATTTTTGCAGATATGTATTATTTCTGCATATGTTTGGCAGCAATGACTAATCAAGCTGATCTTGATATGTTGATATGTTGTTAATAAGCAGTTTATCTACTCACTCTGTTTCATGATATCAGTAAGTAATTTGACTTATGCTCTTTTCAGTTACACTTTAAAGTTGTAATACTCCGCTTATGTGCATTGGAAGATGGCACGATAGATTTAGCATGATAGTCACCTGCATTTGTATATGGCAGTATCATATTTTGCCCATGTCTGGCAGTTTCAGAATCATCAATGTTTGGTTATGTGAAAGCAGACAAGTGCTGTTAGAACATTTGTTGTAAAATCGTATAATCATGTTCCCCTAACTCATCAAGATTTCACCGTTTTCAGGCACTATCGTCACTTTCAAGATGGTAACCAGCGGGGAAGTCATGCTTGTTTGTACAGAACAGCAGACATGGGGAACGAGGATCATCTGAAAATGGTCCATCTGAAAACAAGGATCATATTCTGGCATTTATTGTGTTGGTGTTAATTCTGCTAGGGAAAGAAAAATAAAGTACATGCAGAACTAGAGAAACCGTTGATGATACATGGGGCAACTCTGCAAATGGTGATCTCGGTACATATATTAATAAAATCGTTTTCTGCATCTTGTAGTTGTCTTTCAGGTGCATTAGATGTTCTAGCGTACGTCCATAATACTCCAGGTTTGTAATTAGGAGAACTCATTGTTCTCGTGTGCTGCATTGATGTATAAAATGAACCAGGTTCTTGCTGTTCTACATTGTTGTGCAATTTCCCGTTGATGTTCACAGTACCCAGCGCTCTTCTCTGCCTAGGGAGACTAAAAAATCTCCGTTGTACACCTTACTACCAATACATAGGTGAGCATGGCAGCCTTTCTTTCACTGAAAGATACTTGATGTTAAATCCATAGGCGTTTCATGAATGAGCTAACATCTTCAAAAATCGTGAATACTATCTTCATCCCAAAGCTTAAGGCTGGTATTTTTTTTCAAAAGTCAAACTAAGTAAAGTTTGACCAAGTTTTTAGAGAAAAATATTAATATTTATAATATGAAATACATACCTTTTAATGCATCATGAAACATATTTTCACATGATATCTATATAATATCATATTTTTTATAGTTTTTTCTAAAAGTTTGGTCAAAACTTTCTGTAGCTTGGCTTAAAGCTTTTTTTTATCAGGACTATGAAAAACGGCACAACCTCGCCCCCAGCTCCTCGTTTTCGTCTGGATTTGGTCCACAATCTGTTGGAATTTGGTGTATATTGGGTTGTTGGCCCATTAGACAAATTCTGAAATTCTCTTTGGCCCACTTGTATGTGGCAGCATATGGCTGTGCTAGTGGTGCTAAAGTTTAGTCCCACATTGCTAGTGAAAGGGAAGTTGGATCACCTTATATAGTAGAGTGTTGCACTACTCACTAAGGTGTGACAAGGAGTGAAGCCCTCGCGCACTCCTCTGATGTCGCCTGCCTCGCCACGCGCGCCGCGGGTTGCAGGTTGCAGGAATCTCGCCGAGCCGAGCTTTATTTTGCTGGTTGGGAAAAATTAATTATGAGCCATTAACGAACGCGTTAGTGCTCAAGCACGACTACTGACAACCACGACGTCGTTCGACGACGAGTTCCCGAACGACGACTTTTTCCCGGACGTCAGCGACCTCTTCGGCAACCTCAACATGGGCGACAGCTCTGCTGCAGATACTGTCGCAACTGCATCATATGTGATCTCAAGCTCTCTCTTTCAGATTATGCTAGAGTTTCTAGTTCTAGCGTTTGGCGTAGATGTGATAGGTTTATCTTGTATAGATGTAATCTGTTCATCTACTTTGTTGATCTGCGTGATTGGTTTTACTACTGTTTGTATAATCATGCTTTATCAGTTTATTATTCGGATTAACTCATATGGATTATTTCTTATATTTTCAACAATCCAAAAACCTGATTATAGGCAACTGAAATCCACCGGTGTAGTCGCGGCTACTAGGCCGCCTCCTTTTGATGGCATGCACTATAAGATATGGCGCAAGAGAGCAGTCATCTGGTTTGAAAACCTAAACTGCTATAGCGCCACTCTTGGCAAGCCTGAAGGAGAACTTTCTGCTGAGCAGGAAGCGACCTTTAAGAAAGTCGATACCATGTTTATGGCGTCTTTGTTCAGTGTTCTTGGGGACAACATTGTTGACCCGTATATGTCATTTGATAATGGCAAGGACGCGTGGGAAGCGCTCGAGGCTAAATTTGGGGTCTCGGACGCCGGCACTGAGTTGTATGTCATGGAACAATTCTATGACTACAAGATGATTGATGAGCGCTCCGTCGTTGAGCAAGCTCATGAGATACAATCACTTGCCAAAGAACTTGAGCAGTTCAAGTGTTCCTTATCGGACAAATTTGTGGCAGGTGGCATTATTGCCAAGCTTCCTCCCTTGTGGAGGAACTTTGCTACTTCTTTGAAACATAAGAGACAAGAGTTTTCCCTTACGGATCTCATTAGGTCTCTTTATGTGGAAGAGAAGGCGAGAGCAAAGGACAAAATTGCTCGAGGATTTGAGGGAGGTTCTACTGCCAATTTGGTGCAGAAGAAAAATTTCCAATCCCACAAGTTCAAGAATAAGAACAAATCTAAAGGCAAAGGGAAGTTTGATGGAAAGAACAAGGCCATGCACTCAACCAACTTCAAGAAGAAAAATGATAAGAGGAAAGGCTCTTGCCACGTTTGTGGTTGTCGTGGTGGTGGCATGGCAGATGCCATGGGTAGGCTTAAGTTGGGGGCCGAATGGGTGCTTGTGGTCACCGGGGAGGGAGTGCATGGTCGAGCCATGCACGAAGAACAAGAAGAACTCTCCACACATGACAATTTGATTGATACCCCAAATATTACAAGTGCTCCTTGGGCTGTATTGGCTTGAGTACGCAGTACCTGTTCTCTACTTGGTCCAACCCCCCTCTACTACTGCTATGCCCTCCCTTATATAGGCAATGCTATCTAGTACCCCTTTGGGTTCTAGGGTTTACTGTTTGGATCTTGGTCCCTACAATATGGGTCGGGTTATGGGCTTGCCTTAATCCCATAGGCCCGGTCCATAAAGCTTGACAGCTAACGGTCTTCGGGTACGCTGCTTCTGGTTCTTTTTGGCGTCACGCTGTTACTTTTGTACGCCAGCGTTTGCTTTGGGCGTCACCCGGCTCCTTTTGTGTCACCCGGCGTTTCCTTTCTCTTTTGACCATGCTTTACCATGGTCCTTCCCGAACCTCACTCGGAAAGGTGCCACATGTCCTTCTTGATCCGGCCCTTCCTCGGTTGACTCGGCTCGTTGGTACCTGCAAGGGTTACAACTTTGTCCTATACGGGCCAAGATAGTTTGTATCTCGGATTTCATGCTTATCTTACCCGACCGTTCTTACCCGGCCTGGTTCTTTCTTTACTCGGAGCCAAACCAGCTGCGCCATGTTTCCCTTCTCGTGACCCTACCGGGGGTTATCCCCCCGACATTAGTCCCCGAAGCTGGTGAGGTCTAGCAGTTCAAGCTGTTAGGCGTCTCCAGGTTCCTTTTGTGTGAATGGAACTTAGTTTTTGTCTTTATCCGTTGCAATTTCGCACTTTGTCGGGTTAATCTGACAATTTCGGGTCAATTCTTTGACTTCTTAGCTCATTCTTGCCTCGAGCCGAGTTACTTTGGCCAATTCCGGGTCATTTTCGGCGCACTTCAGTCACTGACAGCTAGTAATCATGATTACTTGCCTCAATTTTTGTTCCAAGTTCTGGCGGCATAGTGACGGCTGCGCAGTTATTCCCCGTCACTATGGCAGTCCCATCAGTCTGCACCTCTTGTCCTTCCAGCCGTGACGTGGCACTGGATTTTTCGTGTATCTTTGGCTACGTGGCGCTCGCTGACTGGCTCACCCGGCGTGGTACACGGCCACACGCTGGCCGCATGGCACAGTTAGATCCCACGACGGGGTTTTTTACTGCCCTTAAGTAGAGGTTGGGGGTTTCCACTTCCCCACGCCCGTTCAGTTTCCTTAGCCTTTCTTCCTCATCGCGCCTGCAAGATCGAACTGCCCTCCTTGCGGTTCCTTCTCCCTCTTGCTCCTGTGCTGTGATTGCCCCCGTCATCCTTCGATTCCAGCATGGGTCCTCGCTGTTCCAAGCCTCTCCTTATCGAGGAGGAGACAGACTCCGACGACCTCATGGATGCTCGCGATGGTGCCCATGGCGCTGAGGAGCAGGAGATTCTTGCCGGCGAGCACGGCGGATGGGAAGGCTCGGAGGTCTCCATCGAGGAAGTGGAGTGGCTTCGCTCCACCAGACGCATTCCGCTGCAAGTGGATTGCCGCCTCCCTTCCGGTGAGATTTCTCCCAAACCTCAGGATGGCGAGCGGGTAGTTTTCCTTTCCCACTTTGAACACGGTTTTGCTCTTCCTGTGAGCACTGACTTTTCCTCGTTTCTTTCTACCTTTGATCTGCAAAGCCACCATCTTCCTGCCAATGCGATTGGCTCTCTCTCTTGTTTCATCTCTGCCTGCGAGGCCTATCTTGGAATTTGGCCCACAGTTCCTTTGTGGGCCAAGTATTTTGGCTTTAAAGTTCAGGTTGTTCCCCAGCCTGGTGCTCCTCGATCCGAGAAGAGGCCGACCCGGTGTGGTGCTGCTAGCGTCACCCCTAGGAGAGATTCTATCTTTCCTCGGGTTACCGGCATTGACTCCTGCAAGAAGTGGCATAGAACCTTTTTCTATGTCAAAAACAGCGGGTCCACCGATAACATCCAGCTCCCCCTTTCTCGGATGAGGTTCCCCACAAGAAGCACTGGCAGCTTGACCCGCGCGACCAATACGCTGCGGTAAACGAGGCTAACGCAATCCTAGAAAGGTTGTTGTCGCCGGATGAGAACTTCCATCTCGCCGACTTCGACCTCATGTGCACCTTTGTTTCTCGCCGGGTTAGCCCCATCCAAGCAAGGAGCCACAAGATGTGCTTTATGAGTGGCTCTCACGATCCCACTCGGCACTCCACCAAGGAGCTCACCCACGACTCCATTGCCCGACGGGTAAGCTCAATGTTCAAATTGAACTTGGCGGATGATTGGGCTTGGAGCTACCTACCATTCAGCCGGGTCAGGCCTGTTCCCTAGGTAAGTTTTCCGAATCGCTTTCTCGCCGAGTTGGCTTTAGCTCTTTTGCCACTCTTAGTTTAGTTCTTGTTTCTCATTCTGTTTGTCTTTCGCAGAATCTCCTTCACCAGGTTGATGACAGTACTGTCCCTCCTGCTAGTTATCATGGGGATCGCTCTGACTCGGATGAGTTCGAGTATGACCTGGAGTGCTTCATGCCCATCCCGCACACTGTGACCGCTTCTGCTTCGGGTAAGAGTCAATCTCGCAATCCCTTACAAGACTGGTCTGACGATGATGAGGATGATGATTATACAATTTTGAAGGTATATGCCTTGTGAGCTTAACCTTTTTGCTTATCCGAGTAAGCCCGTTATTTACTTTTGCAGCTGGCCAGGTACATGACATCCCTCCTCTCGCCGTGGGCGGAGTCGGCAAGATTCCCGTCGCTAAGCCGAAGCGACGCGGAACCTCCTCGAGAACTCAGCCGGCTAAGAAGAACAAGCCCAGTCCGGCAGCTCCTGCTGCCTCTGCTGCTGCCAGCCTGGGCGAGACACGTCAAGCTGCTGGGCGCCGAGTCACGCGCCGAGTCATCCGCGACCCGGTTGTCATCGGGTAAGTTTTTTGCACCTTTCTTTCTTTGCTCTTTTCTTTCTCAATACTGCTGTTCTCTCATATATATCTTGTCGTTTTCAGCGTTGCACCTTTGACGGCGAGTCAGGCTGCTTCTAGCATTGCCTCGCCGCTTACGCCTGCACCTCCTCCAGCTGACTCGGCGGCGCCGAGTCCCGTCCGGGTTGAGGCTAGCACTATTGAGGCTCACGCTTCTCAGTGTCAGTCAGACCCGGTGGGTCATTCGGCTAGCGCTCCTGGCGCTGGCCAGGAAAAACTTCCTGATCTTGGTGCCCACAAGTCTGGCACCGAGAAACCTTCTGCCGCCAGTTCCTCTGGCATCAGCCCTCAAGCTGATGCGAATGAACAACCTCCTGATCTTGGAGCCAGCAAAACTGCTGGACCCAGTCAGGGGGCTCCAAGATCCTCTCCAAATCCTCCTGCTCACTCTCAAATTCTGTCAAAGGGCCAGACCCAGCCCAAGGGTTCTGGTTCTACTCGCCCCTCTTCTGGCAAATCCACCTCTTCCAAGCAAACAACTCTAGTTTGCGCTCCAGGTTCTGCTCCTCAGATCCGGCCTCCGACGTTGGTGACAAAGCTCGCTTCAATGGGTAAGGGGGACGAATCTGCAGCTACCGGGTCAGGTGATGACTCCAGGGCTGTTACCCTCCACACTTCTGCCGCTGCAACCCGTGACACTGTGGGAACCGCCCTGAAAACGGGTCGAGTTCTCACTCGGACGCTCAGTGGGCAGAGCCTCGGTTCGGCTGAGCCTTACGCCGTGGCATGGAATGCAGCAGGCGAGTCAGAGGTCAGCACTCGTGCCGGGAAGAAGCTGAAGCTGGGCCCCAAGGTCGTCTCCGACATAACCCAGCATGCCATTACTCTGATGGCCCACGCCGACGAAATAAATGAGGTGACATAACTTACTCTTTTGTAATGTTGAGAATTTCCCTTATACATATCACCTAGTCCCCGAGATTACAGTCGAGTAAGAAACTTACTCGGCTGTAAGCTCTTAAGCTCTTTGATTCGGCAGGTTGCCTGACTCGACTCTTTCTTTGTTATCTGTCCTCTTTAATTAGCTTACGCATAACGAGCGCACCAAGGTGCACCAAGCTCTCGTCCTGGTGCATCGCAAGCTTGAACTTGCGTATGAGAAGCTACAGACTGACACCTTCGACCAAGGTAATATCCTTGCTTTTCCATTTTCTATTTTTGGTGTAATTCTCCTTGGTTCATCTTCTCATTTTTCCTCTCACTCTTGTCTCACAGCCACCGCTTAGTTCACCATCAATGAACTTCACTCGCAAATCAGCGAGGCCGAGAGTAAATTTCTTATCTCCCTAAGCCAATTGCTGAAATTTTTCTGTTGGTACTGACAAATTTTTGTTCTCAATAAGCAGAGAAGCACCAAGCCGAACTCCAGAAGGAGCGCGATGAGGTGACTCGGCTAAAGAAACTGATGACCGAGATGGAGGAGAAGCACTTGGCTGAGGTCAAAGGGCTAAAGGAGGAGCTTGCCGAGAAGAACGAGCAGCAGGCTTCCAGCGCCGAGAAGACTAAAAGGCTACTCGACGAGGCCGAGTCATTGGTCGAGTCGACCAATATGAACCTCGATGCCCTGCAAGCCAAGAGCAAGACTTGGCATAGCAAGCTCGCTGCCATCAACTTCTTTCTCGGTAGTGAGTTCTTACTCTTTACACATTGTCCAAGTCCTGCTGGATTTCTTCCATCTTCCCTTGCTATTTGCTAACTTTCTCTTTTTGCTTGCACAGAACTTTCCTGAGGCCAACATGTTTGCCATCCGAGCCATGAAGAAAGTGAGAGCTGAGGCTGGTGCTCCTGCTGACGGCGAGGTGTCCATGGAGGAGCTGCTCGCAGCGGTGTCTGAACGGGTCAAGGCCCTCAGATCCTGCGGTGTGGACTTGCTCAAAGCGGCTATCCATGCGTTTCGCATGTTGTGGCCGGATGAATACCCACCGGAACTCATCGAGCCACTCGCCGACAGACTACTCCTTACTGAAGACCGGCTGGATCAATGACGTGAGTTGGCCGACCGAGCTGCAGCGAACAAGGCTCTCTCCTTCGTGCTTTCATGCTACGAGGACATCAACCTCGACGTTCTTGCTCGCCTAAGGGGATATGGAAAATGGTTGAACGACCCAGAGCTGATCAAGAAGCGCCAGGAGCGAGCTTATGCTATGATCGAGTACACCATGGTGCACGCTTAGTGTGAAGGGCCCAGCTTCCTCGACCTTGGTGATCCGCTCGTCGAAGTTCCTGCTGAAGAAAGTGGCGATAGCGAGGCGACCGAGTCAGATGACCCAGATGACCCGGCCGCAGATGCCCCTCACCCGGCCGATGCTCCAAGCACTCCTGGTTCCGAGAATGCTCCTTCGAGTTCTCCTGCTCCTTAGACCAACAAATACTCGAACTTTTATTAGATCCCCGGTATGCCGGGTACAGATGTAATGTACATTGCACTTGAAGTTTGATTATGTGCCTTGAGATAGGCTTTATATGCTTGTGTTATGCTCTTAGTGCGAATCACTCAAGGTAAAGTCGCTAAGTTTCATTTTGCCGTGTCACCTTTCCTTGCCTTTGGCCCTTGTCTACCATTTTTCGGCGTTCGACATTAGGATCTCAAAGTACGAAGGATTTAGTTAGCGGATATGAAACTTGGATAACTTGGCCGAGATTACTCGACACATAGTATAACACAACCTGTAGAGAGTTAGGCACAAACAGGGAATCCGACTCTTGTTTCTCCCTTGTATTTATCCGGCGTTCGTGTTTACCCGTCTTAGATCTTTTTCTCTTGCTTTCCATGAAGCCGTGTTTTCGGACAACAGCATAGTCGAAGAGTTGATTTCTTCCGAGTAAACACTACTTGTTCCGAAATAAATTTCGGGTTTCACGCCAGCCGACAAAAATAATTGAAATGGAAAGCCTAAGGGGTAGTCCCTGAGTCAGTTTTTCGAATCATACCATTTTATTATTAGCACATAGCCGACAAACACGTCCGACATATGAGAGTTCGAGTGATATATGCATTGCTTTTTCTAATGACATGGTTATACCCCGCGGGTACACGACTTCAGCATACCTAGTCTAGCCCAAGGAAGGCCCACGACAAATATACGTCGGCCCATGAAGACTTTCGGGTGGCTAGGGCCCATGACGCCTTCGGATCCTTGGAGAGCAAGACTAGAGTAGATAGAAAATTCAGAGGGGTAAACCATAAAACCTGTAACCGACTTGGTCTGTGCCTGGGACCTGCCTAACTCTATATAAAGGCTAGGAGGGCACGACCTAGATCTCTGACCTCATACTTTCGCATACACACCTCCACGCCAGATTGCATCTGCGCATCCCTGTAACCACCGGTTCCGCCGTAATCAAGAGCAGACAAGCAGGAGTAGGGTTTTCCCTCCGGGGGCCTGAACCTGGGTAAACCTCGTGTCCCGTGTTGCTTGTTTGCTAACCGTTCCGCGATCTCCAGCATCCCCATCTTCTCCAAAACCCAAGTCCATAACAATGGGCATTGACGAGATCAAACCTCGTCAATTAGCGCCGACCGTGGGGACTGGCGATGCTGATTGTGTGATCGTGACGGTCCCAACCCAAGCGTTCTACAACTCTGCAGCGACGGAGAGTCACCTCCTCTTCGGCGCTTTCGACTTCACCGCCCACTCACCGGCCACCATGAAGGACTTCGAGCCCGTAGGCGACGGACTCGAGATCCTGTTCGGGAGCTTCTGCTTCCAGGTGGGGCAAACCGGCACCCTCCGCCTCCCAGATCGGGTGCCCCTACCATCAATCAGGCCTGCTTCATGGGCCCCACACCCTGTGCTACGCACATCATCATCAACAGATGAGTCCTACGACAGCAGCAGCTGCAACTCCGATCTGTGCGATCCGCCATCGGATGAAGGGACCTACGGTTCTGGATCCGAAAGCTGCGGCAGCAGCGGACCAACCTACGAGCGCTACCAATGCGCCGTAGTCTTCCAGAGCGACGTGGATCAGCAAGCGCCCAACCCACCGCCCAACCCGCCACCTAACCCGCAGGACAGAAATGGCGGGAACAGAAGAAGTCAGTCCCCCCCCACCCGAAGGGGACAACGTCGGCCAGGTCATCCGCCTTAGCAAAGAAGGATAGGCCCAGGCACACGCCGTCGTGGCAGGCAGCACGATCCTGCCCGCAGATGCCTCATGGGACCTGCTGATGGCATACCACTTGCTCCTGATCGAGGAGCACAACAAGTAGGTCGAGATGCAAGAGGTGCTTGACAAACGCAAGCAAGCAGCCTCGGAGTCCAGCGCGCGACGAGTTGTGCTCTCCGCCATGGGCATCGTCTCCAGCTCGAACGGCAACCACGACAACAAACACTGCTCCCGGACGGAGAACATGGACCCCAAGGAGCGCCGTGAGGTGACCCGAACCCTCCACGCATCCTTCATGGAGATGGATGCCGATGACAACATCATCCCGAAGACGCCGCAAGCTGCGATCATGGCAGCCACAGCATACCTCGCGTCCCACCCACCTCCGGAGGGGGACCCGAAAAGAGCCATGCACAAGTCCGCACTCACCAAACTCGTACTTGTCGGAGCTGAGCTCCATCAAGAAGCTCCTACGGAGCCGAAGAAGAAAGCTACGGTCAGGTTCAACCGCAGCCCCACTCCATACAAAGAAGAGGACCATGACCTTCCTCGAAGGCACAAGAGCTCACGTCATCGCAGCCGCGATCACGACGCCAGAGACGCGCTCACACATCGCAAAATCGATAAAGCACGTGCCAAGCGCGCATGCTCGTCTGAATCCGAGATGGACGAAGACGAAGGAGAACTCTGCGGGGCCCGGTGCTTCAGCAGATCTGTCCGACGGACACGGATGCCGCGAAATTTCAAGCTTCCTTCGGATACTCCGAAGTTCGACAGCACACAGGACCCCAAGGCGTGGCTCATCGACCACCTGTCATCTGTCAAGCTGCACGGTGGAAACAAGGAAACCGCCATGCAATGCCTTCAGCTGCAGCTGACAGGCGCAGCCCGAATCTGGCTTAGCAGCCTATCTTCAGGATCCATCCGAAGCTGGGAGGAGCTGGCTTACAGTTTCATCCAAAACTTCAAAGGCACCAGCAAGAGGCCTGCCTCGATCGAGGAGTTGTGAGCCTGTACTCAACGAACGGGCGAATCCATTCGCTCGTACATACTGCGCTGGTCCAACACCAAGAACTCCACGGCGCACATCTCCGAAGAAAGGCCATCGACGCCTTCAAGGACGGCGTCAAGCGCCAGGACTTCAAGGAAGAACTTGGGCGTGTCAAGCCCAAGACACTCGACCACCTCATGGACATCGCCAACAGGTGGGCCGACGGCGAAGATTCTATCCACCGGGCTCAATAGGAGGAAGAGGACGACTACGGCTAACGACGGGAGCACCGTAGCAAGAGGAGACCGCGCGTCTACGACGATCACGATGGACCCGACATGGCCACGGCCGGCTACGCCGATCGCCGCAATGACGCCAACCGCAATAGCGGCGGATACCGCGGAGGCAACTTCCGCGATGGAGGACGCCCAGCACAGTCGTGGCAGCGCCGCGGTCGCGACGACCGACCCTCAGCATACGAAAAACTGTCGGGTCCATGCACCATCCACTTCTACATCGACAAGCAGGATGGTAAGAAGAAGGCAAGCCACATGCTCAAGGACTGCCGCGAGTTCTAGAAGCTCAGCGAAAGCATGGTTCAGATGAGGCAGCAAGCTCCACCCCCTGGATTTGGGAACGCACCCGCACCAGGAGAGATAGCGCATGGAGCTCCTCCACCGCCACCTGTAGGAGGCCCGAACCAACCGGTCGCACCAGCACAGAACAACGCTTGGAACGGGTATCCCCACCGAAAGGAGCACTGATGATCCAGAAGGGGCGCCCAACGAATAGGGTGCAAAAGAAAATCACCCGTCAGATCAACCTGGCCGTGACAGCTCCACCTGCCATCCCTGAGTACCTCAGCGGATCGGAGTCCTGCATCACGTTCAGTCGTTCGGATCACCCTTTCTAGGTCCCTCGCCCGGGTCATGCTGCCCTGGTGCTGGAGGCGCAGATCGAAGGTTTCGAGATGAGCCGCGTCTTCATGGACGGCGGCAGCGGCATCAACCTGATGTTCGCAAGTACTCTAGCAGCAATGCGGATCCCGCTGTGCAGCCTGGAACAATCAGACACAACGTTCCACGGCATCGTCCAAGGAAAAGGCATATTCCCCCTGGGAAAGATATGGTTTGACGTCATCTTCGACAAACCGGACAACTTCCGATGCGGGCGGCTCGAGTTCGAAGTGGTGGACTGGCCATCACAATACCACGCCATCCTCGGGCGTGTAGCATTCGCAAGGTTCCTGGCAGTACGACACTACGCGTACCTGCTACTCAAGATGCCAGGACCCAGAGGCATCATCACGGTTCACGGGAGCTTCACCTGATCGGACCACTGCGACAGAGACTTCAACAGAATCTCCCAGTCATTCGGCATGCAGGAGGAGCTCGTAAGGCTCCGCTAGGTGACGGACAACGGGGCACCCCCAGTCGCACGACAAAACGCACCTGATATGTCTTTTGACTCCACCGTCAACACAAAGAAGGTGCAGGTCCACTCGACGGATGCCTCCAAGACGGCGTTGATCGCTAACAATCTCAGCCCCGCATAGGAAAGCGCGCTCGTCGAATTCCTCCGTGAGCGCTGGGAAATCTTCGCCTGGTGTCCTGCGGACATGCCAGGAGTTCCCAGGGAATTCGCCGAGCACGCACTAAACGTCTTTCCAGACACCAAGCCCGTCAAGCAGTCCATCCGGAGACTGTCTGAGCCGCGGGCCGAAGCCATCGGGATGGAAATCAACAGACTACTCATTGCAGACTTCATCAGAGAGATTAAAGAAAGTGAGTGGCTCGCCAATACAGTGATGGTCCCCAAAAAGGACACAGACATCCTGCGGATGTGCGTGGACTTCACGTCACTGAACAAGCACTGCCAAAGGATCACTTCCCTCTTCCTCGGATCGACTAGATCATCGATTCGACCGCAAGATGCGAGAAACTCTCCTTCCTTGACGCCTACTCAGGCTACAACCAGATTCGACTCAAGGTCAAAGACCAAGAGGAAACGGCGTTCATCACGCCGTTTGGAGTGTTCTACTACAACACAATGCCTTTCGGGCTAAAGAACGCAAGTGCCACGTACCAGCGGTGCATGCAGGCATGCTTGAAGGACCAGATCGGTCGCAATGTCCAAGTCTATGTCGACGACATAGTCATCAAAACCAGGGAGGCGAGAACACTCATCGACGATCTCCGCGAGACGTTCGATAATCTCGACCGCTACAGGATCAAGCTCAACCCCGAAAAGTGCGCCTTCGGCGTCCCATCGGGTCAGCTGCTTGGATACTTCATCTCCCAGCGAGGGATCGAGGAGAACCCGAAGAAAATACGGGCCATAATGGCCATGGAGAAATCGAAGAATCTCAAGGGTGTCCAACAGCTCACAGGGCGAATAATGGCATTGAGCAGGTTCATCAGCCGCATGGGCGAGAAAGCCCTGCCATTCTACCAACTACTACGCAAGGCAGACAAATTCGAGTGGACACCCGAAGCAGACGATGCATTCGAAGATGTGAAGCGGCTGCTCTCCACCTCACCCGTCTTGGTTATGCCAAAAGAACGCGAGCCCCTACTGCTGTACATAGCAGCCACACACCAGGTGGTAAGCACCGTGCTGGTGGTCGAGCGACCCAAAGAAGGCAAGACCCATGGGGTCCAATGCCCAATCTACTACCTCAGCGAGGTATTGACGCCAACAAAGCAGAGGTACCCTCACTACCTACGGCGTGTTCATGACGGCTCGTCGGCTGAGCCATTACTTCCAGGAGCACCAGGTGATGGTCGTCAACGAAGCACCCCTGAACAACATCCTAAACAATCCAGAGGCCACATGATGCGTGGCCCTGTGGGGCATCGAGCTGTCACCCCTATACATCGTTTACGAGAAGCGACTCATAATCAAGTCTCAAGTCCTCCCGGACTTCCTTGTACACTGGATGGAGCTGCAGCTGCCAGACACCCCAGACATGTCGCAGTCATGGACGATGCATTTCGACGGCTCCAAGCGCGAAGCTGGGGTGGGAGCCGGGGTCATACTGACCTCCCCGCAGGGCGACAAGATGAAGTACGTCCTTCGGATGAAATTCCGAGCTTCCAACAACGAGGCCGAATACAAAGCCCTCATCCACGGCATGAGGATGGCAAAGATCTGCGGCGCAACGCGCCTAGTCATCTATGGTGACTCCAACCTCGTCGTCCAACAGACGATGAATGAGTGCGACGCACACGCCGAAAACATGATCGCGTACCATGCACTCTACAACTCACTCGAGGGAGAATTCGATGGCTGCGAGCTTCGGCACGTTGGAAGAGAAAGCAACGAGGAGGCCGACAGACTCGCCAACATCGGCTCCACCTGCGCAAGGGTGCCACCAGGTGTGTTCCTCGAACAGATCTGCGTGCCATCCATCAAGCGGAAATTCCCCAAGGGATCACCCGAAGAAGAAGAACACTCGGGGGCTATGCTACCCGAAGGTCATGAAGGACCCGAAAAACTAGACACAGAGGTCGTCACGGTCAACCTGATGCAGGTCATGGCAGTCGAAGAAACCTGGACACGACCGTACCTCCAGTACTTGATAGACGGAGAACTACCTGATAGCTCGACGGATGCCCGGCACATATCTCGCCGGTCAAAAGCCTTCACTATCATCAATGGCGAGCTGTACAAGCGCAACATTTCAGGTGTACTACAAAGGTGCATCACCATCGGTGACGGGAAAACCATACTTCAAGACATCCACGAGGGCATCTGCGGCCATCACGCAGGCAGTCGCTCCCTTGTCGCCAAATCTCTACGAGCTGGATTCTGCTGGCCAACGGCCATGAACGACGCAAAAGACATCGTCCGAAGATGCAAAGGGTGCCAAAGGTTCGCTGACAAACCACACGCACCCGGGTCAGAGCTTAGGCCCATACCTTTGGCGTGGCCCTTCGCCCAATGGGGCCTCGACATGATCGGCAAACTACCAAGGTCCTCGAAAGGGGGGCACGTCTACCTCCTGGTCGCAGTCGACAAATTCACCAAGTGGATCAAAGCCATGCCGGTCACTAACCAAAAGGGCAAGACTGCCGTCAAGTTCTTTGAATCCATTGTCTACAGGTTTGGCGTACCGCATAGCATCATCACCGACATTGGATCGAACTTCATCTCCAAAGAATTCCAAGACTTCTGCGAAGTCCTCAGAATCAACATCACATACGCCTCTATGGTGCACCCGCAAACGAACGGGAAGGTGGATAAGGCCAACGGCCTAATCGGTGCTGGCATCAAGAAGCGCCTCATGAGCCCACTCGAGCGACTCGCCGGAGCCTGGACGAAAGAGCTACCCTCCGTCCTATGGAGCCTGCGCACCACGCCAAACAGCTCAACCGGCTACACGCCGTTCTTCATGGTGCACGGAGCCAAAGCCGTGCTACCAGCCGAAGTACATCACCAGCCCCCCCGGGTCGTCGCTTATAGCGAAGCCGAATCCACGGCTACACTCGAAGACGCCGTCGACACACTCGACGAAGCACGAGACATAGCAGCAGCTCGATCAGCGGTGTACCAGCAGAGTCTCCACAACTACCACAACCGATGGCTGCGCCCAAGGTCCTTCGTCGAAGGATACCTAGTCTTGCGACTCAAGCAAGAGCGACCGAAGAAATTCGAGTCGCCATGGGAAGGACCCTATATCGTCACCGAAGTCATCCCAGGTGGCGCCTATCGCCTCAAGCACGTGGAGTCTGGAGTCGCATACTCCAACCCATGGAACGTCGCACAGCTGCGACGATTCTACTCCTAGCTACATACCCCTTTACTTTCAATAAGGCTATTCAGCCAAGGCAACTCAGCCGAACAATGTACCTCCTCCATTACGATATAAATAAAGCTAAGTGTCTCGCCCCAAAATTTTGTTTTCTATTCGCACTTTTACTTCATGCTACAAACGCACTCGGGGGCTCCCCCCACCTCATGATTTCATCGACTGAGGATAACACGTGTACACCTGAGTAGCTGACCACGTCAGGCTAACGAAAAGGACACGTACACGAACAAAGCACTGCGTGCTCAAACAACAACCAAACCTTTATAACAAAGGGCAAAACACGCTTAGTCAAATATATACAAATTTTACATCTATCTCTTTTACAGGTACTACCTACTCTGAAGAATAACCTGAGCACGCTGCTCAAACAGATCTACGATCTTTTCGGCATACTGCCTTACAGCCGCGTAATGCAGACACATATCCCATACACCACCATCTGGCCGAAGGGGTGGCCCAGCCGCTACAGCGGACAGATCTACATCAGGGCGATGCAGCCTCACAAGGGACAGCGCAGCCTTCACCCCTGCGACGAACTGATGCCGCACCAATGCCTTGACACGATGCACGTTCCGAAACTTCGACAGAAGACCAGAGAGGGTTGACGGTGCAGCATCCAACGGAAACATCACATGCAGAACCGACGCGAGTGAAGTATGCACCTGACGAAGCACTCGCGATCTTGCACCGTCGCAAGGACCATAGCACGGTCACGATCCATCCAGAAGAACCCGCCGGCTTCCATGTCCTGTTGAGTCAAGCAATTGACCCGAACAACAACACGATCCTTCTCCTCCCTTGGAGCAAGGTTAGCACCTGCAATACTTGCAAAAAAGTAAGATGCAAGGCCAGCAGGCGCATCCTAAGAAATGGGCAACAGCTCGAAAAACTTACACTAAAGCTGCTCGGATAATCGAAGCAACTCCGCCATCAAGTACTCCTCTCTGGTAGCACCTCGATCCGCCTTGGATTTCCAAACGTCAGCATGGCCACGCACCCCAAGCAACTCTTTCTCGAGAGTATGAACGCGGTCTCGAAGAAACGCAAGCTGCGATGCATCATCCAAGGATGGCCACAGCCGCGCTGCAAGCGAGGTGTAAACGGGATCAGCACCTGAAGGACCCTAGAGCAACAGAAAGGCAAAGACATGAACACGCAGACGAAGGATCACAGAACTCAACAAATTCATTAAATGGAGCAAAAGCCACTACGTGGCACCAGGATTGTTCATCAAATAATTACAACAAAAGAAGCTACAACTATCCTATAACTACAGCGCCTACAAAGCTGCACCCTGAGTAGCCTCAGAGCCAGATTGCCTCGCCTTGGCTTCCCCCTGCTGCCTTAGCGCGTACTCGGCCAGCAGATCAATCAGCTTCGGCCCGTAAAGCTTACAGCGAGCAGCATAGGTGGCGAAGGCTACCTCGGATCCATCAGCAGTCGTCGGCATCCGGGAAGTGACCTGGGGAAGGTCCAGCTCCGCTCCAGCCGCCAAGGCCATTGCCAGCCCGACGGATGCGCCGATGCCCTTCTGCTTGCGCTTGTACGCCGCAGGTGCTTCGGCTGACAGCGCCTCCGCCAGGGCATCAACATCTTCGAGGGCCACACCCTTGGGTACAAGCTCCTTGTAGAAGCGCCCAAGGACCTCCTTGGCCTTGGCAAGCGAGTTGATGACGGTGCTGCAGCGATCTTCGACTACTGCAGTAGCATCATCCAGAGCACTCCTGTGCTCCAGCACACCGCGATCAAACTCAATGCCCGCGGCATCTAAAGAAAACAAAGGAAGCAGAATGAATAAAAGCACTGCAAAAGAAAGACTAGAACATCCAAAAGAAGAAGGCAGTGATGCTCACCCGAAACAGCCTTGGTAGCCGCCATAAGCTTGCCAGCCACTTCTCTCTCGTGCGAAGCCGTGGCCGTGGCGAGCTGCTCCTCACGGTCGGTAGCCGCCTGCTGCAGGCGCTCCTTCGCCTTAGCCACATTGGCTAACTCCAGCTCGAGGCGCTCCCTTGCACCAACGGCGACCTCAGCCTTTTTCTCCGCTTGACCAAGGCTCTTTTTGAGAGCATCAATCTCACGAAGAGAGGCATTGTGATCCTCTGCAGCAAGCAATACAAATGTCGGATCGAAGGACAAAACGCAAGAAGAAACAAAAGACCAAGGCATAACAATACCTTGAAGTTGTTTGAGGTTGGCCTCGAACGTCAGGTGCTGCTGCACCAGTTGGTTGGCACCCTGCACAAAAGGCTGAAAACAAGAACCACCAGTAAAAGAAGGGCCCGGGGGCTACGGCCAAAAAGAATGAGCAGAAGCAAGTCACGCATAGGAAAAATGCTCGGGGGCTCCCCCCGAGATACGAAAAACAAGCAACAAACTACCCTACAGATGCCCGGGGCTCCCCCCGTGGCAGACAGCAGAATACTTACATGATTCGACGGTGACTCCGAAGGTCCGCTTGCAGTTTTCTGAGGCACAACCACCTGAACCTCCTATTGAGAAGGGTCTGGAGCAGCGCCTTCAGAGGTAGCCACCGTCTGAGGAGGAGGAAACGCGGCTTTCGACTCCCCCATCATCTCCCGAGCACCATCGCTGGAGGAGTCATTGGAGGAGTGGCTGCACAAGGACAAATTATCACAAGTACAAAGTAAACAGGCAAGAAAAGGCAGTGCAGGACTAAGGAAACTTACGAGTCAAGCTCGCTCAGGTCGAAGACAGGAGGGGTCCTCCGGACTTTCTTCTCCTCTTTCTTCTCTTTCTTCTTCTCTTCCTTCTTTTCTTCCTTCTTCCGCTTCGTCGGCGGGTGCGGTGCCACAGCCCGCACTGGAACGGCAGGAATCAGAGAGGAAGAGCCTCCATGCCCATCACTGTGATGTTCAAGCCGCAGCGAATTCCTCGGAGTCGGCGAAGTCAAGGCATCCGAAGACTCGTTGGAGCTCCGTGTGCGCTTGCGAGTGTGGTCCTCTCTCGAATCGTTGGCCTCTTCAGCCGGAGAGCGCGCCAATGGCAGCTCGGACATGGAATCCACCACTTCATTGTCCGGTGCAGCTGAAAACAATTCGGGAAGCAGTGGCGACATGCCCGGCACTTTGAACTCCTGCATAAGAGAAGAAAATTTGTTAGCAAACAAGTGCAAGTAAAATGCAGTCGAAAATAGCGCTACGCGCACGGATCTACACCTGTGGAACAGGAAGCGAAGCAGAGAACGGAGAAGTCAGCGACTTCCCTGGGATATCCTCTCCAGCCTTGAACTTCAGCAGCGGACGAAGGGCCCCGTCGAGATCTCCCTTGGAGAATTTCTTAGCCGAAACCCTAGTCGGATCACGACGGCCAGTATAAAGGAACATCGGGTGCGCCCTAGCCTGGAGTGGCTGCACCCGACGCTTAAGAAAAGTGCAGATGATATCCACACCGTTCACCTCCTTCTCTGGAATCAGTTGGATATCCTCCACTCGACGATAGATAGCCTCTATCTCCGCTACCTCGCCATCCAAGATCTGGCTTTTCCAGGACCTCTTTGGCTCGATCTTTTGGGAGGGGTCGAATGGAGCAAGACCAAAATCCTGCCCAGCCACTATGGAGTCGCGGATATAAAACCATCGCCTCCGCCAGTATTGGACAGATTATGACATGGAAAAAGAGAAGAAAAGCAGATTGGGTTTGAGGGAGATGATGCAACCCCCACTGGGATATACACCATCCGAACCAGATTGCCTCTTCACGGAATAGAGTTTCCGGAAGAGGCCAAAGTGCGGCTCGATACCAAGCCAGCACTCGCAGAAAGTGATAAAACAAGCAATGTGAAGAAGAGAATTGGGGGAAAGATGATGCAGTTGGACGCCGTAAATAAAAATCAGTCCACGAAGAAAGTCGTGGACTGGGAAGGAAAAGCCGCGAAGAACGAAGGCAAGGAACATAACCCGAAACCCAGCGGGGGTACGGGGGATTACCTCGTTGCCTGGGAGTTTGACGGCCTCCCTATCCTGCGGGATCAATCCCTGCTCACGAAGCTTGCGGAGATCACTCTCCCGCGTCTCCGATCGCCGCCAGCCACCGTCGGTGACACGGGTAGCGGCAACACTTTTCTTGCCTCCAGCAGCGCTGGTACCAACCGCAGAAGAAGACTTCTTCGGCTTCCCCATTGCGGTACGGCGGCGCCGGCGGCGAGAACGTAGGATGGAAGAAGGAAATGTCCGAGGATATTCCAGCGCGCAGCAAGAACTCTCAGAGAACAAGGGAGCAGTGAAACGAGAATGGCTGCGGTGAAAACAGACTAATGTTTTCCCCCAATGATTATAAAGACGAAGACAATGCACGACAACCGTCCATCGAGAAGACCTAACGCCAACGGCAGGATCTGGCCATACACGTGTCAGCATCGCAACAAACCGTCGCTAACACGCTGTCCACTACGCGCGGAAATCAAGGCGACGCCGTAATAATCTCCACGCCGTGCGTGACTGGTCAATTCAAGGTCAGAAGGTGGGACCCATGTTCGTCCAGTCAAGTCATCTCTGGCGCAGCAGACGCTTGAGGTCACCGATCGTCAGCACTGACGTCATCCAAATCTATACTAGCAGAAGTCACCATTCTTCGGCTTCAACGCTAAGAGTACTCACTCGAATCTATGATTCGACTAATTACTCGGGGGCTACTCCTATCAGGAGTGCTGGCCGCGCACCCGAAGAATGAACAACATGTTACAACACTGAATTGTTTCTTCGAGTCCTACGTTGAGTCTACGACTCCACTACGGACTCGGGGGATACTCCCATAGGGAGGATGGATTTAAGCATCCGATTTTTTTTGTCTCCTATGGACCTGACACTGAACAACAGCTGAATTAAAGTCTCCGCTCGAGTCTACGACTCGAACAGACACTCGGGGGCTACTCCCATAGGGAGCGCTGGTCGTGCACCCTATAAATTTTCGACTGCGATCCTTCGGATCAGTATGCAAAAACTTTTCGGCAACTCTGCCCTAATTAAACGCTAAGTGAGTAGCATTATCCTTGGCTACCCGAAACACCTCCGCGGTGATAAAATTCGGATGTTGTGTCTACGACGCAAAGATAAGACCTACAGATATCATCTGATGGCCTGGTAACGCACATGACTGCGCTCTGCTAGTATAAACCCGTGCCAACAGGCGCGATGAAAAATCCCGAAGGACGCATTGGGTACATCAAATAAATTCACTGGAATTCCACTCCTGTAAGTCCTCTGCAGCCTGAGTCGAATTATGCCAGCATATGTTCCGGGTTCAAGTCGAGGGACTCGAACCTGAAGAAGATCGTGTTGTTTTGTCCTAAGACAGTTAACTGACCCTGATCCGTCGGGAGAGTCAGGCACACACATCAACAATCCCTACACATTATCTTGAAAGACAAAGTTGCACCCGAAGGATTGAAGAGTCCTCAGCCGAATCTATGATTCGACTGAACACTCGGGGGCTACTGACATGGTTATACCCCGCGGGTACACGACTTCAGCATACCTAGTCCAGCCCAAGGAAGGCCCACGACAAATATACGTCGGCCCATGAAGACTTTCGGGTGGCTAGGGCCCATGACGCCTTCGGATCCTTGGAGAGCAAGACTAGAGTAGATATAAAATTCAAAGGGGTAAACCCTAAAACCTGTAACTGACTCGTTTTGTGCCTGGTACCTGCCTAACTCTATATAAAGGCTAGGAGGGCACGACCTAGATCTCTGACCTCATACTTTCGCATACACACCTCCACGCCAGATTGCATCTGTGCATCCCTGTAATCACCGGTTCCGCCATAATCAAGAGCAGACAAGCAAGAGTAGGGTTTCCCTCCGGGGGCCTGAACCTGGGTAAACCTCGTGTCCCGTGTTGCTTGTTTGCTAAATGTTCCGCGATCTCCAGCATCCCCATCTTCTCCAAAACCCAAGTCCATAACAATGGGCATTGACGAGATCAAACCTCGTCACCTAAGTATCAGAAGGGACGAAGCAGTACCACATTCCATGGCCTTTTGGTTTCATCTCCTGACCTGTCCGCCTTGTTCTTTTGCGCTTCACGAGCATCTATGAGATAGTAGGAATCATTGTGCAATGCTTTGCTTATAATGAATGGACCTCCCCATGGAGGTGATAGTTTATGCATTCCAGATGTGCGCTGCACCAGCCGTAGCACCATATCTCCTTCTCGAAAAACACGAGGTTGCACTTTTCGGCTATGGTAGCGTCGGAGATTTTGTTGATATATAGCAGATCTAGAAAATGCCAGTTCCCTTGCTTCTTCGAGTAAATCTACTCCATCTTCTCGGGCCTATTTTACCTCGGCTTCCGAGTATTGCCTTATCCTTGGCGAGTCATATTCTATGTCGGCAGGCAAAACTGCTTCAGCCCCATATACCAGGAAAAATGGCGTATAACCAGTTGATCGATTCAGAGTCGTTCTTAAGCTCCACAGTACTAAGGGTAGTTCTTCTAGCCAACAACCAGGTGATCTCTGGAGTGGTTCCATTAAGCGGGGTTTTATCCCGGACAGAACTAAGCCATTAGCCCATTCAACTTGTCCATTTGATTCTGGATGGGCGACTGACGCTACGTCGAGTCTTATTCGGTGTTCCCCATAGAAGCGAGCAAAAGCTCCTTCAGCAAAGTTTGTGCCATTGTCCATGATCACACTGTGCGGGTAACCGTATCTAAGGATTATATCCCTTAGGAATGTAACAGCTATTTTGCCGTCCAGTTTTTTGATTGGTCTCACTTCTATCCACTTAGTGAACTTATCAATCATGACCAAGATATGAGTCATGCCTACCCTTGCTGGTTTGAATGGTCCTACCATATCCAGGCACCACACTGCAAAAAGGCCACGTGATTGGTATAGTCTTCAATTTTGACGCTGGCAAATGTGACTTGGACGCATAGTGTTGACAACCACTACATTTTCTGACTAACTCTTGTGCTTGTGCCAATGCGCTTGGCCAGTAGAATCCATGTCGGAATGCCTTGGCTACCAATGCTCTTGATGATGCATGGTGCCCACACTCTCCTTGATGGATATCCAATAAAATCTCCTGGCCTTTCTCAACGCTGCAGTACACTTGTCATGCTTCGTTTGTATAGTTCCTTGTTGATTATGGTGTATGCTTTTGCTCTTCGCGCCGTTTGTCTTGCCAGTGTTTCATCACTCGGCAAGGTTCCATCCTTCAAATAACTGAATATTGGTTGTGCCCACGTTGGTATTAGTGGTTCCGGGTCTGCTTTAACATAAATGTCCATTGGTTCCGCCGACATATGCTTTGCCGACATAACCTGAGGAGTCCCCGAGTGTGATTCGGCTACCCCTGAGGTGAACGGATCAGTCCCCGAGTGACTCGAACCTACCCCTGAGTCGATATCCATTGGTGCTGCCTCTGATTCCTGACTCGCCGGGATGACCCTGGATTCGGACTCTGGTGATGGCTTGATCGATGGCTTCCTAAGATGCTCCAATGCTACCCCTGGTGGTATCGCTTGTCTAGATGATCCTAGCTTCGATAACACGTCTGCTGCCTCATTTTCTGCTCTAGGAATGTGATGAAATTCACAACCGTCAAAATATCCCGAAATTTGCTGCATGTGGAAGCGATATAATGCCATGTTTGCGTCCAGTGCGTCCCAATGTCCAGACACTTGCTGAATCACCAAATCCGAATCGCCAAAACACATGATACTTTTGATACCAATTTCCTTGGCTACTTTAATGCCATGGACGAGTGCTTCATACTCGGCAACATTGTTAGAAGCAGCAAAATGAATCTGCAAGACATACCTCAGTTGATCACTGTTTGGAGATGTGAGCACTATCCCGGCGCCCAGACCCATTCTCGTCTTGGACCCGTCAAAATGCATTTTCCAGTAATTTGGATCTGGCAGTGGTGCTCGTACTGCATCTCCATCCATTCTACAAAGAAATCTACAACGGCTTGAGATTTCATTGCATCCCGCCTATCATATTGTAGAGTGTATGGTGCCAGTTCAATGGCCCATTTGGCTACTCGGCCGCTGGCATCTTTGCTGCCCAATATATCCGAGATAGGTGCCTCGCATATTACCCGGATTGGGTGTTCTTGAAAATAATGTTTCAGCTTTTTTGCTGCCATATATACCCCATATGTCATCTTTTGATAATGCGGGTAATTATGTTTCGAGACAGAGAGCACTTCGCTCAAGTAATATACTAGCCTTTGGACTGATTTGCCCCCTTCTTCACGTTCAACCACTATTACTGCACTTACAACCCTGTTGGTTGCGGCGATATAGAGCAGCATTCGCTCTTTGGATAGTGGTGACGCTAATATTGGTGTTGTTGCCAACATTTTCTTTAATTCATGGAAAGCGCTATCAGCTTGCTGTGTCCATGTGAATTTGTCTGATTTCTTCATCAGCTGATATAGTGGTAGGGCTTTTTCGCCTAGCCGACTAACAAACCTGCTCAATGAAGCCAGCCATCCAGTAAACTTCTGGACATCATTGAGGGGTTTTGGCAATTCCATTCTTTCGATGGCCCTGATCTTTGTCGGGTTAGCTTCAATTCCTCGGCTGGATACAAGGAATCCGAGTAATTTTCTAGCCGGGACACCAAATGTACATTTTTCCGGGTTAAGTTTCATCCGGAATCTTCTCAAGTTTGCGAATGTTTGACGCAAGTCCTCAATTAGAGTATGACTTTGTTTGGTTTTTATTACCACGTCATCGACGTATACTTGAACATTTTTGTCCAATTGATCTTGCAAGCATTTTTGCATGCATCTTTGATATGTTGCGCCTGCATTTCTCAATCCGAATGGCATGGTGCGATAGCAATAAGCCCCGTACGGGGTGATAAAAGCTGTCTTTATTTGATCATTTGGATTCAGTGGAATCTGATGGAATCCTGAATATGCATCCACAAATGACAACAACTCACACCTAGCAGTAGAATCTATGACTTGATCGATCCGAGGCAGAGGAAATGGATCTTTTGGACACGCCTTATTGAGGTTCGTGTAATCAATACACATGTGCCATTCCACTGCCACGTTCGGGTCATCTTTCTTCTTCTCGACCAGGACTGGATTTGACAACCAGTCCGGGTGCAGCACTTCCATGATGAATCCAGCAGCTAAAAGTCTTGCAATCTCGGCTGCTATTACTTTCCTCCTATCTTTGGCGAAGCGGCAGAGGGGTTGCTTCACCGGCCTTGCATCTGGTCTTACATGAAGAGAGTGCTTAGCCAGCTCCCTCGGAACTACTTGCAGATCTTGAGTGGACCATGCAAAGATGTCCCGATTCTCATGGAGGAAGCTGGTGAGCTCGCTTTCCTATTTATCTGTAAGGCCAACCCAAATGGTTACTGTGTGCTCTGGGAAAGTTTCATCCACCTGCACCTTCTTGGTTTCCTTGGTAGCTTGAAATGACACATTGCCATGCGGGTTGGTGAGTGCCGGCATGGGCATTTGTGCTGCTTTGGCCAATGCTGCCACCTCCAACATCTGACTTTTCTCTTGTGCTATGACGAGTGACTCGACCAGTAAATATCCGGCTGAGGCACAAGCAATAGATCTTTTGTAATCTCCTTCAACTGTGATCACCCCACATGGGCCTGGCAGCTTCATCTTCAAGTAAGCGATGTGAGGAGTAGCCATGAACTTTGCCATAGTCGGCCTGCCGAGTAAGGCATGATATGAGCTGACCAAATCTACTACCTCGAACTCTATGGCTTCAGTGCGACAATTTTCTCTGTTGCCGAATAAGACGTCGACCCAAATCTTGCCAATTGGCTCACAGGACAATCCCGGCACAATCCCGTGGAAAGTGGTCTTAGTCGGCTCCAGCATGTTCATGGTGATGCCTAACTTGAGCATAGTATCCTTGTACATGATGTTGATGCTACTGCCATCGTCAATTAACACCTTTGAAAATTTCACGTTGATATCTGGACCCATGAACGTTGGATCCAGAACCAGAGCGTATCCTCCTGGGGTTGGCATGATTTTGGGGTGATCCTTTATACTCCAAGTTATCTCTTGCTCAGACCAATGCATGTACTTGGGAATTGCCGGCATCGTGGCATTCAGTTCCATCATTCGTCGTTGTTGGCTCTTCTTGTCATTTGGCTCTGTGACAAAGACACCATAGCTCTGGTGATGTTCTCTGTACTCATTTCTGGTTCCGTGGCTGACATGGGCATCTTCACCTCTTGGATTGTGCACTTGGTGCACAACTTCTCTTCTTTCTTGATTCTGATACCTCGGCTGCCTGTTTTCATATCTGTTACCTGCTCCTACTGTTTGAGCATTTCCTCCTGTAAGTGGAGGAGGGGGAGGTGGTGGAAGCTGCTTATTCGGCGAGTCCACTCTGTCTCCTTTCTGAAACCAAGTGCATTGCCTTGTTGAGTGATTTGCCGGCTTACTCGGACTTGGCATGTGAAACTTACATGGTTGATCCAGCATCATCTCATAGGTGTATTTTTGTCGGTCTTGATACGGTTTCCTCTGATCGTATGGCCTTTTGCCGTCATTATTTGGCACCCATTGTTGTTTACCATTTGTCCTTTGACGCTGACTGCTTCCAGCATCTGGATGATCCGAACTCACTGCTGCAACCTGAGCTGAACCATACCTGTAATCCAGCCTCTCGTCTCTTCTCTTGCTTCTATATTCGGATCTTTCCTAGCGCCTTTGTGACCCGGCAGCGTCATAGATCTGAGTCTCAGTCCTCCCCTCTGCCAACATGAGCAGTGGCTGAGTCGGATCTCCTAACTCGTACGAGTCGGCGATTCTTATCGTCTCTGCTAGACTTACCAGCATATCTCTTTGTAACCTTTTCCACAGCACACTCCCATGTCTACATCCTTGTGCAAACCATGCGATTGCTTGTGACTCGATTACTCCTTCACAAGAGTTACGCATCGTACACCACCTTGTGAGGAACTCCCTGTCTGTCTCATTCGGTCTTTGCTTGCACATTGCCAGTTGTTGTGGGCGATTCGGCCTCTTTTAAGTGCTCGTGAAATTGCTCACGAAGGTGTCGTGAAAATCAATCCAACTGTTGATGCTTCCGGGTGGAAAATTGTTCAACCATACCCGAGCTGGTCCTTCCAGCATCTGCGGTACGTATCGTACTGCCCATCTCAAGTTTCCCTGCGCGATCTTCACAGCGGTTCCATAATCTATGAGCCAATCCTCTGGCTTTGTGCTTCCATCATATGTTTTTGTCCCTCTGGCCAGCTGGAAATTTGGCACCGGTGGCTCCTTCATGATCCTTGGGCCAAAACATGGTGGACCTTGCGGACCTTGTGACTCAATTATCTCTGCCATTTTTATGCGGTCAAGCTTCAGCCTGACATCATCCTGCTGAAGGTTCCTACCTCCGTATCTTGCTCCCATTGCTTGATATGCATGATCTGGCAGCTCATACCCGTCATTTACCATAGCCGATTAACCATCATTATACTTATTCACGTTCGGGTTAGCTGGCTGTTGAACTGCTTTTCCCGTGCTGTGCTGTCTTCTTTCCGGCTGAGCTGGTGCGTTATTCGGAGCTGGATTTCCTCCTCCTGCCGAGTGGGTTGCGCGCTGAGTATGAGGCGCAAAATTTTGCCCTCCGTTGTCATTTCTCTGTCCAATTTTTTCCTGGTTTTCATTTTCTCGGGGATTATTTCTTTTTGCCCCTTGCGCATGTGTCGGGTTTCCTTGAACTACCGCCGGATCATAGGTGACCATCTGCTTGTTTCTTCCAAAATCCACACTTTTTTCTTTTCTTGGCCTGGGTGCCGCTCCGGGTGAGGATGCCATGTGCCCGGCCGATCTTGCCGGAATAGGAGTTATCGAGTGAACCAGCTGTGATCTCCCTTCTATACCCGGATTTGCTCTGTAATACGCCTCATTCAGCATGCTAGCTACTTTTACTAACTCATTGACTTGTTCTTGCTGCCTTTTCTTTGCTTCCCCCTCCAAGTGGGGTAATTCTGCCATCGCTGCTTCCGCTACTCGCAGATTAGCTGCTGCTGTGTTGTACGTTGGGCGCATGGCTGTCTCATTGTTGTTCTCTGGTGTTATCTTTGATGTCGCATCTGCCAGTTCTTCATTGAGGTTCCTTCCTCTCAATCTTGTTGCATCAAGCCGGGTCTTTGCGCCCTTGACTCGATTTGCCGAGTTAAGCTCTCGTATAGTGATATCCACATCCTGCTGTAACTGCGCTAGCTCCTTTGCTTTCTCCAGGACTTTTATCCTGGCTTCTTCCAACTCGGCTTGCACACACGCCGGGTCAGTTGCTTGTGCCACTGGCTCTGCCAACTTGTCTATCGCTTCCTGTAGCTCCTTAGCTCTTTTGCTCCTAGCTATGTTCTCTGGTTTCTCCAGCGGTGCCTTTGCTGTTCTTGCAGCCCTTGGCGTTTCCTCATGATTTCCTCCTTCTGTGTTTTCATTTACCACTGGAACTACTGTGGGAGCTACGGGGTTTGGGGCAGTCATCATTACCTCCATGGAGACGAGTTGGAGAGGTTTCCCAGCGACTGGTGCCGTTGGCGGATCCGGCGCCAGGACAACGTGCTCAGGATATGCACGCTCCACGCGCACCGTGACGTAGACCTGGTGCTCGCCGAACTTGATGAAGTGACCTCCCCTAGGGAACGGCTTGGTCCCGAAGCAGCCAAACCTCTGGATGAGGCCAGAGTAGACGCGCTCGCCGGTCTTGGCGATGATGTTGCCCATCCGGATGAAGACTCCATCAAGCACCTGCTTCTGCCCCAAGGTGGGCGCCAACTGTCGTGGTGGTGGCACGGCAGATGCCATGGGTCGGCTTAAGTTGGGGGGCCGAATGGGTGCTTGTGGTCACCGGGGAGGGAGTGCACGGTCGATCCATGCACGAAGAACAAGAAGAACTCTCCACACTTGACAATTTGATTGATACCCCCAAATATTACAAGTGCTCCTTGAGCTGTATTGGCTTGAGTATGCAGCACCTGTTCTATACTTGGTCCAACCCCCCTCTACTACTGCTATGCCCTCCCTTATATAGGCAATGTTATCTAGTACCCCTTTGGGTTCTAGGGTTTACTGTTTGGATCATGGTCCCTACAATATGGGCTGGGTTATGGGCTTGCCTTAAGCCCATAGGCCCGATCCATAAAGCTTGACAGCTAACGGTCTTCTGGTACGCTGCTTCTGGTTCTTTTTGGCGTCACGTTGTTGCTTTGTACGTCAGCGCTTGCTTTGGGAGTCACCCGGATCCTTTTGTGTCACCCGGCGTCGCCCTTCTCTTTTGACCACGCTTTACCATGGTCCTTCCCGAACCTCACTCGGAAAGGTGCCACGTGTCCTTCTTGACCCGGCCCTTCCTCGGTTGACTCGGCTCGTTGGTACCTGCAAGGGTTACAACTTTGTCCTATACGGTCCGAGATAGTTTGTATCTCGGCTTTCATGCTTATCTTACCCGGCCGTTCTTACCCGGCCTGGTTCTTTCTTTACTCGGAGCCAAACCAGTTGCGCCATGTTTCCCTTCTCGTAACCCTAGGGGGGGGGGGTTATCCCCCCGACAGTGGTGATCCTGATAATTGGGCTCCTAGCTGCCCTAATCGCTTTGATAAGCGTCAACATGGGAACAGCGGCAAGACCGCTAATATTGTTATTAGCGATACTGAGATGAAGGATGTTGGGTACGGTATTTTACCTACTATTCTTTTAGTATGTCATTCTCCTGATTGGTGGATAGACACGGGTGCTAATACACATGTATGTTATGATATTTCCATGTTTTCCTCTTATCAGGTCTCAAGGACTTCTTCCATGCTGATGGGAAACGGCTCACCTGCTGCTGTTCATGGTGTTGGTACGGTAAATCTGAAGTTTACTTTGGGGAAGACCATACAGCTGAAGAATGTGCAGCACGCTCCCTCCATCAATAAGAATCTCATCAGCATATCGCTTTTATGTCGAGATGGTTTTAAGTTGGATTTTGAGTCCAATAAAGTTGTAATTTCTAAGTATGTACAATTTGTTGAAAAGGGTTATGAGTGCGGAGGACTGTTCTGCTTGTCTTTGTCAGACTCATGTACTAAAGTTATTAATCATGTTTGCAATGATAATGAATCCAATGTTTGGTATTCACGACTCTGTCATATTAACTTCGGTTGCATGACGCGGCTAGCCAATATGATTTTAATTCCGAAATTTACCCCTGTCAAAGGTTCTAAGTGCCAAGTTTGTGTTCAAGCAAAGCAACCCCGCAAGTCTCATATGACTGCGGAACCGAGAAACTCAGCACCACTGGAACTTATACATTCAGATCTTTGTGAGATGAATGGTGTGTTGATAAAAGGTGGAAAAAGATACTTTATGATGTTGATTGATGACTCCACTAGATACTACTATGTTTATCTTCTAAAATCTAAAGATGAAGCTTTGAACTACTTCGAAATCTATAAAACTGAGGCAGAAAACCAACTTGATCTTAAAATCAAGCGGCTAAGGTCGGATCATGGTGGAGAGTACTTTTCAAACGAATTTGACTTATTCTGTACGGAACATGGTATTATACATGAGAGGACACTTCCGTACTCACCTCAGTCAAATGGGGTGGCCAAAAGAAAGAACTGCACTCTAACTGATTTGGTTAACGCCATGTTAGATACATCGGGTCTTTCCAAGGAATGGTGGGGGAGGCGCTAATGACTGTGTGTCATGTCCTAAACCGTGTTCCCATAAAGGATAAAACCATGACTCCATTTGAGGAATGGGAAAAGAAAAGGCTTAAACTCTCTTACTTATGAACTTGGGGTTGTTTGGCGAAAGTCAATATTCCAATACCCAAAAAACAAAAGTTTGGACCAAAAATCGTTGATTGTGTTTTTCTGGGTATGCTTTTCATAGCATTGGCTATAGATTTTTGATAGTAAAATTTGAGGTATCCTACATGCATGTTGGTACAATTATGGAGTCGGATGATGCGACTTTCTTTGAGGACATCTTTCCTATGAAATGTATATCTAGCTCATCAAATCAGGAGATGACTAGTTCATCTAGTCAGGAATTTGCTATAATTTCTGAACCCACTATACCGATAGAACACTCTGATGATCTAAATGAAGCTCCCAAAAGGAGCAAGATACAAAGGACTGCAAAGTCATTTGGTGATGGTTTCATTGTGAACCTTGTGGATGATACTCCCACTTCTATTTCAGAATCCTATGCATCTCAAGATGCTGACTACTAGAAGGAAGCTGTCTGAAGCGATATGGACTCCATCTTAGCTAATATACTTGGGAAGTCACTGATCGTCCTTATGGGTGCAAACTTGTAGGATGTAAGTGGATGTTCAAGAAAAAGCTTAGACCTGATGGTACTATTGAAAAGTACAAGGCACGTCTGGAGGCCAAGGGTTATACCCAAAAATAAGGTGAAGACTTCTTCGATACCTACTCACCTGTAGCCAGATTGACCACTATTCAAGTACTACTATCCTTGGCTGCCTCACACGGTCTTCTCGTTCATCAAATGGACGTTAAGACAGCTTTTCTAAATGGAGAGCTAGATTAGGAAATTTATATAGAGCAGCCTAAAGGATTTGTAGTAGATGGTCAAGAAGGAAAGGTGTGTAAGTTAGTGAAGTCTTTGTATGGTCTCAAGCAAGCTCCTAAGAAGTGGCACGAGAAGTTTGAAAGAACTTTAACTGTCGAAGGCTTTGTTGTAAATGAAGCTGACAAATGTGTGTACTATCGCCATGGTGGGGGCGAGGGAGTTATTATGTGTCTCTACGTTGATGACATATTGATATTTGGGACCAACCACGCTACTATCGAGGAGGTCAAAGAGTTCATATCTCGCTGCTTTGAGATGAAGGACTTGGGAGTGGCTGATGTAATATTAAACATCAAGCTACTAAAGGATGACAATGGTGGGATTACACTGCTTCAGTCTCACTATGTGGAAAAGATATTGAGTCGCTTTGCGTATAGCGGTTGCAAGTCTTCTCCAACGCCTTATGATCCGAGTGTGCTACTTTGAAAGAATCGAAGGATTGCTAAAGATCAATTGAGATATTCTCAAATTATTGGCTCGCTCATGTATTTAGCCAGCGCTACTAGACCTGACATCTCCTTTGCTGTAAGAAAACTAAGTCGATTTGTGTCAAATCCTGGAGATGATCATTGACATGCTCTTGAAAGAGTTTTGCGCTATTTGAAAGGCACTGCGAGTTATGCTATTCACTATACTGGGTATCCATGGGTACTTGAGGGCTATAGTAGTTCAAACTGGATATCTGATGCTGATGAGATTAAGGCCACAAGTGGTTATTTGTTTACACTTGGTGGTGGCGCTGTTTCCTGGAAGTCTTGCAAGCAGACCATCTTAACAAGGTCAACAATGGAAGCAGAACTCATAGCATTAGACACAGCCACTGTTGAAGCGGAGTGGCTTCGTGAGCTCTTGATGGACTTACCTGTGGTTGAAAAACCAATACCCGCCATCCCGATGAACTGTGATAATCAAATTGTGATCGTCAAAGTAAATAGTTCTAAGGATAATATGAAGTCATCAAGGCATGTGAAGAGGAGATTGAAGTCTTTCAGGAAACTGAGAAACTCCAGAGTTATTGCGTTGGATTATATCTAAACATCTAAGAATCTGACAGATCCTTTCACAGAGGGATTATCACATAATGTGATAGATAATGCATCGAGGGAGATGGGTTTGAGACCCACACTATGAGTTGGTCGCAGTGGTAACCCATTCTATGTGATCAAAGATCCCATGAATTAGAGTTGGGAGACAAGTTTTTGGTCAGCTGAGAGGAGAGTATTCCCATATTATATTTACATCTCCATAAAGATGCAATACTCTCTTAATCTGCATGGCAGGTTGATATTTATCTTAATGTATTCCAAGTGGCTTTTATAAGCAGAGATGTTGTCCTAGAGAACATCTCTTGAGGAACACACCTATATGAGTCTGACTGTTAAATGTCGCAGTCCGCGAGAGTTGGGTGTTCTCTAATAAACTCAAGAAAGGACCTAGAGTATGACGCATAAGCTCCAAACCGCGGGGAAGCCGACGGCAGCCCTGTACCGGTCTAGATTTTGTGTGAAACTAGCGCGCACAAAACTTGTAGTTCAAGGCATAGTCCACTATTCAAGTTGCTAGCTAGTGTAACATGAAGTTTAACGTGGAAGTTCAACTTAACAGTCTCCACTACACACCGGTATATAAAACAATGTTCTGGAAGAAAAGTGATGTGATGTGCCATGAGACTTTGTGGGGGATTGTTGGAATTTGGTGTATATTGGGCTGCTGGCCCATTAGACAAATTCTGAAATTCTCTTTGGCCCACTTATATATGGCAGCATATGGCTGTGCTAGTGGTGCTAAAGTTTAGTTCCACATTGCTGGTGGAAGGGGAGTTGGACCACCTTATATAGTAGAGTGTTGCACCACTCACTAAGGTGTGACAAGGAGAGAAGCCCTCGCGCACTCCTCCTCCGACGCCGCCCGTATCGCCTCGCCTCGTCACAATGCGCGCGCACCGCGGGTTGCGGGAATCTCGCCAAGCCGAGCTTTATTTTGCTGGTTGGGAACAGATCGGGACAGTAGGCCTCCAGAACCCCACCTCTCGTGGACCTGTACGGGTGAGGGGCGATCAGGTTTTTGGGGAGAGCTCAAGGGCGACTACTGGCAACCACGACATCGTCCGACGACGAGTTCCCGAACAACGACTTCTTCCCAGACGTCAGCGACCACTTCGGCAACCTCAACATGGGCGACAGCTCTGCTGCGGATACTGCCGCAACTGCATCATATGTGATCTCAATCTCTCTCTTTTAGATTATGCTAGAGTTTCTAGTTCTAGCATTTGGCGTAGATGTGATAGGTTTATCTTGTATAGATGTAATCTGTTCATCTACTTTGTTGATCTGCGTGATTGGTTTTACTACTGTTTGTATAATCATGCTTTATCAGTTTATTATTCGGATTTAATCATATGGATTGTTGCTTATATTTTCAACACAATCCATTCGGCGAACACAGTCCACAATTGCATGAAACAAAAAGGCGAGCGGGCCCGAGCTGTCGGCGATGGAAGCCGCATTCCAGTCAAGATCTGCCTTCCTGGCGTTTTGCTCACTTCTCCCTCTTGTCATCATTTCGCCGTCGACACCACCCTCTCCACTACGCCGCAAACACGCCTCCACAAAAAAGAACCAGCTGCCGCCCAGCTCCCTTCCCTCCTCGCCGCGGTTCTTGCACCGTGCTTTAGCATCGGCGCTGTTTCGCGGCCAGTTGGGCACCCAACACACCCACTAGGTGTTCGGCGTTTTGCCTAGCTTGGCCATGGACTCTGACAACGATGATCAGATGTCCGCCATGCTAATGGAGGAAGAAAAGGTCGCCCTCGTTGATGAGAAGAGCACATGATGATCCTCACCTACCTGGCCGGCTTGTAGCGTAGTAAGCAAAGACACGGCGTGGCGGCTCGATGCTAGGACACCGAAAGTGCAAGCCAAGGCAGCACATGTAGGACTACTACATGTTGTACGCCAACTACTTCATCGACGATCCATTGCACGGCGAGGCAGTGTTTCGGCGCTGATTCAGGATGAGTCGAAAGCTCTTCCTCAAGATTGTTTATTCCCTCCGGGACTTCGACACCTACTTCAGATGCAAGAAGGACTGCATCGGCATGGTGGGATTTTTCTCGCTCTAGAAGTGCATGGTGGTTATGAGAATAATCGCATGCGGAGCTCCCAGTGACACACAAGATGACTATCTCCACATGACCGAGTCCACCACCATCGATTGTTTGTACAGGTTCTACAGGGTAGTGATTGAAGTGTTTGGACCATTATACCTGAGATCATCCACTGCTGAAGATAGTGCTCGAATCATAACAATCAATGAAGCCAGAGGATTTCTTGGGATGCTTGGAAGTATCGACTACATGCATTGGAAATGGAAGAATTGCCTGTTTTCTTAGCAAGGAATATATAAAAACCACAAAGTAGGTTGTAGTGTGGCAATTGAGACAGTGACTACAAAGGATCTTTGAATTTGACACTTCTTCTTTGGTATGGCAGGATCCAACAATGACATCATTATACTGCAGTGCTCACATGTCTTCTCCAAGCTTGTTGAGGGTCATGATCCTCTGGTGGACTATGTGATCAATGGCCACCACTACAACAAGGAATAATGCCTGGAAGATGGCATCTATCCAAGATGGTTAACATTTATAAAGACTATCTTAAGCCCTCTTATCAGCAAGTATTCCAACTTTGCCAAGGAATAAGAAGCTTGCAAGAAGGATGTCGAGCGGGCATTTGGTGTGCTCCAAGCTCAATTTGCACTTGTCCAGTTCCCCGTTCTGACCTGGTCATAAGAACAAATGTGTGAGGTGATGAATTCATGTGTGATCTTGCACAACATGATCATTGAGAGCGAGCAAGGCGAGCCAGTGCTTGATGAAAGCAAGCCGGCGCAACCATATTATAGACAGGGTCCTATTGCAAAGCCTGATCACCAGGTGCCAGCATCGTGGGCTACCTTTATTGCTATGTGTCACAAGATCTGAGACCTGTATGTGCATCAATAACTGCAGGATGATCTAGTGGAGGACCTGTGGAGGATCAAAGGCAACACCTAGTTTGAGGTATTCTTGTGTTTGAAAACTTGTTAAATTTTGACATTAGTTTGTTGAACAATTTTCTTTGTACTTGTTTTCTATGCCGAACTATGTGATTAAAATTATTTGATGAAATTTCGATGAAACTCGGCGAAGAATGGCTGAACTATGTGTCTACAATTGTTTTACGCGACATTTGTGTCAAATTTTGGCTGAAATTTTCCAAATTCGTCGGCCCCGAGGGTGTACAGCTGGGATCATGGCTGATACTTGGTAGACCCCCAGGACAAATGTTCACCCAATACTACAAAAAATATCGTCGGATTTCGGCCTAGGGGCCTCCAACAAGTGGAGGTTCTCTAAGGTATCACGACCGTGGATTCCATCGCCTCAACCAAGATCTGCTAACCCTGCTAGCTGCCCAAGCGCGCCAAAGCGAGATGCCTCGGAAACTATTGACCCACTAGTCTGGTCCACCTAATCGCCAAGATGTTCACGAAGATGATCTCGCTGCGGCTGGCCATGAAGCTTGACCGTCTATCAGCGCCAACCAGAACGCGTTCATCCCTAGGAGGAGCTTGCATGACAACTTTGTGTTGGTTAAACAATCGGTGTGCATACTACACCAACAGCGTGAGCCATGCCTACTACTTAAGCTTGACCTTGTGCGTGTTCGACATGGTTTCGTGGGCCTTCCTCTTCGAGGTGCTAAAGAGATACGGTTGCAGCAAGTTGTTCCTAGACTGGCTTACCATCCTACTCTCGTCATCAATCACAAGTGTTGATCAGCGGCGACCTAGGGTCGCTCATCTGGCACAACGAGGATTGCGCCAGGCAGACCCACTGCCTCCCTATCTTTTCATCCTAGTTGTTGACATCCTTAGATGGCTTGTGCAACGCGCCATTGACCTGAGAATCTTGCAACAGCTTCACCCTTGTCACTGGATCCCCACGTTCTCACTCTACGCCGATGATGTTGTCTTGTTTTTTCACCCCCACGACGACCGAGGCGACCGCAGTCAATGAGATTATGTGGCTCTTTGGCCACACCTTTGGGTTGCAGGTCAATTTCAACAAGAGCACCGCCTCCCTCCTCAACTGCAACACCAACACTGCCGCGCCAAAAATCGAGATCCTGAGATGCCCTGTTGTTGAGCTCCCCATAACCTATCTGAGGATTCCGCTCACGGTTCGTCGCTCCACTGCGGCGCAACTGCAGCCCTTGTTGACCGCGTCACAGTCGGGCTCTCCACTTGGAAGGCAAAGCTTATGAAGAAAGCTGGCTCGCTTGTGTACATCAAGGTCATTATTTGTGTGATCCCCTTGCACCAACTACTCATGCTAGGGATGCCGAAGAAGGTCCTCAAATAGTTGCGACGGGTACAACACAAATTCCTTTGAGAGGGGAGCAAGGAGGCCAATGGTGGTAGCTGCCATGTGTCATAGGACCACGTCTATTTCCCCATCTCGCACGGAGGCCTAGGTGTACCAGACCTGGAGAGAACTTTCCTCGCGCTTCGCTTGCGCAAGCAAGTGGTTCTCCCACACTGATGACCAGCGCACTTGGCATGGGCTTTGATGGTGACTCCTTGATGGCGCCAGAGAACCTGGTGCTTGACGTGGAGTCTGTTGTGAACCCCAATACCAAGGTGTGAAGCAGCACAGCAGCAAGTTTTCCCTCAGTAAGAAACCGAGGTTATCGAACCAGTAGGAGGAAGGAAACGTCACACAGGTGTTGCAAGCAACGCGGAGACCTGCATAACACAAACTCAAGACTTTTCCCCAACGAATCAGTGAGGTTGTCAAGCTCACCGGTTTGCTTTAACAAAGGATTAAACGTATGGTATGGAAGGTAATGGTTTGCAGCAAGTAAACAGGTAACAGTGGAAGATGTATCAATGGTAAAGATTGGACCGGGGTCCATAGTTCACTAGAGGTGCTCTCCTTAGATAAACAACATGGCATGGAGGGTAAACAAATTACAGCAGGGCAATTGATAGGAACTGAGCAAGGCATAACAATGCAATACTAGTCAAAAAGATCCTATGAGATTCGATTGGGCAACTGCATCTATGACTAGAAGTCCACCTTCAGGTTATCATCCGAACCCCCTCCAGTATTAAGTTGCAAGCAACAGACAACCGCTTTAAGAAAAGTGTGTAAGGTAAACAATCCACTTGTTCCATGAACAAGAGACCGTTGTTTTCTCCCTAGTAGCAACAACACATCTACAACCGAAGAGATTTCTATCACTTCCCTTGGAAACTAGAGGCATGAACCCACTATCGAGAATAAATACCCCCTCTTGGAATCACAAGCAACTACTTGGCCAAGATAGCTACTAGCAACAGAGAGCATGCAATATTACAAACAACACAGACATGATAGAATCATAAAGACAAAACCATTAATCAATTTTACATAATAATCTCAATATCCATCGGATCCTCGCAAACACAACATGCATGATTACAAATAGATTAGATCTTGATCATGAACGGAGCTCACAAGATCTATACATGAAAGCACAAGGAGGAGATACAACCATCTAGCTACTACATGGACCCATAGTCCAAGGTGGAACTAATCACGCATCATATCGGAGAGAAGGCCTCTGGGATGATCTCCCCTCCGGCAGGGTACCGGGAAGATCTTCAGATCCCCCCCCCCGATCTATGGACGACGGTGGTGGCGACTACAGAAGGTTTCGTGGAATATTGATCGGGTACTTAGGGTTTCTGCATTGGGGGCTTCTTATAGGCGAAGAGGCGAGGCCGAGAGGCGACCAGGAGGGCCACAGCCTTCCCAGGCGCGGGCCCACCCCTGGCCGTGCCTAGGGGGTTTGGCCGCCCTGGTTCGCGTCTCCGTCTCGTCTTCTGGATTCGTGTCCCCCACGGTAAAATAGACTTTGGCTTTTGTCCTGTCCAATTCCGAGAATATTGATTTTCTGCCTTTCTAGAACCAAAAACAGAAGAAAACAGGCAACTGGCACTATGGCAACTTTTTAATAGGTTAGTTCCGGAAAATATATGTAAACAGCTCAAAGTGTAGACAAAGCAAAGCAAAGTAGATACTAAACAAGCATGGAGCATCAAAAGTTATAGATATGTTTCCGACGTATCAAGCATCCCCAAGCTTAACTCTTGCTCGTCCTCGAGTAGGAAGTGATAAAAAGAATAATTTTTGAGGGGACATGCACCATCAAAACCAATATCAAACCATTTGAAAGCATTGAAAGCTAGGATTAAATAACTCTAAACATGTGCATGAAAGATGGAGTTCTAACAGTAGGACATAGTAACTATGCATGCAACATGACAAGCTACAAACAAATATCATGAATAACATGCATTGAAAAACGTTTGTTTGTTTCACATACAGAAAACATAGCATAGTGGCATTCAGCTTGTCCCTCATAGGGTAGCAAATAGATGCATAGGACACCTTCAAAGTTCACAAGAGTGACTAGAAACAAGTATCACAAGAACAAGTAATATCACCATATGCATCAATCAATAAGTTTTGAGACACTGCAAACAGAATGACAACTATGCTCTCTTAATGGTGCCTAAAGGTAGAAGGTGGAGACTTAATAATGGTGGAAGAAAGTCCCTTCACAAAGGGAAGCAGGGATTTCAATTTTCAAAAAGAGCTTCCAAAAATTATGGTACTTGTTAGCTTTCAACCCTCATTGCCCCTATCATAAGCATCTTGAAGTGATTAAGGTTAAAGTGAACAAAGTTGGAGTATATGCTTGACAAAGTATAAGTTGGCAATCTCAAGTCCCTTGAATACGAGGGTCACACCTCATTCTACTCAACTTCAGTCACCTGTAAGTTCTTGTCACTGTAAGTATTTGCATATCATAGAGAACCGCCAATGGGGTACCCCTTGCACATGGTATAGGAGCTATCCCATAACCAAAATGACAAGGCAAGCAGATAATGAGCATCTCAGCGATCTTTTTATTTACTATGTGCATAGCTTTTTATTGAGGATGCTTCATAGATAGCTCACTATGGTGATGCTGCAAGTTTCCACCATGATTAGGCATGGCTTAGGCTAGCGGCCCAGGCGTTTCTCTAACACAAAATACAAACTCCATGGACTTACAAGTTCCCTCTTTATTTCACACCGGTGACATCCATAGACAAAAGAGCATGATATCAACTGAGTACAAAGTACAAGTGAAATGTTGAAAACGTTCCCCGTGACAGCACGGTTCTGCTAATTCCAACGTATAAGTGCAAGCATATACAACATAGATGACACAATGGTTCAAGTTTATTATGGGCAAAGAATATAAAGTGTTCCATCAAGTTTGTGAGGGCTTTAATCACTAAGTTTTCACATAACAAAATAGTTTTTAATTGGAAGATAGCTGAAAACAAGAATATACTTGGAATGGTGTAACACACCATGCATAGGAGTTTATAGTGGACACTTTGGAAAAAATTGGTTTCTTGGGAGTTGGAAGCATGAGTAGAGCTTACTCATACAAGTGGAGGCTAGCAAAATACTGGGAGAAACCAACTAAGAGAGCATAATGGCCATAATCATGCAGAGCAACAAAGCATTACTAATCAAAGCATAGAGTGGTACTACAAGTCAAGGACTAAATGATCATAGAGGCTATGGTGACTTGTCATAGTCATAACATGGTGTGAGCATGTGCCAAGTCAACCCAAACAAAGCATCAAAGGAGAATACCACAATACTATGCTTTTGCATGCTAAAACAACGCATAATTTCTTCAAGGCACACTAAGCAATCCCAATTGTTTGGAACAAGACATGCTACAGCAATAATCACTAAGCATAAGGTTAAAACAACACCTAGCATGTCATGCTAAAGTCTAAGTCACAGTCAATGCAAGCTCCTCTTGCACTTACAAGCAAGAACTTACTACTCCTTTCCAACACCAAGCAACTTATTTGCAAAACAACACAGCGAGAACGGGGGTCCAAACTACTTTATTCAAGCAAACTAAACAACCTAAGCAAACCAATAGAAAACTAAGACGCTCCAAGAACAACACAACTGTGCATGAAACAATAAAAATGAAGTGTCTAGACAGACCTGAGCTTTTTATTGATGGAGAAGGGGATGCCTTGGGCATCCCCAAGCTTTGACGCTTGTACCTCTTGTATATTTCTTGGGGTGAAACCGGGGTGACATCTCCAAGCTTGAGCTTTTGTCCATTCTTCATCTCATTGCATCATTCTCTTTCTACACCTGAAATTTTTCCTTCATACAAAACTTCACACAATCTTCATTAGCAACATTAGTTTATTCAAAAGATATTAGACCTCTGGCAAAGCTTTGGAACAGCAAGTATTTTCACTAAAAACACAAGCTACTGTAGCAACTCCTTCAAAAATCTCAATTCACCTAAAGAGAACCCAAAAAGGAATCAATAAGAAGCAAATGCAAATAATGGCAAAAATCTGTCAAAACAGATCAGCAGGTAGAAACCGATTTTTTCGAACATCTTCTGTTGCTCAAATAAAAAAGAGTTGAACTAACGAAAGTTCTCTAACATACTGGGGATTTATTCATAAATTTTCAGCTAAATACTAATTACAGAGACTCCTCACGAATTTTTATGGTGGAGGACAGAAATCTGTTTCGGGACAGCAACTCCCCAAATCTTACTTCCCTCTCATTAGAGGTCATTCTTGGCACAAAAAGCAAAAAAAGGATAAGGAGAGATTATTACTGAATTAATAACTTCCAAGACTCAAGGAAACTCTTGGGTTATCTCCCAACAAATACTTTTCTTTAACGCATTTAAGTTAGGCACAAGAAGCAAGAAGAATCAAGTATTTTCAAATGAGGAAGCATTACCCCTCTTGTTCTTTCCTTTCTTACCTTTCTTCTTCTCTTTAGGGAATATATGATTGCTTACCGGAGGAGAAAAGTGCATAATGCCCTTTCCCACATCTATTATTGCTCCAAGGTGTTTCAGTAGGGATCTTCCAAGTGTAATCTGTCCTTTGCCTACACATTCAATAACAAGATAATCAGTAGACACCGTTTTCCCTGAGATTTTTGTAAACACACCTTCAGCTATTCCAATGGTTAATAAGGTGGCATTATTAGTAAGAGATATTTCCTCTCCTCCTTCAGAAAGCCTCCAAAGAATCAAAGAATCATAAATATCTTTAGGCATGAGACAAAATTCAGACATGATATCACAGCGAGCATCAAAAAGTGTAGTATTTATAGAGACTTTGACTCTGGGAAACCACTTTGAATGCTCAGAATTTATGGGAACATAATCATGGTAAGACCTAAGCGTGTGATAGCAACTATTCATAGCAGCAATACTGGTCTCAAGAGTGTTCAACCTAGCAAAAATATTTGTGAAAAAGGAATCAGATTTTCCAGGTGTATTATAAATTGCAATCAACTTCTTTATGGCATCAAAAGCTTCATCCTCAGTACATTGAAAAATATCTTTCTCAGCCACAACATCCAAAGCATATCTATAACGAAGAGCAATACTATGGTAGAAACTATTGATAACCATGCTAAGACTCATCTTAGGCTCATTTTCTCTTTGTAAAGTAGTGATTCTATACCAAGCCTCTTTAAAACTCTCTTTATTTTTTTGCTTAAAAGTAAAGATCTCTTCCAAAGGTGTAATAGAGATTGGCCCCAAACCAGACATGGTAGCAACTAGGGCAGGAACTAATTTTTTTGTGTTTTTGAATAAAGAAAGCAAGCCAAACTAGACTAATTTTTTTGGGTTTTTTGAAAAGAGGCAAACAAAACCAAGCAAAAGAAACTAAGCAAACTAAAAACAAAGTAAAGAGAAAGGAAGTGGAGGACTCCCCTAGTGAAGACGTCCTTAGCCTCCCCGGCAATGACACTAAAAAAGCTTGATGGTGACTCCTTGATGGCGCCAGAGAACCTGGTGCTTGACATGGAGACTGTTGGGAACCCCAAGAGCAAGGTGTGAAGCAGCACAACAGCAAGTTTTCCCTCAGTTAGAAACTGAGGTTATCGAACCAGTAGGAGGAAGGAAACGTCACACAGGTGTTGCAAGCAACGCGGAGACCTGCACAACACAAACTCAAGACTTTGCCCCAACGAATCAGTGGGGTTGTCAAGCTCACCGGTTTGCTGGAACAACATGTGTAGCACCCCGGGTAAATCCACTACTAGGAAATCGCCGTTGTTTTTATTATGTGCATCATCATGACATCATGCATTTATTCGCCTAAAACTATTTCCCAAAAGCCTATTTTGTTTTCTAGATATTCTCCTCTTTGTTCAAATCAAAACCCTAGATCAGTCCGGATCTTTTATTTGTCTAAAACCTTTTTGCAAATGCTTTGTTTTAAAAGAAAGAAAATAATAAATATAACATATTCTGTATCGGGGGAGGCAGCCGCCGGCCAGGCCCAAAAGGCCCAGCTAGCAGCCGGCCTACCACCCCTCAACCAAACCCTAACCCTAGACCAACCTTTGACCAAACCCTAAAAACCACCCTACCTATCCACCCCTCTGTCCTATCACCGCCGCCAACCCCAATTCAACACACTCTGCACTCACCCGCGCGCACGCCAGCAGCACACATACACGCAGAGCACGCACACAATAACCACCACACTGCACGCACACAAGCCGGCCATCCCGCATCTCTCTCTGCTGCGTGGCCCCACCACGCCACTTCTCCCCTCGATCCCGAGCCCCACCCTGCGTCTCTCTCCCTCTCGCGACCCCCTCATCTCGAGCACCTCCCTCTCTGTCCCGAGGGTCGCCGCCGCCAAGCACTCTCCCTGGCCGCGTCGCTCCTCCCTCCCCTTCTCGCGGACCAGAGCTCCGCTAGGCTCCGGCGTCGTCGTCCTATTTCCGTTCTCCGCCGCCCAGCGAGATCGCCTCGCTTCCCTCACTCGCAGAGCTCCTCCGTCGCCGCCAGGAGCCCGTGCCCCCACCGGAGCGCCGCCTCTCTCCCTGGCACTCGGCCGCCTCGCCCTCGCCTCTCTGGCGGCTTGTCGCTGGCCTCCTTCTCCCGTTTCGGCAAGGCCTGCATCAAGCTCGCCCCGCCGGCCTCGCCCTCCCCGGCGCTGCAGCCTGCCTGCCCTCGCGGCCACTGGCTCGCCCGCCTCCGGCCGGTCCCCCATCGTCGCTCTCTGCACCTCCCCTCCCGCGTCCAAGCTCGACAGGCCATGTCGTCCCCGTCGCTGAGCCCTACCGTCTGCTGCCCTAGCGCCGCCGCGGGCGCCCTCCTCCTGGCCGGATTCAGCTCTGCCGTGGCGTGCTTGCTGAGCCCGTGAGGCTGCCCTCCTCTGTTCCTTGACCCAGCAGCGCTCCGTCGTTCGCTGCAGGCGTCCGCGACCTCAAGGTCGTTTGCCGAGTGTCTTGGCATCCTCGTCCTTGCTGGATGGAGCGATCCCCTTTCATATGTTGGTGTACCAGGCCACCTAAGAACCAACCAACGTATGATTGGTGAACCTTTCCCTAACGTGTCATCAACATGTCCAAGATCTACCACATGGACAGCAAGACCGTTCCCGGAGCCGAATATCAAACCCCGAGGTGTTCTCCTTCCTCTCCGAAGACCGAACCCGAACCCCTCCGAGCCCCAAGATCTTCGATCCGAGATGTGTGACCCTCCTTTCCGTGACCTATATTTTATAAATGATATTACTTGTTGCATTTAAATGTTCATGTTTGCATACATATGTTGTGGGTTGGGGGCATTATGCCGATTCACCTCATAATTAAATATGGAGGCCATATGTGGGATTTTCTAGTCTTATATTGGCCCCGTTTAATTTTGCGTAGCGAACCGATGCCATGTTTTGTCGTGATAAGACAATAATTAAATTGCGGGGTATCTAAACAACATGAACCATCTATTTAATTGTCGGGACCCCGGTTCCGCTTAATATTGCCTAATTGCATTGCACCTTTGCCATGTCATACATCATACATGCATCATGCCCGATCTTATGTCGTAGTATTAAATAGTGCATCCGGTGTTTCTTCTAGTACTTTGCTTCTTCACGGATTAGGACGACGAGTTGATGCGAGTGTCGACCCGATCTTCGGATGAACCTTCGGCAATATTTTTAGGCGAGCATTCTCCCCCCTTTCTACCTATCTTACTTTTATAGTCTTTATTTCCTCCTGTTGATCTATTGCTATCTGTGTTGCGATGCTCTAGTTTTCGTACCCGTGATATCCGTTGCAGCCTTATATTGCCTTGGACACATCCTATTACCTGTTGTTTGGCAGATAGTCGGCCTTGCGTGTCGTAGTTGCTTGCTCAAGTGCTGTTGCGTGTCGTCAAGTACCACAGTTGTTGGAAGACTGTCATATGCTTTATGTTGGATTTGATCATGACTTTAATTACCGTTTAATAACTAAAATTGAAGTAAGTAAATAATGCAGAGGCACAGGTGGGCAATAGATGTTATTTGGTTTTTAACCGTCCACTTGTGTCCCGTAGGACCCCGAGTACTTGATATCTGTTCTTTGAATATTCGCACTATCAGCATGTGGGACCATGAATCCCCCTAGCCAGAGCTTGAGTCATATTTATTTCTTGGGGCCACAAAGTAGTTTGGGGCTTTATTACTATCCTGTACTTATGCCATGCTTTACTGCTTATTTACGATTGCGCGTGGAGCGCCTGTACTGTTTAGGAACAAATGTGGAATGTTTTCGCGGTATCGACAAGCCCAGTCACACTTTCGGGTTCCCGGTCGTTTACAGCCATTGGCACAAACCTCTGGGTCCGTTTCGGAGCCGGCCAACTTCGTCGCGGGTAGCTTGGTGGGGTGGCCCCCTGAAATTTATATGAATCTTGCAATTGCTCTATCGTGATGCCTCGTTGGGTTTTTATTTGGTTTTTCCCGAGGTTGATCGTGCGTGTGTTGCTATTTGTGCCCCCCTGCAGGGTAAAACTTTCTGAAAGCCGTGTCCGCGGTTATGGACGACTTGGAGCACAGTATCTCGATCATAGACAACTATAACTAAAGTAGTGCTATAAATTTGACTTTATAATGACTAGTAATTAGCTTCACTATAATGGAATGGCTTAATAAAAGTGCCAACAATTGCTGGTTTGGTTGTCGCCTGTTACCATTGTATTTGACTAGTAAGTATTGCAACTATAACGGAATGGCTAAATAAAAGTACCAACAACTACTGGGTTTTGGGATGCCTCATGCTATATGTATCTGACTAGTAAGTACTACAACTATAACGGAATGGTTAATTAAAACTGCCCACTACTTATTATATCAGGATGACACATGCTATCTATATCTGACTAGTAATTGCCACAACTATAACGAAATGAATAAAACTGCCAACGGTGTGAGTTCCGCGGTTGACTTCCTCGGTTGGTATCGAGGGGGAATACCAGGATGGGTATGTTTGGTGTTAGAATCAGGTTGGATCCGAGTAGGTTTTTCTTATCCCTATCTGATAGCCGCCAGTTGTATTGAGTCTCTATAGGTTGTTTAGTGCATGCTGCGCTACCGCTTCAGTCCACCATACCTATGTAGGCGAGGACCGCCGAATTCTAGTCTCGCCGTGTACTGGCCTCAGTACTGACCGCTCTCTTTTTCTTTTGCCCTTTGTCGGCACCCCTTTTGTTTAAGCAGGTTTTGAGATCGATGTCGTTAGCAGGGTTACCCTTCTGGCTTGGCCTAGGCAGGGTTATGGACGCCATTGGTTATTCTTCAGGGCTCTTAGCCTAATTTGCATCTTGTCCGTACTCGGACGTTGTATCATTTTCAAGGTGATTTGGATCTTTGTACTGTATATTGTATTCTTGACTCGATGAGTCGCTGCTGTATATATCTGTTTTGTGGGTTCCATCGTGGACTAATGTGTAATGATATTACTTCGTTTTCCACCCGCACGCAAGTGCCTGGTGGGCACCTTTGAATCGTTTCTATGCGGGTTTGGCGGGATTCGCTAAGACTTGCATAGGGCCAATTCTGAGGGTGTTACAGAGTGGTATCAGAGCTCAGCAGTTGCGATACCCCACTGGTCCAGCCTGTAGGATAACCTAGCTAATGGTCGTCATAGAGTGTCTAAACTATTTTGGAAAATCAGTTGGATAGATCTGATTAGGTCTGCTTTTACTTCTTACCCCTCTTCTATTCTCCTCTTACCTCGACGTGTTTTGAATCTGCTCTCTTATCTTTTCTTCGAGTCCAGGATTTCTCGTGGTTGGGTTTCCGTCGTACCTTTAGGGTTTCGCTTCCATCCTCTTGTAACGGTGCTTGAACATTCGACATTCATGCTATCTGATGAATCTTTCATCTGTTGTACCTTTTAGTGGATCGAAAATTCACTAAAAAATTTCTTTCTATCCTCCGGCGTTTTCCGATATGACGAAGTCATCTGCATCAGATCTGATGAGAATATCCATCCCTCCTTTGTTTCCAAACCTCGCTTGTCGAGATCTACAATCTGAATCCTAAGAGTTGGTTGCATAATTCTCCTATTCATGTGCAGAGTAATGCTTTGAGTGCAGGATGGAGTCGCGACCATACCACTACTCTTATCATTTGCTTGTGTACACTGAATGGTGGATCGATGCAATTCTTACTCCTCCCATGGAAGTGAGAGGTGGCCTTATCTTTTGATACCTCTACCTTCGTATTTGTTTCTCTGGAGTGTTCTCTCGACGAACGAGAACAACGAGCCCTTGTTGGTGGTGTCGCCGATTTCAAGATGAAGAAGTAACCCTTGATAGTGGTGTCGCGAGGGTCTACATGAAGCGAAAAGATTCAGACTGCCGGCCTTCTTCCCCGTACTAGGAGGCGGATCTCGAGGGCGAGATCCATTGTTAGTGGTGTCGAATTGTAGCACCCCGGGTAAATCCACTACTAGGAAATCGCCGTTGTTTTTATTATGTGCATCATCATGACATCATCATGCATTTATTCGCCTAAAACTATTTCCCAAAAGCCTATTTTGTTTTCTAGATATTCCCCTCTTTGTTCAAATCAAAACCCTAGATCCGTCCGGATCTTTTATTTGTCTAAAACCTTTTTGCAAATACTTTGTTTAAAAGAAAGAAAATAATAAATATAACATATTTTGTATCGGGGGAGGCAGCCGCCGGCCAGGCCCAAAAGGCCCAGCTAGCAGCCGGCCTACCACCCCTCAACCAAACCCTAACCCTAGACCAACCTTTGACCAAACCCTAAAAACCACCCTACCTATCTGTCCTATCGCCGCCGCCAACCCCAATTCAACACACTCTGCACTCACCCGCGCGCACACCAGCAGCACACATACACGTAGAGCACGCACACAATAACCACCACACTGCACGCACACAAGCCGGCCATCCCGCATCCCGCATCTCTCTCTGCTGCGTGGCCCCACCACGCCACTTCTCCCCTTGATCCCGAGCCCCACCCTGCGTCTCTCTCCCTCTCGCGACCCCCTCATCTCGAGCGCCTCCCTCTCTGTCCCGAGGGTCGCCGCCGCCAAGCACTCTCCCTGGCCGCGTCGCTCCTCCCTCCCCTTCTCGCGGACCAGAGCTCCGCTAGGCTCCGGCGCCGTCATCCTGTTTCCGTTCTCCGCCGCCCAGCGAGATCGCCTCGCCTCCCTCACTCGTAGAGCTCCTCCGTCACCGCCAGGAGCCCGTGCCCCCACCGGAGCGCCGCCTCTCTCCCTGGCACTCGTCCGCCTCGCCCTCGCCTCTCTGGCGGCTTGTCGCTAGCCTCCTCCTCCCGTTTCGGCAAGGCCTGCATCAAGCTCGCCCCGCCGGCCTCGCCCTCCCCGGCGCTGCAGCCTGCCTGCCCTCGCGGCCACTGGCTCGCCCGCCTCCGGCCGGTCCCCCATCGTCGCTCTCTGCACCTCCCCTCCCGCGTCCAAGCTCGCCAGGCCATGTCGTCCCCGTCGCTGAGCCCTGCCGTCTGCTGCCCTAGCGCCTCCGCGGGCGCCCTCCTCCTGGCCGGATTCAGCTCTGCCGTGGCGTGCTTGCTGAGCCCGTGAGGCTGCCCTCCTCTGTTCCTTGACCCAGCAGCGCTCCGTCGTTCGCTGCAGGCGTCCGCGACCTCAAGGTCGTTTGCCGAGTGTCTTGGCATCCTCGTCCTTGCTGGGATGGAGCGATCCCCTTTCATATGTTGGTGTACCAGGCCACCTAAGAACCAACCAACGTATGATTGGTGAACCTTTCCCTAACGTGTCATCAACATGTCCAAGATCTACCACATGGACAGCAAGACCGTTCCCGGAGCCGAATATCAAACCCCGAGGTGTTCTCCTTCCTCTCCGAAGACCGAACCCGAACCCCTCCGAGCCCCAAGATCTTCGATCCGAGATGTGTGACCCTCCTTTCCGTGACCTATATTTTATAAATGATATTACTTGTTGCATTTAAATGTTCATGTTTGCATACATATGTTGTGGGTTGGGGGCATTATGCCGATTCACCTCATAATTAAATATGGAGGCCATATGTGGGATTTTCTAGTCTTATATTGGCCCCGTTTAATTTTGCGTAGCGAACCGATGCCATGTTTTGTCGTGATAAGACAACAATTAAATTGCGGGGTATCTAAACAACATGAACCATCTATTTAATTGTCGGGACCCCGGTTCCGCTTAATATTGCCTAATTGCATTGCACCTTTGCCATGCCATACATCATACATGCATCATGCCCGATCTTATGTCGTAGTATTAAATAGTGCATCCGGTGTTTCTTCTAGTACTTTGCTTCTTCACGGATTAGGACGACGAGTTGATGCGAGTGTCGACCCGATCTTCGGATGAACCTTCGGCAATATTTTCAGGCGAGCATTCTCCTCCCTTTCTACCTATCTTACTTTTATAGTCTTTATTTCCTCCTGTTGATCTATTGCTATCTGTGTTGCAATGCTCTAGTTTTCGTACCCGTGATATCCGTTGCAGCCTTATATTGCCTTGGACACATCCTATTACCTGTTGTTTGGCAGATAGTCGGCCTTGCGTGTCGTAGTTGCTTGCTCAAGTGCTGTTGCGTGTCGTCAAGTACCACGGTTGTTGGAAGACTGTCATATGCTTTATGTTGGAGTTGATCATGACTTTAATTACCGTTTAATAACTAAAATTGAAGTAAGTAAATAATGCAGAGGCACAGGTGGGCAATAGATGTTATTTGATTTTTAACCGTCCACTTGTGTCCCGTAGGACCCCGAGTACTTGATACCTCTTCTTTGAATATTCGCACTATCCGCATGTGGGACCATGAATCCCCCTAGCCAGAGCTTGAGTCATATTTATTTCTTGGGGCCACAAAGTAGTTTGGGGCTTTATTACTATCCTGTACTTATGCCATGCTTTACTGCTTATTTACGATTGCGCGTGGAGCGCCTGTACTGTTTAGGAACAAATGTGGAATGTTTTCGCGGTATCGACAAGCCCAGTCACACTTTCGGGTTCCCGGTCGTTTACAGCCATTGGCACAAACCTCTGGGTCCGTTTCGGAGCCGGCCAACTTCGTCGCGGGTAGCTTGGTGGGGTGGCCCCCTGAGATTTATATGAATCTTGCAATTGCTCTGTCGTGATGCCTCGTTGGGTTTTTATTTGGTTTTTCCCGAGGTTGATCGTGCGTGTGTTGCTATTTGTGCCCCCTGCAGGGTAAAACTTTCTGAAAGCTGTGTCCGCGGTTATGGACGACTTGGAGCACAGTATCTCGATCATAGACAACTATAACTAAAGTAGTGCTATAAATTTGACTTTATAATGACTAGTAATTAGCTTCACTATAATGGAATGGCTTAATAAAAGTGCCAACAATTGCTGGTTTGTTTGTCGCCTGTTACCATTGTATCTGACTAGTAAGTATTGCAACTATAACGGAATGGCTAAATAAAAGTACCAACAACTACTGGGTTTTAGGATGCCTCATGCTATATGTATCTGACTAGTAAGTACTACAACTATAACGGAATGGTTAATTAAAACTGCCCACTACTTATTATATCAGGATGACTCATGCTATCTATATCTGACTAGTAATTGCCGCAACTATAACGAAATGAATAAAACTGCCAACGGTGTGAGTTCCGCGGTTGACTTCCTCGGTTGGTATCGAGGGGGAATACCAGGATGGGTATGTTTGGTGTTAGAATCAGGTTGGATCCGAGTAGGTTTTTCTTATCCCTATCTGATAGCCGCCAGTTGTATTAAGTCTCTATAGGTTGTTTAGTGCATGCTGCGCTGCCGCTTCAGTCCACCATACCTATGTAGGCGAGGACCGCCGAATTCTAGTCTCGCCGTGTACTGGCCTCAGTACTGACCGCTCTCTTTTTCTTTTGCCCTTTGTCGGCACCCCTTTTGTTTAAGCAGGTTTTGAGATCGACGTCGTTAGCAGGGTTACCCTTCTGGCTTGGCCTGGGCAGGGTTATGGACGCCATTGGTTATTCTTCAGGGCTCTTAGCCTAATTTGCATCTTGTCCGTACTCGGACATTGTATCATTTTCAAGGTGATTTGGATCTTTGTACTGTATATTGTATTCTTGACTCGATGAGTCGCTGCTGTATATATCTGTTTTGTGGGTTCCATCGTGGACTAATGTGTAATGATATTACTTCGTTTTCCACCCGCACGCAAGTGCCTGGTGGGCACCTTTGAATCGTTTCTATGCGGGTTTGGCGGGATTCGCTAAGACTTGCATAGGGCCGATTCTGAGGGTGTTACAACATGGCATGAAGGGTAAACAAATTACAGCAGGGCAATTGATAGGAACTGAGCAAGGCATAACAATACAATACTAGTCAAAAAGATCCTATGAGATTCGATTGGGCAATACAACAATACACATAGACCGCCATCCAACTGCATATATGACTAGAAGTCCACCTTCAGGTTATCATCCGAACCCCCTCCAGTATTAAGTTGCAAGCAACAACTACTTTAAGCAAAGTGTGTAAGGTAAAAATCCACTTGTTCCATGAACAAGAGAACATTGTTTTCTCCCTAGTATCAATAACACATCTACAACCAAAGAGATTTCTGTCACTTCCCTTGGAAACTAGAGGCATGAACCCACTATCGAGCATAAATACCCCCTCTTGGAGTCACTAGCAACTACTCGGCCAAGATAGCTACTAACAACTGAGAGCATGCAAGATCACAAACAACATAGATATGATATAATCATAAAGACAAAACCATTAATCAATCTGACATAATAATCTCAATATTCATCGGATCCCCGCAAACACAACATGCATGATTACAAATATATTAGATCTTGATCATGAACGAAGCTCACAAGATCTATACATGAAAGCACAAGGAGGAGATACAACCATCTAGCTACTACATGGACCCATAGTCCAAGGTGGAACTACTCACGCATCATACCAAAGAGAAGGCCTACAGGATGATCTCCCCTCCAACAGGGTGCCGGGAAGAGCTTTAGATCCCCCCCTCGATCTAGGGACGACGGTGGCGGCAACTACAGAAGGTTTCGTGGAATATTGATCGGGTACTTAGGGTTTCTGCATCGGGGGATTCTTATAGGCGAAGAGGCGAGGCCGGGAGGCGACCAGGGGGGCCACACCCTGCCCAGGCGCGGGCCCACCCCTGGCCGCGCCTAGGGGGGTTTGGCTATCCTGGTTCGCGTCTCTGTCTCGTCTTCTGGATTCGTGTCCCTCACAGTAAAATATTGACTTTGGCTTTTGTCCCGTCCAATTCCAAGAATAATGATTTTCTGCCTTTCTGGAACCAAAAACAAAAGAAAACATGCAACTGGCACTGTGGAAACTTGTTAATAGATTAGTTCCAAAAAAGATATAAAAACACCTCAAAGTGTAGACAAAGCAAAGAAAAGTAGATACTAAACAAGCATGGAGCATCAAAAATTATAGATACGTTTCCGACGTATCAGGCTTGACTTGCACTTCCCATCTGAGGAACATGAGATAGTCTTCGTGTCCATCAGCGATGGGCATACGACACTCTTCTAGGAGGATTGTTGGGTTCGTGGACGTGCTATCCGCGAGGTCATGCCGCAACTCTATACTTTCATTCCCAAGTGATGTCGTAATATTCGAAAGGTGGCGACATGGCTCGAGGCGAACAACTAGGCCTGCGACAACACGAGGTAGAGTGCACGAGGTTGGATAGTACATGTGTCTATGGCATGCCATCATGCATGGTGCCTACCAACAAGCGCGACCGTCTCATGTGGAAATGGACCTCCAACGGCATGTACTCGATGTTGTCATGCTACAAGGCCCTATTCCATGGCTTTCTCCTTTCCCGAAGCTACAAGCTCAACTGGTGAACATGGGTGCCGATGTGCACAAGTTCCATAATTGATCGAGGACCAGGATTGCTGCTAGATGGCAGACCGCTTGGCATGCCACGGATTGCAGAACCGCGCTAGATGCCTTCTATGCGACCAACTGGTGCCCCTTCTCCCGGCATGTCTAGAATGAGGTCTTGTCCTGGCTTAGGGCATCTCCATCAGGCTGACCCATCCGGTCGACCCAAATGATCCTTTTCTGTATGTTTGGGTCGGTCCGTAGTCGCTTTTGGGTCATGGTCCGGCCTATTCGGTCGACCGTGCCCAGCGGTGCGACCCATCTATCCGCCCTGGCGATTGTTGGCGTCATCGTTGGGCAAGGGATTGCCAATCAGTTTAAACTATTAAATTGACAAGCCAGGAACACACAAATTGACTATCAAACAACATGGCAGGCTGTGTCATCGCCATTTGGGCATCGCCAACAAGTGGCCAGTGGATCTGAAATGTGCAAAAGGGGCAATATCATACACAATGTCCAAAAATGGCAGCTTCTCTGCCCAAAAAGTTGCACCCGTCATCGCCATTGCCCATCGGGCATCGCGAGTCATGATGGTCTGCTGCCTCTTCACGATCCAAGCTATGCGATCGGGGTCGGTGATGCTATCCAGGTCAGTGAGCATGATGGTGTTCTTCTCGACCATGATCTTGGCTTCGGCCTCCGCCTCTGCCTCCAGCACCCTAGACCTGGCCTCGGCCTCCTTGGCCTTGGCTTCGGCCTCCGTCGCCTTTGCCTTGGCCTCGATCCCTATTAGCCTAGCCTTGGCGTTGGCCTCCTCCACCTCGATAGACCTCATCTGCAGCTCGACAAAGGTCTTGGCGGCGACCTCTTTCTCTTTGCACCGCCTCTCCTCCCTCTTGGTGATGGCCTCTTCCTTCTTCTCCAGGATCTTCTTCAAGGTCTCCTGGAACGCCAAGGAACCAGCCTGGCGAGAGAGGTCGGCCTTCGTGGCCTTGTGGCCACCAGGCCGGAGGGCATGACCGGTAGTCCCGTCGCTTGCAGAGTTGATGAAGCCTTCGTCATTGTCGTCGTCTAGGTCGACGACTCCGCCCGTCAAAGCATTGATCTTGCCCTTCTTCTTGTTGTCCATTTCTTTCCAAAGGGTATAGCTAATCTCCCTTTTTTGGTGTCCTTGATCAACATCCAACAATGGGTCAAGGTGAATGCCTTGTTATCATTCACTGTCTTGAAGTGCTCCATTGCTTTCAGGACCTACACATATGAATGCCAACAATGGCTCAACACAAATGCAAGACATTGGTAAAGAGAGGAAGAGGTTTTACCATGTCAACCGGTTGCATGCCGCTTATTTTCCTTTTCGTCACCATCTCATAGGAGCCTCAGAACTTGCTACACTCAGCATGGATGGTGCCCCAACGCTTGGAGAGGGAGAGATAATTTCGATCGCTAAAGAAGGCATCCTTCCCGAATTTTCTATGCTCATGGAAGAACCTTCTCACCTTTTTCCAATAGGCAAATCCCTTTTGCTCGGCGTCGCATAGTGGATGTTGTGACATCTCCATCCATGCCTTGCATAGGAGCTTGTCCTCCTCTGGGGTGTAGCTCACGATTTCATTGGCTCAACTTCTTGCCGTCGACAAGTGACGCCGCAAGTGAAGTGGCCAACGACACGGTCGTGACCCCCTCGCCCATGGAAGTGCCATCGTTTCTAAACAGTGCCTTGTTCGCAATGTTGTATGAATCGTTTTGGGTATCTTGTTGCGTATCTTGCTAGGTCTCGCCGTCGTCGGCATAGCCATCGCCACCCTCATTGATCATGTCGTGCATGGCATCTCGCTGTCATTGTCCACGAAATCCTACACCCAATTTGGCCATCATAAAGTGACAGGAGCAATATACTGGCAATGGCGAATAAATGTGGCGACCATACCGTGTCGGCGGCGGCCCGCGGCTCGGCGAGCATTTCGCCGAACAGGTTGATTGGCGTTGGCATGTTCATGGAAGAGATGAATCGTCGCTTCGTCGACGCCTTCAGGGTTGCGTCCATGGTGGTTGGAGTGCGGTTCAGGTCGATGGCGGGCACTCCCGCCTCCGACGACACCGTGCGGGGAAGGACGAACCGGAAGAGCGAGACGTTCCTACCTTGGCCTCCAAGCGAGATCGTGTGCGGCCCTGGCGTCCTGGGATGAGCTGGTGGCCGGCCGCTAAGTGTGAAAGTAACGGAGCTGGTAGAGGACGTGCTGGAAAGAACGACAACGCCATCAAAACAGACGGCGCTGCCGAAAGCGGCGATCATGGCCTCCTGCTTGATCATATTGACGGCGTGCTTGGCGGCACTCACTGCCAGCTTGTTGGCGTCGACCATGTTCTGGTTGGCCTGGAAGCGCTCGTTCTCATCCTGACGCTCCTTCTCGAGCCTGGCAGCGATGACTCGAGCTCTCGCCGCTACCCGCCGGCCAGCGTGTTTTCCCGACTCAACTTTCCGCTTTGTCAGCGTCAAGTCCTTGGTGAGCTTCTTCGGCCGGCCACGCTTCTTGGCGGTTGGAACAGTGGAAAGCACAACATCGACCATGACAGCGGGATCCATATCCTTTCCTCCCACTCCCGTCGGTGAAAAGTTGGGAAAGGTTTTTTGGAGGAAGAAGTGATATGGTTTCTATGCCACTGGCGAAAGAGACCCCCAAAGATAAAAGAAAGCGAGAACAAGCACACTGTTCGGGTCGACCCAACCAAGACCAGATTTGCTGCGAAGGCCGCCACGCACCTGTCCTTCAGTCTGCTCGGACACGCAAAGACGGAATTGGTCGGCCCGATAAAGATGCCCTTAAGCTGCCAAGCCAACCACCGACCGACCGGCGAGGCTGATCTGACGGACTGGTAGAGTGCATTGCCCTCCTTACAAACTGGAAGCACCATAACGACTGCTGTGCTCCTCCACGCAGTCCCTGCTCGCCAAAATCGATCTGGGTGACAGCCGGAGTCAAGGGACCTGCACTACGTGGGATTTTTTTTTTTTTTTGAGAAAACACAAAGATCATTGCGTTTTATTATATTGAAGACAGAGTTGTTACATGTCTCCAGGGAGGTTTACATCCAGAAAAAAAGAAAACTAGTGGACATCCCAGGTCGTCGGGGCTATGTCCCTCAACCCTTTGGCCCCTGCAACTACAAGAACCCAGACTACGACTTCCTCCTTTATCTTGGTGATTAGTCCTTGAATGGACGGCTGCGTGCACTCAAAAACGTAGTCATTGCGTGCCTTCTAGATCATCCAGGGGACCAAGAGCGTCACGAAGACTAGGCCTCGATGCATTGGCCTGGGCGTGTGATGCTGGGCCGTCGACCACCCGTCATGAAGAGTCGCTTCGTCCGATGGCGGCGGGCAGGAAAAGTGCAGCCAGGCCAGGATCTCGTGCCAAACTGTCCAAGAGAAAGGGCAGCCGATCATCAGGTGCTACATGGTCTCCATAGCCTAATCACGGAGGACACAGCGAGGGTGGTGTTGTAGGTTTCGTCCCGCAAGCCTCTCCGCCATTCAGCAATGATCCAGGTTTGCCAACCAGTGGAAGAATTTGACACGATTGAACGCCCAGCTCTTCCAAATCAGTTTCCAGGCGACACAATGTTTAGATCCAAGAAAAGATGCATGATATGCCGATTTGGCCGTATAGGTTCGTAAGTGGGATGTTCACTGAACACTTTTTGTTGTTCTTCACCTTGTACTCTTAGGTGAGTTGTAAACTCATGAAATGAAACATCTATTTCGTTTTCTCAAAAGAAGTAATAAGGTATAACGGCAGTCAGCACACTATCTGCCATCTCCATTCGAGAAACAAAGATTTGAATACTAGTACAACAGTGTACAAAAGTTCAAACTGGTAACATTACAGGTTACAACATAGTAGCACACAACAAGGCTAAACCATTATTGTGCGCTGGTCGTGTTGTAAGCCATGTCCGCTGAGGACGTGTCCATGTCATTCAATCCCAGCTCTTCATTTTGCTCTGAGCTCCTCTCATACTCCTCAACTGCAATTCACACAGAACAGTGAACTGTGAATGTAAGAATTTGCAGTAGTTATGCAAATTCCTCACGCTGTTAGCAGTACACTTAGACCAAATTATGCTCACATGTACTGGATATAAATAACTTATTACAGCAATTCACAACTAGTTCCTCCGTTTCAAAATATAAGATGTTTTAGCCTTTTTCTGGAACACATGTATCTAGACTGCATTTAGTGTGTAGGTTCACTCATTTTGCTCCAAACCTACACACTAAAAGCGTCTAGATACATGTGTTTTAGAAAAAGGCTCAAACATATATTTTTGAAACAGAGGCAGTAAATCACTAAATGGAGGCAAAAATGAAGTTTACAAATACCACTGTCGTTTGGTTTCAAATTTGAAGTACAGAAGTGCCCATATGCACTGCGACAAGTAATTCGGGACAGAGGGAGTATTACATATGATTAGGCTAACTTACTTGTTAGTTGCTTGTCATCTTCTATCAAATCTGTGGCTGGAGCAATAAATGAAGCTGCCAATGCATCATCAATAATTAAAGTCCACGGCTCTTCTAAATTTAGAATCTGAAATATAGTGCAAATTAAAAGATGTATGAAATAGATTAAAGGAAATCACAATTGCATATCATATCCTTGATCCTTGGGCACCTAAATTGAAAAGGAAAACCCAAAGTTTGGCATGAGTGGATTAGAATGCAAATATGTGAGCTGAGATCCAGTACATTCTGGACAGCAAATACTTTTCAGTTAGTTTGCTCCATGTCATCAAGAAAACAACGCTGACAAGTGAAATAGAACCTTGCTGGAGCACAACGGGGATCCACATATGAAAAAGAAAAACCCACCTTTGATAATCTCTCTGTGAAACCATCCCATTTCTTCTTTTTCCATTCATGTGTGCTATCACCCAACTGGAATCCGTGAACTCTCTCCAGTGCTGTAAAACCCCAGACAAGAAGCATATATTTGAGTTTCAGAAGAAAATAAGTGCACCCATATGGATTACGTGGTATTCTAGCATAAACAATTCTGGTGGCATAAACAGAAGCAGCATGAGTGAATACGTGCACGCAACATACCCTCACATATTTTTACAATTAAGCCTTCAACTGTTGTCACCATGCCACCCAGTGTTCCAGCTGACAGCTCCAACTCAAGTTCAGGTACATTCACCGCAGCCGAATCTGACTGAAAATATTAAGAGGTAACTCTAAATCAACTAAGTTACATGTCAGATATTGCTCCAAACACACTATATTGCAACACAAATCTGAACATTCTTTTGGTCTTGCTAAATAATGGATTCATTCATCTATTTTGGCATGAAGAAACTGTAGTACAACTCAAAGACCAGTATGAGAGTGTAATTTCTAACCTTAATGACATCACGACTAAGATCTTTAAAATTTTGCACATGTAGTGTAGTTTTCTTTCCTTTAGCTGGGATTCCACCACCAGGCTTCAACTGATTGGACAAGACAAAATCATCTTCGAGTTCAAAAGTGTGACCAACTGCAGTAGTGGAAAATCCAATTCCTTTTTATATGAAAAAATCAGATATGACACGAGAACTGACCTCTGAGTTGCGATAACCACACACATCACATGTTGTAGCCATAAGAATTACCTCTCGAAAATATGGGATTTCTACCAAAGGTCAAGGATCAGACACTATAACAAATACTAATTATTTGCAGCATTGACCCTCCACAATAGTAGCATCACAAAACCAATGCTACCAGAACAGAAAGACTAGGCATAATCTGTTTCTGAGATTGATCGCTATAAATTTATATGGTGATAATGAATGTACGGTTAAAGGATACTTGTAGAAAAGAATCGAGTGACACACTCAGCAGCACAGGCACTACATGTTGATGGCAAAGTATCAACCTGCCCAAGTGAATTTTATAAGAAATAAATAACCTTAGTTGGTGATAATATTGTTGTTACGCAACTGAACAAACTTACCTCTTCTGGTGCTGAATATCTATAGAACGCTGCGCTTATTTCATCAGAATTACCCTGGGCTATAGCACGACGACCTGCAAAAGCTCCAACTGAACCATGTGGCATCCGTTGCCCACCCAAGTTTGCTTCCGCTGTTGAAGCATCCTGAGAAGACTCTACAGGTTCTTCGGTTGGTTCAGCAAGAAAACCAAGTGCTGATTGCTGTTCAGATGTCCTATCATAGAATCTCAAGGACAACAAAGGATCTGATGAAGGTGCATGCCTGTGGATATATGCAGATTGATCAATACACGTCAAATTACAAGTACTTCTGTGCGGCGCTACGTGCATCATAAGGAATTAAACTACTACAGGTTGTGCAGAATGAGGCTAAATACTATGTGCTCTTGCAGAAGTCCATTTTTCTACCCTCCACTCTAAGTTGTTTGAATTTCAACCCTGAAATATATGGAAACAATTTACTTCACACCCCATCGGTTGGTTTCACAGGTTGTTTTATCTGAGGCATGCTACACAAGTGTGGTTAGGTGATGTGGCACTTACATGGAAAATATAAAAAATGTTGGAAAAACAAATAAAAATTTGAGGTTCTATGATTTCTCCACGGGTTGGTTAAATTCCATTCAGATACTATATTCGTCTTTTTAGTCGTTCTCTTGAGTCTTATACCAAAATTGAACAACTCCTAAATCCTATATCTTATATTTACTAATTGGAAGCACTATGGGAGCCTCCACGTTTAATCTCAGGAAAATAGATTCTAATCCTTCCGATCTGCCATGTACTATCTATTTGGCCGTCAATTGTTCTGTCATTTGGCCTTCAGCAGTCCTAAGCCTCCTAGCGTAGGAATCTCACCCAGCCGCCTGTCTCTTTCCTATGTTCTTCCTCTCACTTCAATGATGAATCCGCCGCCACATCCTCACACATGACGAGTGTGCTGTTGACTTCATCTTACTCATAACTTCATTCTCTTCCACTCCACCAAGCGCCGAGCTCGGCCCATTGGTCTCTCCCTGTATAGACAGTCCCGTATCTGCACCATGCCGACCACATCGCCCATAGATTACTCTCACCATGGCATCCAGCGCCCTCCTTGCCAACAATTTCTGCCTGCATACCTAAGTTGTGTGAAAACTAAACAAGGAAACTGAAGCTCCCTTGCCCGTTCAGCTGCAGACCTAGGTATGCACTCGGTACTACATTTTTTCTATCGAACCAGCATGCAATATGTTTCACAGTCCATCATTTCTTCTACGCAATTGTAGGTTTTTAATCAATCTGATTGCCATGTCCACCTTTCTTCCTTTTAAGTTTTTTTATCAAATCAGCATGCAATCTATTTCATAGTCGGACATCTCTTCTATGCAATTGTAGAGTTTTTATCAATCTGACTGCCACATCTAACTTTCGTCCTTTTAGCTAGTATATGTTCTCTCCATGAGAATTTTATGTGCTGCTTGACATGATGTAGTGTATAACTGCAAACTTGATATAATTTGGATTTGCCAAATTCCTGAGTCATGTCTCCATTAGGATAACCTCCCTATGCCGTTGATTTACCAATAATGCTCACTCCACAAAAAAAAATACCAAAACTACTCAGTTAACCGTGTTCAGATGATAATTCAGGACGATGCGGAAGTAAGATTGAGTCACTGTTCGATATGCTCTCTAGGTTACGAAAGATTTTAATTTTGCAGTTTACCTATGACTTCACCAAACATATTTACACACGAGGGCTATTTGATTTTTTTTAATGTGCATTATACTGTGGTGATACTCAGATACTATATTCATTGATCTAATTGTCTTCTTCCTGCCATTCTCCATTCTACAGGTTATCAGATATCTTCACTTCAACTTTTAATTAGCAACTTTGATTGTTATTATTGTTGACCGTCGGTATCTAATTAAGTTCGCAAGATACTACTTTTTCTCACTATTTTACCTCACTCATTATTACTTGCTATGCAGTTCTCTCTATCGCCTCACATCCCCCACCATACTTCCCACAATTCGGTTTCCCACCTCTTATCTTCTCCTCGCCTTGCTCAAGATTTCTTTTCTAGATATGTTAAGAATTGCGTCCACCCCCTATCATTTGAAGATTCTTTCTAGATGTTCTATGTTTTCTTTTCCTTCTAAGTTTCTTAGAACTGTGTCATCAGCCAAGCTCAAATGATGCAAGATTTGCATATTCGCATGAATCGAGCAATGAGATACCAAGAGTAAACAATAAGCCTAAATTTGCTAATTATGCCTGTTTGCAACAACATAAAGCCTGATAAGGAGTAGAAATAATATCCTTATTATTTCTTAGTAGTACAAACTGTAGTTTCACAGGTAGACCTCATAATGGACAGGTTGATAATTACTTGATCTTTTAATTCTCATGAGTGTCACAAAATCGATTCTTAAACAAGATATAGATGTTTCCAAATGCACTAATTGCAACAAATCCTGTATTAATTATTTGGTTGCATATTAATACAGAATAGGGCCAGGATTCATTTTTCCCATCACTGTTTGCAGGTAGAAGATGCATATGCATGGGAGCAGCTTATTCGAAAAGCTACATGCAAATACAACTCTTGGGAGGTGTCATCCAAACACAGCCTCAGAAATTTGTGGTTTTATTATTTTTCTTGACTTTATTGTCTTCACCTAATTATCTTTCTAAAATTATTTTTTTGTCCCTTCAAGTTCAAGAAAAATCCCATTTCAACCCACTTTTTCCTGTTTTTATCCCTCAACTTCTCATAGAACCCAATACAAGGCCCATACAAAAATTAAATTATTTAGATAGTTGAGAATTAGTTGTACTCCAAATGTTCAGGGTAGTACTTCAAATGGTTTAAGAATTCAGGGTAGAAAAGTGGAATTCTGCAAGAGTACGAAGTTGATATTAGGGCCTCCTATTATATGATCATAAAGAAAAAAAACAAAACATTTTGGAGTACAGGTATGCTTAGAATCATGTCTTCCCTGGCAAAGCAATTTAAATTTCCAGTAAGTCTCATCTGAAATAATATGAACTCTAAAGGCTACAATAATACTTACGGGTTCTCAATGAAGCTATTTCCAGAAGGATCGTCAAGAATAAAGGTAAAAGCAGCTTCTCCTGATCCAAGACATTTCAGTTTTAGTAAAAACTGATCAATAGCTTCAGCCTTTTGAGGATCTACTTTCTGCAGGTCCCATAAGATGATAATGTGTCAGTAGCTGGCTCAACTATAATTCAAAAACACAGCAGACAAGCCCCAAGCTTCACCTTTCTTTCATCCTGAAGTGCCTGCAACTCACTGACAGCTCGCATAATGCTCCCTTCCACCTAATATTTGATCCCAAAACTTCGTAAACTAGCAATAAAATAAAAGGAACCATGTCCCCAGAATTTATACTTATATACAGAAAACAACGAAGCATACTGTTGAAAGTGTTCCACGTTGAGCTTCTGGAGGGATCTCAAAGTCCAACTCTGGAATCTGCATAAAGTCAAGTGTAAGAGTACAGCAAAAGCAGTGAATGTGTATATATAGCGTAAATGCATAGACAAGGCGCATAGTTCAACAATACCTTAATAGTTGCTGAATCAGATTTCACAACCTGACGGTTCAGTACCTGTGCCAATACAGCTTGTTAGTCATATGCATATGATTAGAACAAAGTCATGGATAGTAAGCCAAATGCACATGGACCTACATGTGAACCAAGTTCACAACTGTTAGTGCATAGGGTAGGGAAGAAGGTGGTTCAGTAATAGATATACACCAAAAATAATGAACAATATGGTGAGCTTAGTTATATATACATATAACAATCCATGAACATAAATGCAACAGTAGTTATCTGTTGAACAGGAACACGTTGCAGAGAAACAAAAGTTCACTGGAACAAGTATAAGTAAATGTCAATATATATATATATATATATATGGGAAATATCCTGCTAAACACGGGCATAGCTGCGCATAGCCTATCCACCGTTGATTCTATCCTCTTTTGATATAGGGAGCACATGTATCCAGACCCAGGATTTGTCTAAGAACTAACGCCGTTAGTGTTCATTTGGCATGCATGCATGAAGCTCTAGCAAAACAAACCTTATCTAATTTCGTTTGCATGAGGCAAACCCTAACGAGCAACATGCGGTAAACACTAAACCAAATATACTACACGGTAAACCGTAATATACTACATGCATGAAGCCCTAACAAAACAAAGCATATCTAATTTCATTTTGGTTAGGCAAACCCTAATATACAACATGAGGTAAACCCTAACCCTAATATACTACATGCATGAAGCCCTAGCAAAACAAAGCTTGTCTAATTTCATTTGCATGAGGCAAACCCTAACGAGCAACATGCAAAATAAAGCTTATCTAATTTCGTTTAGGTGAGGCAAACCCTAACGGACAACATGCTGAGAAACCCTAACTTATTTAATCCTTGTTCTCAATCCCTTCTCATTTTAGATGCTAAATTTTTTGTAGCCAAAACAGTGTGTTAATTTGGAACCCATGCCAAACCTTAGATTCTTGCATGCATGCACAAACTAACACAGTTAGCTCATCCATGTTCCACCCCACTTCCATCTAGAGGTTGCATGCATTTGATCCCTAAATCCAACGGTGCTCTGCCTATGCGCAGCTACGCCTGTGAGTAGCAAATCCGTGTCGATATATATATATATATATATATATATATATATATATATATATATATATATTTCACAATGCTCTCGCGAAAACAAAAATCACAGTGCAGCGCAAGTGGCCACAGCTACCACAGACTATTATTTACTACAAATATAGGCACATTAAGGACGGAAAGTGTCTTTGGCTTCCAAGCCCCCGTGCTCCCTTCATTTTTAGAAAATTTAAAAATCATATTTACAAGTTTTTGAAAAATCTGAAAATAATTATGGGCATAGTCAATGTTGTATCCCACACGCATGCAAAATCGCAATGCGAAATTCTTTATATTGAGAGCTACACAAAAATGGAAAAATCGGATAAGTTTGGGGGTATGAAACTACAATAATGCTACACTTACGGGGAAATTTGTTACGGACAAGTCTTACGGAATGATGTGGCGATCTGTGGTGAATCGGGATGAGAAATATTCGGAGTAACTGTTGCAAACTCTCCAATCAAACTAACCCACATCCCGTCCGTAAGATAATTCCGTAAGATGATTCCGTAGGTGTAGCATTATCGATGAAACTATGCATGCAGAGATCCACACTTTTGCCATTCTCGTGTAGCTCAGACTACAAAGTATTTGAAATTGATATTTTGCGCGCTAATGGGATATATTATTGGCTACATCCGAATATTTTTTTCAAATTTTTTTTGAAACTCCTAAATATGATTTTCAAATTTTTAAAAATAACAGGAGTACTGGAGCTCGGGAGCCAAAAAACTCCGCTCACAGACAGAAGGCATACCTCGCTCTGCCCCATCGGTATTTTCAGAGTGTAGCAACATCCCTTTGGCTGGAGCTGTCCGGCAAACTGAATTTCGTTGTTCCTAACACACAAGCACACCAGAGTAAGACCTCACACTACATCAACCAATTCTACACTTGTGCTACGATGTGCGACCATTGCGCAACTTTACAGTGGAGTATAACTGGATACGGCGTTACCTTTCATTACAATGCGGGCACTCAAAAGCCATCAGAACAACCTGCAAATTTACAGAGAACAAATTTCAAATACATATCTCAAATCAGAGAAGGAAGCTTTCTCCACAAACTCAGAGCGCCCAGAAGCTCACCTCCCGAAAGTGAGGAATCAGAGTTAGCAGTAGCCTCGTTGTGCCCTGACCACGACAAATTAATTACAAACGTCAGTCTGCCAGAAATCTATACAATCGAACCGAAGGACAACTACAGAAACAGAAGGAAAAGGGCGGTATCAGAAGTGATGAAGGCTCTTACGTTCTCGCCGCAGCGCATGCAGAGGGACTCGATCTCGTGGAGCGGCGTAGCGTGCGAGTCATCGTCGCCCGCCGACTCCGCCGCCGAGCGGAGGTCCACGACCACGCGCCCTTCCTCGCCGGAGCTCGCCATGACGTGACGTGGGGAGATGGATGCGGGATGGGGTTCTCGCGAAGGAGTTGAGCTTTCAGAAGCTTCGCGCCGCTTCGTTCTCGCGGAGCTTTGCGGCGGCAGGGGACGGGGAGAAAGGAGCGAGACCTAGGAGTCTCTGGAAACAAGTGGGTACTGGGCTCAAAGATGGGTGGGAAGCGGCCAAGCGGGGTAACATGGGCCGAAACTGTACATTGGATAGCTTTCGGATACAAAAGACAGTACCGGATCAATGGTTTGATTCACCTCCAAACAGAGAGCAAAAATTACCTTAGCACATAGATCAGCTCGTGGTCGCAGACTCGCAGCAGCAAGAGTACGGCGAGGGGCAGGACGCCGACGGGCACCGGCGGAGGGCGACGCGCGGGACGCGGCACCGCTCGGCAGCACAGCATCCGAGCAGGGGGCAGCGCAGGGGTTCCCGGAGGACGGCGCGATGGCGAGACGGCGGCGAGCAAACGATAGAATGGATCGGCGGCGAGGAAACGATAGAATGGATTGGCGGCGAGACGGCGGGCAAAGAGAGCAGAACAGAGAAGGGCTCGCTCGGTCGCTCGTATTGGGCGGAGAGATTAACGAGCTAAAAAACAGATTTAGGATGGGCCAGTACTGGGCTCGCTGTATTAGACTCCGGGAGAGATTATCGGGGTGGCCCGGCCCACCTCAAGCTTCATCTTATTTTTCTATATTGAGTTGGGGGCTTTGCTAAAAACCAGTCCTCCGAGCAAAATACTATCCTTATGGAGATATCTTGAAAGCTGGCCAAAAGCGGGCTCTTCTTTTACTTGGCAAAGTATTTTGTCGGGGGTGTCAACATTTAAAAGAGGATATATGGAAGTCGGCACAGGCGAATCTATTAATATATATATAGATCATTGGATTCCTTCAAGTCCAGATAGACGAATTATTACACCCAAGGGAGGTGGCTTGTACTCAAAAGTTTCAGACCTCATCAGTCCTATTAGTGGCACATGGGACGAGGAGCTTCTTAATGATATCTTCTGTCCGGTTGATGTTAATCGTATTCTTCACATCCCCATAAATAATCAAGTATTTGATGATTTCATAGCCTGGCATTTTACAAAAAATGGTAGATATTCTGTGCGATCAGGCTATCATCTTCAGTGGAAGCACACGTTTGGAGCTACATCGGGTCAGTTGTCGCTGCCTGGATCATCGGCGGCTAACCCAGTTTGGAAGTCCCTTTGGCAGCTAAAAGTAGCAAGTAAAATCAAAATTTTCATTTGGCGGTCACTACATGGAATATTGCCTTTGAAATCAATTCTTGTTAATAGACACGTGGGTACTAGTGGCCAATGTCCGATATGCTTACAAGCTCATGAAGATATTATTCACTTGCTCTTCAAGTGTGAACCGGCCAGGGAGTTGTGGAGATCGTTGGGCTTAGAAGCTACTATTGAGGAGGCATTGATGACTGATCGGAATGGCTCAGCTGTTCTGAAACATTTGCTCAGAAACCAAAATGTTATGCTCCCAGGCTTTGACAATATTGGTGAAAAGGAAATCATTGCGACGGCCTGTTGGTATCTTTGGTGGATACGCAGGCGACGTACGCATAATGAGTTTGTCCCCTCTATTGCTCAATGCAAAATGTCCATTCTTAGTATTACGGTAAACTGCCACAGCAATGTCTAAGCTCACTGCACCACGACATCGCTGGAAGAAACCAGGACCAAGGCAGGTAAAGGTTAATGTAGACGCTTCTTTCCATTCTGATTCTTTTACAGGTTCTGTGGGAGCAATACTAAGGGACTCTGATGGAAGGTTTTTAGTCGCGTCTACCTCTTTTCTTCCAAATATAGATTCAGCAACTTCAGCTAAAGCAATGGCTATGCGAGAGGGGCTGGCTTTAGCGAATCGGCTTGGGTGCAATAATGTAATAGCAGAATCAGATTCGATGGAGGTTATTGAAGCTTGCAATGGAGAAGAGGCATGGTGGGGTGTATCCTCGGCAGTGTTGGCAGACTGTATCGACGAAGCGTCTATGATTGGGACTGCTATATTTCAATATTGTCCGAGCGAAGCTAACGAAGTAGCGCATGAATTGGCCAGGTCTTGTTTTTCTAGTAAGATTTCTTGTAATTGGGTCGATGAATCCCCTAGCTTTATTTTGCAAACTCTTGTAATCGATGTAACAATTGTTTGATGGGCTGCAAGTTTCAGACGCACTCTTTTTCCTTACCAGGGTACCTAAGGACTGAAAGGTTTTAATGAGGGGCTTGCATGCTTAGTATAATATAAGATGTTTTAAAAAAACCAGTTAGGCGCAGTTTCTTTCGGCTTCGGCTCCTGCATAAAAGCCACTCCGACTCTCCGGATAAACGGCAGAGAAAATAAGCTCATCAAAAAATGTATCTTTCTCTCGATGCCTCGATCTCTGCGCAGCACTACCCTACGGCAAGCCGTCCCTGCGTCGGCGAACTCGCTCTATGAACCGTCACTGCCACAAGGCTAGCCGCCTCCAGCGAACGCCCTAGAGCGCCTCCTGGCTAGCACGCTCTCCGCCCTCTGCTCGTACCCACCTGGCACGGTGCCGCATGCCTCGACCGCCCCAACTCCCAGCCCTGGGCCTCCCGCTCCTCTTGCTATGGATGTCTGCCCCATCTGGCTCCCATGCCCCTGGCTTACAACGTCGGTGCGATCGTGGATCATGGCTCTAGCCATGGCCTCAAAATGACGCGCGACGACACGGGCCTGCTCCGCCACCCAGACCGGTGTGCGAGGTTGGATGAGAAGGCCCTCCCCTGGTCGCGAACGTGACTTCCACGTTGAACCCTGGCGGCATCTTCGGCAACCTGCTGCTCTCTCGTCCCCCAGGGATTGACACCGCATGTCGGCAAATGACGACGGCCAGAGCACGTCCCACTGCCGCTCGCCACGGTCTTGGCGAACGACAACGGCCATAGCACGTCTTGCTGCCACTCGCCGTGGTGTCTTGCCATGAAAACGATGTAGTAGCTTTTGCCGTCTCCGCCACGGCCTAAAATCGCGCGGGACAACACGGGGCCGCTCCGCCACCTAGCCCGCTGTGCGATGTTGGCTGAGAAGGTCCTGCCCCTGGTCGTGAATGTGACATCCACGTCGAACCTGGCGGCATCTTTGGCAACCCGCCACTCTCTCGTCCCCTAGGGCCTGAGGACACCACATGTCGGCGAATGGCGATGGCCAAAGCACGTCCTGCTGCCGCTTGTCATGGTCTTGGCAAACGACGACGGCCATAGCACATCCCGCTTCCGCTCGCCGTGGTGTCTTGCCATGAAGACGATGGAGTAGTTTTTGCCGTCTCCGCCATGCCACACAAGGAGAGGGCCACCTGGTGTAGAAGGCCGAACGGGACGATAAAGGTGTCATGGTGTATGCAAGATATGAAACCGCGTCACGTGGATGTATCGAGATGTCTTTTGTCGATCCTCTTTTTTAGTTTGCTCAATCGGTAGGAGTACCACTCCTTCCTAGCTCTCGTGTATGGTGTAAAAATGAGAAACGGGTTCTGGGAGCACAGTAAAAAAGCAGTGAAAAGCAAGGACACGTACGGGTTCTATTTTTAGTTGTACTCGAGTTTTATTTTATTTTTAGTTAAACGAGTTGTACTCGGCTGGCGCAATGGCTCTTGTCTATGCCAGCCACGCCGGTACACACAAGTTTCTTTGGACCAACAGCACCGGGTAATTTAACTTAGCAGTGGCAATCCTGCGAAAATAATTAAAAAACCTGGGCTAAATTATAGTGATCTACCAGACCAAGACCTTTAGTAATTTAATTTAATATAGTATAGATAGATAAATAGATATAGTATAAATTAAGGCTTGTGGGATTAGCGAGATGTTAGGACACGTACAGTGCGATAAGCGCGGACGCTAAGTTCAGATTCCCGGTAGTTATGTTCAGTTTTTGACCGATTCCATAAATTTATCTAACGTCGATGTTTAGGTAGCCGCCAGACGCTCCAGTTTTTTCGCATGTATCAAACCCAATTTTCCTAACGACAGATGCTATCCATGCGGTAAAAAATAAATTGAATTAAACGCCTCGTTTAGCACCTGGTGTTGGAGCATTGAGTCGCTCAACTAATTTTTCTTTTCAAATGTATTATTTTAAATCGCTTAAGCTCCCAGCTAAGAATCTAGCGATGTACGTGTCCTTAGAGCCTTGATTTAATGTTCATCGGTGTTATTATTCACCGCCGGTTTGTCGTAACCGCGTCTCAACACACGCCAATTATTTTTCCGTTTTGATTTCATTTTTTCTCTCACATAAATTAAGCGGCGTCCGCGTGGCTTGGCGCTAAGAGCAAGAACATTAGTATAGCCAACGGTTGGCTATAAGACAGTGACATGTCATCTATAGCCAACCAAATATGTACAATAACAAATTATAGAAATATACTATTTTATCAATACTTGGCCCACCATTTACTTTCATAAAGTGCCTAGAGCACGTGCTAGAGCTCGCTCTTGTATGAGAGCTCACTATGCTTCTCTATCCTTTTCTCTCTTCCAACTTAGTACAAATATACTAGTTAATGTCTTAAAGTCAGCTTATGTCACCTTATTGTACTTGCTCTAAGCGGTGCGGCAACGACGTCTATGCTTTCCCCGTATATTAACTGCCTCCTATTTCCCTCCCCTAATAAATTGCCTCCTGATTTTGCTCCCCTATATTACCCGCCGTTCACTGTTACTACGCCAAGCGGAGAGGCCGATGAATGGCTTCTCGGTATTCTTCGTCGCTTCGTTGTTCGTTCGGCCGGATGGCCACTAGGTTTGCTTCGATTTTTTCTCTCGGCCTTCTTTTCTTCTGAATTAGGCTATGTTTGATTTCACGTTTTGTTGGATTTTAGGACGGGCGATTCTCTGGTTTCGGTTGGAGGGGATGTCGGTTCATCTTCTTCACCTGGGTTGCGACGCCGCCGGGTATGTGGGACGTCACGCCTATGGCCGCTGCTCTGTGTCGGTAGCACGGTCAGCGCACGGTCAGCGTCCTGATCGTCCTTCTTCCGGCCGACCTGCAGGCTCACTGACCGGCGAGGCACCGGATATTCAATCACGTGAAGATGTGCCCTGTTGCGTCATCTGCTCAGCCGTCGCGGGGGCGCCATCTCTCCGAAGATGCGCCTGCAGCCATTGACTTGCTCCTCTCCGATGTTGATCCGACTCCCTGAAGTTCAGCGTCTTCACCTGCGCCTCGCCGTCGCCGGGGTATCCGCGACGTCACATCACTAGCCGCCACTCCGCTCCTGCAGCGCGGTCGACGCCTTCACCATCTTTCTTCTGTCCAGTTTGCAGGCTCCCCGCCCGACGGGCTGCGGGATATTCTTCGGCGCGCCGATGCGCCCTCGGTTGTCGCGTCTGGTTCTCGCCGTCGTGCTGGCCCTCTTGCCACATCATCTTCTCCGCCGTCGCGGCGGCGCCATCTCTCAGAATATACTTCTGTGGCAGCTGCACTGCCTCACGATTCTTATATTGGTTTCCATGATGCTTTCACGGACGAGCTTGCTAGTGAGATTGCACTGGGTAAGTGGCCAATGCACGATGTCACAGGTATTATTGTTGACTGCTCTGCTAGAAATGCTCTTCATGTTGGCTTTGTCTTTTTTTCTGCTTCATGTATTTCCGAAGATGCTGATTATTTGCAGGTCATGTTGAATCAGACGCGTTTGCCGGTCATTCGGGCTCTGCTCGACCTGAAATACCTGATGGCCTTGCGTTGCTCCCCTTCCTTGGTGCAAGTTCTTCAACTTATGGTTTGTTTATTACTACATCTATTGTTGATTATTCGAATCGGTTACTTTAAATTATTATTGTCTGGCTCTTGTGGGTTGCTATTGTTGAAAATATAAGCAAATTACCATAATATTCAATCCGAAATAAGCAATAATAAATCATGACTATAAGTGCTAGAATTAATCTAATCATGTATACTAGCAGAATAGACGAATAGATCATATTCAACCAGAATAAGCAGATCACATCTATTCCAAGAGCTAGTACAAGAAACTGCAACAGAAACTGAACTAGATAGGAATAGATTACGTACGGTGCTGGAGGAGGAATTGGGTTCGCGTTCAGGTTGGGGTTGAGGTTCGCGTTGACACCAGTATCGTCAGCCATGGCGTCGATGTAGAGGCTGCTGATGTTCGGGAAGAAGTCCTCGTCGGAGAAGGACCGATACAACCAGAATAGTGGACTATGCCTTGAACTACAAGTTTGGTGCGCACTAGTTTCACACAAGGTCTAGACCGATACAGGACTGTCGCGAAGCTTCCCCGCGGTTTGGAGCTTATGCGTCATACTCCATGGCCTTTCATGAGTTTATTAGAGAGCACCCAACTCTCACGGACTGCGACGTTTGACAGTCAGACTCATATAGGTGTGTTCCTCAAGAGATGTTCTGCAGGACAACATCTTTGCTTTAAACAAGCCACTCAGAACACATTAAGGTAAATACCAACCTGCCATGCAGAATAGGAGAGTATTGCACCTATACGGAGTGGTAGTATGTTGTAAGGATACTCTCCTTCCAGTTGACCAACAGCTTGTCTGTCAACTCTACTTCACGGGATCTCTGATCACATAGAGTGGGTTACCACTGTGAGCAACTCAAAAAGTGGGTCTCAAACCCATCTCCCTCGATGCATTATCTATCACATTACGTGATAGACCCTTTGTGAAGGGATCTGCCAGATTTTTAGATGTTTGGATATAGTCCAATGCAATAACTCCGGAGTTTCTCATTTTCCTGACAGATTTTAATCTCCTCTTCACATGTCTTGATGACTTCATATTGTCCTTAGAACTGTTTATTTTGATTATCATAGTTTGATTATCACAGTTCATAAGGATTGCGGATATTGGTTTTTCAACCACATGTCAGTTCACCAAGAGTTCACGAAGCCACTCTGCTTCAACAGTGGTTGTGTCTAATGCTGTGAGTTCTGCTTCCATAGTTGACCTCGTTAAGATGGTCTGCTTGCAAGACTTCCAAGAAACAGCGCCACCACCAAGTGTAAACACATAACCACTCGTGTCCTTAGTCTCATCAGCATCAGAAATCCAGTTTGAGTCACTATACCCTTCAAGTACCCTTGGATACCCAGAGTAGTGAATCCCATAGGTCGCAGTGCCTTTCAAATAACGCAAAACCCTTTCAAGGGCCTGCCAATGAACATCTCCAGGATTTGAGACAAATCGACTTAACTTGCTTACAACAAAGGAGATGTCAGGCCTCATAGCGCTAGCTAAATACATAAGCGAGCCAATAATCTGAGAATATCTCAGCTGATCTTTAGCATCCTTAGGATCTCCCTGATTCTTTCGAACCAACACGCTAGGATCATATGGTGTAGGAGAGGATCTACATTCGCTATACCCAAAACGACTCAAGATCTTTTCCACATAGTGAGACTGAAGCAGTATTATCCCACCATCATCATCTTTCAGCAGCTTGATGTTCAATATCACATCAGTCACTCCTAGATCTTTCATCTCAAAACAACAAGATAGAAAGTCTTTGACCTCATTGATAACATTAAGATTGGTCCCAAATATCAGTATATCATCAACATACAGACATAAGATGACTCCCTCGCCCCTACCATGGCGATAGTACACACACTTGTCAGCTTTGTTTACAATAAAGCCTTCATCAGTTAAAGTCCTTTCAAACTTCTCATGCCACTGCTTAGGTGCTTGCTTAAGACCATACAGAGACTTCAGTAACTTGCACACCTTGCCTTGTTGACCATCTATCACGAATCCATCCGGCTGATCCATATAAATTTCCTCATCTAACTCTCCATTTAGGAAAGCCGTCTTAACGTCCATTTGATGAACGAGAAGACCATGCGAGAGAGCCAAGGATAGCAGTACTCGAATGGTGGTCAATCTAGCCACAGGTGAATAAGTATCAAAGAAGTCTTCGCCTTCTTTCTGGGTATAATCCTTGGCAACAAGGCGTGCCTTATACTTCTCAATAGTACCATCGGGTCTAAGCTTCTTCTTAAACACCCACTTACATCCTACAGGTTTGCACCCATAAGGACGATCAGTAATTTCCCAAGTTCCGTTTGCTATGATGGAATCCATCTCATTGCGAACGGCTTCTTTCCAGTAGTCAACATCTTGAGATGCATAAGCTTCTGAAATAGAAGTGGGAGTATCATCCACGAGGTATACAATGAAATCATCACCAAAGGACTTCGCAGTCCTTTGTCTCTTACATCTGGTAGGAGCTTCACTATTATCCTCCATAGGATTATCAGGGTGTTCTATCGAAATGGTGGGTTCAGGAATTGTAATTAATTCTTGACTAGATAAACTAGGAATCTCCTGATTTGATGAACTAGACGAATCTTTCATGGGAAAGATGTCTTCAAAGAAAGTCGCATCATTCAACTCCATGATTGTACCATCATGCATGTCGGATACCTGAGATTTCACTATCAAAAATCTATAGCCAATGCTATGAAATGCATATCCCAGAAAAACACAATCTACGGTTTTTGGTCCAAGCTTGCGCTTCTTTGGTATCGGCACATTCACTTTCGCCAAACAACCCCAAGTTCATAAGTAGGAGAGTTTCAGCCTTTTCCTTTCCCATTCCTCAAATGTAGTAATGGTTTTATTCTTTTTGGGAACACGGTTTAGGACATGACACGCAGTCTTTATTGCCTCCCCCCACCATTCCTTAGATAGACCCGATGTATCTAACATGGCGTTAACCAAATCAGTTAGAGTACGGTTCTTTCTTTCGGCCACCCCATTTGACTGAGGTGAGTAGGGAGGCGTCCTCTCATGGATAATACCATGCTCCGCACAAAAAGAATCAAATTCGTTGGAAAAATACTCTCCACCACGATCAGACCGAAGTCGCTTAATCTTTCGATCAAGTTGGTTTTCTGATTCAGATTTATAGATTTTGAAGTGATTAAAAGCTTCATCTTTAGATTTCAGAAGATACACATAACATTATCGAGTGGAATCATCAATTAAAGTCATGAAATATCGCTTTCCACCTTTTGTCAACTCACCATTCATCTCACAAAGATCTGAATGTATTAGTTCCAGTGGTGCCAAATCTCGTACCTCGGCAGTCATGTGAGACTTGCGAGGTTGCTTAGCTTGCACACACACTTGATACTTGGAACTTTTGACAGTAGTAAATTTCGGAATTAAATTCATATCGACAAGCCGCGTCATGCACCCAAAATTAATATGACAAAGTCGTGAATGCCAAATATTGGATTCACTATCATTGCAAACATGATTAATAACTTGAGTACATAAGTCTGACAAAGATAAGCGTAACAAGCCTCCGCACTCATAACCCTTTCCAACAAATTGTCCACACTTAGAAATTACAACTTTATTGGACTCAAAGACTAATTTAAAACCATCTCGACACAGAAGAGATCCGCTGACGAGATTCTTATTGATTGAGGGAACGTGCTGCACATTCTTCGGCTGTACGATCTTCCCCGAAGTAAACTTTAGATCCACCATACCAACACCTTGAACAGAAACACATGAGTCGTTTCCCATCAGCACGGAGCCAGCCCGTTCGACCTGATAAGAAGAGAACATGGAAATATCAGCACATACATGTATATTTGCACCAGTGTCTATCCACCAATCAGGTGAATTACAAACTGAAAGAACAATAGAAAATATACCGTACCCAGCATCCTTCATCTCAATATCACCAAGAACAACATTAGCGGACTTGCCACTATTTCCATGTGGACGCTTGTCAAAGCGATTGGGGCAGCTAGGAGCCCAATGATTAGGATCACCAAAGACATGGCAGGATCCTTTCTTCTTATACTCAGTCTTCTTCTTGAAGTTGGTAGTCTGTGCGGCCTTGTTTTTGCCATCAAACTTTCCTTTGCCATCAGACCTGTTCTTATTCTTGAACTTGTGGGACTGGAAGTTGTTTTTCTGCACTACATGTGCGCTAGAACTTCCGTCAAAGACTCGAGGACGTGTATCTTTTGCTCTCGCCTTTTCTTCAACATGAAGAGATCCGATGAGATCCGAAACAGAAAACTCCTGTCTCTTATGTTTCAGAGAGGTAGCAAAGCTCCTCCAAGAAGGAGGAAACTTGGCAATAATGCCTCCGGCCACGAACTTATCCGGTAAGGTACACTTGAACTGCTCGAGTTCTTTGGCAAGGGACTGTATCTCATGAGCCTGATCCACGATGGGACGGTCATCAGTCATCTTGTAGTCATAGAATTGCTCCATGATATACAGTTCAGTGCCAGCATCCGAAACACCAAACTTGGCGTCCAGTGCATCCCACGCATCCTTGCCATTATCAAATGACATATAGGTGTCAACAATGTTGTCACCAAGAATATTGAACAAAGCCCCCATAAACATGGTGTCGACTTTCTGAAACACTTCCTCCTGAACAGGAGAAAGGTCTCCCTCAGGTTTGCCAAGAGTGGCGCTATAGTAGCCTAGGTTTTTCAACCATAGAACTGCTCTCGTGCGCCATCTCTTATAATTGACACCGTCAAAAGGAGGCGGCCTTATAGCCGCGGCTAAACCAGTTGAATTCAGTTGCATATAATCAGGTTTTTGGATTGTTGAAAATATAAGCAAATTACCATAATATTCAATCCAAAATAAGCAATAATAAATCATGACTATAAGTGCTGGAATTAATCTAATCATGTATACTAGCAGAATAGACGAACAGATCATATTCAACCAGAATAAGCAGATCACATCTATTCCAAGAGTTAGTACAAGAAACTGCAACAGAAACTGAACTAGATAGGAACATATTACGTACGGTGCTGGAGGGGGAATCGGGTTCGCGTTCAGGTTGGGGTTGAGGTTCGCGTTGACACCAGTATCGTCAACCATGGCGTCGATGTAGAGGCTGCTGATGTCCGGGAAGAAGTCCTCGTCGGAGAATGAGTGGTCGGTCGACGTGATGCCGTCAGTAGTCGCGCAGACGCGCTCCCCAAAAACCTAATCGCCCCTCACCCGTATAGGTTCACGAGAGGCGGTGGTTCCGGAGGCCTACTGTCCCGTCGTCCGGTGCACGCCGGAAGAGGGGATGGAGAAGGTGTAGCGGCGGCGCAAGATTCTGGAGGCAGAGAGATGTGTATTGCTCGTATTAGGATTTTCGTCTAAGGCCTTTTATATATAGCGCCGGTCGGGTAAGACGTGGGATGTAGCCCACGTCCGAGTAGTAGAGGACCACGTTTCCGGAAAGACCAGAAACGGCTGACAGAAAAATAATTCACACAAAAGATAAGATCGGCACCGAGGCACAATTTCGCAGACCGAGGCGCGCGCGCGTCGTGACGAGGCGGGTGGAGGAGGAGGAGCGCGCGTGTATGCCACTCCTCTTCACTCTCTTTAGGAGGTAGTGAAACACTCCATTATATATATTGGTCCAACTCCCTCTAAACTAGCAAGGTGGGACTAAACTTTGGTGCCACCCCTTGCTAGGCATGAATGGGCCATGAGAATTTTGGAATTTGCATTAGGCTATGGGCCAAGGCCCACACCCAAATTCCAACAGCTATTAGTAGACAATAAGTGATGATGAAATTGTTGTTCAACCATTACCAAATATAAAGGAGAATTCATTTTTTTACCCAGAGAAGAATTTATTTTGTGTTGCTATTAGTAGGCAATAAGAGATCATGAAATTGTTGTTCAACCATTGCCAAATATAAAGGAGAATTCAGTTTTTACCCAAAGGAGAATTTATTTTTTACCCCGTATATTTACACATATTCACGGTGGTAAGTCTCACGAGAGAGCATCTCTTGTTGTACATCCTATTCCCTTTGTTTTCTCATTGTGCTGACATATGATCATTTGTCCAAGAACGTATAGTTTATCACAATCCAGCTCGGACTAAGAAAGATGTGATAGTAATTAGCACATTCCCAAGAAAACAGCTGCTAAGTTCTCTTCATTTTGTGCATTCGCTGGGATTGCAAAATCTAGGAGTCAATGTTGCGTATTTATTCTTTCCCGTTCTGAAGAATTGTCATCGATTGCAACTGTTACAGGAATATGTGTCACCGTGTACACTTATTCCATAATACATGTAATTTTTTTTATCCCTGTTTGTGTTCTTTTCAGTGCCAACTCTGGATTATTCTTCTAATGACAACTCTGGCGACGGTTGGCCGGCTGCATTTGGCCGGCTTGCACTTAATGAAGATGGAGAACCGACGACATATATAAAAAATATAGTCTATCAGAAAATACTTGCAAATCTTTAAAGCATATATCTAACTTGCTTCCTCTCTGTCCCTTTCAATCTATATCTGTGTATCATGGGGCATACATATTCACGATGTCTGAATTCTGCTTTTGGTTATGTAGCATAATTTTGTTGTTTGTTATAGTTTGCAAACTTTGTAGACCACCAGCTTATCTGATTACTTATGTAACCATATATTAGTAATGCTTACAGTCAGCCAGGATTTCTATATTGGGTATTCGAATTCAAAAATAATATTTTTTCAAATTCAAAAAAATATATTTACATAACTTGAATATAATATATGTAGGTTCACAATAGTAAGAACCGAACTACAAATTTTTCGAAGCGAAAATTACGAGCGAAGCACTTGTTCTTCTTACCTCCAATGAACTGATTTGATCACTTCTGATTTTGAATTCAAGATATATATATTTTTGAATTCAAGATAGAATTAGACAATTAGCACCAATTGGTCCCTTATTATTCTTATTCTGAAGTCAAGGTAAAAAATTGACACTTCCGATTCAAAATTTAAGGTAATTAAAATAACAGAAATTATAACTGGAGCCTGAAGGTCTGAAGCACAACATGTAACACTTCTTCTTACCTTGTAGTCTGTATTGAGTGTTGCCAAACTGCTCGTTGCTGGTCTGCGCGACTGCGCCTCTGCAGCTATACTGGTCAGTTGTTGTGCAGCGCCACGGCCACAGATCCTAGGGCTGCCGGAATTTAGATGCGCCGCCGTTCCTATCAAGTTCAATCTTGTGCAACAGCGGTACTGTGGCCTGCGGTGAAAGGCAGAATTTAGACGGCAGGAATGTCTTGCCTTCGATGTTGCGACTGTGGAAGATGCTAGAGAGAGGGCGGGCGGGCGGCGACCAGAGGTCGATCGAGCGGGCGCGTGGAGAGGGGCCGACGACGGGTGGCGGGCGGGGGCTAGAGGTCGATCGAGTCGAGGAAGAGGACCAGTTCCCGTTGGTGTTAATTAGACTAGGAAATGTGGCGCGCAACGTGCCACGTTCGTGATAGGACAACGGGGTCTAATAATCGGTTAAAAGTATTGCTGGAGATTACGTCATATGTCGTATATTATTGTTGTTCGAAGTTACCGTAGAAGACAATTAGTGTCAAAAAATATATAAGGCAAAAATTGAACTACTACCGGCGATTTGCGACTGTAAAATGACCCATCTTCAAAATGTTACCGGAAGGTAGTTATTTTATGGAAATTGCGACTGGGAAAGCGTGATAAAAAAATTATTGCCATAGAATAGGAAAGGAACATAAAAAGATGAAATATGGTTATAGATTTATTCACCGTCGAGGAGTTGTCTTAAAATAACTACCGGCAGGAAAACGACCGAAAAGTTGTGTCGAAAAAATTACCGTCGAGTAGTTAAAAAAATGTTGTCGCAAACTTAGGATAATGATGACGGAAAATGACGGACAGGAATATGCGTCAAATAATTACCGTGATGTGGTTAACATAAACAATAGTTAATTACTATCATAAAATTACGATTAAAACGTTGTGTCAAAAAGTTACCGTCAAATATTTTTAAAATGAGCGAAGAAAATACTCTCGTAGACTACCGTCAGAAGAATTACTATACACTTGAAGAATTGTTAAAGGATAACTCTCAGCGAAAAAACACAGCGAAAAGTTACGTGGGAACTATCGCCAGAAAATTATGGCAGAAAAGTGTCATGATAAACTCCCAAAAAATTCCCATTAAAAAGTATAAAAAGTAAAATATAAAGGAAGGGAAAATTGCACTTATAGCAAGCCAAGGTGGCGCCGGCTGATTGGTAGAAATTGATCTGTCTACAGTACTGTGTACGTGGAGCCGAGAAGCCTATTATCTTTAATATATAGTAATTTTACGGATGAAATATGGTTATAGAATTATTCACTTCTACCAGCGGGAAAACGGCCAAAAAGTTGTGTTGGAAAAATTACTGCCGAGTAGTTAGAAAATGCTGTAGTAAATTTAGGCAAATGACGTCAGAAAATGACAAATAGGAAGATGCATCAAATAATTACCCGTGATGTAGTACTATCATAAAGTTACGGCCAAAATGTTGTGTCAAAAAAGTTACTGTCAAATATTTCTAAAATGAGCTCCGAAAATAGCATCGTGACAGGACAAAATTAGATGATTGATAGTACGCGCAGCCGTGGACCGTCGGATCAAAAATCTACGGTAGAAACGGCCCGTACACTGTCCGTACTGTTCGTGTGAACTCGGACCACTCGTTATACGAGCGCGGACCGCCGGATCGAAAATCAATGGTCAAAAACGGGTCAAGTACTGTTCATCCACGCGTCACTGTTCATGAACAGCGCGTGAACAGTGTGCGCGAGGCGCTGGCGTGCTAAGAGAGCGCTGAAGAGCTCGTCTTTCATATATGTAGTAATGTCTGAGGTGGGAGTCCAACTAAAGGCCAAATTGGGTATTTGGCCCAGGTTGAAAACAACAGACTCGGGAGAGCTTTGAGACATCACGCTTTTTCGGGTTTTACAAGTTCAAAAGAACCTGACAGATACTACCTCTGTTTGGAATTATTAGTATTAGGAGTTTTTTTATATTATTTGAGATTATAAGGACTATCTTATTTTTATTTATTAGTCTCTCTTGTTCAATGCATGTTCTTATTTTTTCTCACTTCTCTTATGTATATAACACTATTGGTGCATGCATATATTAACGAGAGAGAGAGAGTTATGAAGTGTCTTGTTATTAGCAACTTGGCCCTTAGGACTAAGAGCAAGTTTAATAATAAAGCCGGCTGTTGGCTATAAGCTGTGGTCTTGTCATCTATAGCCAACCTAATAGTCAACATATACAATAGTTAGCTATAACTATGTACTACTTTATTTAGCTAAGGTCCACCTTACATTCACACAAAGTGCTTAGAACACGTGCTATAGCTAGCTCTTATATGAGAGCCCACTAATCTTCTCTCCACTTCTCTCTCATCCACATCATCCTAAATATATTATTAGCTTATAGCCGTTTACATAAGCTTATTGTACTTGCTCTAATAATCTCAAACAGAGGTAGTATATACATGCATAAAAGAGCTTATATACTCATTTTTTTGTCAAAAAATATTAGATATTCCTTGCATACCCATGAATAGTTTTAGCTCCGGCCCTGTTTACATTTCTATGTTAACCTTTTTAGAACTCAATCTATGTAATCTGTTATGCATATTAATATATAGCCCTAAATACTTATAACTTTTCACCACTCATGTTTGTTTTTATGTTACAACTTTTGCAAATCGATCTTCCTGATTATCCAAATGAACAATTAGCTAAAAGATTTTTTTTATCACGAGAGCGGCATGTCTCCATGACTCATCCCTAGTTATCAGACTAGTCTGATGAAAATTCTATAATACCCTGCTGAGTTTGTGCGCACAAACACAAATAGGGTAGTTGAACAAGATGATAACAAAAGAAGCACTAAAAAACATATAGAGACTTGAATCTCAATCTCTGAACATGAGCAGTTGACTTTCTAAATTAGTCTAATTTATGAACTTATACAACTTCAACAATAAAATTTATATAATCTAAGCTAAACTTATCCAATTTATAAATTAATCCGTACTACCTAAACTAGCATGTTGCTTGACTCTTCCTCAGTCAGTGGTGTGAGGGTTCCTGCTAATCTTCTTCCTTGATCCACGTGGTGCAAGAAAAAAAACCTTGATTTGCTTCTCAGTCAGTGTGCACACAGGAGCAATTGTTGAACCGCTAGAACAAAAGCATCCCCCATGAGGTCGGGATAGGCCCTTTGGTAACAAAATAGGGTTGATTGGTTGTCTGCCCGGCCTTTAAGTTGTGACCAACACAAACCTTAAATCACCTCGCGCAAGCCCTCGAGTGAAAGGATAGAGATGTCGCCTAAAGGGGGGGGGGGGTGAATAGCCAATTTCAAAACTATTACGGTTTCGGTTTGATAGAATGCGGAATTTAAACTAACGTTTATTTTACAAGCACAAAACCTAAATACACTAGGCTTAACTAAGTGCACCAACAACAAATTAAGCTAAGCAAGATAGCACAAGATAAATATACCACAAGTGATAAGCAAGATATAAGTACTTCAAGCTCGATGGCTATCACAAGGAAAGTAAGCTCGGATATAGAGATAACCGAGGCACACGGAGATGAAGATGTATCCCCGTGTTCACCACCTTTGGGAAGGGGGCTACGTCACATTGGAGAGGTGTGAGGTTCCACGAAGGATTCCTCACGCGCCACAAAGGCTCACCTTCTTCTCCGAATCTATCCCACGAAGGAATAGGCCCTTTCCTTATGGCTAGCTTTTCCTCCACTCCGGAGATGGCAAGCTCCACAACCACTTCACAAGCTCCACGAAGGAGAAGCCCGAGTCTTTTCACAATCTTCCACGAAGAGAACACCACGGCACCAACCTCCAAGCCAACTAGGAGGTCACCCTTCAAGAGTAACAAGCTCACGGTCTCTCACTTGAACAAATCGAAATGGAGAGCTCACACTTATGCAAGAATGTAAAGCAAGAATACCAAGGATGCTCAAATCCTTCACTCTCAAATCCCACCAAAGCAACAAGTGCTAGGGAGGAATTAGGGAGGAAGAACAATGGTGGAAATCAACAAATGACTCCAAGATCTAGATCCAATGGGTTCCCCTCACTTAGAGGAGGAATTAATTGGTGAGGATTGTAGATCTAGATCTCCTCTTCCAAAGCCCTCAAAAAGATGCAAGAATCATAGGAGGGAAGGGAGAGGAAGCAAGCTCAAAGGGATCAACAATGGTGGTGAAAAACGTGCTCAAGAGCCCTAGAACTTTGGGAAGAAGCCCCCTTTTATACCCCTTTAAGGGGGATGGCCGTTGGAGGCAAAACATGCTGGACGGACACGTTCTGGCGACGAAACCGGCGCCGTCGGATCAGCCGCCGGAATTTCCTGTCAAAACCGGAAGTTCCGGCAAAAACCGAAATAGTATACTGGTCCGTTTTTCGGCGATTTGCCGGAAATTTCCGGCGACAGGCCCGGTCCCGCCGGAATTCCCGCCGAAACAAAACAGGGCACACGAAAACGGCGATAACTTTTGCGTCCGGACTCCGATTTCGATGATCTTGGGCTTGTTTTGACGAGGAAAACAAGCCCTACAAGATGGTGCAGAGAAACATCATAGTCCAGCAAATAAGGATAGAACCAAATAAAGAAAGGTAAGAAGCCTCCCTACACGAAGAACCGATAAAACCTTCAAACTCGAAAACGCCATAGAAGATGCATACGAATTCCGTTTTCGATGAGCTTGGGCTTGTTGAAGAGATAGAAACAAGCTCAAGAACCTCACATGGAGAAACACCAAGAAGCAACAAAATAGGAAGATGCAAAGTATGCAAAGGATTGAGCTCCCTATGACGATGTGATCAAGTTGCCCAACCGAAAGCCCCTCTTAATAGTGCGTCTATGTATCCTATAACCCGGTCTCCCAACAACCACCTTGAGACCGGTAGAAGGAAAACCTAGAAAGGCTATACCTTTGCCTTGCGCATCCCGCTTGATCTTGATGACAACACTTCAATCTCCATCCAAGCCGGAATGCATCACTTGATCATTGTTGCTTCGTGAAGGCTCCTAATTTGCTCTCCCATACACCATTATCGGATAGCTTCATTAATACATGTCTTCACATGTACATTATCACCAATATGGACGGCAAGCTTCAAGCAAATTATCTTCTCGAGATGCTTATCTTGAACTTGCCCTTCTCAACCTTGATGACGATCACCACTTGAAGTCATCATCTCATGTGCTATATAAGATCTTCAATTTTGAAGCATGCCCATGGAAAGATACCTATCCCATATAGAAAATGCAAAGGCACATATATAATGGGTTAGTTCATGATGCATAATTGACAAGGCTTACCATACCACAAGATCCATGTGGTACATTCTTTATGCTTCATGTGCTGACCAACTTGAAATCACTCTTCACTCTTTGTATAGGTCAACCATGTATCTTCTCATGCTCCATCTCAATATCTTGAGGTACATAAATAAACCTTAATTTGATTACATGCTCTAAATCTTAGTTAATCATAGCTCAACTAATGAGGCTATCATGACACCGTCTTAGAGTCATATCTCGGATTCTTCTATTGAGATCACAGTCTCAAGATATTGCTCATATCATATTCTTCTCTTCAACTCGATGATCTTGATGCCAATACTCAAGGTATATCTTTATCTTCATGGCATCCATACCTGAATCCAACACATAGACTACAAGCATGACCTATGGAATATTCCTTCATATAAAACTCAGTGAAAACATTAGTCCATAGGGATTGTCATTAATCACCAAAACCACACATAGGGGCAATTACTCTTTCAATCTCCCCCATTTTGGTAATTGATGACAATCAAAATAAGAGGGTTTATATAATGAATATTAGAAACAAGTACGCAACTTATCCGAGAATAAGTTGTGTACAAGAGGTTGCATTTGATATGGTCAAGTAACACAAAGCTACTAGCACATATCAAAACTGATTCTACTTACACAAACTACAACTAATGTAAGAGATGTGAGTAGAACCAACATATATAGAGCAAAATCCCCCACAATATATGCATGTGTGATGAACTTGAATTTCATTGCATACATTGTCAAGAATAAACTTCATTGCATACATTGTCAAAAATAAACTTTGGGAGAGTTTACACTATATATACAACCATTCAAAACATAATAAAGATGAAATGCATGAAAGGCAGACACTTAAGAACAAACCAATCTTAAGTATAAAACCATTTCCCTTAAACCCTCTAAACTTCTCCCCCATTGACAACAAGTGCCAAAATGGATGACAAAGTTAGAAGGCCAAGATAGTATGAGTTCATCCCCAAGGTGTGCATTTCTCATAATTTGAGTGAAATCAAATGCACGTATCCAATGATGAATATTTGGAGGAAATCAAGCTATATTGAGGATCAAAGATTGCTACAAGGATAAAACAGTGAAGAAACTTCAACGGATGAAGCAAGCAATCCAATGATCCAAAAAATCAAATGGACAAATAGTGCTCTAAATGAAATAAGGAAGCTCCCCAAGGTTCATGCATAAATTTTAATTATTGTATTTGAATACAATATCCACAAACATGGAATCCTCACTCCCTCTATATTATTTAGAACACAAACAAGATACAAGGATGTGACACCCCCGGGATCAGGGCTAAACAAATCCCAGACCTCCGTCTGACATAAGCTTAACCTTGAGCTCGAGAATATCTAGTGAAGAACCGATAACACATGAATGACCCTACGACACAAAAAATATTACAGCAAGCCCATATCTGAGCGAAGAACCAAAATATTACAAGCAGAGGTCACTGACCACAAACATCAAACAACGGAAGGCAAATTATGCTATTAAGTATAGCAAACTTAACAAATGTCCTAAGAGGCCTGAACCATAACGATGACGTCCCAGCCCATAGATTCCAGGCTGTCGGCCGGGAACTCAAGCTACTCGTCGAGGTCGATGTAGTACGGAACTCGTCTTCAGGTGAACACTTACTCTGCCAAAATTATCAACAAAGCAAGGGTGAGTACAGGGTGTACTCCGCAAGACTTCTGGCTGGTGGAGTTGTTTTTGCATAAAGCCATCTTTTGTTTATAAAACAAGAGAGAGAAGAAGCTCGTCTAGTCAGAGTATTTTAGAAGGGGATAAGTGAGCGACATCTCTGAAATATTGATCATCATCTTTTGATATCCACCAAGTCATCATCATCGAACCTTTTCTAGGATCACCCCCTCGTACCCAAGAGGAAGCATCCTTAACAAACATTAGTTGCCAAGTTTTACGATTATGTTCAAGTTCTCTATGATCATAACGTCCGTTCCCAAGTCATCCATAACCGTGGACACGGCTTTCCGAAAGATTATTACCCTGCAGGGGTGTACAACTTTACCCACATGTACCAACCGACTCTTAATGCCACTTGACACACTTCCTTGGTGTGCTAACAGAGGGTGTGGTTGGACATGACCTTTACCTTGCTTTCGCCGAGACCATGAGTCACGCAATAAGTATGGTTCCGCCGTAACGGGTCAAATCCCGAAGCCGGTACTTAAATATGTGAGGCGAGGTTGGTTCACCAGGGGCTCCATCGACCCCAAGCAACCCCGACCACGCTTACCTACCTGTTATGAATGCACCAATTTCACCCAGCAAATCTTTCAAAAGATTTTCTATGCATATGTCGAATGGAACGCCCGAACTATGTGACTCATGGAATCTACTAGGCAAGTTAGTCAATCATGGGGTTTTCCAGGCCCCGTGTGGTTGTACGCTCGTCTTGGTTCAAGAGGCAAGAACATCGGGTCCTAGTGTTGGTGAGCATAGGACTAGAAAAACCACATCCCACCGTGTCCTCCCATACAAGCCTTAGCATGTTTAATCTCATATCACCTTTGATATTATCTCATCATGTTCTCCTGTCATACTAGATTCTCTGCATCTGATACATCATCTAGATGGACCAGAACTGACAGCTATGCATGGCTAAGCAGACACATATAATAGCTCTAGCAGTGCACACAAGCCAAACCTAGTTATGCCAGGAGCAGTGGATCAGGTAATATAAGCTCAAAGGGAGTAATGGAATAGATAGGATACTCTTATCTATCGATAAAAGACCACAGTAGAATCGTATGCATCATGGCAGAATTGAAATGCTTCCGAAATCATAGGATTATATCATGGTGGGGCTATGCTTGACTTTGCTAGTTGATGACAGATAAGCAGATCTTCGGGAGCCTTGTACTTGACTTGGTTACAGTTGGTCAAGTGTTGTTAGTCGATCTTCAATCTTCGACGGTGTTGATCTCTGGCTTCGATATCGATCTCGATATCGTATTCTATCGGAAAGAACGAAACACCGGAAAGAGATGGAAACAATCAACGATGGCATGGATGCAATGCTCAAGCAAGGATGATGATATGACAAGTTAGATTGCATTGAATTGAAACCCTAAAGCATGCTCGACAACTTAATCGGGGTTCCGAGGGGTGAAAACCCTAATTCGGAGAAACTCCGGATGTATATGAGAGGGGTGCATTTTTTCTTCTAATTAAACTTGACATTTAAGTTATTGAACAATGCATGATTATAGCTTAGATAGCTAGGTTTCATTTTTCTGAACACTTTGATATATTATTTGTCGTTTTCTGACTTGTAAATAATTACTTATTAAATTTATAAGATTTAAATCATTTTTTGGAATTATAAATCAATTTAAAAAGGTTTATTGCGTCAGCAGAGGCATTTAAACGTTTTGCACCGCTACTGGGCCTAACCACTGTGACTGACCAGTGGGGCACTGGCCACCTCAGCACGCCACGCAAGCAAGAGGGACCGGGGGATGGTTGGGGTGTTTTCCACCAAGGCAGTGCCTACCCACTGGGGCTGGCAGGTGGGGCCGAGGACACGTCGTCATGCCACGCAGGCGCCACACGGACCTCGCCGGAGAGCGGCCAGACAGTGGCACGGGACGACGATTGACGGTGAACTGGGAAGCGAGAAGGGGCGGGTTCGAACGAGCTCATCGTGGGGAACCTAATCCTGGCGGCGCCGCTACGGGATGGTCGTCGGGGTAGCAAGCACAGCGAGAGGCAGCGGTGGGGCTTGCAGGTGACCGACACGTGGCACACACAACAAGTGAGAGGGAGAACTGAAGGTGCCTTGAGCACCTGGGGCTCACCCTGGGGACGTTGGCGATGTCGATCTGGCCGGAGGAGGTCGGGGTCGGCAGTAATGGCGCCGGTGGTGGTCGTCGGTGGCGGGAAGGAAACATCGATTCCGGCGAGTGGGGTGCTCCGAGGCTTGCGTGCTCCGACAAGGAGAAAGGGGAAGGCGGCGTGGACCTCGTGGCGTGCTTGACGAAGCTCGGGGTGGCGCGGTACGACGGCGACCGGCGAGACCTGGGTGGCTAGGGTTCTGGTTCGCGAGGGGAACGAGAGAGAGGGGTCTCTGGGGGAAAGCGGGAGTGGATGAGAACGGAAGATACGTGCTCGGGGGAGGTTCTTATCCTCTCCAGAGGCGATGGACGGCAGAGGGAAGGCGGCGGCCATCGACAGCGGAGCCGGCGATAGAGAGGAGTCTGCCTGGGAGGTGGAAGACGACGAAACAGGGGGCGAAGGGGTACGGGCCCTGGCTGGGCCGCGGGTGGGCCTAGCTAGGCTGCAAAGCTATGCGCTGAGCGACGGTTAGAGGGGAGAGAAGGAAAAGAGCAGGCTGGGCTATCAACACCCGGATTTTTAATCCCAGATGCCTGTTATGCCATACATCGCAATCCCAGGATTACCATTTTTGCGAGACATAACAGAATTAGATACCACAGTACATCATACATTACAAACCATACATAAGGTCTTACACAAATAAGGATATCATGATCCAGTTCTTAATACAACTTCAAGCTGCGGAATACGTAATAATAATAACGGTAGCGTAGGCGAAGCTCCATCTTCGGGGTCACAGGCAATGCTGACGATGGGAGATGATCCTAGTTGTCTTAACCTTCCTGAGGTCCATCCTCCAGGTACTCCTCTTCATAGTCTGGCCATGGGAATAGCCAGGGACAAAGCCATGAGTACTCTTTAAGTACTCACAAACTAATACTAACAAGTAAAGGGTTTTTGGATAATAGGACATTAGGCTCTAGGGTTGTTTTGCAAAATCCAGATTTATCTATACTAAGTTTGGAAGCAACTAATGCTAGTTAAGGTTTTATAACACCTAAGTGGGAACTTGTATTTCATATCACAACCCTGTTGTGGTCAAGTCAAAGTCTCAATTCATTTCACAAGTCTTTTGAAAAGTCTGACGGGGGAACAGTATGGCCACTCCAACTGTCCATAACCGCGGACGCGGCTATTCGAATAGTTTGACACTCTCCACAAATTGTACACTTTCACCACAACATTTGATACATCCGTCAGGAACAAATCCTGAATTCACCATACTCAATATGCGGATAATCAATCCTAACCTTTCAATTACACGCCCTAGTATAAGCACCTCTCCTGTGAATTTGGCCTCCCAACCATGACCACTGTCATCTTGGGTACTGCACAGGTGGACAATCTTCACAAGGTAGCCTCAGCTCAGACCTTGGTCATGAGGGAACTAATACTAAGGTATATAAATTTCCAGTCAATCCCTACCCAATCTTCGGGTATTGTGGTTGTACAATAAAATTGGAATGGTATCGCATCCAGACAACCATCAGTTTTATAAAGGGGCTAAGGCTCATGCCTCAACATTTTTATCACCAAAATCATCTGATGTTCGGAAACACCTGTCCAAAACATTTCAGTAGAATGATCCATCATTCTAAGGTTTTCATAACCATTTTCACCAAGTGTTCCCATCTAAAGTTGGTCAAGTTTTATGCTTAGCACTAGCATCTACAAGTGGGGGTGAGTACTAATGGGGGGGGGGTGGTACACTAGTGGGGTTTGACTAAGTTTAATCTCATGCCTTAGGATGACATCAAGATTACCTAGCTTAGGCAAAATTTAATGCTCTTTATGCAACTTTCAATTATCCATCTAGTGTCTACCATTCATTCCAGTAAACTCTAAGTAAGAGTTTTGATAAAGAAATAAAGTAATAAACTTGCAAATAAAACTAGGATTGGTTTATCAAGTGGTTATGATCATATATGCTTTAAGGCATATAGTGGGCATAGTAACAAGTAGTGGTTTGTTTGCATCAGTAGAGTATCTTGCAAGTGTTAGCTTGCATATTCAACTAGTAGTATTAGGCTTGCATCAGTGTCAATATAAGCTTGCCTTGTGCAGAGCAGTGGTTGAAGTTTTCCTTGGCTTCTTCTTCATAGTATCCTCCTTCCTCCTCGTATCCTTGGTCGGTACTAGCGTCTATGAATAAATACGAGATACACAATCACCAAACAATACTTAACTGCTTGCAATCATCACACAAAAGGGTCCTATAGATGATCTAACATCATCTCTAACATTACAAGATTAAGGCTTGGTTTAATTCCTTTTATTTTTAGAAAAGTAATTTCTACTCATTGAAAAACTACTTAAGATTTAATATTCTCCAAACCAAATATGGGATCATGTTGACACATGTTATCACCACATATTTTAGTCCATGGGAATGTGATTTAAAGTGGTGTCACAATTTAATAAGGTTTTACCCTTTTATTTTAATTAAATAAAGTGACTAGAAATGCCTATGGGGCATTCTTTTATTACTTGAACATTATTTTTGTAAGTAAACCTATATATTTTTATATATTCTGAAAGGTATGGTTAAATGTGATTTTTGAGAGTTGGAATCAACTCAAAAGCTATTATGGTTTAAATTTGAAAAATGTTTGAATGCAGAAAATCTTCTGCCTTGTTATTTTTACCATGGATGATCTACAGAACCAAATGAATTGAATCCAACGGGCTTGGATTCAGCATTCCCAGACCTTTCTAACAAAATTGGTTTCATTCAATTTGGTTCACTGAATCAACCTGGGTTGATTTTTGAAACTAGGTATAGAATTGAGTTTGAATCAATATAGAAAAATCTAAATTCAAACGAGTGGGCTACGCAGGAACGATTAACGGGCCGGCCCAGTGACACTCTGCGGCGCGGGGCTCAGCTGACAGGGGGTTCCACCAGTCAGTGGCTCTTTAAACGCGAAGCGGTACGAGGCAATATCGGTCACACGATCTAAGTCTAATCCAACGACTGAGGGTCGTCGTCCACGTCGGGCAACTCCGGCGAGACTGAAACCTAACGCGGAAGGTGAGGGTCGTTGGGGGCTCACCGGGGCTCAGGCAAGGATTGGCGAGGCGGGCGAACGACGAAGTCAACGACGGCAAACTCAGGGGTGGTCGCGGCAGCTCCTGGGGTGGACAAAATCGACGGCGCCCTTCTTCTCTAGAGGCGGACTGCTCCGGCGCAATTCTGGCGATGCGCTGCTCACCTTGCTCCGGGACTAAGGTGGGGTGGTTCTGGGTGAGAGAGGAGTGGAATGGTGTGAAGAATTCGAGCGGGGGAGTCCTCTATTTATAGTCTCAACGGTGAGACCGAACGGCATGGGCAGGCGACGGTGGCGACATGGCTACGGGCTGCTAGAGGCATGGCCGGCGGTGGCAATCGCTTGGTGGTCTCCTGGCGATGCTCTACGGCTTTAATGCGCTTGTAGGGGCGGTGCGGTTTGGTCTGGAACACGCGACGCTCTGCGCGGCAGAGGCGGCGTCTTCGACAGCGAGCGGTGGCTGTACGGCATGGGGCGGCGAACGGGGATGTCTAGCGGTCTCCTGGGTCAGTGGTGATCGTGTATGCACGCGGAGAGGGCGGCGCGCGGTCTGTGGGCTTCGGTTGAGGGAGGCGCTCTGGCGCATGCTCGGCATGGTTGCTGGCGAGCTGGGCGCGGTTCGTGTGTGTGGTCCAGTGGCTGGCAATGTTCGAGCGCTGGACAGGGAGTGGCGGTGGACGGTGGGCTGCCTCCCAGACATGCTGGCTAGGCTTGTTTCTCCTCCTAGCTTGCTGTCGACATGGGGGTGACAAGGTTGGCTTCGGCTGTTCACCATTGATGACATTGACAAGCTCACAGTGGTGCTAGTGATTAGTTAAGTTCGTTAGATGATCTACTAAGGCTAGTGGTACCCAGAGAGGGAACAAGTTAGGCTCAATTCACTGCTCAAAACAGTGTTTGGATTTTGTTTGATTTGTGTCTGCAAGGTGTTTGATGAAATGGCCGCAAGAATTCAAGTTTTGAATTTTGAAAAGATTTTTGGTGGGTGTTCTAGGTTGGTGCTGGTGAGTCTGCAGATGCTTGGGTTTTGAAAGTTGAGCTTATTTGGGTGGTTTTTGAAAAAGTGGGATCTTCTCATATGATAAAGATTCAATTTTGAATTGCCATTTAAACTATGCATTTAAATGTTTTTGGATGATCACAAAGTGGGCCTTGATACTATGTTATGAGTACTATCAAGGGGTGCAAAGATCCAGAAAAGTTTCTGTTAGGTTCTGAAAGTTTGAGACAGCCAAAGTAGGCATGGGAGTTAAATTGGTCAAAATGACCATTCACCCATTTAGCTTTGTTTTGATTTATTTGTGTTTGGGAAAAGTTTGGGAAATGTTTAGATGATGTTTATTTCACCTAAGCAACATTATACAAGCAAAGAAACACACAAACAAGGTGGTTCAAAAGAATTCAAAATGAAATGCATACTCACATGCATGCTTCCATTATTTTATTTAGAAAAGTTTTTGTTAACCCCAATTTGGATGATTAGAGTTTGATGATCCAAGTTTAGTATTTTTGGGATGTTACAAACCTTCCCCCCTTAAACAAAATCTCGTCCCGAGATTTGAAAAAGGACGAAAAAGATTACCTAGGATTTGAAGAGATCGGGAAACTCTGTCCTGATGTGATCTTCGCGCTCCCAGGTAGCTTCCTCTCCTGTGTGGTTGCTCCACTGAATCTTGAGAAACTTGATGCTTCGGGTTCGGGTAGTTCGAAAAGATTCTTCCAAAATACAGATGGGTACTTCGGGACAGGTCAGGTCATCGTTGATCTCTATGGTCCGGTGGTCGATATTCTTGAACACTTCGGTCTTCTCTGGGACTTCGAGACACCTGCGAAGTAACGAGATATGGAACACATTGTGCACTGCTGACATATCTTCGGGTAGTTCTAATTGGTACGACACTTCTCCTCGACAGTTCAAAATCTTGAAAGGTACGATATATCTGGGGGCTAACTTTCCTTTGAGTTGAAAACGCCGCATTCCCTTCAATGGCGACACTTTCAGATAAACAAAATCTCCTATGTTGAAGGCGAGGTCTCGACGTCTCTTGTCGGCGTAACTCTTCTGTCTGGACTGGGCAGTCTTGAGGTGCTCACAAATCTTGTGAACCTTCTCTTCTGCTTCTCGTAGGATGCCGGGTCCGAAAATCTGACTCTCTCCTACTTCCGACCAGTTCAAAGGGGTGCGACACTTTCTTCCGTACATGAATTCAAATGGGGCCATTTGCAAACTAGCCTGATAACGGTTATTGTATGAGAATGCTGCAAACGGCAGACATTCTTCCCACTTGGATCCATATTCTAACACACATGCTCTCAGCATATCTTTGAGTATTTGGTTTACTCGCTCCGTTTGTCCATCGGTCTGAGGGTGATACACGGTGCTGAAATCTAGGCGGGTTCCTAAACCTTATTGAACTTTCTTCCAGAATCTCGAGGTAAACTGAGTTCCTCGATCCGATACGATGTTCTTGGGGAATCCATGCAAACTAACTATCCTAGCGATGTACAACTCCGCTAGCTTCAAACTCTGATATGTGGTCTTGACTGGCAAGAAATGGGCGACTTTGGACAATCGGTCCACTATGACGCAGATAGAGTCATTTCCCCTACTAGAAGTAGGCAGTCCAGTGATAAAGTCCATTCCAACGGAATCCCATTTCCATTCCGGAATCTGCAACGGTTGCAACAATCCAGCGGGTCTTTGATGTCCTGACTTGACTCGCTGACAAATATCACACTTGGCGATATAGCTTCCGATTTCTCTCTTCATCTTATGCCACCAAAATTGCTCTTTTAAATCTTGATACATCTTAGTTCCTTCGGGATGGATAGAATAAAGAGTATCATGAGCCTCCTTCAGAATCACTTCTTTCAACTCAGAATCTGCTGGTACACAAAGGCGTCCTTTGTACCACAGAACTCCTTCTTCGTCTTCGGTAAATCCGGGTACTTTGCCTGTACCAATACGACGCTTGATTCCGCCGATACTAGCATTTCCCTTCTGCGCCTCTTTAATCTGACTGATCAAAGTGGGTTGAAGTTCTATGCTAGCCAAAAATCCTTCACTCACTAATTTTCGAAAATCTTCCATCTCTTTGTGCAAACTTGGTTGCTCCTTCAAAATCATGAAGTTCAAGCGGCACGGCAATCTGCTAAGGGCATCGACCACCACATTGGCTTTACCAGGGTGATAGTGAATGTATAGATCGTAATCCTTGATTAGCTCAATCCATATTATCTGTCTCATATTCAGCTCCTTCTGAGTGAATATATACTTCAGACTTGTGATCCGTATATATCTCACAACGGTTTCCCATCAGGTAATGTCTCCATGTCTTCAGGGCTAGAACTACGGTTGCGAGTTCGAGGTCATGGGTTGGGTAATTTTGCTCATGTTGCTTCAGTTGTCGAGATAGATAAGATATAACTTTGCCTTCTTGCATTATCACACATCCGAGACCGATCTTGGATGCATCACAATACACATCAAAGGGCTTCGTGATATCCGGCATGATCAAGATTGGGGCTAAAATCAATCTTCTCTTGAGTTCTTGAAAACTCGCTTCACATTTGTCGGTCCATTCAAACTTCTTGTCCTTCTTTAGCAATTGGGTCATGGGTCTGGCGATACTCGAGAATCCTTCTATGAATTTGCGGTAATATCCCGCCAATCCGAGAAATGCACGAACTTGGGTTTGAGTGGTTAGGGCTTGCCAATCTTCTACATCTTTCACTTTGGCAGGGTCAACGGCAATTCCTCTGGCTGATACAATGTGACCGAGGAATCCTACCTTCTGTAACCAGAATTCACATTTGCTAAAATTTGCATACAGTTGATGCTCTCTAAGGGTTCCAAGAATGGTCGTTAGGTGTAGCTCATGTGCTTCTTCTGATTTGGAATAAATCAGAATGTCATTGATGAAAACAACGACAAACTTATCCAGGAAGTCCATAAAAATCTTATTCATGAGATTCATGAAATAAGCGGGGGCATTGGTTAATCCAAAAGACATGACTGTATACTCATACAATCCATATATGGTGGTAAAGGCAGTCTTTGGAATATCCTCTGCACGAATTTTGAGTTGATGATACCCAGTCCTAAGATCAATCTTAGAAAACACTTTGGCACCGGTCAACTAATCAAACAAATCTTCTATCTTGGGCAAGGGGTATTTGTTCTTGATAGTGACATCATTCAACTTCCGGTAATCCGTACACAAACGGTTACCTCCATCCTTCTTGTCCACAAACAAGACAGGTGATCTCCAAGGTGACGCACTTGGTTGGATCAATCCAATTTCCAACATGGCATCCAGTTGCTTCTTCAGTTCTACTAGCTCCGACGGGTTCATACTATAGGGTCTCTGGGCTATAGGTCCTGTTCTGGGGATTAGTTCAATGATAAACTTGATATCCCGATCTGGGGGCATACCGGGCAAAACATCTGTAAATACATCGGGGTATTCCTAGACTATCCGGACTTGGTCAATGGTAGGTTGGGCTATACTCTTGTTGCATTTGAATTGATGAGGTAAGGTTTCAGATATATGCTCGACTGATATTCCGGCTGTACTTGTCATGGTTATGGCTTTCTTGGCACAGTCAATCAATCCTTTATGTTTGGACATCCAATCCATTCCTAGTACTACTTCCAAACCTTTAGTTCCAAGTACTATCAGATTTGCATAAAAATCTATGCCATGGATTCGGATAGGGACGACTTTGCAAATTTGCCTAGCCTTGGTGGTTGATCCGGGAATTTGAACAATCATAACATGCTTCAGTTTGGTTGGTTGAATTTTACTAGTGCATGCAAATTCTTCGGTGAAAAATGAGTGCGATGCACCAGAATCGAACAACACTCATGCAAGTACTGAATTAACAGAAAACATACCCAGCAGGACGTCTGGTGCTTCCTGAGCTTCTTCAGCATGTATGCGAAAAAGACGGCCATTGCGGTTAAGTGAATTCCCTGGGGCAAATCTTCTTATTGGCTGAACACGACGCTGCTGCTGAGCTGGGACATTGGCATTGGGTGCTGCGGCATTCTTCTTGTTGGGGCACTCGTTGGAATAGTGGCCTTTATTTCCACATTCATAACAGGTCACTTGCGACTTGTCCTTTGCTGCTACAGGCACAGTATTGCTTCCAGTCCTCGGGGCAGTGTTGGTGTTGGCGGTAGCATTGTTGTTGTTGAACTTGGGTGGGGCACGGTTGAAATTGCTAGAGTTACCGGGGTTGTTGTGATTTCCTCCGGGCCTAGGGTTTCCACGGTTGGGATAAGTCGGACGGTTCATCGGGGGTCTGTTTGTTCTTGGGGCAAATCCTGGAGATGGGTTAGGGAGATACTTTGGGGTCTGATAGGTTCCTGGCTGGTGCATCATGCGACGCTTGTGATTCTCATTGGCTTGGTTGATCTTTCCTTCCATCTGGATAGCGGAGTCGACAAGGGCTTCAATATCAGCAAAGGGGATATTGACTAACACCGTCTGCATCTCATCATGCAGACCATTCAAGAATCTTTCCTTCTTCTTGGCTTCGGTGTCAATCTCATCCGGGGCATACCTAGCTAATGACAAGAATTTGTCATGGTATTCCACTACGGTCATCCTTCCTTGCTCCAGCTCTCTGAACTCGTCTCTCATCCTCTTGATCAAACCCGGTGGCACATGGGCTCTGCTAAACTTGACCTTGAATTCCTCCCAGGTCATCATCTGGCCTCCCGTCATTGCGCGAACACTGTTCCACCATGCCCTGGCATCTCCGGCTAGATAGTGGGTGGCGAACAGAACTTTCTCGTTGGCTTCCACTCCGGCGACTTCTAGGTTATTTTCCATGGTTTGCAACCAATCATCGGCGTCTAGGGGCTCTTCTGACTTAGTGAAAACATGTGGGTTGATATTCTGGAAATTCTTGAGCTTAGATCCATGGTTGTCCTGATTTCCGTAGCCTTGGTTGTTGTAGCACCCCGGGTAAAATCCACTACTAGAAAATCGCGTGTTAAATAATACTTTGTGCATCATCATGTCATCATGCATGGTTTATCTAAAACTATTTTCTAAACGCCTGTTTTTGTTTTCTAAAATTACCCTTCTCTTTATTCAAATCAAAACCCTAGGTCCGTCCGGATCTTCTATTTGTCTAAAACCTAATTGCGAACGTTTTATTTAAAATAAAATAAAATAAATAAATATTAAAGAAAAAAAATTCGTGGGAGACCGCCAGCCTGCCAGGCCAAAAGCCCGGCAAGCCAGCAGTCTACTACCGGCCCATCTAAACAAAAACCCCAAACCCTAAGCCTAGAGCTGACCTGCCCTAACCCTAATCCCTCCCCACTCCCTCACCCAGCCGCCGCCACCCCCTGGGACACACCCAAATCTGGCCAATGGGCCAGCCCGACACGGCCCAGGCACGGCACGCCCTAAACGGGCCTGGCCCGGCACGGCCCGCCGCGGCCCGCCTAGCTCACGTGCCATGCCGGGCCGGCACGGGGCCTGGCCTCAAGGCCCGGGCACGACACCGGTGCTTAACGGGCCGGCCCGTGGCACGTTTATCCCATGAAGCACGCGGGCTTGTTAGAGTGGCCCGTCCAATTTATCCTATAAATAGGCCGAATAGATACAGAATCACAAACGTTGGCTTGGTCTGTTGGTTGAGTGCTCGCTGGGAGAGCCACAGGTTGCGAGTTCGACCCCTCCATCCCTCTTATTTTGCACATATATACTAATTTTCAGTTATTGGTAGGCTTGGCGGGCCGTGCCAGGCTGGCCCGCGTGCCTGAGGCCGTGGCACAGGCACGGCCCGGGTGGTTCACGGGCCGGCATGGGCCCGACACATAGCGGGCCAGGCCGGGCTTGTGCCGGGCTATTTTCGCGGGCCCACGGGCTGGCCCGCCAAAAGACGGCCCGTTGGCCAGGTTTGGACACACCCGATGCATTCCCCGTTCTCGCTTGGGCCCCACCAACTCCCCCCGCTCCTCTCGATCCCCACGCGACCCGCACCCCACCTCTGCTGCAATCCCCGCTCGCGTCTTCCTCCTCCCTCCTGCTGCAGGAAAGCGCCGCCGCGCGGCCCTCTCGAGCCCGACCCCCGCTCGCCTCCTCCTCTTGCAGAGAACCGCCACCACCGCCGCCTGGCCTCCTCGCCGCCAGCGCCGTTGTACCCGGCCCGCGGGCTCCCTCTCCCACCGTTAACCGCTGTCCATCGTCGCCTCCTCCTCCTTGGCTGCGGCAAGCCGCCCCTTGATGCGTCGGCCTCGTCCTTCCGCCCGAGCATACCCCGCGTTGCCACCAGTCCATGGCGCCACCCAGGTCCAACCCCGCCGCCAGTCCTCCCTCTCTGCAACACCGATGCCCAGCGCTGTCGCCTCCTTCCCCAGGGCGCCACCGCTGCCTGGGGCTCCCTCCTCCTTCGCCTCTCCCGGCCTACCTCGCCTTCCCCTCTCCGCAGCCACCGCCTTGCGCGTCTGCAGGCTCTCCCCCTTCCCGGAGCCCTCCTTGCGACCGCCCCCGCCAGGAGCTCCGCGGGTCCCCATCGTCCTGGCCGCCGTCTCCTCTATAGGCCGCTCCAGGCGCCTGGCCGCCTCGGCGCGCCTCTGCCCCACCTCAACACCTCTGCCCTGCGCCGTCCTCCGAGGAGTCGACGTCGCCCCTGCAGCTTCGCCTGCGCCGTCGGCTTCCACCTCCTCCAGCGCTTGCCTCGAACCTCGGTCGCCACCATGGTGCTGCCCCCGGCCTCTGCCTTGCGAGCGCCGTCCTCCGTCTGGCGCCACCTCGTCTCGCCGCCTTCCCGTTCCGTGTAGCGACGCTGTCGTCGTTCTCCGTCGTTTCTGCGAGCTCCATGCTGTTTCTCTGCGATCTCAAGCTTGCCTCCACTCGTGTTTGCTGGCCTCGCCCGCGTCCTCACCATCTCCCTGTAGCGGCAGTGTCCAGCACGTGTTTGAGCGTTCGTCTGAAATGGGTCACTCCTCCTTGGAGTAGTTTGAAGCTTGTGGCCTCAAGTTGTTTGGTTGCTGCTTGTATCCTCACGGTATGGCAAGGATGGTATGGTGTTGCAACGGTGAAAACCCCTCGAGGATGGTGTAGTATGACAATTTTGGCTCCTGTGAGGGATGGTGTAGTATGTCAATCATGTGAATATGATGGTGCCATCTAGAGATCCCAGCATCGATCCAAGATCATCGCGACACTCGAAGTCGTAACCTGAAGCTCGTGGACATGGACATGAAGCTGGAACGCCAAGTACTTCTTCAAGGATCCGTTGGTCGAGACCCCGGCGAGACCGAACCCGAACCACATCGAAACAACATCTTCAGACCGATGTGTGACCCCTATCCGAGACCCCTCATATATTTTTATAATATATGATATTGATCTTGTTGCATATTAAATGAACATGTTTGCATACATATTGTGGGTGTTTCGGGGTATCTAGATGATTCACCTAAATTAAATATGGAGGTCATATGCGGGCAAATCTAGTCTAATATTTGACCCTATTTAAATTTGTGTAGTGAAGCGGTGCTATCTTTTGCCTTGTTGATGCAACGTTTAAATTGGGGGTATCTAAACAACATGAACTTAATAATTAATTGTCGGGACCCTGGTTCCGCTTAATATTGCCTAATTGCATTGCATCCTCGCCATGTCATACATCATACATGCATCATGCCGGATCTTCTGTCGTAGTATTAAATAGTGCATCTGGTGTTTGTTCTAGTGCTTTGCTTATTCACGGATTAGGCCGATGAGTTGATGCGAGAGTCTATCCGATATTTGGATGAACCTTCGGCAATGTTTTCAGGCGAGCATTCTCCCCCTTTCTACCTATTTTACTTTATAGTCTTTATTTCTCCTGTTGATCTATTGCTATCTGTGCTGAGATGCTCTAGTTTTCGTACTTGTGATATCCCTTGCAGCCTTATATTGCCTTGGACACATCCTAGTACCTGTTGTTTGGTAGATAGTTGGACTTGCGTGTCATAGTCGCTTGCTCAAGTGCGGTTGCGTGTCGTCAAATACCACAGTTGTTGGAGTAATGCCGCATGTTTAATGTTGGAGATGATCATGGCTTTAATTATTGTTTAATAACTAAAATTGAAGTAGGTAAATAATGCAGAGGCATAGGTGGGCAATAGATGTTATTTGGTTTTTAACCGTCCACTTGTGTCCCGTAGGACCCCGATTACTTGATACCTGTTCTTTGAATATTCGCACTATCCGCATGTGGGACCATGATGTTGGAATTATGCCCTAGAGGCAATAATAAAGATGTTATTATTATAATTCTTGTTCATGATAAAGTTTATATTCCATGCTAGAATTGTATTAAGCGGAAACTTTAATACTTGTGTGGTTTGTAAACAACACCGTGTCCCTAGTACGCCTCTATGGACTAGCTCATTGATCAATGATGGTTAAGGTTTCCTAACCATAGACATGAGTTGTCAATTGATAATGAGATCATATCATTGGGAGAATGATGTGATGGACAGACCCAAACTAAGCGAAGCAATTAGATCGTGTCATCGTGTTCATCTTTGCGAAGCTTTTCCTATGTCAAATATTGTATTTCTTAGACCATGAGATAATACAACTCCCTGGTATCGGAAGAAAGCTTTGAGGTCATCAAACGTCATCCTATGAGAGGGTGATCATAAAGGTGTCTCTCAGGTGATCGGAAAGTATCTGTTGGGTTGTATGTATCGAGATGGGATTTGTCCCTCCCAAGTCGGAGAGATATACTTCGGGCCCACTCGGTAATCGATATCAACACCACTTGCAAGCATGTGGTTAAGGAGTTAATCACAAAGTGATATCGGATTACGGAACGAGTAAAGTACTTGCTGTGAACGAGATTGAACTAGGTATGACGGTACCGACGATCGAATCTCGGGCAAGTAAAATATCGCGAGACGAAGGGAATATATATATGGGATTGATTGAATCCTGGCATCGTGGTTCATCCGATATGATCATCGATGAATGTGTGGGAGTCAATATGGGTGCCCAGACCCCGCTGTTGATTATTGATAGAAGATCATGTCTGCATATTCTCGAACCCGCAGGGTCACACACTTAACGTGTCTCGACGCTAGGATAGGTTGGATAATTGGTTTATGAGTTTTTGTTCGGAGTCTCGGATGGGATCCGGGATATCACGAGAGGTTCCGGAATGGTCCAGAGAATAAGATTCATATAAGGCAGTGCAGTTTTTGGAGTTCGGAATTGTTCCGGGTTAATCGGTATTGTACCGGAAGCTTCTAGAACCTTCTGGAAGGGGACCAACGTGGCCCCACCTTCCGGGAGGGGGCATGGGCCTATGAGGGAGTGTCCTGGCCGCATTGGGCCAGGGGCACAAGGCCCCATAGGGCCCAGCCGGCCCAAGAGAGTTTAAACTCGGGATAGGGTTTCTAGAAGGGGGAGAGTCCATGCCCCCCACTCCTTCCTCCCTTGGCCGCCGGCCCAAGGCTTGGAGGAGGGGCAAGGGCTGTCCGCCCCCCTCTATATAAAGAGGGCTGGGGCGCCCCCTCCCCCTGACACCTTCCCTCCAAACCCTAGTCTGCCTGCTGCCCTTCCTCTCTCCCTCCCGACTGTTTGTAGGCGAAGCCCTGCTGCAGAAATTCTCCACCATATACACCACGCCGTCGTGTTGTAGATCCAATCTATCTCTCCACCATAATTGCTGGTCTGAGGAAGGAGGAGACGTCGAGGTGCTGCATGTGTGCATCTCACGGAGGCACCGCCACTTGTGGTGCTAGATCGGATCGGATCGCGAGGAGGAGAAGCGAGTACGACTACATCACCCACGTTCCGACGAACGTTCCGCTGTGCGAATCTTCAAGGGTATGAAGATCTAATCCAATCTCTCTTGTTGTTTGCATCTCCTAGATTAGATCTTGGCTTTCCCTCTGTTCGCATCCGTAGAAAATTTTGATTTACTATGCCGCGAAACCCTTCAGTGGTATCAGAGCTAGATCTATGCGTAGATGTGTTTCACGAGTAGAACACAACATGGTTGTTGCGGGCGTTGATGTTTTCTGTTGCAAGCCTCTTGTTTGTGTTCTTCTTATGACGCGGGATAGTGAGATTGAAGCGGTCCAGGCCAACCTTACGCGACGTCGTTCGCGAGACCGGCTCCGCACTTGACGTGTGGCTTGTTCCACACATGCGGCTGGTGGATGTCAGTTTCTCTCACTATAGTTGTCATGGGATTAACACCGGAGTTTGGCAACCATAATATCACCATTGTGGCTTTCCGTAGGTAAGAATCGTTCTTAGCATCTACTCCCATAAGCCACGTAAAACATGCAACAACAAAGTAGAGGCGTCTAACTTGTTTTTGCAGGGAGTGTTTTCTATGATATGGTATGGCCCAAGATGTGATGTGTATATTGTATGCGATGATCATGTTTTGTAATGTTTCACGACTTGCATGTCGATGAGTACACAACCGGCAGGAGCCATATGGTTGTCTTTATAATTGTGTATGACCTGCGAGTCAACTTCTTATACGCCATGTAATAGCTTTACTTTATCGCTAAGTAGTTAGCAATAGTTGTAGTTGCTATTCATGGTGGAGGCAATCATGGTGGAGTGATGGAGATCATGCCGGAACGCACAAGATGGAGATCATTGTGCGAAGATTGGCTATACCATGTCACATAAAGTTATATGCATGTGATGTTTATCCTTTTATGTATCTTATTATGCTTAGATCGCGACGGTATCATTATAAGATGATTCCTCACTTAAAGATCAAGATAAAAACTGTGTTCTCCCCAAGTATGCACCGTTGCGAAAGTTCGTCGTGTCCAAGCATCACGTGATGATCGGGTGCTATAGACTCTACGCTCACATACAACGGGTGCAAGCCAGTTTTGCACACGCGGAAATACTTGGGTCTAACTTGACGAGCCTAGCATGTACAGACATGGCCTCGGAACACAAGAACCGAAAGGTTAAGCATGAGTCATATGAATGATATGATCGACACTTTGTTGTCCACCATTGAAACCACATCTCTTCTCATGATGATCGGATTAGGTGTGGTGAATTTGGATCGTGTTCACTAAACAACTTGAGGGATGTTGAATTTAGTGGGAGTTCATCTAGTAATTTGATTAAGATGAACTATTTATCATGAACATAGTCTAAATTGTACTTGCAAATACTGTAAATCACATGGCCAAGTCCAACTTCAACTTTAACGTTTTTGCTGAGAAGGAAAAGCTTAGAAACAATGGGTCTAACTTCACCAATTGGTTCCGCAATCTAAGAATCATTCTATCTGGCGGACAAAAGGACTATGTCCTTGGGAAAGCGTTAGGTGACCCCCCTGCTGCAACTGCGTCGGCTGATGAGAAAGCTATCTATCAGTCGCATAAAGATGATTATGGTGTGATTAAGAGCACCATGTTGTTTGCTATGGAACCGGAACTTCAAAATCGTTTTGAAGAGTATCCCGGGCCCTTTGAGATTCTCGAAGAGTTGAAAACCATGTTTCAGACTCAGGCCCGTTCTGAGAGATATGAGATCTCCGAGAAGTTCTTTAACTGCAAGATGGAGGAAGGGAGTTCCGTTAGTGAGCACGCCATTAAGATGACGGGCTACACTCAACGCCTTGAGCAACTGGAATGCACGATTCCAGAGGAGCTCAAGATTGACAGGGTTCTGCAATCACTCCCTCCTAGCTACAAAAGTTTTGTAGTGACTCATAATCAGATTGGTTCCACTGATACGATCACCGAGCTCTTCGCAAAGCTGAAGGCTGCGGAGGTGGACATCAAGAAGGATAATCATGTGTTGATGGTCAACAAGCCCTCCTTTAAGAAAGGTAAGGGTGCAAAGAAGCCCTTCAAGAAAGGCGGTGGCAAGCGCGTTGCCCCTGCTGAAAAGAAGCTCAAGTCTGGTCCTAAGCCGGACACTGAGTGCTTCTATTGCAAGGACAAGGGTCACTGGAAGCGCAACTGTCCGAAGTATTTAGCGGACAAGAAGGCTGGCACCATCAAAGGTATATTTGATATACATGTTATTGATGTTTTCCTTACTAGCCCTCGTTGTAGTGCCTGGGTATTTGATACCGATTCAGTTGCTAATATTTGTAACTCGAAACAGGAGCTACGGAATAGGCGGCGGCTTGCGAGGGATGAGGTGACGATGCGCGTTGGCAACGGATCAAGAGTTGATGTGATGGCCGTCGGCACGCTCTCCTTAGTTTTACCTTCGGGATTAGTTTTAAACCTTAATAAATGTTATTATGTGCCTGCGTTGAGCATGAACATTATTTCTGGATCGTGTTTATTGCAAGACGGTTATTCATTTAAATCGGAGAATAATGGTTGTTCTATTTATATGAGTAACATATTTTATGGTCATGCACCTCTTGTGAATGGTTTATTTCTTCTAAATCTCGAAAGGGATGAAACACACATCCATAACATTGAGGCTAAGAGATGTAAAGTAGATAGTGATAATACTACTTATTTGTGGCACTGTCGTCTAGGTCATATTGGTGTAAAGCGCATGAAGAAACTCCATTCTGATGGACTTTAGGAGTCTCTTGATTTTGAATCATTTGACACATGCGAACCATGCCTCATGGGCAAGATGATCAAAACCCCGTTCTCCGGTATGATGGAGCGAGCAACGGACTTGTTGGAAATCATACATACCGATGTATGCGGACCGATGAGTGTTTCGACGCACGGTGGATATCGCTATTTTCTCACTTTTACCGATGACTTAAGTAGATATGGGTATATCTATTTAATGAAGCATAAATCTGAAACATTTGAAAAGTTCAAGGAATTTCAGAATGAAGTGGAGAACCATCGTAACAAAAAGATTAAGTTTCTACGATCCGATCGTGGGGGCGAATATTTGAGTTATGATTTTCTCACGCATCTTAAAGCAAGTGGAATCGTTTCACAACTCACGCCACCCGGAACACCACAGCGCAATGGTGTGTCTGAACGCCGGAATCGAACCCTATTAGATATGGTCCGATCGATGATGTCTCTTACTGATTTGCCGTTATCATTTTGGGGTTATGCATTAGAAACCGCTGCATTCACTTTAAATAGGTCTCCATCTAAATCCGTTGAGACGACACCGTATGAACTGTGGTTTGGTGCTAAACCTAAGTTGTCGTTTCTTAAAGTTTGGGGATGCGAAGCTTACGTCAAGAAGTTGATGCCGGACAAGCTCGAACCCAAAGCGGAGAAATGCGTCTTCATAGGATACCCTAAAGAAACTATTGGGTATACCTTCTATCACAGAACCGAAGGCAAAGTGTTTGTCGCAAAGAACGGTTCCTTTCTTGAGAAGGAGTTTCTCTCGAAAGAAGTGAGTGGGAGGAAAGTAGAGCTTGACGAGGTTATTGAACCTTCTCTTGAATTGGAGAGTAGCGCAGCACCTGAAATTGTTCCAGTGCCGCCTGCACCAACAATAGAGGAAGCTAATGACAAGGATCATGAAGCTTCGGACGATGCTGCTACTGAACGTCGCAGGTCGACAAGGTCGCGTGCCCCTCCTGAGTGGTACGGCAACCCTGTCTTGACTGTCTTGTTAGTAGAAGACAGTGAACCTACGAACTATGAGGAAGCAATGATGAGCCCAGACTCTGAGAAATGGCTAGAAGCCATGAAATCCGAATTGGGATCCATGAGCGAAAACCAAGTATGGACTTTGGTGGACCCTCCTAGCGACCGAAAGGCCGTTGAGTGCAAATGGATCTTCAAGAAGAAAACGGACGCGGATGGTAATGTTACCGTCTATAAAGCACGACTTGTCGCAAAAGGTTTTCGACAAGTTCAAGGTGTTGACTATGATGAGACTTTCTCTCCCGTAGCGATGTTTAAGTCCATTCGGATTTTATTAGCAATTGCTGCGTTTCATGATTATGAAATATGGCAGATGGATGTCAAGACTGCGTTCCTCAATGGCAACATTGATGAAGAGTTGTATATGATGCAACCCGAAGGTTTTGTCGATCCTAAGGATGCTGATAAAGTATGCAAACTTCAGCGTTCCATTTATGGACTGAAGCAAGCATCTCGGAGTTGGAACCTTCGTTTTGATCAAGTGATCAAGAGCTTTGGATTTGTTCCAAATTGCTACGAAGGTTGTATCTACAAGAAAGTGAGTGGGAGCTCGGTGACGTTTCTGGTACTATATGTGGATGACATATTGATTATTGGAAATGACATCAACATGCTTAACGATGTGAAGAGTTATTTGAACAAGTGTTTTTCAATGAAAGACCTAGGTGAAGCTGCTTATATATTGGGCATCAAAATCTATAGAGATAGACAAAGACGCCTGATAGCTTTAAGCCAGAGTACATACCTAGACAAAGTTCTGAAAAGGTTCAGAATGGATAAGGCAAAGAAAGGTTCAGTGCCTATGTTGTTAGGTAAGATATTGAGCAAGGCTCAGTGTCCAGCTACGGTAAATGATAGGGAAGCTATGAGCAAAGTGCCTTATGCCTCGGCCATAGGTTCCATCATGTATGCCATGCTGTGTACTAGACCGGATGTGTCCAATGCTCTTAGTTTGACGAGCAGATATCAAAGTGATCCAGGAGTGGAACACTGGACAGCCGTGAAGAACATCCTAAAGTACCTAAATAGGACTAAAGAAATGTTCTTAGTCTATGGGGGTGATGAACAGCTTGTCGTAAAAGGTTACGTCGACGCTAGTTTTGACACCGACAAGGATGATTCTAAATCTCAGACAGGATACGTGTATATTTTGAATGGAGGAGCTGTGAGCTGGAGAAGCTGCAAGCAAAGCGTGATCGCGGGATCTACAGTAGAAGCGAAATACATGGCTGCTGCAGAAGCGTCAAGTGAAGGAGTTTGGATCAGAAACTTCATCACTGAGCTTGGCGTGGTTCCAAGTGCATTGGACCCACTGGAGATATTGTGTGACAACACTGGCGCCATAGCACTCGCTAAGGAACCAAGATATCATCCAAAGACCAAGCATATCAACCGCAAGTTTCATATAATCCGAGATTATATAGCAGATGGAGATCTGAAGATTAGCAAAGTACATACAGATCTGAATGTCGCAGATCCATTGACTAAACCTCTTCCACGTGTAAAACATGATCAGCACCTCAGTGCCATGGGTGTGAGATTGTTGCCAAATGTAAACTAGATTATTGACTCTAGTGCAAGTGGGAGACTGTTGGAATTATGCCCTAGAGGCAATAATAAAGATGTTATTATTATAATTCTTGTTCATGATAAAGTTTATATTCCATGCTAGAATTGTATTAAGCGGAAACTTTAATACTTGTGTGGTTTGTAAACAACACCGTGTCCCTAGTACGCCTCTATGGACTAGCTCATTGATCAATGATGGTTAAGGTTTCCTAACCATAGACATGAGTTGTCAATTGATAATGAGATCATATCATTGGGAGAATGATGTGATGGACAGACCCAAACTAAGCGAAGCAATTAGATCGTGTCATCGTGTTCATCTTTGCGAAGCTTTTCCTATGTCAAATATTGTATTTCTTAGACCATGAGATAATACAACTCCCTGGTATCGGAAGAAAGCTTTGAGGTCATCAAACGTCATCCTATGAGAGGGTGATCATAAAGGTGTCTCTCAGGTGATCGGAAAGTATCTGTTGGGTTGTATGTATCGAGATGGGATTTGTCCCTCCCAAGTCGGAGAGATATACTTCGGGCCCACTCGGTAATCGATATCAACACCGCTTGCAAGCATGTGGTTAAGGAGTTAATCACAAAGTGATATCGGATTACGGAACGAGTAAAGTACTTGCTGTGAACGAGATTGAACTAGGTATGACGATACCGACGATCAAATCTCGGGCAAGTAAAATATCGCGAGACGAAGGGAATATATATATATATGGGATTGATTGAATCCTGGCATCGTAGTTCATCCGATATGATCATCGATGAATGTGTGGGAGTCAATATGGGTGCCCAGACCCCGCTGTTGATTATTGATAGAAGATCATGTCTGCATATTCTCGAACCTGCAGGGTCACACACTTAATGTGTCTCGACGCTAGGATAGGTTGGATAATTGGTTTATGAGTTTTTGTTCGGAGTCTCGGATGGGATCCGGGATATCACGAGAGGTTCCGGAATGGTCCGGAGAATAAGATTCATATAAGGCAGTGCAGTTTTTGGAGTTCGGAATTGTTCTGGGTTAATCGGTATTGTACCAGAAGCTTCTAGAACCTTCCGGAAGGGGACCAACGTGGCCCCACCTTCCGGGAGGGGGCATGGGCCTATGAGGGAGTGTCCTGGCCGCATTGGGCCAGGGGCACAAGTCCCCATAGGGCCCAGCCGGCCCAAGAGAGTTTAATCTCGGGATAGGGTTTCTAGAAGGGGGAGAGTCCATGCCCCCCACTCCTTCCTCCCTTGGCCGCCGGCCCAAGGCTTGGAGGAGGGGCAAGGGCTGTCCGCCCCCCCTCTATATAAAGAGGGCTGGGGCGCCCCCTCCCCCTGACACCTTCCCTCCAAACCCTAGTCTGCCTGCTGCCCTTCCTCTCTCCCTCCCGACTGTTTGTAGGCGAAGCCCTGCTGCAGAAATTCTCCACCATATACACCACGCCGTCGTGTTGTAGATCCAATCTATCTCTCCACCATACTTGCTGGTCCGAGGAAGGAGGAGACATCGAGGTGCTGCACGTGTGCATCTCACGGAGGCACCGCCACTTGTGGTGCTAGATCGGATCGGATCGCGAGGAGGAGAAGCGAGTACGACTACATCACCCACATTCCGACGAACGTTCCGCTGTGCGAATCTTCAAGGGTATGAAGATCTAATCCAATCTCTCTCGTTGTTTGCATCTCCTAGATTAGATCTTGGCTTTCCCTCTGTTCGCATCCGTAGAAAATTTTGATTTACTATGCCGCGAAACCCTTCACATGAATCCCCCTAGCCAGAGCTTGAGTCATATTTATTTCTTGGGGCCACAAAGTAGTTTGAGGCTTTATTACTATTCTGTACTTATGCCATGTCTTACCGCTTTATTTATGATTGCGCGTGGAGCGCTTGTACTGTTTAGGTAAGTGGAATGTTTCCGTAGTATCGACAAGCCCAGTCACACTTTTCGGGTTCCCAGTCGTTTACAGCCATTGACACAAACCTCTGGGTCCGTCTCGGAGCCGGCCAACTTCGTCGCGGGTTGCTTAGTGGGGTGGCCCCCTGAAATTTATATGAATCTTGCAATTGCTATGTCGTGATGCCTCATTGGGTTTTCATTTGGTTTTTCTCGAGGTTGATCGTGCATGTGTTGCTATTTGTGCCCCCTGCAGGGTAAAACTTTATGAAAGCCGTGTCCGCGGTTATGGACGACTTGGAGCATAGTATCTCGATCATAGATAACTATAACTAAAGTAGTGCTATAAATTTGACTTTATAATGACTAGTAATTAGCCTCACTATAATGGAATGGCTAAATAAAAGTGCCAACAATTGCTGGTTTGGGTTGTCGCCTGTTACCATTGTATCTGACTAGTAAGTATTGCAACTATAACGGAATGTCTAAATAAAAGTACCAACAACTGCTGGGTTTTGGGATGCCTCATGCTATATGTATCTGCCTAGTAAGTACTACAACTACAACGGAATGGTTAACTAAAACTTCACACTCTTATTATATCAGGATGACTCATGCTATCTATATCTGTCTAGTAATTGCCGCAACTATAACGAAATGAATAAAACTGCCAACCGTGTGAGTTCCTCGGTTTACTTCCTCGTTTGGTCTCGAGGGGGAAATACCAGGATGGGTATGCTTGGTGATAGTTTCAGGTTGGATCCGAATAGGTCTTTCTTATCCCTAGCTGATAGCCGCCAGTGGTATTGAGTCTCTATAGGTTGTTTAGTGCATGCTGCGCTGCCGCTTCAGTCCACCATACCTATGTAGGCGAGGACCGCCGAATTCTAGTCTCGCCGTGTACTGGCCTCAGTACTGACCGCTCTCTTTTTTCCTTTGCCCTTTGTCGGCACCCCTTTTGTTTAAGCAGGTTTTGGGATCGACGTCGTTAGCAGGGTTACCCTTCCGACTAGGCCTGGGCAGGGTTATGGACGCCATTGGTTATTCTTCAGGGCCCTTAGCCCCATTTGCATCTTGTCCGTAGTCGGACGCTGTATCATTTTTAAGGTGATTTGGATCTTTGTATTGTATATCTAGATTCTTGACTCTTTGAGTCAGTGTTGTATATATCTGTTCTGTGGGTTCCATCGTGGACTATTGTGTAATGGTATTACTTCGTTTTCCACCCGCACGAAAGTGCCTGGTGGGCACCTTTGAATCGTTTCTATGCGGGTTTGGCGGGAATCGCTGAAACTTGCATAGGGCCGATTTCGAGGGTGTTACAGTTGTTGTGGGCAAGCTGAGCTATCTGTTGCAGGGTGGCTAGGTTGGCTTGACGTTCCGCTCTTTCAGCTTCGCGGTCAGAAGTCAACATTTGCAGAATCTGCAACATCGGGTCCGGGGATGAACCACTTCCTCTGCGTGGCATCTGAAGATTGAGATAGATCATGAGAAAAGAGGGAAATTTCTAAGGTTTTGGGTCTTTGAAAAGTTTTTAAAGTTTGACTCAGATTTTTCTAGCAACTTGCTTTTTCATTCATTCATTCATTCATTCATTCATTCATTCATTCAGAGCACACGATACAACACACACCACAACAAAGAAAAACAGATGGTTTTAAGAACCATTCTGAAAACTACGATACAGTGGGACCGAATACTACTCACTACGCTAGTGCTCAAGTGCTACTACTCCTCGGAATCGGTGGCTTCATCATCCTCATCATCATCGATGAAGGCGAAATCATCCTCATCGGTGAAGAAGTCCATAGCCCGATCCTCTAGAAAATCATCATCATCGCTGAGATAGGAGTAAGGGTCTCCACAAAGATCCTCTCCGGCATTCTCCCTTTCCTCCAACTGCATGTCTCTCTCGTGGATGGTCTCCTCCAGAGATGAGATACGATGGCAAAGACGGGCAATGGTGCGCTCCTTCTTGTCGAGCTGATGGCGGCGAGACTTGTGATCCTTTGCTAACATGGCGATGGTCTGATCCTTCGTCTTCATGATGGCAGACTTGTGGTTGGAGTAGTCACGGCAGTTGTCCAACTCCTGCTGATGATCGTACATCATGAAGCTGAGGTGGTCCAATTGAGTCTTCAGCTCGGGGTGGTATGGGGCTTCCAGTGGTTGTCCATTAGCATCACGCCTTTGGCAAAACTCAAAGCGAGTACCCTTGATCTGGTTGATGCTCTGCCCACACAGACGGGAAAGAGCTTCCTGCATGGCCCTGGCAAGTCCGTCGAGCCAGTTGTTCTCTCTTAAGGTAAACTGAATTCCTTCCACAGTGGTAGGTTCAATCTTTCCTCGGAGACTTGCAACAATTAGCCACTGCAGATCTTCTCCTCCTTGATCATTGAGCTGAGCTCCAAAGAACTCGGGGTGCGGACACTCCAGAAGTTCCGAAAGCTGGTCCAATCCCTCTCAAAGATAAGGTCTCCTCCATTCCCCAACTGATAAAACATGCTGTACTTCACGTCCATCTATAAGAATATAGGATGAGTAAGTTAGTAGAGTGATCAAGTGTGTCCATATTTTATGTATTTTGCAAGAGTTTTTGAGGAACATGAATTTTCATGAAAGAATCAAAGGGATAAGAATGAGAATAAGTTTTTTGTAAACATTTGTTTTCTTTTGTTTTGAAACTAAGTTTTTGATTCAAACGTCCAGTCTAACTAGGGTCTCCTATGGTCAGGATGGCTCTAATACCAACTTGTCAACACCCGGATTTTTAATCCCAGATGCCTGTTATGCCATACATCGCAATCCCAGGATTACCATTTTTGCGAGACATAACAGAATTAGATACCACAGTACATCATCCATTACAAACCATACATAAGGTCTTACACAAATAAGGATCTCATGATCCAGTTCTTAATACAACTTCAAGCAGTGGAATACATAATAATAATAACGGTAGCATAGGCGAAGCTCCATCTTCGGGGTCACAGGCAATGCTGACGATGGGAGATGATCCTAGTTGTCTTAACCTTCCTGAGGTCCATCCTCCAGGTACTCCTCTTCATAGTCTGGCCATGGGAATAGCCAGGGACAAAGCCATGAGTACTCTTTAAGTACTCGCAAACTAATACTAACAAGTAAAGGATTTTTGGATAATAGGACACTAGGCTCTAGGGTTGTTTTGCAAAAGCTAGATTTATCTCTATTAAGTTTGGAAGGAACTAATGCTAGTTAAGGTTTTATAACACCTAAGTGGGAACTTGTATTTCATATCACAACCCTGTTGTGGTCAAGTCAAAGTCTCAATTCATTTCACAAGACTTTTGAAAAGTCTGACGGGGGAACAGTATGGCCACTCCAACTGTCCATAACCGTGGACGCGGCTATTCGAATAGTTTGATACTCTCCAGAGATTGTACACTTTCACCACAACATTCGATACATCCGTCAGGAACAAATCCTGAATTCACCATACTCAATATGTGGATAATCAATCCTAACCTTTCAATTACACGCCCTAGTATAAGCACCTCTCCTGTGAGTTTGGCCTCCCAACCATGACCACTGTCATCTTGGGTACTGCACAGGTGGACAATCTTCACAAGGTAGCCTCAGCTCAGACCTTGGCCGTGAGGGAACTAATACTAAGGTATATAAATTTCCATTCAAGCCCTACCCAATCTTCGGGTATTGTGGTTATACGATAAAATTGGAATGGTATTGCATCCAGACAACCATCAGTTTTATAAAGGGGCTAAGGCTCATGCCTCAACATTTTCATCACCAAAATCATCTGATGTTCGGAAACACCTGTCCAAAACATTTCAGTAGAATGATCCATCATTCTAAGGTTTTCATAACCATTTTCACCAAGTGTTCTCATCTAAAGTTGGTCAAGTTTTATGCTTAGCACTAGCATCTACAAGTGGGGGTGAGTACTAATGAGGGGTGGTACACTAGTGGGGTTTGACTAAGTTTAATCTCATGCCTTAGGATGACATCAAGATTATCTAGCTTAGGCAAAATTTAATGCTCTTTATGCAACCTTCAATTATCCTTCTAGTGTCTACCATTCATTCCAGTAAACTCTAAGTAAGAGCTTTGATAAAGAAATAAAGTAATAAACTTGCAAATAAAACTAGGATTGGTTTATCAAGTGGTTATGATCATATATGCTTTAAGGCATATAGTGGGCATAGTAACAAGTAGTGGTTTGTTTGCATCAGTAGAGTATCTTGCAAGTGTTAGCTTGCACATTCAACTAGTAGTATTAGGCTTGCATCATTGTCAATATAAGCTTGCCTTGTGCAGAGCAGTGGTTGAAGTTTTCCTCGGCTTCTTCTTCGTAGTATCCTCCTTCCTCCTTGTATCCTTGGTCGGTACTAGCGTCTTTGAATAAATACGAGGTACACAATCACCAAACAATACTTAACTACTTGCAATCATCACACAAAAAGAGTCCTATAGATGATCTAACATCATCTCTAACATTACAAGATTAAGGCTTGGTTTAATTCCTTTTATTTTTAGAAAAGTAATTTCTATTCATTGAAAAACTACTTAAGATTTAATATTCTCCAAACCAAATATGGGATCATGTTGACACATGTTATCACCACATATTTTAGTCCATGGGAATGTGATTTAAAGTGGTGTCACAATTTAATAAGGTTTTACCCTTTTATTTTAATTAAATAAAGTGACTAGAAATGCCTATGGGGCATTCTTTTATTACTTGAACATTATTTCTGTAAGTAAACCTATATATTTTTATATATTCTGAAAGTTATGGTTAAATGTGATTTTTGAGAGTTGGAATCAACTCAAAAGCTATTATGGTTTAAATTTGAAAAATGTTTGAATGCAGAAAAGCTTCTGCCTTGTTATTTTTACCATGGATGATATACATATCCAAATGACTTGAATCCAACGGGCTTGGATTCAGCATTCCTAGACCTTTCTAACAAAATTGGTTTCATTCAATTTGGTTCACTGAATCGACCTGGGTTGATTTTTGAAACTAGGTACAGTATTGAGTTTGAATCAAAATAGAAAAATCTAAATTCAAACGAGTGGGCTGCGCGGGAACGGTTAATGGGCCGGCCCAGTGACACTCCACGGCGCGGGGCTCAGCTGACAGGGGGTTCCACCAGTCAGTGGCTCTTTAAACGCGAAGCGGTACGGGGCAATATCGGCCACACGATCTAAGTCTAATCCAACGGCTGAGGGTCGTCGTCCATGTCGGGCAACTCCGGCGAGACTGAAACCTAACGCGGCAGGTGAGGGTCGTTGGGGGCTCACCGGTGCTCAGGCGAGGATTGGCGAGGCAGGCGAACGACGAAGTCGATGACGGCGAACTCATGGGTGGTCGCGGCAGCTCCTGGGTGGACGAAATCGATGGCGCCCTTCTTCTCCAGAGGCGGCCTGCTCTGGCGCAATTCCGGGGATGCGCTGCTCGCCTTGCTCCGGGACTAAGGTGGGGTGGTTCTGGGTGAGAGAGGAGTGGAATGGTGTGAAGAATTCGAGCGGGGGAGTCCTCTATTTATAGTCTCGACGGTGAGACCGAACGGCGTGGGCAGGGGACGGTGGCGACATGGCTACGGGATGCTAGAGGCATGGCCGGCGATGGCGATCGCTTGGTGGTCTCCTGGTGATGCTCTACGGCTTTAATGCGCTTGTAGGGGCGGTGCGGTTTGGTCTGGAACACGCGACGCTCTGCGCGCCAGAGGCGGCATCTTCAACGGCGAGCGGTGGCTGTGCGGCATGGGGCGGCGAACGGGGATGTCTGGCGGTCTTCTGGGTCGGTGGTGATCGTGTATGCACGCGGCGAGGGCGTCACACGGTCTGTTGGCTTCGGTTGAGGGAGGCGCTCTGGCGCATGCTCGGCATGGTTGCTGGCGAGCTGGGCGCGATTCGTGCGTGTGGTCCAGTGGCTGGCAACGTTCGAGCGCTGGACAGGGAGTGGCGGTGGACGGTGGGATTCCTCCCAGACATGCTGGCTAGGCTTGTTTCTCCTCCTAGCTTGCTGTCGACATGGGAGTGACAAGGTTGGCTTCGGCTGTTCACCATTGATGACATTGGCAAGCTCACAGTGGTGCTAGTGATTAGTTAAGTTCGTTAGATGATCTACTAAGGCTAGTGGTGCCCAGAGAGGGAACAAGTTAGGCTCAATTCATTGCTCAAAACAGTGTTTGGATTTTGTTTGATTTGTGTCTGCAAGGTGTTTGATGAAATGGCCGCAAGAATTCAAGTTTTGAATTTTGAAAAGATTTTTGGTGGGTGTGCTATGTTGGTGCTGGTGAGTCTGCAGATTCTTGGGTTTTGAAAGTTGAGCTTGTTTGGGTGGTTTTTGAAAAAGTGGGATCTTCTCATATGATAAAGATTCAATTTTGAATTGCCATTTAAACTATGCATTTAAATGTTTTTGGATGATCACAAAGTGGGCCTTGATACTATGTTATGAGTACTATCAAGGGGTGCAAAGATCCAGAAAAGTTTATGCTAGGTTCTGAAAGTTTGAGATAGCCAAAGTAGGCATGGGAGTTAAATTGGTCAAAATGACCATTCACTCATTTAGCTTTGTTTTGATTTATTTGTCTTTGGGAAAAGTTTGGGAAATGTTTAGATGATGTTTATTTCACCTAAGAAACATTTTACAAGCAAAGGAACACACAAACAAGGTGGTTCAAAAGAATTCAAAATGAAATGCATACTCACATGATGCTTCCATAATTTTATTTAGAAAAGTTTTTGTTAACCCCAATTTGGATGATTAGAGTTTGATGATCCAAGTTTAGTATTTTTGGGATGTTACATGGGCTGGGCCTGGCTGGCTTCCTGGCTTGGGCTGCTCTGTTTTTATTTTGCAATTTGTTTTTCTTTTCTGTTTTCAAATTTCTGTTTGTATTTTGCAATTCAAATATGTTTTGATCCATTTCAAAAATACCAGAAGCTTTGTAAATATATGAAATACAATGGAACCTTTAATAACCATTTGGGTTCCAATAATTTTGGGTTTTTTCAAAATTCAAACCATTTGAATGTGTTTCAAAGAAAGGGAAGAAAACTAGGGTTTAGAGTTTTGGTTTGTTTTCTCCAATGCACAATTTAAATGATGATGCTCATGATGCACAAAACTAACCCTAATATAAGTTTAACTAAAAGTGGGGTGTTACAAAGGGGTAGATATAAATAAATACACTTATTATGACAAGCTTACGTGCATATATAGCACATGGCTCTATTTTCTCTTATGGTATATCAATGAACTTCACCAAAGAAAAAATAAAAACCTCAAAAACATCACAACTAACACTAAGGGAACAAATGCTAGTTGGGATACTTTGAGAAAGGCAACAAGTAGCAAAAGGAAGGATTCATAGCAATTTCAACAATATTGCACATGAGAGTACCTTGAGGAATTGATATGCAATAAATTGCTAGAAGGCATATTTGGAATTGGTGAATCACGAACATGATTTTATATACTCCCCATTATATGCATCATCTCAAATTACTCACACAAGCAATAATGATAAAGAAGTCTTTCAAAGATCCTTGCAAGAACGATAACATTTACAAACAGATAAATTCATGCCAAGATACAACCTACAAGAGATTGGATGAAAGAATAGTATGCATGAATAAGATACTTGTTACCGAGATAGCAATGGTATGATGTAGTAGATAAGAATTTTTCGATAATCCTAGCTTGGCTCCAATTATCATGTGGTGACAACACTTTCCTTATAGACGAGACAAGCATCCATTGCATCTCCAATGTACCTAAAACAACATTCAAGTACATCTTGGTCCCCAAACTTATTGGGTCCAAAGTGGTTAGACTAACCACAACACATAGGACACACTCCATAAAAATATGTGCATATTTATATATGAAATTTGAATTTCATGCACATCTTAGCTGTTTAAGGATTTGATGGAGTATGCCCTATATATTGGATCAAAGAAAGCAAAAATGATATGAGATATACATTTAGTAAGCATGCATGCGCGAGACTTTCAAGATCCAACGAAGATATAATTTGGACAAATCACCCAAATATTCAATAAGGCATACAAGGTGTGACCAAACACATTTGTTGCCCAAACTATATCAAAGAATAAAATCAACACACGATTTGTTCAATGAAGTTCAACAAATGAACTAAGCAAAAACTATTGAGCAAAAAGATGAAATAAAAATACAAATACTCAAAGATTTATCTCATTCAAGCAAATAAAATAGAGAATAAATAATGAGATAACAAACTCCCAAAAGAGCAAGGTTTCAACAAATAAACCAAACCCTTAACACTTTTCACAATGGCACAAGGTTCCGAGAAGAAGAGGTTTGTCTTCCACTAAAACACATTTGATAATAATCAAAAACATCATCAAAGAGATGTTCAAAAGCCAAGGAAGACAATGGGAGCCACACCAAAATTTTGGAAAAGAAAATAAGTCAATAATAGGTGAAATCCAAGGTGAAGATGATCCATAAATGCTACCACACACAAGTATCTCAATTGTCGAAGACAATGAGTGTATTGGAATTGATTTCTGGTGGTATATTACACGGGTATTAAAGATAAATCTTCACAATAAAAAGAATAGGATAGGAATAAAAAGATTAAGCACTATGCAAAGATAGAGATTCTTGATAGCTTCAACTAGTCACACAATCATGCAATGCAACAATTAGAATAACTTGAAGCAAATGGTCTCCCAAACAAGATATAGAGATGTGTATTTGAGGAAGACCACACCAAGAATTTCTTACTCAAACAAGGACCAAAAATACGAGCAATAAAAGCTTCTAACAAAAATAGGACCTTGTTTGAGTCAACATGCCACCTAGAAACAAGATAATCAACAATATCAACTCTAAGTGGCACTACCTCATATGTTCACATTTCCTAGGATTGTGATATGCAAAAGAAACATATTACTCCCCCATAATGTGATATTCAATTTTTCTTAATAAGGGGCAAAGCAACCTCAACTAGAGATAATTAATGGACATTTAAATTTTGAATTTCTCATGAGTATGACACATCACATAGTGACTAGATAAGCTTGCAATATCAATACTAAGTGGTAGTACTCACATACAAACATTTTAAGGTTTGAGAGATGCGCAAGGCATATTACTCCCCCAAAATGGGATGTTCCATTAACCACTCAAAAAGAGCCAAATAAGATATCATGAAGGTGCATTAGAGGCTCAAAACGAGACACACGGGTAAATGATGTGCCAAACACCTAGACATACTTGAATACACAAAATAAGCAAGCATGAGGAACACCAAATACAAACACATACTTGGTACAAAACCAAAACATGTAAAGGGGCAAGTAACTTACAATATAAATGATTTAAGTACAAGTTACCGCGAAGAGGCCATTGGATATAAGATACGGATAAGATAATCCTAATGACTTGGCTTGATCAAATATAATATATGAAGATCCCTTAATTCTTCAAAAGTTAGCCAAGTCTCCAATGTCCTCCATAAACACCTATTGATCAAGTTTGAGCTTGTTGGTCCCCAACCAAGTTGGGTCCTAAGAGGTTAGTCACAATAGGCTTGGCAACCTAAATGGTTCTTTTCTTGACACCACTTTGAGTTCCAACAAACTTGGCAAACACATTGCCATCCTTATCCTTCCTAAGAGAATACACGATCCTTCTGGCGTTGCGTTCCGGCAGCGCTCCCGCAGTCGGTCACACGTTCGGTACTCGATGAAGACCTTACTCTCCCTTGTTCTAGCAGGCAGCGGAGGTTGTAGCACTCTCCTCGCGATTCCGGCAGCACGGCGGCGTGGTACCGGAAGTAGAGGGGAGATCTCGCAGGGCTCCGCCTTAAGCCGGAGCGAGTATGGTGGACTATGAGAGAGGCCTTGGCGATCTAGGGTTTAGAGGCACCAAGGAGAGAGGGCTAGGCCGGTGGCTAGGGAAAGGGAAGGGCCCCAACTCGGTGGCTAAGGCAAACCCTAGGTGGCCGGCGGCTAGGGTTAGGGTTTTGGTGGAGAGAGGTGTAGGTCTAGAGGGGCACCCCCTGCCCCTCCTTTTATAGGTGGGAGGGTGCCGGCCAAGGGGAGGGAGTCCTCCCCCAAGTCGGCCTCCTTGGCCGGCGGTTGGAGGGAGAGGAACTCCTCCCCAAGTAGGTTTCCTACTCTCCCTCCACCAAGCAAAACTGCCGTTTGACTTTTTCAAATTGGCGTTTGACTTTTTCAAACTAGGATTTGATTTATCCCTTTATTTTGCCCAGCCATGATACCTAGTACATGATGCAACCATTCCAACTTGTTATGACACATTCATGTACCCTTCCCCTCCGGAATGTCGGACCTTCCGGACCCTTCTAGAACATTCCCTATGAAAACACCGGAATCATTCCCCAACTCCGAAACAGGACTTTCCTTATATGAATCTTATTCTCCAGACCATTCCGGATCTCCTCGTGATATCCCGGATCCCATCCGAGAATACGAAAAACATTCGGTCTCTTACTCATCATTCCATAACTACTCAACAACATCGAATCCTTAAGTGTGTCTACCTACGGTTCGTGAATTATGTTGACATGATCGAGACACTTCTCCGAACAATAACCAATAGAGGAATATGGAAATTCATATGGCTCCCACATATTTATACGATTACTTTGCGATCGAATGAACCACTTACATACGATACCAATTTCCCTTTGTCTCACGATAGTTTACTTATCCGAGGTTTTGATCGTCGGTATCTCTGCATACCTAGTTCAACCTCGTTACTGATAAGTACTCTTTTCTAGTTCCCGTGGTATGTGATCCCTTGTGAGCCAGTCACATGCTTGCAAGCTAATTGGATGACATTCCACCGAGAGGGCCCAGAGTATATCTATCCGTCATATGGATGGAAAATCCCACTATTGATCCATGTGTCTCAACCCATACTTTCCGAACACTCAATGCCACCTTTATAGCCACCCAGTTATGGTGTGGTGTTTGATGTCATCAAAGCATCCTTCCGGTGATGGTGATAAGCATGATCTCATGGTCGAAGGAGTTAGATTACTATGTATCAGAAAGCTTATAGCAATTGAACTATTAAAATGACTTGATCTTTATGCTACGCTTATCTATAGGAGTATGTCCATCATACCATTCTCCTAACGATATGATCTTGTTGTTAATAACATCTCAATGTTCATGATAGGGAAACCACAATCATTTATTAACCAATAAGCTAGTATTAGTAAGAGGCTTTACCAGGGACTCTAATTTAGTTTACAAATCACACAAGTATTAATGTTTCCTGGTTAATACTGTTATAGCATGAATGTAAACATTTATCATAAACACAAAGATATAATAATAACTATATTTATTATTGCCTCTAGGGCATATCTCCAACAGTATCACCGAAATTTCACCGGAGCTTGCCGGTGCTGGAGGAGAAGGGCGCCGTCGATTGGAGCTGCCCCAGGAGGAGCCATCAGTACCAGGAGAATTTCCATTGTCGACTTCGTAGTTCGCCCCCATCGCTGACCATCGCCTGAGCCCCAGTGAGCCGCCACAGACCCCCACTGGTCGCACTAGGGTTTGAACTCGTCGCGTTCTATTCGACGAGGACGACGACCCTCAGCCGTTGATCTTACATCTAATCCTACGGTTGTAATAGCCCCGTACCCCTTCGCACCCCTGTCTCACTGACTAGTGGGGACAACCAATTAACCAGCCCCCGCGTGCTGTCCGCAGTGGGCTGGCCCAGTTAGAACTCCCGCGCCACCCAGTAGTTTGAAATGTGATTTATCTATTTAGTTTTAAACCTAGTTCTGGCAGTAAATTCAAAAATCATTTTAGAGAGATTCACTGAACCAAATTGCATGAAACCAATTTTATTAGAAAGGTATTGAAATTCTTAATCCAAGCCAATTGGATTCAAACCATTTGGAGTTATAGATCAGCTATAGTAAAAATAACAAGGCGAAGGCTTTTTTTGCATTCAAACATTTTTCAAAAATCAACCACAAATGCTTTTGAGTTGATTCCAACTCTCAAAAATCACATTTGACAAAACCTTTCTGAATATATAGAAATATCTAGGTTTACTTGTAGTAATAATGGAAAAGTAATAAAAGAATGCCCCATAGGCATTTCTAGTCTTTTTAATTAATTAAAATAATAAGGTTAAACATTATTAAATTGTGACACCACTTTAAATCACATTACCAAGTATTAAAATATGTGGTGATGACATGTGTCAACATGATCCCATATTTTAATTGGAGAATATTAAATCTTAAGTAGTTTTCAATGAGTAGAAATTACTTTTCTAAAATAAAATTAATAAGACTAATGCCTTAATTCTTGTGATGATTGTGATGATGCTAGATAATCTAGTGAAAACCCTGGTGTGATAAATAGAATTAGTTAAGTATTGTTTGGTGATTGTGTACCTCATATTTATAGACGCTAGTACCAACCAAGGATACTAAGAGGAAGGAGAATACTACGAGGAATAAGCCGAGGAGAACTTCAACCACTGCACTGCACAAGGCAAGCTAAGATAAACCATGCAAGTTTTACTTGCAAGCTTAAACCTACAAGATAACCTATGAAATGCATTAGGCATGACTTGGTTATACCACTTGATGATACCAAATCCCAGTTTTACTTGCAAGCTTGATTCTTTTATTTCTTTATCAAAGTTTTTATTTATGTTTACTTAGTGACTTGTAAGTTTTGGAAAGATATTAAAGGTAGCATAAAGAGCATAAAACTTGGCCTAAGTTAGGTAGATCTTGATGTCATCCTGAGGCACGAGATTATATTTAGATAAGTCACACTTGATTATCACCCCTCATTAGTGTTTACCCCCAACTTTAGTGGCTAGTGCTAAGCATAAAACTTGATCACTTTAGATGGGAACACTTGGTGGAAATGATTATAAAAACCTTAGAATGATGAGTCATTCTAATGAAATGTTTTGACATGTGTTTTTGAACACCAGATGATTTGATGATGAAAATGTTGAGGCATGAGCCTTAGCCATTTATAAAACTGATGGCTGTCTGGATGCGATACCATTCCAATTTTACCGTACAACCACAACACCCGAATTTGGGTAGGGCTTGCCTCGTGATGATTGTCCACCTGTGCAGTTCCCAAGATGACAGATGGTCATGGTTGGGAGGCCAAACTCATAGGAGAGGTGCCTATACTAGGGTGTGTAATTGAAAGGTTGGGATTGATTATCCGCATACTGAGTATGGTGAATTCAGGTTTGTTACTGACGGATGTATCGAATGTTGTGGTGAAAGTGTACCACCTTTGCAGAGTGTCAAACTATTCGTATAGTCGCGTCCACGGTTATGGACAGTTGGAGTGGTCATATTGTTACGTCGTCAGATGTTTTCGAAATGACTTGTGAAATGAATCATGCCTTGACTTGACCACAACAGGGTCATGGAAGTGAAAACTCAAGTTTCCACTTAGAAACCTTAAACTAGTTTTTTTTGCTTCTAAACTCAGTTAGAGATAAACCTGGATTTTTGCAAAACAACCTAGAGATTAGTATTCCTACTCAAACCACTTTACCTGTTAGTGATAGTTTGCGAGTACTTAAAGAGTACTCATGGCTTTGTCCCTGGCTATTCCCGTGGCCAGACTATGAAGAGGACTATCAAGATGATGGACCGCATGAAGGTTACGATAACTAGGATCATCTCCCATCGTCAGCATTGCCTGTGACACTGAAGATGGAGCCTCGCCCATGCTATCATTATTATATTATTGCGCTCCTTGAATGTACTAAGACTAGATCATGAGATCCTTTATTTGTTGTAAGACCTTAATTATGGTTTGTAATGGATGATGAACTATGGTACCAAAATGGTAATCCTGGGATTACGATGTATGGCATGATAGGCATCTGGGATTAAAAATCCGGGTGTTGACAAGTTGGTATCAGAGCCATCCTGACCATAGGAGACCCTATTTAGAATGAACGCTTGAACCAAAAACTTAGTTTCAAAACAAAAGAAGTGAGTATTTATGAAAACCTATTCTCATTCTTACCACTTAGATTCTTTCATGAAAATCCATGTTCCTCAAAAATTCTTGCAAACTTACATAAAATTTGACACACTTGATCACTCTACTAACTTACTCGTCCTACATTCTTATAGATGGACGTGAAGTATAGCAAGTTCTATCAGTTGGGAAATGGAGGAGATCTCATCTTTGAGCGTGATTTGGACCAGCTTTCCGAACTTCTAGAGCGCCCACATCCCTATTTCTTTGGAGCTCAGCTCAACAATCAGGAAGGAGGAGAATTGCAATGGCTGATTGTTGCAAGTCTCTGAGGTAAGATTGAAGCCCCCACCTCAGAGGGAGTCCAGTTCACCTTAAGAGAGAACAATTGGTTAGATGGACTTGCCAGGGCCATGTAGGAAGCTCTTGCCCATCTGTGTGGGCAGAGTATCAATCATATCAAGGGCACCCGCTTTGAGTTCTATACAAGGCATGATGTTATGGGATAGCCACTGGAGGTACCATATCACCCTGAGCTGAAGCATCAAGTGGACCACCTCAGCTTCATGATGTATGACCGACAGAAGGAGTTGGACAATGCCCGCTCCTACGCCAACCAAAACTATGCCAATGACCGACAGAAGAAGGACTAGACCATTGCCATGCTGGTGAAGGATCGTAGTCTCGTCACCGTCAACTTGACAAGAAGGATCGCATTATTGCCTGCCTTCGTCACAAGGTGACAGACTTGGAGGAGACCATCCACGAGAGAGACATGCATCTTGAGGAGAGAGAGAATGCAGGGGAAGACATCCGTGGAAACCCCTATTCTTACCTCAGTGACGATGATTTCCTGGAGGATCAAGCCATGGACTTCTTCGCCGATGAGGATGACTTCGCCTTCATTGATGATGATGATGAAGACACCGATTCCAAGGAGTAGTAGCACTTGAGCACTAGCTGTAACATCCCTAAAATCATGTTTTCAAAGATTGCATAACATCCATGCATGCATAATCATTTAGGGATCATTTCCAAGTCATTTATAGAAAACATAAGCATTGTGTGCTTATTATTTTATGTAGACAAGATATGATCCAATACAACTCTCTAGAGAGAGAACATTTGTTTCAACCAAGATTTGTTTGTTTATAGGTTGGTTTGGTTGAGTTCCAAAGCTTGGACACAAATTTCCAAAACAAATTATGGTTTTAAAACCATTTTCAAATATTTAGCAAATCTTGTGCTAAGGCACTGTTTATTTTTAAAATTTCAAAAGAACCAAACAAGTCCAGCAAGACAGCATGGTTTTTTTACTCAAAAATATGCAGGTTTCATTTTACAAAATTCCAGAACAAGTTTGAAAATCAAACACATATGATTTCATTTGAATTTTATTCCTGGAAATTCAAACAGAAAAAGAAAAAGAATAAAGAAATGCAAAAAGGCCGGCGCCAGCAGCCCAACAATGAACTCAGCCCAGCAAGCCCACCCGGGGTCTCTCTCTCTCTCTCTCTCTCTCTCTCTCTCTCTCTCTCTCTCTCTCTCTCTCTCTCACGCGGCACAGACCTACCCCGTGCTCGCTGACTGGTGGACCCAAATGCCACACGAGCATCGTCCCCAACCACGCACCCCACGACCCCGTCGACGCCGCCGTTACCTCCATCACTGCCATGAATGAAGCAGGCTTAATTGCCGGCGTTTCCTCGCGTGATCCTCGCCCCTGCTCCGGCTATAAAACCCTCTCCTCACCCTGCATCTTTCCCCTTACTCATCACCTCTTCTCCGCCACCAGGCTGCCCTCAATTCAACTTGCACCGCCGCGATACCGAGCACCTCCGGCGACGCATTCCGGTGAGTACAGCACCCCCCTTCGTCTCTGGTTCATGCGAGCTTGTACGCCTAGCTTCTACGCATCACCTCAACCCATTCGTTTGCTCTGTCGTGCACCAGAACGTCGCCTCCATCCACCTCTGCAAACAACAGAGCTGCCGCTCAACTCCGACGAGAAATACCGGTAACCTCCGAGCGCCCCTTGATTCCTCTTTGACCCTATCACGTTTGCCACGACCTTGTACATCCTCTGACCCCACTGGTTTGTGCTAGGGAGGTCTACATCATCGGCAACAACACCATCTGCAAGCACCCGATGCCACGCGCAACTCCGACGAGCCCCAGCGACCTCCACGGTGCGCCCCTGTCCATGCCAGCAAGTGGTTGAGCATCAGCGCGACCTTACGAGTTCGGTAAGCCCCTCCGTTGACCCCAAATCCCTCTATAGCCGCCGGAGCGTCTCTGACAGAGCGCTGCCGCCGCGCCACCATCGCCAGCGCCGCCGATCTTTGGTCGTTTGATCTGTAGCCGTTAGATTTAGATCTAACGCATGCGATAGATTCACTTAACGAAGGGGTACGCGTTAGATCTGGCCGTGCGTTTTTATTTAGATCCAGTGGCTCTCGTTGATCAATCCAGCCGAATCAGTATCAACCAATCAGGACACGTCGCGTGGCCTGCGTTTAGATTTAAAAACAGAATTTAGATCTATTAGTGATTCAAACTTGTAAAATTCATAACTTTTGATCCACACGTTCAAATTTTGCAAATTTTATATCATTGGAATCAGAAGAGAAAATCCTATCTGTTTATTCAATGTGTTTAATGTTTTGCCTCTGTCAAAATGGTTGTTTTTGCAGATACATTTGTAGGTTTAATTTGAGTATGGAAATTATTTGAAAAATGTTTTAAAGATCAAATAAAGTTTATTTTGAGTATCTTGGACTTGTTTTTGTTTCAGTACTGTATACTTGTCTTGTTTGGTGTAGAAAAATCATCACATGGCATTTGCATGCATTCATATATTTTTGTTTGTATATTTTGATATGTGATTTTGGTACCATTATTTTATGTGTAGATTTTGGTGCTAATAGTGATTGTGGTTGTGAAGATTGTTTCTACTCCCCAAACTACCAAGGCAAGTGGTGCTTCGTATTTTTATCCCTATATTTTCACCTATGCACTAGAAATATTTTGTATAGGACTTTGCATGAATATTTTGATAAGTATCTATATGCTATGCTTGGGAAATCCTAGTAGTTGTAGAATTGTTAGAATTTCCTCTAAGTTAAGATGCTTACTATTGCCATGCTTATCCTAGCTAGTAGCAACCAAGGGTGGAATATATAATCATGCTATGTGAAATATTTCTAAGTCATTGACTTGTGTTTTTGCTTAATAAAACAACTAAGTGAATGAAACACCTGGGTGGAATGGAAAGAATGGTTTGTGTTGAGTGGTTACACAAGGCCAATTTCTATGGTTTACCTTGTGTATCTCACTTGTGGAAAGCCACCCAGGAACAAAGGGATTTGAGATGCCAAATGTTAAGAAGTTTCTAGTGCAGCCACATGGCAATATGGGCTCTGCCTGGATCACATAGGTTGCAATAACTTAACCATTTGGACAGTTGGTGGTAGTGGGATGATAGGTTGGAACGCGTCCATTTGTCTAAGGGAGGGCTTCTGAAAGGTCCTGTCTTGGTGAAAATCAACTCTTGTGGGGAAAGTGCACAACCTCTACAGATGGAAGAATCTAAGTACTTAGCCATGTCCCTGGTATTGGACAACTTGAGCATCAAGACATGGAAGCTATCAAGAATCTCCTCATCCCAATTTTCTAAGTTAATACTTGTGGTTGAACAAGGGTGAAGGTTCACCAATTTCTATTGGTGATTCCTTGGGAAGATTTTGTCAAATAAAAACTTAGTGTTTTCAACTAATAGGTAAAACCTATTTTGAGCAAAGCAAGCCTAAGCTACACTTAGCCAAATTCATGTAGAATCTAGATGCTAATATTCTACTAAGGTATCACTTGCCAATACTATTCCAATGTATTGACCCACTGTGGCTGTAACTTGTGATGTTGCAGGTTATTCTGATGATGATTAGGGGTTATGAGTCTACACTCAACATGCTTGCCTGTGGCACATGAAGATGAAGACTTATTTATCTTATTCTATATTTGAAATCTTGTATTAGGCCTATGGCCATGGAGTTGTAAAAGACTATGTTTGTCTCTGGAATGATATGTAATAATGACCTTTGTTTCTGTGTACTTCATCTTAAACTGTGGATGCTAGCATTGATCCAGGGACTAGCATTGCAATCACATGGATCCTTACCTTTATAAAGGGAGGGATCTTACAGATGGTATCAGAGCACTGTGTTGCCTGTAGGATTATGACCCTAGGATTGGATTAGAAACCACTAAGGAAAAAAAATTCAACGACTTCCACACTTGTCTTTTTCTTCTCGTAAACTTTTCTAATCTTCTTTCTCATCTCTATTGATAGAAGGATGCTTTAATAGCCTTTAGTCTAGAGAGTGAGAGTTGTAATGTACTTAGATAGTTGGACCACCACACTTATCATGTTATTTCCAAAATTTTGTCTAAGTTAGGTTGAACCTTGGATGCTTGTAAAGAATTTATGTATGCCATGACTTGTGTGTTTGTTTGCCAATGATATGCTTGTGCGACCTTGTCTTGTGTATTTCTAGTGATGTTGTTTCTAACTTTTCTTTATCTTATAAAATAGATGCCTAATGTTACTATCAGCACGGCTGAAGAGTTCAAGGGAACTCGTTTTGGCACCCGTCTTATTGAGCTCACTAGTGTGCTCAATATTCCGCTTCCTAGCATCATGATGCTTCCCCTCACCAAGTTCGAGAGGAAGGACCTTTGGGGCTTCAAGGTTACTCAGCCAGGACGCCAGACTGAGCCAGCCACGGAGGCTATCACCTTCAAGCTGAAGCATGACGACAAGGAGAGAGGCCTAGAGGTAGTCACGCAGGATTTACTTGGGCGATTGTTAGGGAGACACTCTCGGGAGATTAGAGGTACTCACTTCCATGCCTTCGGTAGACGTGACGAGGATGGTGAGGCTATTGAGTTCGAGGATACTGCTAGAGAGACAGCAGAGCCGATTCGTCTATACCTTCAGGACTTAGAGGTTCTTCTTAGGCACCTAGATACTGATAGGACCAACGTCATGCTTAGCAATGACGAGCTCCAGGTGCAGCTTCGTGTGAAGGACAAGCTCTTCGCGGAGCAAGACGAGATAGTCAAGGAAATGGAGGCCAAGTTTGAGAGTCAGGATAGGAAGTTAAAAAGCTAAGAGAAGAGAGTCCAAGACAGGAACAAGAGGATTCGAGAGATGACTGCAGAACTAGAGGCCAAGGACTTCGAGCTCGAGCATCAGCAGGTTGTGATTGAGAGACTTCATTCACAGAAGAGGGCTCTCAAAGCCAAGGTAGAGGCCTTGACTACCAATGTCGAGGAGTAAAAGACCGCTATGGAGAATGCAGGTCTTACATTTGTCGATGAGGAGGTGGATGCAGAGGAGTAGTGATGACTACTCGTTTATTTATCATTTACCATACTTATGATTTTGAGTCGCAATGACCATCTAACATGTGGATGGCTTGCTATTGGTGTGTTTACCTTTCAAACTTGTTGTTTACATTGTTGAACTTTTGTTATTTGATGCTTGTTTGGTGATTGTTTATGTGATGTATTGTGCATATTAAGCATCTATGGGTATCTCATTCTTATCCTTATTGAAAACCACAGATGCCTCCTCGATGTGCCAACCCCAACCCAAACAACAACAATGTTACCCCCGAGATGCAGAAGCTGATGACAACACAGACACAGCTGATGCAGATGATGACTACCTTCATATAGAATCAGAATAACAACAATGACAACAACAACAATAACAACAACAACAATCAGAACAATCCACCAGGTTTTGACATGCTCACCAGATTCCTAAGACCGAGGCCTGCAAAGTTCTCAGGAACTACTGATCCCATGGTGGCCAATGATTGGCTACGCTCAGTGAACAAGGATTTGGTAACTGTCGGCTGCACCGACGAGGAGAAAGTCAGATTCGCAGCACACTTGTTGGAAGGACCAGCAACTACTTGGTGGGATAACTTCCATATCACCACTCCCATTGAGGATGTGACATGGGCTATCTTTGAAGATGGTTTTCGTACAGCTCACATCTCATCCGGAGTGATGAGTTTGAAGAAGGAGTTCCATAACTTGAAGCAGTGCCACCGTAGCGTGGCTGAATATATTGAGGAGTTCAACAATCTGGCGCGTTATGCACCGGATGAAGTTGGCACTGATGCCAAGAGGAAAGAGAAGTTCCTCGAAGGACGGAACGATGAACTGAATCTGCAGTTAGCTGTGGACTATGTCCCCACTTATCAATCTCTTTGTGACAAGGCTGCCATCTTGGAGAGCAAGATGAAACATGTTGAAAGCAGGAAGAGGAAACACTCTGACAAGCACAACTCGGGATCGTCTCACAAGCGTTCCCATTATGATGATAGTGGGAGTTCTGGATCCCATAAGCATGGAAAGTACAACAGCCACCACAACCACAACCGTCATCATGACAACAAGCATCACCGTAGTCATGACAACGACAAGTACAAGAATCACAAGAGTGGATACAAAAACCACCACAATGGAAGTGGAAGTGGTAGTGGAAGCCAGCCTGTCAAGAAGGATCTTAGTCAGGTTGAATGTTTCAAGTGCAAGAAGATGGGGCATTATGCAAATGAATGCCCAGAAAAGAAAGTTGAAGGATCCAACAAGCCCAACCCTTTCTAGAAGGGATAAGTGAACCACATCAATGTGGAAGAAATCTATGAGGAACCTAATGCTGTTGCTGGTAAGTTCAAACTCAATTCTGTTCCAGCATTTGTTCTCTTTGATACTGGTGCATATCATTCATTCATATCAAGAGCATTTGTTGAAAGAAATGAACTACCAGTAGAAACTATTGGGTGTCCTATAAAAGTAAGTTCTCCTGGCGGAGAAATGATAGTGAACTCAGGATGTCATGATCTAGTCATAGAGTTTGGGAAGTATAAGTTTCCCGTTAATCTGATAATCCTAAATTCCCAAGGATTGGATGTCATTTTGGGAATGGACTGGATGACCAAGCACAAGGGAGTGCTAGATTGTGCCAACCATACTGTCACACTCACAACTCCGGAAAACAAAAGGATTAGATTCAAGACTAACTTTGAACCAAAAGGGAGTAAGTTAAATTCTCTTAAGGGGGTTAGCATAGACAGTGTGCCATTTGTGAGTTAATATCCGGATGTGTTTCCGGAAGAGTTGCCGGGAATGCCACCAGATAGAGATGTGGAATTTCTAATTGATTTGCGACCAGGATCAGGACCAATAGCAAAGAGACCTTACAAGATGTCAGTTGATGAGTTGAAAGAACTCAAGAAACAACTTGGAGAATAGTTGCAGAAAGGATTTATTCAACCAAGTACTTCATCCTGGGGAACACTAGTCTTGTTTGTGGAAAAGAAAGATAGAAGTCAAAGGTTATGCATAGATTATCGCTCATTCAATGAGGTGACTATCAAGAACAAATACCCTTTGCATAGAATCAATGACTTGTTTTGGTGGAATAATCTCAAGAAGGACATCGCCAAACATATTGCTTTGTGTGATGTATGTAGTAGAGTGAAGGCGGAACATCAGAAACCAGCAGGATTGTTACAACCACTACCTATTCCTGATTAGAAGTGGGACAAGATTGGCATGGATTTCATCACTGGATTGCCAAGGACCAGGTCAGGATATGATTCTATTTGGGTAGTAGTGGATCGCCTAACTAAAGTGGCTCATTTCATACCCGTGAAGACAACCTACACAAGTGCTAAGTTAGCCAAGATCTATATGAGTAGGATTGTATGTCTGCATGGAGTACCCAAGAGTATTGTGTCTGATAGGGGAATTCAATTCACTTCTCATTTTTGGAGGCAACTACATGAGTCATTGGGAACAAGGTTGGAATTCAGCACTGCTTTTCATCCCAGACTGATGGACAGACAGAAAGGACCAACCAGATTCTTGAAGATATGTTGAGAGCATGTGCTCTAGACTATGGAGCTAGTTGGGATGAAAGTCTGCCTTACGTAGAATTCTCTTACAATAACAGCTATCAAGCCAGTATTGAGATGGCACCATTTGAGTTTCTCTATGGGAGAAAGTGTACCACCCCATTACTATGGAATGGTGTGGGAGAAATAAGTTTGTTCGGACCAGAACTAATCAAAGAGGCTGAAGAGAAATTCAAACTAGTTAAGGACAGATTGAAGATAGCACTGTCTCGACAGAAAAGCTACGCAGATCCTAAGCGTAGAGAAGTCACCTATGAAGTGGGTGATAGAGCTTATCTTAGAGTGTCACCACTTCGTGGAGTGAAGAGATTTGGAGTCAAAGGAAAATTGGCCCCAAGATATGTTGGACCATTCAAAATTCTGAGTCGTAAAGGAGAAGTAGCTTATGAGATTGAATTGCTAGAATCATTGTCTGCCGTTCACAATGTGTTTCATGCGAGTCAGCTAAAGAAATGCCGTCCAGAGATGGAAGATACTTCTTTGAAGGATACTATACCTTTGGAGGAGGTTCAATTGGAAATTGATCTCACCTATGAGGAAAAACCTATCAAGATTCTTGAGACTGCAGAAAGAGTTACTCAGACTAAGACCATCAAATTCTGCAAAGTTCAATGGAACCATCATTCTAAAGAATAAGAAGAAACATGGGAAAGAGAAGATGATCTTTGAAAAGACCACCCTCACCTATTTGCTAGCCAATCCGAATCTCGAAGGCGAGATTCACCTTAAGGGGGTTAGATTTGTAACATCCCTAAAATCATGTTTTCAAATATTGCATATCATCCATGCATGCATAATCATTTAGGGATCATTTCCAAGTCATTTCTAGAAAACAGAAGCATTGTGTGCTTATTATTTTATGTAGACAAGCTTTGATCCAATACTACTCTCTAGAGAGAGAACATTTGTTTCAACCAAGATTTGTTTGTTTATAGGTTGGTTTGGTTAAGTTCCAAAGCTTGGACAAAAATTTCCAAAACAAATTATGGTTTTAAAACCATTTTCAAATCTTTAGCAAATCTTGTGCTAAGGCACTGTTTATTTTTAAAATTTCAAAAGAACCAAACAAGTCCAGCAAGACATCATGGTTTTTTTTACTCAAAAATATGCAGGTTTCATTTTACAAAATTCCAAAACAAGTTTGAAAATCAAACACATATGATTTCATTTGAATTTGATTCCTGGAAATTCAAACAAAAAAAGAAAAAGAATAAAGAAATGCAAAAAGGCCGGCGCCAGCTTTTCAGCCCAACAACGAACTCAGCCCAGCAAGCCCACCCGGTTTTTTTCTCTCCGTCTCTCTCTCTCACGCGGCGCAGACCTACCCCGCGCTCGCTGACTGGTGGACCCAAATGCCACGCGAGCATCGTCCCCAAACCACGCACCCCACGACCCCGTCGACGCCGCCGTTACCTCCATCACTGTCGCGAATGAAACAGGCTTAATTGCCGGCGTTTCCTCGTGTGATCATCGCCCCTACTCCGGCTATAAAACCCTCTCCTCACCCCGCATCTTTCCCCTCACTCAGCACCTCTTCTCCGCCACCAGGCTGCCCACAATTCAACTTGCACTGCCGCGGTACCGAGCACCTCCGGCGACGCATTCCGGTGAGTACAGCACCCCCCTTCGTCTCTGGTTCATGCGAGCTTGTACGCCTAGCTTCTACGCATCACCTCACCCCATTCGTTTGCTCTGCCGTGCACCAGAACATCGCCTCCGTCCACCTCTGCAAACAACAGAGCCGTCGCTCAACTCCGACGAGAAATATCGGTAACCTCCGAGCACCCCTTGATTCCTCTTTGACCCTGTTACGTTCGCCACGACCTTGTACATCCTCTGACCCCACTGGTTCGTGCTAGGGCGGTCTACATCATCGGCAACAACACCATCTGCTAGCACCCGACGCTGCGCGCAACTCCGACGAGCCCCAGCGACCTTCACGGTGCGCCCCTGTCCACGCCAGCAAGTGGTTAAGCATCAGCGTGACCTTACGAGTTCGGTAAGCCCCTCCGTTGACCCCAACTCCCTCTGCAGCCGCCAGAGCGTCGCCGCCGCGCCACCGTCGCCAGCGCCGCCGCCGCGCCATCGTCGCCAGCGCCGCCGATCTTTGGTCATTTGATTTGTAGCCGTTAGATTTAGATCTAACGCATGCGATAGATTCACTTAACGAAGGGGTACCCGTTAGATCTGGCCGTGTGTTTTCATTTAGATCCAGCGGCTCTCGTTGATCGATCCAGCCGAATCGGTATCAGCCAATCAGGACACGCCGTGTGGCATGCGTTTAGATTTAAAAACAGAATTTAGATATGTTAGTGATTCAAACTTGTAAAATTCATAACTTTTGATCCACACGTTCAAATTTTGCAAATTTTATATCATTGGAATCATGAGAGAAAATCCTATCTATTTATGCAATGTGTTTAATGTTTTGCCTCTGTAAAAATGGTTGGTTTTGCAGAGACATTTGTAGGCTTAATTTGAGTATGGAAATTATTTGAAAAATGTTTTAAAGATCAAATAAAGTTTATCTTGAGTATCTTGGACTTGTTTTTGTTTCAGTACTGTATACTTGTCTTGTTTGGTGTAGAAAAAGCATCACATGGCATTTGCATGCATTCATATATTTTTGTTTGTATATTTTGATATGTGATTTTGGTACCAGTATTTTATGTGTAGATTTTGGTGCTAATAGTGATTGTGGTTGTGAAGATTGTTGCTACTCCCCAAACTACCAAGGCAAGTGGTGCTTCATATTTTTATCCCTATATTTTCACCTATGCACTAGAAATATTTTGTATAGGACTTTGCATGAATATTTTGATAAGTATCTATATGCTATGCTTGGGAAATCCTAGTAGTTGTAGAATTGTTAGAATTTCCTCTAAGTTAAGATGCTTACTATTGCCATGCTTAGCCTAGCTAGTAGCAACCAAGGGTGGAATATATAATCATGCTATGTGAAATATTTCTAAGTCATTGACTTGTGTTTTTGATTAATAAAACAACTAAGTGAATGAAACACCTAGGTGGAATGGAAAGAATGGTTTGTGTTGAGTGGTTACACAAGGCCAATTTCTATGGTTTACCTTGTGTATCTCACTTGTGGAAAGCCACCCAGGAACAAAGGGATTTGAGATGCCAAATGTTAAGAAGCTTCTAGTGCAGCCACATGGCAATATGGGCTCTGCCTGGATCACATAGGTTGCAATAACTTAGCCATTTGGACAGTTGGTGGTAGTGGGATGATAGGTTGGAACGCGTCCATTTGTCTAAGGGAAGGCTTCTGAAAGGTCCTGTCTTGGTGAAAATCAAGTCTTGTGGGGAAAATGCACAACCTCTACAGATGGAAGAATCTAAGTACTTAGCCATGTCCCTGGTATTGGACAACTTGAGCATCAAGACATGGAAGCTATCAAGAATCTCCTCATCCCAATTTTCTAAGTTAATACTTGTGGTTGAACAAGGGTGAAGGTTCACCAATTTCTATTGGTGATTCCTTGGGAAGATTTTGTCAAATAAAAACTTAGTGTTTTCAACTAATAGGTAAAACCTATTTTGAGCAAAGCAAGCCTAAGCTACACTTAGCCAAATTCATGTAGAATCTAGATGCTAATATTCTACTAAGGTATCACTTGCCAATACTATTCCAATGTATTGACCCACTATGGCTGTAACTTGTGATGTTGCAGGTTATTCTGATGATGATTAGGGGTTATGAGTCTACACTCAACATGCTTGCCTGTGGCACATGAAGATGAAGACTTATTTATCTTATTCTATATTTGAACTCTTGTATTAGGCCTATGGCCATGGAGTTGTAAAATACTATGTTTGTCTCTGGAATGATATGTAATAATGACCTTTGTTTCTGTGTACTTCATCTTAAACTGTGGATGCTAGCATTGATCCAGGGACTAGCATTGCAATCACAGGGATCCTTACCTTTATAAAGGGAGGGATCTTACAGATGGTATCAGAGCACTGTGTTGCCTGTAGGATTATGACCCTAGGATTGGATTAGAAACCACTAAGGAAAAAATTTCAACGACTTCCACACTTGTCTTTTTCTTCTCGTAAACTTTTCTAATCTTCTTTCTCATCTCTATTGATAGAAGGATGCTTTGATAGCCTTTAGTCTAGAGAGTGAGAGTTGTAATGTACTTAGATAGTTGGACCACCACACTTATCATGTTATTTCCAAAATTTTGTCTAAGTTAGGTTGAACCTTGGATGCTTGTAAAGAATTTATGTATGCCATGACTTGTGTGTTTGTTTACCAATGATATGCTTGTGCGACCTTGTCTTGTGTATTTCTAGTGATGTTGTTTATAACTTTTCTTTATCTTATAAAATAGATGCCTAATGTTACTATCAGCACGGCTAAAGAGTTCAAGGTAACTCGTTTTGGCACCCGTCTTATTGAGCTCACTAGTGTGCTCAATCTTCCGCTTCCTAGCATCATGATGCTTCCCCTCACCAAGTTCGAGAGGAAGGACCTTTGGGGCTTCAAGGTTACTCAGCCAGGACGCCAGACTGAGCCAGCCACGGAGGCTATCACCTTCAAGTTGAAGCATGACGACAAGGAGAGAGGCCTAGAGGTAGTCATGCAGGATTTACTTGGGCGATTGTTAGGGAGACACTCTCGGGAGATTAGAGGTACTCACTTCCACGCCTTCGGTAGACGTGACGAGGATGGTGAGGCTATTGAGTTCGAGGATACTGCTAGAGAGACGGCAGAGCCGATTCGTCTGACCTTCAGGACTTAGAGGTTCTTCTTAGGCACCTAGATACTGATAGGACCAACGTCATGCTTAGCAATGACGAGCTCCAGGTGCAGCTTCGTGAGAAGGACAAGCTCTTCGCGGAGCAAGACGAGATAGTCAAGGAAATGGAGGCCAAGTTTGAGAGTCAGGATAGGAAGTTCAAAAGCCAAGAGAAGAGAGTCCAAGACAGGAATAAGAGGATTCGAGAGATGACTGCAGAACTAGAGGCCAAGGACTTCGAGCTCGAGCATCAGCAGGTTGTGATTGAGAGACTTCATTCACAGAAGAGGGCTCTCAAAGCCAAGGTAGAGGCCTTGACTACCAATGTCGAGGAGTACAAGACCGCTATGGAGAATGCAGGTCTTACACTTGTCGATGAGGAGGTGGATGCAGAGGAGTAGTGATGACTACTCGTTTATTTATCATTTACCATACTTATGATTTTGAGTCGCAATGACCATCTAACATGTGGATGGCTTGCTATTGGTGTGTTTACCTTTCAAACTTGTTGTTTACATTGTTGAACTTTTGTTATTTGATGCTTGTTTGGTGATTGTTTATGTGATGTATTGTGCATATTAAGCATCTATGGATATCTCATTCTTATCCTTATTGAAAACCATAGATGCCTCCTCGACGTGCCAACCCCAACCCGAACAACAACAATGTCACCCCCGAGATGCAGAAGCTGATGACAGCACAGACACAGCTGATGCATATGATGACTACCTTCATACAGAATCAGAATAACAATAATAACAACAACAACAATAACAACAACAACAATAACAACAACAACAATAATCAGAACAATCCACCAGGTTTTGACATGCTCACAGATTCCTAAGACCGAGGCCTGCAAAGTTCTCAGGAACTGCTGATCCCATGGTGGCCAATGATTGGCTACGCTCAGTGAACAAGGAGTTGGTAACTGTCGGCTGCACCGACGAGGAGAAAGTCAGATTCGCAGCACACTTGTTGGAAGGACCAGCAGCTACTTGGTGGGATAACTTCCATATCACCACTCCCATTGAGGATATGACATCGGCTATCTTTGAAGATGGTTTTCGTACAGCTCACATCTCATCCGGAGTGATGAGTTTGAAGAAGAAGGAGTTCCATAACTTGAAGCAGCGCCACCGCAGCGTGGCTGAATATATTGAGGAGTTCAACAATCTGGCGCGTTATGCACCGGATGAAGTTGACACTGATGCCAAGAGGAAAGAGAAGTTCCTCGAAGGACTGAACGATGAACTGAATCTGTAGTTAGCTGTGGCCTATGTCCCCACTTATCAATCTCTTTGTGAAAAGTCTGCCATCTTGGAGAGCAAGATGAAACAGGTTGAAAGCAGGAAGAGGAAACACTCTGACAAGCACAGCTCGGGATCGTCTCACAAGCGTTCCCATTATGATGATAGTAGGAGTTCTGGATCCCACAAGCATGGAAAGTACAATAGCCACCACAACCACAACCGTCATCATGACAACAAGCATCACCGTAGTCATGACAACGACAAGTACAAGAATCACAAGAGTGGATACAAAAACCACCACAATGGAAGTGGAAGTGGTAGTGGAAGCCAGCCTGTCAAGAAGGATCTTAGTCAGGTTGAATGTTTCAAGTGCAAGAAGATGGGGCATTATGCAAATGAATGCCTAGAAAAGAAAGTTGAAGGACCCAACAAGCCCAACCCTTTCCAGAAGGGATAAGTGAACCACATCAATGTGGAAGAAATCTATGAGGAACCTAATGCTGTTGCTGGTAAGTTCAAACTCAATTCTGTTCCAGCATTTGTTCTCTTTGATACTGGTGCATCTCATTCATTCATATCAAGAGCATTTGTTGAAAGAAATGAACTACCAGTAGAAACTATTGGGTGTCCTATACAAGTAAGTTCTCCTGGCGGAGAAATGATAGTGAACTCACGAGGTCATGATCTAGTCATAGAGTTTGGGAAGTATAAGTTTCCTGTTAATCTGATAATCCTAAATTCCCAAGGATTAGATGTCATTTTGGGAATGGACTGGATGACCAAGCACAAGGGAGGGCTAGATTGTGCCAACCATACTGTCACACTCACAACTCCGGAAAACAAAAGGATTAGATTCAAGACTAACTTTGAACCAAAAGGGAGTAAGTTAAATTCTCTTAAGGGGGTTAGCATAGACAGTGTGCCAATTGTGAGTGAATATCCGGATTTTTTTCCGGAAGATTTGCCGGGAATGCCACCAGATAGAGATGTGGAATTTCTAATTGATTTGCTACCAGGATCAGGACCAATAGCAAAGAGACCTTACAAGATGTCAGTTGATGAGTTGAAAGAACTCAAGAAACAAATTGGAGAATAGTTGCAGAAAGGATTTATTCAACCAAGTACTTCATCCTGGGGAGCACCAGTCTTGTTTTTGGAAAAGAAAGATAGAAGTCAAAGGTTATGCATAGATTATCGCTCACTCAATGAGGTGACTATTAAGAACAAATACCCTTTGCCTAGAATCAATGACTTGTTTGATCAGCTAGAAGGAGCCTGTGTGTTCTCAAAGATTGATCTCCGGTCAGGTTATTTCCAGCTCAAGATAAGAGAACAAGACATACCTAAGACAGCTTTCACCACTAGGTATGGATTGTATGAGTACACCATGATGCCATTTGGTTTGACCAATGCACCAGCTTATTTCATGAATATGATGAACAAGGTGTTCATGGAATTCCTTGACAAGTTTGTTGTCGTTTTTATTGATGACATTTTGATCTACTCCAAGAGCAAAGAAGAGCATGAAGGACATTTGCATTTGATACTTGAGAAGCTTAGAGAGCATAAGCTGTATGCCAAATTCAGCAAGTGTGAATTTTGGTTGAATGAAGTTGGATTTCTTGGACATGTTGTGTAAGGAGATGGTGTAGCAGTTGATCCCGCTAAAGTGTCAGCTGTAACTGAATGGGAATCTCCTAAGTCAGTGAAAGAGGTTCGCAGTTTCCTTGGCTTGGCAGGATACTACCAAAGATTTATTGAAAATTTCTCCAAGGTAGCTAAACCAATGACAGAGTTGCTAAAGAAAGACAAGAAATTTGCTTGGTTTGAAGGATCTGAACTTAGTTTCCAAGAATTAAAGAAGAGACTAGTGACAACACCAGTCTTATGTCTGCCAGATTTGGAGAAAGATTTCCAAGTGTATTGTGATGCATCTCATCATGGATTAGGTGCAGTTCTAATGCAAGATGGGAAAGTTGTGGCTTATGCCTCGAGACAACTCAAAACTCATGAGATAAATTACCCTACTCATGATTTAGAGTTAGCCTCTGTTGTCCATGCACTCAAAACATGGAGACACTATATTTTGGGAAAACTATGTGAAGTGTTCACGGATCACAAGAGTTTGAAGTATATCTTCACTCAGAAAGAAATCAACATGAGACAAAGAAGATGGCTAGAACTCATCAAGGACTATGACTTGAGTTTGCAATACCACCCCGGTAAAGCAAATGTTGTAGCGGATGCACTAAGCCGTAAGGTTTTTGTGAATGGCCTTACTAAGGGAGAATTGCCAGATGATCTGTGTGCCCAATTTAGAGATATCAGATTGGAGATTGTGCCTGAAGGACATCTCATGTCATTGGATGTTCAACCCACTTTGTTGGACCAAATCAAAGAAGCCCAAAAGACAGACAAGGAAATTGAAGAGATTAAGGAAAAGATTGGCAAGGGAAAGGCCAAAGGATTCCATGAAGACGAACATGGTACTTTATGGTATGGAAAACGTATCTGTGTTCCACAAGATTCAGAGCTTTGGAAACTGATTCTACAAGAAGCACACAACTCACCATATTCCATTCATCCGGGTAGCACCAAAATGTACATGGATATGAAAGAAAGGTTTTGGTGGAATAATCTCAAGAAGGACATCGCCAAACATATTGCTTTGTGTGATGTATGTAGTAGAGTGAAGGCGGAACATCAGAAACCAGCAGGATTGTTACAACCACTACCTATTCCTGATTGGAAGTGGGACAAGATTGGCATGGATTTCATCACTGGATTGCCAAGGACCAGGTCAGGATATGATTCTATTTGGGTAGTAGTGGATCGCCTAACTAAAGTGGCTCATTTCATACCCGTGAAGACAACCTACACAAGTGCTAAGTTAGCCAAGATCTATATGAGTAGGATTGTATGTCTGCATGGAGTACCCAAGAGTATTGTGTCTGATAGGGGAACTCAATTCACTTCTCATTTTTGGAGGCAACTACATGAGTCATTGGGAATGAGGTTGGAATTCAGCACTGCTTTTCATCCCCAGACTGATGGACAGACAGAAAGGACCAACCAGATTCTTGAAGATATGTTGAGAGCATGTGCTCTAGACTATGGAGCTAGTTGGGATGAAAGTCTGCCTTACGTAGAATTCTCTTACAATAACAACTATCAAGCCAGTATTGAGATGGCACCATTTGAGTTTCTCTATGGGAGAAAGTGTACCACCCCATTACTATGGAATGGTGTGGGAGAAATAAGTTTGTTCGAACCAGAACTAATCAAAGAGGCTGAAGAGAAATTCAAACTAGTTAAGGACAGATTGAAGATAGCACAGTCTCGACAGAAAAGCTACGCAGATCCTAAGCGTAGAGAAGTCACCTATGAAGTGGGTGATAGAGCTTATCTTAGAGTGTCACCACTTTGTGGAGTGAAGAGATTTGGAGTCAAAGGAAAATTGGCCCCAAGATATGTTGGACCATTCAAAATTCTGAGTCGTAAAGGAGAAGTAGCTTATGAGATTGAATTGCCAGAATCATTGTCTGCCGTTCACAATGTGTTTCATGTGAGTTAGCTAAAGAAATGCCATCCAGAGATGGAAGAGACTTCTTTGAAGGATACTATACCTTTGGAGGAGGTTCAATTGGAAATTGATCTCACCTTTGAGGAAAAACCTATCAAGATTCTTGAGACTGCAGAAAGAGTTACTCAGACTAAGACCATCAAATTCTGCAAAGTTCAATGGAACCATCATTATGAAGAAGAAGCAACATGGGAAAGAGAAGATGATCTTCGAAAAGACCACCCTCACCTATTTGCTAGCCAATCCGAATCTCGAGGGCGAGATTCACCTTAAGGGGGTTAGATTTGTAACATCCCTAAAATCATGTTTTCAAATATTGCATATCATCCATGCATGCATAATCATTTAGGGATCATTTCCAAGTCATTTCTAGAAAACAGAAGCATTGTGTGCTTATTATTTTATGTAGACAAGCTTTGATCCAATACTACTCTCTAGAGAGAGAACATTTGTTTCAACCAAGATTTGTTTGTTTATAGGTTGCTTTGGTTGAGTTCCAAAGCTTGGACAAAAATTTCCAAAACAAATTATGGTTTTAAAACCATTTTCAAATCTTTAGCAAATCTTGTGCTAAGGCACTGTTTATTTTTAAAATTTCAAAAGAACCAAACAAGTCCAGCAAGACATCATGGTGTTTTTTACTCAAAAATATGCAGGTTTCATTTTACAAAATTCCAAAACAAGTTTGAAAATCAAACACATATGATTTCATTTGAATTTGTTTCCTGGAAATTCAAACAAAAAAAGAAAGAGAATAAAGAAATGCAAAAAGCCGGCGCCAGCTTTTCAGCCCAACAACGAACTCAGCCCAGCAAGCCCACCCGGGGTTTTTCTCTCTGTCTCTCTCTCTCTCTCACGCGGCGCAGACCTACCCCGCGCTCACTGACTGGTGGACCCAAATTCCACGCGAGCATCGTCCCCAAACCACGCACCCCACGACCCCGTCGATGCCGCCGTTACCTCCATCACTATCGCGAATGAAGCAGGCTTAATTGCCGGCGTTTCCTCGCGTGATCCTCGCCCCTGCTCCGGCTATAAAACCCTCTCCTCACCCCGCATCTTTCCCCTCACTCAGCATCTCTTCTCCACCACCAGGCTGCCCACAATTCAACTTGCACCGCCGCGGTACCGAGCACCTCCGGCGACGCATTACGGTTACAACACCCCCTTCTTCTCTGGTTCATGCGAGCTTGTACGCCTAGCTTCTACGCATCACCTCACCCCGTTCATTTGCTCTGCCGTGCACCAGAACGTCGCCTCTGTCCACCTCTACAAACAACAGAGCCGTCGCTCAACTCCGACGAGAAATACCGGTAACCTCCGAGCGCCCCTTGATTCCTCTTTGACCCTGTCACGTTCGCCACGACCTTGTACATACTCTGACCCCACTGGTTCGTGCTAGGGCGGTCTACATCGTCGTCAACAACACCATCTGCTAGCACCCGACGCCGCGCGCAACTCCGACGAGCCCCAGCGACCTCCACGGTGCGCCCCTGTCCACGCCAGCAAGTGGTTGAGCATCAGCGCGACCTTACGAGTTCGGTAAGCCCCTCCGTTGACCCCAACTCCCTCTGCAGCTGCCGGAGCGTCTCTGACAGAGCGCCGCCACCGCGCCACCGTCGCCAGCGCCGCCGATCTTTGGTCGTTTGATCTGTAGCCGTTAGATTTAGATCTAACGCATGCGATAGATTCACTTAACGAAGGGGTACCCGTTAGATCTGGCCATGCGTTTTCATTTAGATCCAGCGGCTCTCGTTGATCGATCCAGCCGAATCGGTATCAGCCAATCAGGACACGCCGTGTGGCATGCGTTTAGATTTAAAAACAAAATTTAGATCTGTTAGTGATTCAAACTTGTAAAATTCATAACTTTTGATCCACACGTTCAAATTTTGCAAATTTTATATCATTGGAATCAGGAGAGAAAATCCTATCTATTTATGCAATGTGTTTAATGTTTTGCCTCTGTAAAAATGGTTGTTTTTTGTAGAGACATTTGTAGGCTTAATTTGAGTATGGAAATTATTTGAAAAATGTTTTAAAGATAAAATAAAGTTTATTTTGAGTATCTTGGACTTGTTTTTGTTTCAGTACTATATACTTGTCTTGTTTGGTGTTGAATAATCATCACATGGCATTTGCATGGATTCATATATTTTTTTTGTATATTTTGATATGTGATTTTGGTACCATTATTTTATGTGTAGATTTTGGTGCTAATAGTGATTGTGGTTGTGAAGATTGTTGCTACTCCCCAAACTACCAAGGCAAGTGGTGCTTCATATTTTTATCCCTATATTTTCACCTATGCACTAGAAATATTTTGTATAGGACTTTGCATGAATATTTTGATAAGTATCTATATGCTATGCTTGGGAAATCCTAGTAGTTGTAGAATTGTTAGAATTTCCTCTAAGTTAAGATGCTTACTATTGCCATGCTTAGCCTAGCTAGTAGCAACCAAGGGTGGAATATATAATCATGCTATGTGAAATATTTCTAAGTCATTGACTTGTGTTTTTGATTAATAAAACAACTAAGTGAATGAAACACCTGGGTGGAATGGAAAGAATGGTTTGTGTTGAGTGGTTACACAAGGCCCATTTCTATGGTTTACCTTGTGTATCTCACTTGTGGAAAGCCACCCAGGAACAAAGGGATTTGAGATGCCAAATGTTAAGAAGCTTCTAGTGCAGCCACATGGCAATATGGGCTCTGCCTAGATCACATAGGTTGCAATAACTTAGACATTTGGACAGTTGGTGGTAGTGGGATGATAGGTTGGAACGCGTCCATTTGGTCTAAGGGAAGGCTTCTGAAAGGTCCTGTCTTGGTGAAAATCAAGTCTTGTGGGGAAAGTGCACAACCTCTACAGATGGAAGAATCTAAGTACTTAGACATGTCCCTGGTATTGGACAACTTGAGCATCAAGACGTGGAATCTATCAAGAATCTCCTCATCCCAATTTTCTAAGTTAAAACTTGTGGTTGAACAAGGGTGAAGGTTCACCAATTTCTATTGGTGATTCCTTCGGAAGATTTTTTCAAAGAAAAACTTAGTTTTTTCAACTAATAGGTATAACCTATTTTGAGCAAGGAAAGCCTAAGCTACACTTAGCCAAATTCATGTATAATCTAGATGCTAATATTCTACTAAGGTATCACTTGCCAATACTATTCCAATGTATTGACCCACTGTGGCTGTAACTTGTGATGTTGCAGGTTATTCTGATGATGATTAGGGGTTATGAGTCTACACTCAACATGCTTGCCTGTGGCACATGAAGATGAAGACTTATTTATCTTATTCTATATTTGAACTCTTGTATTAGGCCTATGGCCATGGAGTTGTAAAATACTATGTTTGTCTCTGGAATGATATGTAATAATGACCTTTGTTTCTGTGTACTTCATCTTAAACTCTGGATGCTAGCATTGATCCAGGGACTAGCATTGCAATCACAGGGATCCTTACCTTTATAAAGGGAGGGATCTTACACTAGCGTTAGTGAGTTGTATCCGGTCCCATTGTATCGTAGTTCACAGAATGGTTCTTAAAACCATCTATTTTCCTTGTTGTGGTGTGTGATTGTATTGTGTGCTATGAATGAATGAAAAGCAAGTTGCTAGAAAAATCTGAGTCAAACTTCAAAAACTTTTCAAAAACAAGCCCCTGAACCTTAGAAATTTCCCTCTTTTCTCATGATCTATCTCAAACTTCAGATGCCTTGCGGAGGAAGCAGTTCATCCCCGGACCCCATGTTGCAAATCTTGCAAATGTTGGTTTCAGACCGTGAAGCTAAAAGAGCCAAACGTCAAGCCAACTTAGCAACCCTTCAACACATAGCTCAGATGGCCAACAACAATCAAGGCCATGGAAACTAGGACAACCACGGATCCAAGCTCAAGAACTTTCAGAATACCAATCCACTCGTCTTTAGTAAGTCTGAAGAGCCCCTAGATGCAGATGATTGGCTGTAGATCATGGAGAACAACTTGGAAGTCGCAGGAGTGGAGGCCAACGAGAAAGTACTGTTTGCCACCCACTATCTGGCAGGAGATGCAAGAGCTTGGTGGAATAGCGTTCGCGCCATGATTGGAGGCCAAATGATGACTTGGGATGAATTCATACTCAAGTTTAGCAGAACCCATGTGCCACCGGGTCAAGAGGATGAGAGATGAATTCATAGAATTGAAGCAAGGGAGGATGAGAGTAGTTGAGTATTGTGACAAATTTTTGTCATTAGCTAGGTAAGAACTGGATGAGATTAACACTGATGCCAAGAAGGAGAGATTCTTGAATGGTCTGCATGATGATATGCAGACAATGTTAGTCAATATCCCGTTTGCTGACATTGAAGCCTTAGTGGATTCTGTCATTCAGATGGAAGGCAAGATCAACCAAGCCAATGAGAATCGCAAGCGTCGAATGATGCATCAACCAGGAACCCACCATACCCCAAAGTATCACCCCAACCCGTCTACAGGATTTGCCCCTAGGAACAATAGACCCCTGATGAACCGTCCGACCTATCCCAACCGTGGAGGAGGAAACCCAAGGCCCGGAGGAAACCACAACAACAACAACCCCATCAACCCCAGCAACTTCAATCGTGCACTTCCCAAGTTTAACAACAACAATGTCGCCAACAACACCCATACTGCCTCGAGAACTGGAAGCAATGCGGTGCCTGTTGCAGGAAAGGATAAGTCTCAGGTGACTTGTTATGAATGCGGAACCAAGGGTCACTATTCCAATGAGTGCCCCAAGAAGATTGCAGCAGCCCCCAATGTGAATGCCCCATCTCAGTAGCAGCGTCGTGTTCAGCCTAGACAAAGATTTTCCCCAGGGAATTCGCTCAACCGCAATGGCCGTCTGTTTCTCATGAATGTTGAAGAAGCCCAAGAAGCGCCAGATGTCGTGCTGGGTATGTTTTCTATTGACTTAGTACTTGCAAGAGTGTTGTTTGATTCTGGAGCATCGCACTCGTTTGTTACTGAAGAATTTGCATGCACTATTAAGATTCAACCAACCAAATTGAAGCATGTTATGATAGTTCAAATACCTGGTTCAACCACCAAAGCTAGACAAATTTTCAAGGCCGTACCTATCAGAATCCATGGCATAGATTTTTATGCTAATCTAATAGTACTCGGAACCAAAGGTTTGGAAGTAGTACTAGGAATGGATTGGATGTCAAAACATAGAGGATTAATCGACTGTGCCAAGAAAGCCATAACCATGACTAGTTGATACGTCCAAAACGTATCTACTTTCTCGAACACTTTGCTATTGTTTCCTCTCTAAACTTGTGTGATTTGGATACAACTAACACGGACTAACATTGTTTTCAGTAGAATTACCTTAGTGTCTTGTTTTTGTGCAGAAAATGAACTATCAGGAAAAATCCCGGAAAATATGACAACAATTATATTTCACCAGAAGATCCACGGAGCCAGAAGACGAGACGGAGTAGGATCCTAGGGGGCCCATACCCATGCCAGGCGCGTGCCCACCACTAGCCGCGCCTAGGGGGGGGCATGTGCAGCCACCCTAGGCACCCCCTCGGCCTCCCTCTGCGCCTATAAGTTGCCTTTCGACCTAAAAACCGAGGGGGGTTCGAGAGTTTTCCAGAAAGAGTTCTGCTCCGCCGTCGCCACCAGAAACCAAAATTCGGATCCAGAAACTCCGTTCTGGCACCCTGTCGGGATGGGGAATTTGGAGAGGATCATCGCCATGGTCATCACCAACGCATCTCCACCGACCACCGATGTTTCCCTCATCCTTGAGTGAGTAATCCCCCGCTATAGGCTTGGGGATGGTAGGGATTGGATGAGTTCTATCATGTAATCGAATAATATTGTTAGGGCATAGTGCCTAGTATCTCTATTAGTGATATTTGACTTTGTTGCAACTTGTTGTGCTTAATGCTTGTCACTAGGGCCCGAGTGCCATGATCTCAGATCTGAACTTATTATTGAATCATTATGATAGTATTGTTTGTGATTGTAGCACCCCGGGTAAAACCACTACTAGAAAATCGCATATATTGTCTTTGTGCATCATCATGACATTTGTATGCATATTGTTTGTTTAAAAACTATCTTGCTAAAAGAGTATTTTGTTTTCTAGATATTCCCCGTTTGTTCAAACCAAAACCGTCGGTCCGCCCGGATCTTTTATTTTGTCTAAACTATTTATCAAAAAAATATTTTAAACAAAATATATAAATAAAAACATATCTTTATAAACCGTGGGAGGCAGCCGACCAGGCCCAAAGGCCCAGCCAGCAAACCTACAATCCCACCTAATCTATTCCAAACCCAAACCCAAGAACCCCTGCTTCCTCACCCTCTGCCGCCACTCACCACGCGGTCAAACGCGCAGCAAACCACCTACCGCCCCGCTGGCCCGCTCCCTGCGCTCGCTATCGCACTGACCCGCGCGGTACACGCAGCACTCTCGCGCGATGACCGCGTCCACCCCGACATGCTCCTCCTGTCGCTATCGCTCTGGCCCCACCCCACGCCCTTGATCCTATCCCCCCCCGCACCCGATGCTCCCTCGATCCCCCACCCAGTCTCCTTCCCGCAAGGCTCCTCGCCGGTTACTTGTCGTGGCACTGCCTCCCCATAGCCCTGCCGCCGCCAGGCCTCTCTCCACCGTGCCACCCTCCGCGCGACCTCGCGCCAGCCTCGGCCTCCCCGAGCAGCTCTGCCCCGCCATCTCCTCCGGCCGCTGTAGGCTACCCTTCTCTCCGACCTGCGCATCAGAGCCTCTCATCGGGCCTCTCCTTCCCCGATCGCCGTCACCCCTCGTCGCGCCCCCGAGGCCACTCCTCGAGGTCGCCAAGCTCCACCACCGTCGGCTTCCCTCGCAGCTTCCTTCCACCGCCAGTTGCCGTCTATCTCGCCGCGGGGTCCCCACTGCCCTAGGTCGTCGTCGCCGTCCTCCTCTGGCCGTCCCCGTCGACTTTGCGCCCCTCCAGCGCCCACCTCATCCCCCGTCGTGCTGCCGGCTGACCAAGTTTGCGCTTAGGCGCTTTTCCCTGTTGTTGTTCGTGGTAGTGGTGCTCTACATGTTGCTCTATTCCTGAGCACTTCCCGCGAGTGGATGCATCGTGTCGGCCATCGGCCTCCTATTTGGTGGTATGTGAAGATGGTGGTTATGTTGTAGAGCCTCGACAAATAAGAACAACCACCCGGACAAGGATCTCCCAAGCTCTACCCGAGGAGGATCGATGACCCCGAGGAACCTGAGTACACTGCATGCGTTGTTTTGAGTTCTCCACCGACCTTGAAGACGAAACATCAAATTCTCCAACAAGGAACCATCAACGTCGAGACCCGGCTCCCGGAGGCGGAGCCCGGACCTCGTCGAAACCTTGAACCAAGCTCGCCGAAGCCCATGTGTGACCCTTCTCCGACCCCTATTTTTATAATATGATATTTGACTTGTTGCATATAAAATTGTCATGCTTGCATTCATATTGTGTGGTTTGGGGGCCTTATGCAAATTCACCTCATAAATGAATATGGAGACCATATGCGGGCAAATCTAGCCTAATATTGGTCTCATTTTAATTCGTGCATCAAACCGATACCATATTTTATCATGTTAATATAACATTTAAATTGTGGGGTATCTAAACAACATGAACCTATTAATTAATTGTCGGGACCCTGGTTCCGCTTAATATTGCCTAATTGCATTGCATCCTTGCCATGCCATACATCATACATGCATCATGCCCGATCTTCTGCCGTAGTATTAAATAGTGCATCCGGTGTTTCTTCTAGTGTTTTGCTTCTTCACGGATTAGGCCGATGAGTTGATGCAAGTGTCGACCCGATCTTCGGATGAACCTTCGGCAATGTTTTCAGGCGAGCATTCTCCCCCTTTCTACCTATTTTACATTTCCAGTCTTTACTTCCTCCATTTGGTCTATTGCTACCTGTGTTGCGATGCTATATATTCCGTGTCCCTTTATAATTCCCTGCAGCCCTGATATTGCCATGGAAACCTCCTATTACCTGTTGTTTGGTAGATAGTCGGCCTTACGAGTCATAGTTGCTTGCTCAGGTGCTGCTTCGCGTAGTTGATGTTTCGCCGTTGTTGGGTGGTTGGCACATGCTTAATGGTGGCTATGATCATGGATTTAATTACTGTTTAATAACTAAAATTGAAAGTAGGTAAATGCAGAGGCACCGGTGGGTTATAGACAATATTTGGTTTTTAACCGCTCACTGGTGTCCCGTAGGACCCCGAGTTCTTGACACCTGTTCCGAGATCGAGCGTGCTAACCACAGGTGGGGTGTGTGGGCACCCCCATCGATTAGTACCTGATTTCAAAGTACTGTACCGGGGGCCACAAAGTAGTTTGGGGCTTTATTACTATCCTGTACTTATGCCATGATTATGACATGCTTTACTGCTTTATTTGCTATTGCGCGTGGAGCGCCTGTACTGCTTTGGAACCCCGTGCCACTTTTTCGCGGTATCCACAAGCCCAGTCACACTTTCGGGTTCCCAGTCGTTTACAGCCGTCGTCAGAAACCTCTGGGTCCGTCTCGAAGACCGGCCGACTTCGTTACGGGTAGCTTAGCGGGGTGGGCCCCATGTGCTTGCTTTGGGTTTGGGAAACGTCATGTGCGAAACCCCGTCGACATACCGTTGGGTGTATGTTTTGTGATCTTGTACCTACCTGATCTGACAACAAGGGTGTAGGTGCGTGTGGAAACTTTGGTGCACCCCTGCAGGGTTAAATCTTTTCGAGAAGCCGTGTCCGCGGTTATGGACGACTTGGAGCACAGTTCTCGATCATAGACAACTATAACTAAAGTTTACTGTTATAATTTGACTTGTATCTGACATGACTAGCAAGTTGGATAACCACCATGGAATGAATGAATAAAACTGCCAACTGTGTGAGTTCCTCGGTTGACTTCCTCGTTTGATCTCGAGGGGGAAATGCCAGGATGGGTATGTTTGGTGGTAGTATCAGGATGATTTCGAATAGGTCTTTCTTATCTCTCTCTGATAGTCAATAGTGATATCGAGTCTCTATAGGTTGTTTAACACATGCTTCGCTGCCGCTTCAGTCCACCATGCCTATGTAGGCGAGGACCGCCGAATTCTAGTCTCGCCGTGTACTGACCTCAGTACTGACCGCTCTCTTTTTCTTTTGCCTTTGTCGCACCCCTTTTGTTTGAGCAGGTTTGAGATCGACGTCGTTAGCAGGGTTACCCTTCCGGCTTGGCCTGGGCAGGGTTATGGACGCCATTGGTTATTCTTCAGGGCTCTTAGCTCAATTTGCATCTTGTCCATACTCGGACGCTGTATCGTTTTTAAGGTGATTTGAATCTTTGTACTGTATATCTGTATTTTTGACTCATGGAGTCGCTGTTGTATATATATGTTCTATGGGTTTTATCGTGGACTATTGTGTAATGATATTACTTCGCTTTCCACCTGCACGAAAGTGCCTGGTGGGCACCTTTGAATCGTTTCTATGCGGGTTTGGCGGGAATCGCTAAAACTTGCATAGGGCCGATTCTGAGGGTGTTACAGTGATCTTATCTACAAGTTGTGTACACATATCATTGTCTGGATCCAAAGGCCCCAAAGTGACAATAATTTGGACAACCAGAGGGGATGGCTGTGGTGTGAGGATCACATGTGTTTATGGAGTGTTAATGCTTTGCTCCGGTGCTCTATTAAAAGGAGCACCTTAATTGCCAGCAGTTCCCTAGAGGCCCCGCTGCCACGAGCTGGCTGGACAGAAGATGTTGTGCAAGTTCTCATTGCAAGCACGTATGACTATATTTGGAGCACATTCCTAGGATTGTTTAGTACTTGGATGCTTGTTACTATTTATCTGCAATTCCCTAGATCTTTAAGTTACATGTTTAGACTCGTCCATGCAACGCCCGTCCATCCATCCCTATGCCTACCGCACTCGAATCCCACTGTTTACCGTTACTGCTACTATTGCTACTGTTTCACTACTGTTGTTGCTTTGCTGTTGCTACTACCAAACTGTTACTATTGAAAAACTTCTATGAGCAAGAACTATTTCCAGGTGCAGCTGAACTAACAACTCAGTTTTAAGGCTTGCAAGTTTTCTTTGGCTCCCCTTGTGTCGAATCAATAAATTGGGTAATACTACCCGCGAAGACTGTTGCGATCCCCTATACTTGTGGGTCATCAAGACTATTTTCTAGCGCCGTTGCCAGGGAGAATAGTTTTATTTCTAAGTTCACTTGGATCTATTATTGTTCACTACTACACCTTTCATCATGGGGAAGTCTCGTGATGGAAAGTTCTCTATTTTACCATCCACTACAAAAAGAGGTACAGTCCTAAACACCTATGCTGCTCTTGATTCACCGTCTGTTATAAGTAGGCTTGTCACACCACCACCACATACTCATGCTACACACACGGCTACTACTGCTGAATCTGAAACTGCTTTTGATACTCATGATGTTACTTCTACTATGCTTGATGCGAGTGGTTCATTAGGTCCTTTTCTAGATGCTACTATGGCTAGTCTAGGAAATACCGAAACTCCTAGTGAAGACACTATTACTCCAGTTAGCTCACCTGGGGCTAGTGAGAGTTATGATATTAATGATGGTTACGTTGAGTTCACTGATGATTTTGTTGAAGAGTGCCGAAACACACATGGTACTAGTGCTATTAAGAGTCTCCTTGCTAGACGTACTATTATGCCTAAGTTGTCCTCTGATCCTAAGTTTGCCACCCCTCCCATAGATATTAAAGATAAAGATTATAATTTCTCTCTTGATTTATGTAGATATTGTTGAGAAAGAACCTTTTTGTGGGACTGAAAATGAGAGTGATGTCGCTCATATGAATGAGTTTTCTACTATGAGTGCTTTATTCTCTGATGATTTTAAGATGCGCAAGTACTTTCTTACTAAGATCTTCCCTTTTTCACAAAAAGGAGAAGCTAGGGCTTGGTTTATTAGATTACCTCCTGGTTCCATTGATAGTCCTGATTGCTTGATTGCTTCTTTCTTCTAGAAATATTTTCCTCCCAGTGCTAGACATGCTGCTTTGTAGAGACTTTTTGATTTTAAACAGGGAGAAGAAGAGAAATTGCCTGAGTCATGGACAAGATTTTGTGCCTTGATTCATGCACATCCTGGATGTCCATTACCTAAGAATGAGCTTCTTGATATTTATTATAATGGACTAACTGATGATTCTAGGACATACCTAGATAGCTTTGCTGATTGTGTTTTCAGGAAAAGAACTTCTACATATGATGAAGAATTAATGGCTAAGATAAGCAAGAATTATAATGATTGGACTTCAACTGAGATGAATGCACCTGAGCCTATTACTCCTGAACCAGTTCCAACACCAACAACAAAGAAGAGGGGAGTTATTGCATTAAATGATGAAGTGATGAAGGAAGCTAAGAAGTGTCTAAAGGAGAAAGGTATTAGAGCTGAAGATGTGAAGAATCTACCTCCTATAGAAGAATTATGTAAGCCAATTCCCCACTCATCTACTATTGAGGTACACTCTCTCCAACACTTTGATGAAGGTGATATTCCTTATGGTAAGCCTCCTGATCAATGTTTAGAGGAACTTGACACATTTATTGTTAAACAAGGGTATTTTAATAAACAAGTTCAGAATAATATGTTGGAAAACTCTAGAGATATCCATGAGTTGAAAGATATTGTGGAAAGAACTTATAATGATATTAAAATGCTTTGTAAACACTTTCAAATGGTTCTAACCCAACTTGATCAACTAGCTAAGGTACACAAGGATATGCTAGTTAATGCCTCATGAGATAAACATGCTTATGGAATTAGAACTAGGAGTGGTATAGATACTCAAGATCCTTTATATCCTGAAGGACACCCTAAATGAATTGAGCAGGATTCCCAACAAGGTGAAGATAGTGGTAGTCCTCATAAGATAAAGAAAAGGAAACATAAGATATATGAGGAACCGCTTGTACCTACTGTAGATCCTAATAGTATATCTGTCTCTGATGCTGAAACTGAGAGTGGTAATCATAAAAATGAGTCTCCTGATAAGTAGGAAGGTGAGGAAGAACTAGAGAAGCAAACTAAGAACACTAGGTACACAAAGGTAGATTTTATTGGTAATAAACATGGTAAAGAGAGATAACCTTGGGTGCAGAAACCTATGCCTTTTCCAGATAAGAAATACAAGTCAAAGGAGGAAGAACACTACAAGTTTTGTGAGTGAATGAAGCCTTTATTTTTGCAAATTCCATTGACTGATGCTATCAAGTTGCCTCCTTATTCAAAGTATATGAAGGATATTGTCTCTAATAAAAGGAAGATTCTTAATGAGGAGATTTCTGCTTTGCTTGCTAATTACTCCTTCAATGGTAAGGTTCCAAAGAAACTTGGTGATCTAGGTATACCAACTATTCCTTGCTCCATTAAGAATAATTATGATAGAACTGCTTTATGTGATTTGGGAGATGGAGTTAGTGTTATGCCTTTTTCTCTCTACAAGAGACTCTAGCTAGAAAAGTTGATACCAACTGATATATCTTTGTAAATGGCTGATAAGTCAACTACCATTCCTGTTGGTATATGTGAGGATGTTCCTATTCAAGTAGCTCATAATTGCATGGTTTTAACTGATTTTGTTGTGCTTGAAATGCCTGAAGATGATAATATGTCTATTATTCTTGGGAGACCCTTTCTTAATACTGCAGGTGCTATCATCAATTGTAATCAAGGGAAAGTAACATTTAATATTAATGACAAAGAGCATACTCTCTATTTCCCCAAGAAGGTTGCTAAAAGCTATTGACTGAATTCCGTTGAAAATATTGAGAGCATCAAGGTTGGAGAAATATATTGTCCCATTCCACAAGAAAATTTTGAAACTATTATGATTGGGACCATTGCTATCAAGTATGAGGTAACATAATCACCTTGTGGAATGCAAAGTTTTGTTTCATATAAGATTGTTTTGGTAACAAGACTTGATCAACCTTGTTAATGAACAAAATAATGTTTCCACTATGGTTATTCTTGCTTCCTTCTACTTTTCTCCTTCCTAGTATTTGCTTTAGCTTTAGTTTTGCTAGTTGTTTGCTTGTTAGAGTTTCTTAGAGCTGCTGTAGTTTGGCTTTTGGTTTGCTTTTGCTTCTTCTGAAAAAATGTTTCTGCGAGAAAATCAATTTTCATACCGTAAAAATTGGCCAAAAATAAAGTTTCCCGAAAAATCCCAAAAAATTCAAAATAAAATTTTCCTCAAAAAAAGGGGCAGAGAGACACCTGAAGTGACCTAGGGGGCCACCCCAGGCCACAACACCCATGGTAGGCATGGCCTAACAGGGGGTGGAGCCTAGGAGGGTCTGGCCCACCTGGGCCCCTCCATGCTGCCTCTCCAAAGCCATCTTCTTTCTCTCTCCCGAAAAACACCAGAAAACTTTCTAAAGCTCGAGTTCTTGCTATTCTTGCTCGTGATTTTCGATCTCCTTGTTCAGCCCATCTCAAGTGCTGATTTTTGGAGGGTTTGCTCCTTGGTATGTGCCTCCTCCACTTATCTAATTAGATTTGTGATTGATAAATTGTATCTTGAGTATTTTGCTGCTATAGGTGACAGGTTGTTTGAGATTGCATGCTTTTTCTATGCTTAGAAACTTTATTTTTATGCATGTGCAGTCCTCTAGCAAGTTCCTATAGTGGTTGCTCATCATTTATCAACTTAGAAATCACTTGGTTTGATGGTTGTCTATAAATTTCAGCAAGAAAGATGAGTGCTTATCCACTGAATCAATATTACTTGATAGTGCATGAGCCAATGAAGGTTCATCTTGAGGAGGCAGTTTTTCCTTCCATATATCCATGCCATGAATTTATGAGAACTGCGGGGATCCTCCAAGATTTCCAAAATATGATTACAAATGCAGGGTTGGAACACTTTGTTGAAGGTGAACCGTTACAATATGTTAAGCTAACCATGGCTTTTGTGCAGGACTTCCGGTTCACTTGGTCTACATCTAATCCCATGGTCCATTACAAAATATATAATATACTGTCGACCTTCCTTTTGCTGATTTCTGTGCAGCAATTAGAGTACCTCAGTGGGGATCTTGTGAGAAGATCAAGGAAAGGCCCAAGTCACTTATGGATTTATATGCTGAGATTTGCCAAGGTTTCGACTTCTCAAAGGAAAGTGGTAAAATTCGAAACATTTAGCTCCCAGCTATTAGATAGTTTGCATATTTCATTACCAAGTGTGTTCTTGCTAGAAAGATTGCTAGAAAGTTGTCTTCTTTTGATCTAGCTTTTATTGCAGCTGCTCTGAATAGGAATAAATCCTATAGCCTGGGTGCTTTGATAGCTTACCGTCTCACCACCAACCGTGAGAAAGGTGGAATTTGTGGGGGTCTCATTGCTTCTAGGTTGCTAGCTTTCCATGGTTTAGAGCCTCACTATTCAGATTTTCAGTTTCCCATAGAGAGGCTTGATATTGAATCCATGATTCAGCATGGTTTTGTTTCCTTGGGGGCTAATGTGAGAAATTTGCCGTATGAATTATCGTTTGCCCAGCAAGGTCGGAGAAAGGGCAGGACTAAGAAAATAGTTTATTTGCCTGTACCTGTTTTGTTTAATTTTGATAACAGGCAAGGATGGTCGCTTATGGAGGAGGAGGTCAACACATATGTGGCGGAGCTCTCCCAGCAAGAGGAGAATGTTGAAGAGGATGCTGAAGACAGTTTGGTTCAGCCCTCCAACTTGGGAGAGTCTTCATACCAGCAGCCCTCATTTGATTGGGGCGCGTCTTCTTCTTCATCGCAAGCGCGTGACTATGATCATTCCTATGATGACCCACCAGTATGGGGTTACTACCCGCGCTATTGAGCCCCACTTAGGCCAAAAGCCTAAGCTTGGGGGGAGGTATACCAACATCACACTCATTTATATATCATGTTTGGTCGGTTCTTTGTATATCCATTGTTTCGCTTTCTTTTTGGTTTTTGTTGCTTCTTTCTAAAAACACAAAAATACCAAAAATATTTTCGTTGTTTATTTTGGTTTGTTTCTTTGCTTTGGTTTGCCTTAAAAAAGAAAAATCCAAAAATATTTTGCTTTCTTTGTTTTGTTTTTTGCTTCTTGTTTGGTTTGCCTTTTTCTTTGTTTGGTTTTGCTTTGTTTGCTTGTTTCTAAAAATCGAAAACACCAAAAATATTTGTTCTTCTTCTCTGATTTTGTGAGTTCTTTGCAGGGTTTAGCCGTCCTCAGTGGAGTTTGGTTTCATGTTATTATTCAAGTCACACAAGTGAAGGGAAATAATGAAGATTAAGACAACTTGAGGTGTGGTAAGAGGCTGGTAACAAACTCTATTTGTTTCATTTTTGTACATATACTCATCATTGTGAGCATGCTTAGCCTGTTTGTGTAAGGTGTATGTCATTGTGGATGCTTAGTAGTTCTTGCTTGTCTATGATTAGCTCCAGCTTGCTAATAGTTTGTAGCTTGTCATATGAATGTTTGCTTGCATTGTTTTATTCATATTTTGGTATGATATTGTGGTATCCTCCTCTAACTGTTCATGTGAATCGACTTGGCACATGCTCACGCATGCATATGACTAATCAATAGTCAGTAAGCCTCGATGATTTATTTTGTCTCAAAGTTCTTGTATCACTTTCATGCTATAATTAGTCCTGTTTTGTTGCAAGCATGATTATGACAGCTATTGCTCTCTCATTTGTCGCTCCCTCTCTATTGCTAGCCTTCACTTGCACTGAGTATGTGCTCTGCTTGTGCTTCCAACTCCCCAAAACCAATATTGCCAGCTGTGTCCACCATACCTACCTATTAGCATCATTTGCTACTTCAGTGCATATTCTATATGCCGTGTTTTCTTCCAAAATAAAATGTTTGTCTGTTTTGAGAAAGTTAGTTAGGAAAGCTCTCACAAACTTGATGGCACACTTTATTCCTTGCGCTTAATAATCCTGAACCATTGTGACCTGTCCATGAAAGTTATATGCTTGCAAATTATATGTTGGGAGTCAGCAGAACCGTGCTGTCACGGAGAACGCTTTCAACACTTGTTGGATATCCTATCCAGTTGATACCTTGCTCTTTTGTTTACGGATGTCGACAATGTGAAATAAAAGGGGAGGTTGTGAGTTCATGGAGTCTATACATTGTGTTAGAGAAACGCCTGGTCCGCTAGCCTAAGCCATGCCTAATCATGGTGGAAACTTGCAGCATCACCATAATGAGCATTTATGAAGCATCCTCAATAAAAATATATGCATATGGTAAATAAAAGGATTGCCGAGATGCTCATTGTCTGCTTGCCTTGTCATTTTGGTTATGGGAATGCTCCTGTACCATGTGCAAGGGGTACCCCGTTGGCGGTTCTCGATGATATGCATGTATTTGCAATGACAAGAACTTTCAGGTGACCAAAGTTGAGTAGCATGCGGAGCGGCCTTCGTACTCAAGGGACTTGGGATTTCTAGTCTATGGTCTGTCAAGCATATGATTCAGAGTGGACCTCACTTTCAGCTAAACCACATGAAGATGCCTATGATAGGGGCAATGAGAGCTCAAAGCTAATGAGTACATTCCTTTCAGCATTTCGAAGCCTTTCAAACTTTCCAAAACCGTTTTCACCACCTTGTTAACTCACCACTTATTCTATGAGCACCTTCTTGAGAGCATAGTTGTCATTCTTGTGTTTGTTCCAAAACTTGGTTAATTATGTCATGACTTTGATGCTTGTATCTCTGATATCTTTACTTCTAGTCTTCACTTGAACTTCAGAGGCGCCTTGGCATTTATATTGTGCTCTACAAACAAAGGCAAGCGAGATACCACTCTATCATACCTTATTATGAGCATTGCAATGTTGCTTATGTTTATGTTCCATGCTACTTATTATTATTGAGTTGGTTTCTCTTCATAGCTTGCAATGACTATTGAGTAGACTTAGTTGCATACTCTTTATTATGAATTGTCTAAGCATCTACTCCTGTGCTGAGAATATTTACATCATATGAAGCAAAGTGTTTGTGAAAGTTCTTTTATCGCACTCAGTTTTCAACTGAATTGCTTGAGGACAAGCAATAAGCTAAGCTTGGGGGGAGTTGATACGTCCAAAACATATCTACTTTCTCGAACACTTTGCTATTGTTTTTTCTCTAAACTTGTGTGATTTGGATACAACTAACATAGACTGACGCGGTTTTCAGCAGAATTACCTTGGTGTCTTGTTTTTGTGTAGAAAATGAACTATCAGGAAAAATCCCGGAAAATATGCCAAAAATTATATTTCACCAGAAGATCCATGGAGCCAGAAGACGAGACGGAGAAGGAGCCTGGGGGCCCACACCCATGCTAGGCGTGGGCCCACCACTGGCCGAGCCTGGGGGGTGTAGCCATCCCAGGCACCCCCTCGGCCTCCCTCTACGCCTATAAGTTGACTTTCGACCTAAAAACCGAGGGGGGTTCGAGAGTTTTTCAAAAAGAGTTCCGCTCCACCGCCGCCACCAGAAACCAAGATTCGGATCCAGAAAACTCTGTTCTGGCACCCTGCCGGGATAGTGAATTTGGAGAGGATCATTGCCATCGTCATCACCAACGCATCTCCATCGCCCACTGATGTTTCCCTCATCCATGAGTGAGTAATCCCCTGCTGTAGGCTTGGGGATGGTAGGGATTGGATGAGTTCTATCATGTACTCGAATAAGATTGTTAGGGCATAGTGCCTAGTATCTCTATTAGTGCTATTTGACTTTTGAAAGGATACAGATGTCGCCTAGAGGGGGGGTGAATAGGCGATTAAAACTTTTCCTAGAGTGGCTCAACAAAGGCGGAATAAAACTAGTGTTTACTTTGTTAAGCACAACCTAGAACAACTAAGGTTCACCTATGTGCACCATCAACTTATGCTAAGCAATACAAGAAACAAAGTGATAGCAAGATATATATTACTTCAAGCACGAAGGCTATCACAATGTAAAGTGCATAAGTAAAGAGCTCGGGTATAGAGATAACCGAGGCACGCGGGGACACCGATATTTTACCGAGTTCCTCCCAACATGGAGTACGTCTCGTTTGGAGAGGGGGTGGTATCAAACCACCAACGCCACAAAAGGCCTCCCTTATTCTCCGGTGAATCTCACCCCAACGGGATCGATCCACGCTTCCACTATCGGTGCACTTGTCGGTGGCAACCGGAACCTCTCACAAGGTTGGGGCACTTCTCCACAACTTAATTGGAGGCTCCCAACAAATGCCACAAAAGGCCTCAACAAATGCCACCAAGGCCACAATGCCACCAAGGCCACAAAACCGTCTAGGGTTCCAAGAACCCAAGAGGGACAAGCTCCAATGATCAACTCAAACCAAATCCTCCGAGGAGAACTCAAACCGATGCACCAAATGCAAATGGCAAGAACACCACAAAGGTGTTCAAATCCTTCTATCCCAAATTCCACCAAAGCTACAAAATCTTATGGGGGAATAAGAGAGGAAGAACAATGGAGGAAATCCACAAAAGACTCCAAGATCTAGATCCCAATATGTTCCCCTCACTTAGAGGAGAGATTGATTGGTGGGATTATAGATCTAGATATCCTCTTTCAAATCCCTCAAGAATATGCAAGAATCATCGGAGGGATTGAGAGAAAGCAAGCTCAAGAAGGTCAACAATGGAGGGGAAAACTTGCAAGAATGGTTAAGGAACCATTGGGCAAGAAGGCCCCTTATATAGGTCCCTCCAAAATCCAACCGTTGCAGCCCAAAAACGCGATTCCCGGTACTACCGGACTTTTTCCCGGTACTACCGGACTTTCCCGACACTACCGGACATTTCCTGGGGTTCCTGGGGATCCAAACGCATTTTTCTCTATGCTCCCCGGTACCAAAATGTGGTACTACCGGACCCCGGTACTACCGGATCCTGGTCCGGTACTACCGGTCATCACAGAACAAAAACAACCATAACTTTTGCATCCGAACTCCGATTTCGATGATCTTGGGCTCGTTTCAAAGAGGAAAACAACCTCTACAAGATCATGCAAAGAAACATCATAGTCCAGCAAGGGAGGATAGATCCAAATGATGAAGTAAAAAACCTTCTGCCGCTCTAGGTACTAAAATGCGGTACTACCGCTTTTTGGTACCTAGCCCGGCAGTGGCTTTTGGAAACTTGTCAAAAACCTTCTGCCGTGCTAGGTAATAAAATGCGGTACTACCGCATTTTGGTACCTAGGAGGGCAGTGGAATTTGGAAACTTGCCAAAACCTACTGCCGCGCCAGGTACTAAAATGCGGTACTATCGCATTTTGGTACCTAGGAAAATTCAAACCTCTATACCTTTTGATTGGTAACTCCGATCCACCCGATTCCAATTGTGTTGGAAAAAGGACGACATGGGCTACCCTATGAAAGGTGAAAATATTGGTTATCACCAAGTGAGAATGTATCATGTATAATAATGTGAGATACCTCACTTGGTGAGAAACCGAAAAGCTGCCAAGATCAAAATCGCAACAAGATACAAACGGAAGATCCGATTTTGATGAACAAGAGCTTGTTATGGAGATTACCACAAGATCTATATCCTCACATGGATAAGACCAAATAATAACCAAATATGATGATGCAAATATGCAAAGGTTTGAGCTCTCTCCGAATGATGTGATCGAATTACTCATACGAGAGCCCCTCTTAATAGTACAGTTATCTATCCTAAACCCGGTCTCACACACACAACGTGAGACCGGCAAAAGGGAAAACCTATCAAGATTATACCTTTTCCTTGAGCATTCCACTTGAGCTCGATGTAGACGATCTTGCCCTTCTCAAGATGGAACGCCTTTCTTGATTCTTCATCATCGATCCATGATCACCGAGGATGGCAAGCCTCAAACATGAGATCTTCTATAGATGGCGCATTTTGAGCTTGCACATCACATCTTCTTATCATTTGATCGACCTTGAAGCCAACACATGCTCCAAGCGATGCTAATGGACAAATTCTACAAGTATAACTTAATACACACATTAGTCCATAAAGATTGTCATTAATTACCAAAACCACACATGGGGCCCAACATGTTCTTTCAACTTTGTTGCAACTTGTTGTGCTTAATGCTTGTCACTAGGGCCTGAGAGCCATGATCTCAGATCTGAAATTATTATTGAATCATTATGATAGCATTGTTTGTGATCTTATCTGCAAGTTGTGTACACATATCATTGTCCGGATCCAAAGGCCCCAAAGTGACAATAATTGGGACAACCAGAGGGGATGGATGTGGTGTGAGGATCACATGTGTTCATGGAGTGTTAATGCTTTGCTCCGGTGATCTATTAAAAGGAGCACCTTAATTTCCAGTATTTCCCTAGAGGCCTCGCTGCCATGGGCTGGCTAGACAGAAGATGTTGTGCAAGTTCTCATTGTAAGCATGTATGACTATATTTGGAGCACATGCCTAGGATTGTTTAGTACTTGGATGCTTGTTATTATTTATCTGCAATGCCCTAGATCTTGAAGTTACATGTTTAGACACGTCCATGCAACGCCCCTCCATCCATCTCTATGCCTACCGCACTAGAATCTCACTGTTTACCGTTACTGTTACTATTATTATTGTTTCACTGCTGCTGTTGCTTTGCTGTTACTACTACCAAACTGTTACTACTGATAAACTTCTGTGAGCAAGAACTATTTCCAGGTGCAGCTAAACTGACAACTCAGTTGTTAAGGCTTGCAAGTATTCTTTGGCTCCCCTTGTGTCGAATCAATAAATTGGGTAATACTACCCGCGAAGACTATTGCGATCCCCTATACTTGTGGGTCATCACTAGTACAGCCGAAATATCAGTAGAGCATGTATCAGAAACCTTGCCCCGTCAATTAAAGTGCAACAAGAGTCTATCCCAACCAACCATTGACCAAGTCCGAGTAGTCTGTGAATACCCAAACGTGTTCCCAGATGTATTGCCCGGTATGCCCCCAGATCGGGACATCGAGTTTATCATTGAACTAATCCCTGGAACCGGACCCATAGCCCAGAGACCTTATAGTATGAACCCATCTAAATTAGTGGAGCTAAAGAAGCAACTGGATGCTATGCTGGAGATAGGACTGATTCAACCAAGTGTGTCGCCATGGAGATCACCAGTCTTGTTTGTGGATAAGAAATATAGAGATAACCGTTTGTGTATGGATTATCGGAAGCTGAATGATGTCACCATCAAGAACAAGTACCCACTTCCGAAGATAGAAGATCTATTTGACCAGTTTACCGGTGCCAGAGTGTTTTCTAAGATTGATCTTAGAACTGGTTATCATCAACTCAAGATTCGAGCAGAGGATATTCCAAAGACTGCCTTTACCACCACATATGGATTGTATGAGTACACTGTCATGTCTTTTGGATTAACCAATGTCCCCGCTTATTTCATGAACCTCATGAATAAGATTTTTATGGACTTCCTGGATAAGTTTGTCATTGTGTTCATCGATGACATTCTGATATATTCCAAATCAGAAGAAGAACATGAGCTACACCTGAGTACCATCCTTGGAACCCTTAGGGAGCATCAGTTGTATGCCAAGTTTAGCAAGTGTGAATTCTGGTTCCAAGAAGTAGGATTCCTCGGACATATTGTGTCAGCCGGAGGAATTGCCATTGACCCTTCCAAGGTTAAGGATGTTGAAGAATGGCAAGCCCCAACCACCCAAACCCAAGTTCATGCATTTCTCGGATTAGCGGGATATTACTGCAAGTTCGTAGAAGGATTCTCGAGCATCACAAGACCTAGGACCCAATTGTTGAAGAAGGATAAGAAGTTTGAATGGACATGCAAATGTGAAGCCATCTTTCAAGAGCTTAAAAAGAGATTGACCTCAGCCCCAATCTTGATCATGCCGGATATCATGAAGCCTTTTGATGTGTATTGTGACGCATCCAAGATCGGTCTCAGATGTGTGCTAATGCAAGAATCCAAAGTTATATCTTATCTATCCCGACAACTGAAGCAACATGAGCAGAATTATCCTACCCATGACCATGAACTAGTAGCCGTAGTTCTAGCCTTGAAGACATGGCGGCATTACCTCATGGGTAACCGCTGTGAGATTTATTCGGGTCACAAGAGCCTAAAGTATATTTTCACTTAGAAGGAGTTGAATATGAGGCAAAGGATATGGATAGAGATAATCAAGGACTATGATATAGACTTCCACTATCACCCTGGTAAAGCCAATGTGGTAGCAGATGCCCTTAGCAGATTGCCGTGTCGCTTGAACTCTATGATTCTAATGGAGCAACCAAGTTTACACAAGGAGATGGAGGATTTCAGAATGGAGCTAGTAAGTGAAGGATTTTTGGATAGCATAGAACTTCAACCCACTTTGATCAGTCAGATCAAGGAGGCGCAGAAAGGAAATGCTAGCATCGATGGAATCAAAAGTCGTATCGGTACAAGGAAGGTACCCGGATTCACCGAAGATGAAGAAGGAGTTTTGTGGTACAAATGACGTATCTGTGTGCCAGCAGACTCAGAGTTGAAACAAACTATTTTAAAAGAAGCCCATGATACTCTTTATTCTATCCACCCCGGAGGAACCAAGATGTATCAGGATTTGAGGGAGCAATTTTGGTGGCATAAGATGAAGAGAGAATCGGAAGCTACATAGACAAATGTGATATCTGTCAGAGAGTCAAGGCGGGACATCAGAGACCCGCAGGACTGTTGCAACCATTGCAGATTCCAGAATGAAAATGGGATTGAGTTGGAATGGACTTTATCACCGGTTTGCCTACATCTAGTAGGGGAAATGATTCTATTTGGGTCATAGTGGATAGACTGTCCAAAGTCGCCCATTTCTTACCAGTCAAGGCCACCTATCAAATTTAGAAGAGAGTTGTATATTGCTAGAATCGTCAGTTTGCATGGAGTCCCCAAGAACATTGTATCAGATCGAGGAACTTAGTTTACCTCGAGATTTTGGAAGAAAGTCCAAGAAGGATTAGGAACCCGACTAGATTTCAGCACAGCTTATCACCCTCAGACCGATGGACAAACGAAGCAAGTAAATCAAATACTCGAAGATATGTTGAGAGCATGTGTGCTAGAATATGGATCAAAATGGGAAGACAGTCTGCCTTTCACAGAATTTTCATACAACAAAAGTTATCAAGCTAGTTTGCAAATGGCCCCATTTGAATTCATGTATGGAAGGTAGTGTCGTACCCCTTTGAATTGGTTGGAAGAAGGAGAGAGTAGAAGCAGAAGAGAAAGTTCACAAGATCCGTGAGCACCTCAAGACCGCCCAATCCAGACAGAAGAGTTATGCCGACAAGAGACGTCGAGACCTAGCCTTCAATATCGGAGATTTTGTGTATCTCAAGGTGTCACCTTTGAAAGGAATGCAACGTTTCCAGCTCAAAGGAAAGTTAGCCCCCAGATATATCAGACCTTTCAAGATTTTGAATCATCGAGGAGAAGTATCATATCAACTGGAACTGCCAGAGGATATGTCAGCCGTACATAATGTGTTCCATATCTCGTTACTTTGCAAATGCCTAGAAGTCCCGGAGAAGACCGAAGTTTTCAAGAATATTGATCACCAAACCATAGAGATCAATGATGACCTGATTTATCCCGAAGTACCCATCCGTATTTTGGACGAAGCTTTCGGAACCACCAGGACCCGGAGTATCAAGTTTCTCAAGATCCAGTGGAGTAACGACACTGAAGAAGAAGCTACCTGTGAGCGAGAAGACTACATTAGGTCAGAGTTTCCAGATCTCTTTAAATCCTAGTTTTCTCTTTTTCTCAAATCTCAGGACGATATTTTGTTTAAGGAGGGAAGGTTTGTAACATCCCAAAAATATTAACCAAGGTTATCAAATTTCAATCACCCAAATTTAGGGTTAACAAAAACTTTTGTTAATTAAAATCTTTATGAATGCATGTGTGTATGTGATGAACATATGAATGCTTGAATGGACTTGTGTGATTGTTGTGAATAGCAAGGATTGGTTCAAAGATGAAAACAACATCATCTAAATCATTTCCAAGTAGAATCAAATCAAAGGAAATTCAAAAACAAACAAAATAAGCAAATGGTCATTTTTTCCAATCTTGCTCACTAGGCCACTTTGATTGTTTCTAGTCCAAGATTTCAAACAGAAACAAATCCATTTATTTTCACCCCTTGCTAGAACAAGTGAAAGTCAACCCAAGACCACCTTTCAAACCCACAGAAACATTTGGCAACCTTATTCAAATGACATTTGAAAATTGAATCTAGTTCATATGGGAAGATCACCATTTCTCAAAACCCAACCAAACCAGTGCACCTTGACAAATCCAATCAACTAGAGACTACCTAGTATGTGACCATTGCACCGACCAAGTTTCAACCAAAAATTCAAATTTGAATTTCTTGCGGCCATTTCATCGAACACTTGGAGACAGAAAATCAAATTGGCCAAACTTCACTGTTTTGAGCAGTAATCTTTGCAAGAATTGTTTACCATTGATCACCCCTGTCTCCCCTAGTGCCAACCAACACACTGAACTAACCTAGAACCCTACCATTACACCATGTTGTGCCAACCCGATAGCACCGTTGCCAGCCGACCATGGCTAGCTAGCCAGGGCAAGCGCCACGCCTAGCCACCGTGTCTAGGACGCACGCCACCGTCCATCGCCACCCCCTGTCCAGCCCTCGATGTTGGGAATATGCCCTAGAGGCAATCAAGTATGATGATATTTCCCATTATATTCATAAAGTTATTAAGTTGTCCTTGTATGAGCATCTGATGTATATCATTGAATATGTGATTCGGTTGTGGAACTATACATTTATGTTGTTTGTATTAAATGTCCTTGGTCATCGAGGTTGTGCTGGACACACAACTTAGACCAATGTGAAAGTCGGCTTGATGACTTGGTTCCACATGTCATGGGCATGGAGATGCTATTCCGACTTACACAGATTCGACTAAAAAATTTAGCGAGTCGGATTGACCCATATTGAGGTATAATGATCAAGTAGTCATTTGTATATCTCAATCAATGTAATCCTTAGACCTGAGGTTGTTGCATAGTACGAGTTGAGGATCACCGACTTAGGTTCTGTCAAACGCTGATCCGTAACTAGCAGTTATAAAGGCAGAGTTCGGGTCGACTAAGAATCAAGCTGCGTGATGTGAATAACCAATATGGGATTTTGCCCCTCCACTTGTAGAGATATTCTTTGGGCCCTCTCGTGAGATATGATTCGGAAAGCTTGGCCATGGACGACTCGGTTAAGTGTTAACCGAGGTGATCGACTAAGAGTTAGTCGGGTGAATCACTTATCTTGGATCGAGAAGAGAGTCGGAATATTTAAGGGATGACAATTATTCGCCTATAGTCTGACAAGGTATATCGTGAGGCAAAGGGGACTCGGACGCAAGTCACATTGGAAAGGCAAGTCGTCATGACTCTTTGGTACTTGGGAGTCGACACGTTCTGCTAGGAGCCGCTACCGACTGATTGATTGAGAGTCGGACTCTAATCGTGTCCAAGTTGCCAAGAGGCTGCGGGGTCACATACTTAAGAGCGGGGGCAAGTTCGAATAGGATCTGAACCGGATATCTGGTTGGGTTGGACCCGAGCCGGATTTGGACTGAGTTAGTGAGTCGGACTCACGGTGACTAGTGTTATATGAGTTAGTGAGCACACTAACCCAGATGGGTTAATCATTGATCGGTTAGGTCATTCTATGTGTTAGAAACCCTAGCTCCACAACAGTCCTACCGTCGTAACAAACCTAGCAGTTCGCCACCGGTGCTCCTCCTTGTACATGTGGATACCAGTAGAGGTGATATACGATCAGCACCAGGACGATCAGATCGTAAGGACTACACTGCATCAACTGACGCGCTACATCAGTAATCCGCAACTGCGCATCTAGTGGTAAACCTCGTGGCCTTCTTTAGCTGGATCTTGGCATCACCACATTTAGAGGGAAAAAGTTTTTGTTTTATCTCTATGTGGCCCAACAGTGGTATCAGAGCGATAGCTTCTGGTTTTAGGCTCGAGATCTCGCATATGTGATATGCAGTTGGCTGTAGATGAGATCTATGTACTAACTTGGTGGTCGATCTATGAGATACATCGGTTTTGTACGAGGTTGATTGGATCAACTGTACTCGAGGAATGGTAGATCTGATTTCCGTGATCATACTGCTGAGGTCGTGGAACAACATACCCCTACCGGTCTGCTTCCGCCATCGGGGTAGACTGTGACACATAAATCCAGATGCAGTGATCGAAGATCAAAAAGTTTGATCAAATCGGAACGATTTTCAGAATCACGGTGATGTATGTGTGTAATCTATACGTGATCTGCGAATCACGGTTTTTGTCTGCCGGCTGGAGCCTAGGTGCTGTCATTTTATTGTATAACGACCTGCATGTCGGATTCTCTATGTAATTTACTTTACTAAGCTAGTGTAGCTGTTTGGAGAACCCGGAAGGCATGCAAGGCATTGTACATGTCGGCGACATGGAGTAAGACAGCAAGTGACAAGAGTTGGCACGAGTCGGATTACAGGCTTTGTGGAGATGGAGATCGCCATGAAGAGAGCCATACCATTTCACATTATAATTGCTTTATTTTGTGTTATTATTATGTCTCTGTTTTACCTCTATTAGATAGTCGGTAAAATTTAATCTCTCAAAGAAGGTCTAGTCGGTTTTCCCGCCAGTGTTTGCACCATCACAAGTCGGACATTTTTGGTAGTGGACTCATAAAATTGAGGTGCTGCCAATTCTTTCCCACTAGGTGATTTCGAGTCGGACTCTTACTGCGGAAACACTCGGTAAGCTAGACGGGTCTATCACAACGGTTGTGGGACTCAGGGAAAATTCGGATGGGAGCCGGGGCATGTGATGCCACCCGTCCAACAGGAGTCGTATGAGATGCGATTGACAAGGAGTTGTCTACCTAGATCACTTGGCGGCTAGCGGTGATGATAAAGCTCACTAGCCGACTTGCTTATTTAGGATCCTGAATCACTAAGCAACCATCAGAGGGGTGTTGGTTCTAGTGGGAGCATAAAATATTAAAGTGTTTAATATGCTTGCTCTTTTATGAATACATGTCTTAAGTGTTTTTCATTTTTCTGTTGTAGATCATGGCACCTAGTAGCAGTCACTCTCAGATATCCGGTTTTGCATTGAGAACTATCCTTGAGAAAGATAAACTGAACGACACTAATTTTACCAACTGGTATCGAAATCTAAGAATTGTTCTCAAACAAGAAAAGAAGGACCATGTACTAGACAACCCACTTCCAGATGAGCCGAATGAGAATGCGACTATCGGTGCCACCAATGCCTACCGTCGGGATAAGGATGAGTCCAAGGATATTAGCTGTCTTATGCTTGCTCACATGGAACCGAACTTGCAAAAGCAGTTCGAGAATGTTGAGGCCTACGATATGATCGAAAGCCTCAAAAGTATGTTCCAGGCTCAGGCGCAGACTGAGAGGTATCATGTCTCTCAGGCTTTGATGAGTTGCAAGCTTAAGGATGGTGATCCACTGAGTCCGCATGTGATAAAAATGGTTGGTTATGTGCAGTCTCTAGAGAGGCTTGGATACCCCATTAGCGAAGAGTTTGCTACGGATATAATTCTGAACTCTCTTCCTTGTGCATATGGGCAGTTCATTTCGAACTACCACATGCATGGTATGGATAAGAAGCTCACTGAATTGCATGGGATGCTCAAGCAGACAGAGGCAGATCTCAAGAAGGGCACCAGTCAAGTGTTGATGGTGCAGAATAATGCTAAGTTCAATAAGAGTTCTTGGACTAAGAAGAAGGGTAAGTCGGGAGGAAAGCAGGCTCAGGACCCGGTCCCAAGCGCTTCCTCAGGGACTAAGACATCTCCTTCAGCCAGATCCGCTTGCTTCTACTGCAAGGCGGATGGCCACTTGAAGAGGAACTGGAGCAAGTACTTGGCCGACAAAGCCAAGAGTGGAGGTATGACTTCCGACTCAGGTACACTTGTTTGCAATGTTATAGACATATATCTTGCTGATGCACCTAATAGTTCTTGGG